>JAQPPZ010016869.1:10018333-11236250 GCA_028583015.1 Wollemia nobilis | reverse complement strand
CTCTCCATTACAATTGTATATGTCACTCACTATATCTCTATCTCTCTCAATAGACACATATATAATAGAATGTGACTCTTCATATGGAGCACTCTCGACCTTCACTCTTCTAAATACTCTTCATTTTCCTATTCTATGGACTCATGTGCACATGGGCTATTATGCGCATTTACAATATCAAAATACTTTGCACACTTGTGTATTTATTACATTGCATAAAGTAAATACTCAAATTCTAATTTAGGACTCTCTTTCCTAATCTAAAGATGTATCCCAAGGTGGTACATTAGCATGTAGCAAATATTGTAATATATTCCAACATGTAGAGGAGTCTAAACCAACCCTATCAACTCACCCAATTCCTAATATGGAAGTAAAGAGCCTTGATAGATGGCATCAAGTCATCAAATGGAATTATGATGTTGGGGACAAGAGAAATAAAAAGAAGGCAACTAATATAAAGTGGAATACACCAGATATAGAGTTATTCAAGTTGAATTTTTATGGAGCATCTAAAGGAAATCCAAGACCAACAGGAGGAGGAGGAATAACTATAAATAATAGGGGAGATATTTTGTATCATTACACTTTCAATAGTGGTTTTAAGATAAATAATGAAGTTGAAGCTTGGGCACTTTGGAAGGGTTAAAAATATACAAACAAATAAAATGGAACAAATTATGGATGGAAGGTGATTCACTCAATAATAAATGTGATTTTGAGGAAAGCAAAGGCTCCATAGAACATACAAAGATAATTATGATTCAATACCTTGCTATAGAGTTTGAAGAAATAAAATTCACACATTCATTAAGGTAAGGAAACAAATATGTAGATAGGTTAGCCAATAGAAGGGTTTTGATCGAGGATTGTGAAGTTAAATTGTCTTTTCCTTGGTTAGAGGAAGTTGTAATTTTAGTTGAAGCTAACAAGAAAATGTTGATTGCCTGAATCAAATAATGACTAGGTTTTACTTTAATGTTTTGCATTGGTAATATCTACTTTATTTTATAACATTAATGTGCTTTTATATAAACTATGTATTACAACTTTGTGGTTGCACTTGTGCTTCAGGAAGAAAACTAGCAATCTAGATCTAGTAAAGCGAGCTATGATAGTACGATGCTTTAGAAATATTACTCTACTAAGATGTAATGTGTATATATTAGAGGTGAAGTTTTGGTATTGTGAAGGTTGTTGTAGGAAAATGTCAATAAGGATTCTAAATTATGGAATATACATATTCACATATAAAATTAAAAAAGTTTCAAAGAATGAAAATTAAGAATTCAGATATTTTATGTATAATGATATAGATTTCTAGCTATAACAACTCAATTGAGATGAGAATTGACTTTGTTTGTAAACTCTCATGCTCTAAAGAAAAGATTTATGATTTTTCAAGGGTGGGGGATCCAAGTACAACCTCTTGTCCTCCAACAAAAATAATATACTTGTTTCAATCTTAAAATACTATGATAAGATGACAATACATGATAATATAATTTGTTTATCTACAACAATAATGTTATTTTATGTTTTTTTTTTTCTTTTTGTTATATGGGATTGAAATAATCCTTACTCATATTTCTTCTTATCCTCATGGTGGTATTATATAATTTGCCAATTATGCATATATATTTTGACAAGATTCAAACCTAATGATAATGTAGTTTATTGAAATTCTACGATAAGGTGGTTTATTGATGTGATAAAAGTGGGTTTATCTCAATCGTAATATATCATGATGATATAATATGGTATATATCATAATCATATAGTTTTGTAGTGCCATGGTAAAATGATTTCTTTATAATTTTATTTATAATATCAAGATGATGTTATTTGTTAAAATATAACAATAGTATTTTTAATTCTAAATAATTTTATATAGTATACATCATAATAATATTCATTATGAGGAGAACTGAGCAGAGGTGCAAAAATAAAAAAGCAATGGAGGTGTCTTGTTTAAAAATTTAATAAACAAAGGTAGGAGGAAATTTCAAATTTTTACGAAGATTGTTGATGGAGGGAGAGGTGGTGTCCCCCTAGGGCCATCCGAGTTTAAACTTTAAGGGGTGATTGTAGGTTCTTCAGGGTTTAGCCATGATAAAGTTTGCAAAGCATATAATTCCCTAAAGAAGGCTTGGTCTAGTGCATTAGGTTCATCATCGATGGATGGTGATGGGAAGGTGTGTAAGCAAAACAAGACAACACCTTGCAAATAAAATAATGAAAGACAAGCAATTGCAGAATAAATAAATTTTGTATTGAATTTTATTGGAGCCTTAGTCTCATTTTTACAAATGATTTACCCCAAGTGCACAGGTGTATGATTACAATAAGTGAATGCTTGCTTTCACATGATACAATGAGTACAAAGAGGGAAAAACCCCTTTGGATAATCAAATTATTGGTGGTACCTTTGGTCTTCTTTCGCTCTAATCTAATTGGTGAGTGGGCTTGAGTATCCAACGATGGGCTACTTATATCTTCAATAGCTTTTCAAATACCTATCTCCTACACACATGGGATTCAAACAAGGGTCAATAACACCTGTCTACATGATTAGAAACCAATGCACATAAAACCCTTGAATGGATGCTTGTAGAAAACATAGAATTAAACCTAAAAATGCCTTGCTAACAAATAAAAGACTTATTGACATTTACTGCTCCAAATGGTCTAAAAATAGGTGGAGATATTTTAGGGGATGTCAGGAACCTACCCTCAAATTTTAGCTCAATCCAAGTTCAGATGAGTGATATATGGCCAAAACAAGTTTGGTAGTTTCTACGTAACCATGGGTCCACGATTGTGACTTTTTAACCGTGGAAGAGCGATTGAGAAACCACAATATTGTGGTTGGAACTGGTTAACCATAGATGTGTGGTTGTGCAAAGATGGCAGAAAACTTAAAACTTGGATCTGAGACCTCGATGACACAAACTCCACAATCGTTGGTGACTCCCTACAACGATTTTAACATCGTGATGATGTATTTACCAGGCTCCCTTTTTCTTGATGGAATGGTGTTGCTTTTATAGGTAATTTTAGATTTTGGAGGGGAATGAGAGGTGATAAGCCAAGACTTCCAAGTGGTAATATTGGGCTACCAAATGGAGGGGGCAGTTAGAGTGAGTCACCCAGGGTGTCTCACTTAACTAGGATGAGGTGGATGCAAGTGGAGTGAGGTGTAAGGATTATCCCATGTGAAGGGACAAAGGGGACAAGGGTGTATGATATGTGGCAAGGTGGGGTAGTGAGGTGGCTAGGACACATGTCTAGTGGGTAGGCAGGGTATCCTAGGTTGATTTTTTAGATTTATTAAAATTTGGAAAATAGGATAATGTGCAAAATTAATATGCCTAAGTCAAACCTTAGGCACATTATTATTATGCAAATTGCAATGTGTTATGTGAATGAATAATGTGCAAGAATTATATGCCTAAGTTTAGACTTAGGCGTATATTATTATGCAAAATTATAATGTGCAATGTAGGTGAATGATGTGTAGGAATTATATGCCTAAGTTTAGATTTAGACATATATTATTATGTAGAATTGTGTGATGAAAATGCAAATGCCTAGATTTTGGTGTCTACAAGGTGAACGACTGCCTTCATTGTAAGGAGAAGTGACCATGGTTTAAAGTGTAACCTAAAGTGATGGAGAATGAGGTAATTTTATTACAATACAAGATCCTAATTTGTAGATTCATTGGAATTGGGTCAAATATAAGAAGGATTAAGGATGGATAGTGTGATACTAAAAAATCGAAGGTAAGTATGATATTGTTCTTTCTATAAATGGGTATTTTTTAAATATTTTTGATAAGGAGGATCAAAATTAAATTATTGAGGGTAACCCTTATTTCATGGGAAAAATGAGGCTATACATGAAATTGTGGCATGTAGGATTAAAATATGATGGAGGAACTGCCTTCAATTGTCTTGATATTTGCTAGACTTCGTTGTTTGCCTTTAGAGTTTTGGAAGGAGGAGATTTTTAGAGATATTAATGAGGCCATAGGAACCTTTGTTTCGATATTTGAAATTATGAAAAGAAGGAAGTTTACTACTTATGCTAGGATTTGTGTGGAGTTGAATATATTCAGTCTTCTCCCAAATTCTATTAAAATCTAAATTAGGGAGGTGGTAAGGGTTCAAGCTCTTAACAATGAGGTGATTCCCTTCAGGTGTAGATATTATCATATTTATGGTCACTTGGCAAGGGATTACCTCAAGAATACTTAGATGAAGCAAGAGGAGGAACCCTCTCATGAGAAAGGTGTGGAAGTGAGGGAGGAGGATGGTTTTTGTGTAGTTATAAACATGAAAATATCAAAGGTTGATGGCCAAAAGGGTAAGGAATGTTTGGAAGTTCCTTTCAAAAACCAGTTTGATGTTTTGGAATATGGGTCTAGTTAGGTGGATGTGGATGTTGGGGGGGATTACCTCTCTCATGAATATGTTGTTTAGGATGATTTTGTGTTGTTCCCTTGTAGTAGGGGTGCATCCTTGATAGAGATGTACACTCAAGAAGACTTTAGAACTTAGAAGGAGGAGGTTGGGCCCTTAGAGGAGTTGATTCTAGTGAAGGTCAGGGATATAATTGAGGATGATACAAAGATAGAGGAAAGAGTTGTCGAGATTGAAGGAGATGAGAAGAGAGGAACGATAATTAATCCCTAAGGGATTACATTAAGTACCTCAAGGAAGCATTGAGGAGGAAACAACATGTGGCTGTAAGAAAATCAAAAAAGGGCAAGCAAGATAAGCAAGAGGAGCATTTGGTGGAAGTGGGGATTATGTAAACTATTGATTCACATTTCAAGTATTTCTTAGAACGTGAGGGGGGTGGGTGCAAAACCCAAGCAGAATGTTGTGAAGTGTTTGATAGACAATATTATACTTATTTATTGATTTAAGAATCCAAATTGATTTTAGATGGAAGCTCAATAAATTGCAAAAGAATTTGGAAGGAAGATTTGATTTAAGAAGTTGCTTCCAAGGGTAATTACGGAGGATTGCTTTGTATGTGGGATCCTAGGAAGATAAAGGTTGTGGATGCAGTGACAACTATAGAAATTTTAGAGATAAAAATATATATGCTTTCAAATGTGGCTCCCTTTTAGGTATTTATAGTTTATGCTCCAACTAATATAAAAGAAAAGGTGGAGCACTAGAGGGCAATGGAGGTAATTTAAATAAGAGGAGATGTTTCAAATAGTTGGAAAGGATTTTAATTCTATTGCTTTGTTGGAGGAAAAGCAAGGAGGCTTCAAAGTCCTGGACACAAGGAATCATTTGTTCATTGACCAAATGGACAGGCTAGTTCTTAGATATGTGGTTTTAAAAGGTTGCTTATTCACCTAGAGTTATAGAAGACTAAACTTGGACCATATCCAAAAAATATTTGATTGTTTTTTAGTTGATGGCTCTTGGGTGGCTAGAGGAATAGTTTGATGCTCATATAATCTCTCTTTTATGGAATTTGATCATTGGCCAATCTATATTAACATCTTGAGTTAGATTATGTTGGAATATATTACATTATTTAGTATATGCTAATGTATCATCATGGGTACATATTTAGGTTAGGAATGTGCATTAGATTAGAGTTTGAGTATTTACTTAATGTAATGCAATAAATGCACAAGTGTTAGAATGTGCAAAGTACTTGATGATGTAAATGTGTATGTTTTCCATGTGCACATGAGTCCATATAATAGGAAGGTGAAGAGCGTCCTGGTGAAGATTTATAGGAAGATGGAAGGTTATTAGTTACCTCTCATTATATATATGCTTTTGTATGTACATATAAGGGTAAGGGAGATAGAGATAAAATTTTGGAGTGCACAAGGGAGAGTAGTAGTAGTTGGTATGATAGATATAATGTAGAGCATGTATAAAATATGAAGATTTTGAGACCTCCATTTTATAGCAATATACTATTTATGTGAGTTTTAATTAATGACTTATTTATGAGTAGTTGCAAAAGTTTCTTATGATATTTACATGCTTAGTATATTGCCTTTTCCATATATTTAATATTGCATGCTCATTTTATACCTTGTGGTAGTTATTTCATTAAATATATAGCATCAAAAGTTAATAGTGGTATTAGAGCCACAAGGAAGGTTGATAGAAGATGGGGAGAGCCATAAGAAGATTGAGAGGAGATAGGGAGATTTCACTTCTAGAATTTTTGAAATTGTTTTTTGGCTAGAGTCTTTCCACAAGGTTGTAGGAAAACTCATGAAGACTAGGACTCAACATAGATTTTTTCCACTAGATTGAAGGATAACTAGTGATGCTTATTGATTTATAGATATCTAAATATTTGCATGTATTTGCTTACTACTATCTAAGTTTTTAGTTGCAGAAACTTAATTCTCAAAAGTTGAGAAGCTTCCTATAATAGCTAGGAATAATATCTTCTTTGGAATTGATCTAGTACTTGAAGCAACAAGTTGAATATTGAAGAATTTGGAGGCCTAAAGGAAAAGGTACCATTGCAAAATTTTAAGATTGAAGATTGATAAAATAGGAAGAGCTCAAAAGAGCCCTATTAAAGATAGAAGATTGAGGAGAATCAAGAAAGATATCTCCATAGAAGATTAAAGACTCCATATTGAATAAAGAAGAAAGCAACTTTGTTGAAGACTAAGAAGAAGAAGACCCAAGAAAGATGTCCCATTGAAGAACTTATAGATTTGAAAGAAAGAATAGTGGAGATTGAATATTGATAAGGACTAAGAAAAGTGCTATTGAAGATTTGAGAAGCTGCAGAATTTGAAGACCCAAAAGAAAAGGTCTCAAGAAAATTTGGAAGGAGAAAGAAGGCTAGAGAAGCCCTATTGAAGAAATTGAAGAAGTGGCAATTGGAGGATATTTGAAGAAAGCTCAAGGGAGAAGATTGCAAGGAGTAGCTCCTAAAATAAGAATTTGGGACAATTTTCACCATCCGACAAAAATCCCAAAAAGAAAGAAGGATTTGGCAACATGTTTGCCAAGTCTTGGAAGATATTTTTGAACAACTCAAGACATTCAGATTCTTGATGAGAAGGCCAACAAAGAGACCCAATTTTAAGCTGGAATTCAACAAGGAATATTGAAGGAGAAAGAATCTAGAAGAGGCCACTAGATTTGAGAGTTTTGAGGACAACCACAAAGGATTTGAAGGCTGATTTACAAAAGAGAAGATTGTTGATTTTGTAGCAGAAGTTGAAGAGTCATAGGATAGAAATTTCAAGGTGACATAGAGCTACCATTTAGAGAAGATTTGGGTGGATTTTTAAGAGCCCTTGAACAACAAATTGAAGGAAGAGTTGGTAGCAAAATAAGGCAACAAATAAAGAAAATTGGGCAACATTAGAAGAAGGAAATAAAGTTGTGAATTAGAGAATATTAAGGAAGAATTGAGAGCATTTTTAGACATCATAGAATTTGATTTCGAGCACCATTGAAGGCTACAAATTAAAGGAGTTTTGGACAACAAACTAAATGGTTTTGGAAAGAAATATTAGAGCTACGAATTGAAGGAATTTCCTAGCAAATTTGAGAGAGTTAAGTATAGAAAAACGAAGGAGGAATTGACTGCATTAGAAGCTAAAAATTACATAGTTTAGGATAGCAAGAAGGCAACATTTTGGGCAGCACTAATAGCTACAAAATTTAGATTCCATGAGAATGATTTTGGAGGAGAATTGAAACCACAATAATCAGATTTTCAAGCTACAAATTAAAGGCTAAAAGGAGAGAATTTGGTCGAGTATTAGAGCTGCAATATTGACAAGTTTAGGGTAGCAAATAAAAAGGAATTGAAGCTACAAACTTCACTAAATTGGACAGCAAATAGGTGAACCAAATAACTAAAAATACTAGCTAAAAAAGGAGGCCAAAAGGTGTGTAAAAGTGGTGCTATCAAAGTTCATTTTTAAAGTATTAAATCTAGTTCATTTTAAGGTTTTTGAAAGCAACATATTAAGAGTTATTTAAGGAGAAAAATCTAGTTTTATTTAGGTATATCCAATCCAAGGAAGGATACTTTATTATTATCTTTAAATCTGCAAAAAAAAACAACAAAGATAAAAGTTAAAACTTGCTCAAAAAGGGAGTGATAAGTAGAAGAAGCACATGTTGTGTTTATAATAGAAGTGCAATTGTTTTTAAGTCCTATTGAGCAAAAGAAAGAGCTTCAATAATGAGTAAAAAAAAGGTATATTTGTAGTGTCAAAATACATCGACAACTATGGTTAGTGTAGCAAACATTTTATGGAGATAAATCACCAAAGGCGTATAAGGGGTTCCATAGTGAAGTTGAGCCACCATTAAAAGGTAGAACCACCATAGTGAAAAAGTGCCACCATATTGGAGGAGCCATCATAATGAACTTGAGCCACCATAGAGAATAAAATCCATAATGTTAGATAAATAAAGTAACGTAAAAAGAAAAGACAAAAGCATTATAGAAGAAAACATTACTTGGAGGAGTTCAAACATCGAAGAGTTTGAGTGCCATCAAATCTAAAGCAAGCTCCATTACAAAGGAATCATCGAACATTGAAATAGCCACAAGAAGAGAGCATTGGATAAGTGACAACCAAAATAACTTAGACAAACATTGGTAAGCTGCATAGAACAATATAGTTTTGAATGCTTGAGATCCAAGCAACAAAAGAATTAATTTAGAGCGTGTTCGAAGCATCATAAGGAAGGTAAAGCATTGAAGAAGCCATCTGCCATGTGGAGGACGTTAATATTAGCATTGGAGAAGAGCACAATTACATTTATAACATTCAAGAAATTATAATATCATTATATAATTCAAGGCTTAAGAAATATAACACTCTTGCTAAGCGTTGAGTAAAGCTCAGTTGGATATAACGCCATAAGTAACAGTCATAGAAGAACAAAGGACATTTGATGCCACTTAGCACTTGAGACTTAGAATATAAATCATGATTGGAGGACGACGCAACATCTAAGATCATCTATTAATGCATGGGCTGATTATAGTCTGTAGAGAATAGAGTGAGCACATGGAAATCAAACTTGAGCACCTTAGGAAAGATTGAAAAGTGTAGAGAAGAGTCAAACTTCATAAGGCCAAACTTAATTAGTAAGGAGACACATTAATTGTAGTAAGAGATAAGATTGTCTTGAGTGTAGGTTGCAGAGTTGAAACGAGTCAAGTTTGATGTGTCTCATATACGAGGAGGTAAGAAATATTTAAATCAAAACCTTTACAAATATTAAAGGAGGTATAAAGCTTATTTTTTGAGGATAATATTAATTAAGCTTTTATACTTAAGGTTATTTGAATATAAGGAGAAATAAGGTAATAAATTATAACCTTAGAAGAAGTATTGAATGCCTTAGAAATATTTGAAGCAAGAAGCATTTTGAAAGGTTTTGAAATTACTTTATACAACTTTTGAAATTCATATTGCATTGAAATATTTGCAAATTGTTTTTGGAGACATAAGGATTTCCACATCGAATTTGAAATATTGAATTTACAAATACATTAGTTTTCTAAATTTCCAATTAGGGAGTTATAAGGAGTTTAACACTAGTTTAAAGCTTTGAAATTTAGAGAAGAACTCAGAGATATCAGAGATATCACAGAAGAACTCATTGGTAGAAAAGTCTCTGATTATATGGTTGAGGACAGAGGTAGAATGAAGTGGAAAAAAATAAGAATTCAGGGATTTCAAGCGAAATCAAATGATATTTTTAACATTCTCGGGCAACAGTTTATCCCCATGAGACCCAAGGAAGATCAAGTGACCTGAGCTCCTACGGAAAATGGGCAGTTCACTATTAAATCAGCTTACAAGCTTCTGCTTGATGACAAGGATTTTGTCCTCCAAAAGGACTTAGTTTGGATAAAAAAATTAATTCCAAAAATTGTAGTCTTTTCATGGTTGGTTATCCAAGGAAGAATTCTAACCATTGATAATATGATGCATAAAGGTATTTGTATCACTAATCATTGTTATCTCATGCGAGGCTAATTTGGAAACCATTTATCACATTTTCCTTGAGTGCCCTTTTTCCTTGACTGTCCTAAGTGGGGTTTTTCAGGCCTTCAATATTTCATGGGTTAAACCAGCCATCATACTTGATTTGTTCATCCAGTGGCCTTGCCCCTTTTCAAGCCAAAGACTTAGATACATGTAGAAATTTTTTCTCAATCACTATCTTTGGCAAGTGTGGTTAGAAAGGAACCATAGAGTATTTAATGAGTCTATCCATGATCATCAAACTATCATTGCCAGGATCCTATCCTTTGCCAACGAGAATGTGAACCTTATGCCTTTTGATAGTTGTAAACCTCATCTGCAAGAGACCACGATTGCTTAGTATTTAAGCTTAACCTTGTTAGATGAGTCTGTGCCTAGGGTAGTCAACCCCAGAGCCAATTTTAAGTGGTCTCCACATCCTACGGGTTGGTTTAAGCTTAATTTTGATGGAGCAACTAAGGACAATCCTGGCAGAGCAGGATCTGGTGGCATTGAGCGAGATCATAATGGGAATATGATGCTTATGTTTTCTGAATATTTGGGAACAAAGATGAACAACGAAGCTGAAGCTAGAGCTATGTGGAGAGGCCTTCAAATGACTCAAGACTTAGAAGGCAATTTGATCATAGAAGGAGACTCTATGCATGTTATAAATCTCCTCAATAATTGGAAAACACCTCCTTTGAGGATTAAAACAATTTTTGAAGAGGCTAGGATCCTTTTCCAGGGAAGACAGGACATAAAAGCCCAACATGTCTTTCGAGAAGCTAACAAAATTGTTGATAAGCTGGCAAATTTGGGTGTCGATGGTGACAAACTTTTAAAATGGGAACACGGTGTCCCGAGTGAAGTAGAGGAGCTTATTCAACAAGAATGCCAAGAATGATAGTCGAATTTACCAACAGGGAAGGCATTGTAAGTTCGAAGGCTAGGAGTATTCCCGTCTCTTTTTTGAATTGGCCTCACAATAAAAATTATTTAAGTTGTCAGTCTTCATGGATGTTGCTTGGAAATACCACAAAGACTAATGGGGACAATCACATGTCAAATAACATGGCTCCTAGTCATCTTAGTAATTTGAGGTTGGTTGATAATCACAGGGAAGGAAATAAATGACAATATAAGACTTCGAACCAAAGCCACATGGACCACCAGATAGCCACCGCCATAAATCTAGCCAGTAGGTTCACTTATCCAAGGCTGATTGGCCAAGATAGTATGTGGTACCAAAGCATGTCATATACGGAAGAAAGCAATTACCAAAGAATTATTAAGAGTAAATATCAATACAAAGCTTGTGGGAGTTTTTTTTAGTACTCTGCTATGTGTGTTTGCAACTTTTTGTTTCTCCATTGTCTCAAGGAAGGGATCCGTGTATGTTTCTTTTTTGTAATTATGATGCATGTGTGTTTTCTCGGGGTATACCCAAAATGTTGTATGGGAAGTTTCTTTTTGATAACAGGCTATGTGCCTTACCGGATGTAATGGCTTTGGTGGCATGTAGATTTTACATATATAGGATCCTTAGTAAGGATATGTTCATCAACAACCCTAGGCTGATTTTTGTAAAAGGTTTTGGGTCAACTTGTAAAACCCGATATTAATGCTATAGTATCTTATCTACCAAAAAAAAATCTTTGAAATTTAGAAACTACATTATTGAAAATTGAAAGGTATAAGAATCACAACCTAGAGTTGTTTGAAAAGTTGAAAAAATATATTGGTATCAGTCTCATGCTCAAATTAACGAGACATAAGGAATCCAACTATAAATTCTTGAAGATAGAAAATTTTATCAATTGAAAGTGCATCAAAAATATCTTTAGCTTTCTATTCATAGGGATAAATAAGGTGAAGAATAGAAGTTGAACATTAGGGAGACAAAAGGAAATCAACTCATAGGAAAACTTATAAAGCATTTTATCAAAGCCATATTCAAAATATTTGGTAGATACAAAATATTCTACAAAACTTGAGAATTGGAAAGATCTTATCAAATTTGATCTCATACTCAAAACTAGGGAGATATAAGGTAGTCTACAAGTATCATCATGACAACAAATAAATTCATTCTTACAAAATCCCAACTTCTTAAAGGACCTAATTACTCTTCATGGAAAAACAAAGTGAGGGCAATATTGATAGTTGAAAAGACTTGGGATATTGTTAAAGGAGCAAAAACTAAACCTAATACAGATGCTAGAGAGATTCAAAAATTTGAAGAAGATGAAGCAAAAGCACTCATGATAATAATATTTGCAATTACAAATGAAATACAACCCTACATTAGTTCAACAAAAACTTCTACAGAAGCTTGGAAAACCTTAGCCAAAATATTTGAAGGAAATAATAAAGCCACTATATTGAACCTTCAAACTCAATTGCATTATCTAAAAGTTAATAGTGGTGAAAATATAGAATTGTTTCTAAGAAGAGTAGAAGATATAAAAGAAAAATTGTTAACCTTAGGAGAAAATGTTGAAGATAAGTTTTTTGTTCAAGCAATTCCAAGAGCACTTCTAGAAAGCTACAAGCATCTAGTCACATATCTACAAATTCTAATTAAATATACATCATTTTATGAATTAGTCAATATACTACAAGAATATGAGGTAGAAAATTTAGTGAAATAGGGAATGACTAATAATGCCTTAGTCTCTAAATATTATCCACAAGGAAATGTTACCTCATTCTTAGAGGGTAGATCAAGATGGAATAATAGATATTGTCAAGTATGCATAAAGAAAAGACATAGTACTAATTATTGTAGATTTAATCCAAGAAATTAGTATCAAGGGAATCAAACAAAATTTGGAAGCCAATCAAATAGGCCATTCCAACCAAGAAAATATCAGAATCAATATAATTTGCATCAGTAATAATTTTAGCATCCATATACTTCTCAAAATCAATACAACCATCCTCAATTACAATATAGAGAAGGGAAACAAAAAGGACACTTAGTTCAAGAGATTCAAGAAATTCAGGAACTTGAAGAACCTACAGATGAACATGAAGTTAAAGCTCTTTAAGAAAAAATAGTATTTTATGAAGATACTAATTATTTACTTGATCAGGATACAGATAAGGAGCAAAATAAGAAAGCAAAAAGAAGATCTCAAGTTCCAAAACCAAGACTAAGACCTTATTGAAGACTAAAGTCTTCAATACCCAAATAATGTAATATAGGGGGGTGTTGGAATATATTGCATTATTTGGTATATGCTAATGTACCATCATGGGTACATCTTTATATTAGAAGTGTACATTAGATTAGAGTTTGAGAATATACTTAATGTAATGTAATAAATGCACAAGTGTTAGACTATACAAAGTACTTGATGATGTAAATGTGCATGTTGTCCATGTGCACATAAGTCCATAGAATAGGAAGGTGAAGATTCATAGGAATATGGAAGGTCAAGAGTCACCTCTCATTATATATGCTTTTGTATGGACATATGAGGGTAAGGGAGAGAGACACGATTTTGGAGTGCACAAGGTAGAGTAGTAGTAGTTGATATGATAGATACAATGTAGAGCATGTATTAAATATGGAGAGTTTGAGACCTCCATTTTATAGTAATATACTATATTCTTGAGCTTTTATTAATGGATTTATTATGATAGTTGCAGAAGTTTCTCATGATATTTACATGCTTAGTATATTTTCCTTTTCATATATTTAATATTGCATGTTCATTTTATTCCTTGTGGTAGTTATTTCATTAAATAAACAACATCAAAAGCTAATAGATTAAAATAGGGAACAACCCTTTTTAGTTTGAACTTGTCTAGCTTGACCATGAGGGTTTCAAGGATTTGATCCTTAGATGGTAAACGGAGGGACACCCGAGATTTGAAACTATGATATTTATATTTTTTAAAAGACTAAAGTATGTGAAAGAGAGGCTAAAAGAATGGAACTATCTAGTTTTTGGAAATATTGATCAAGAGTTCTAAGAGGTAGTGTGGGCTCTTGAGCAGGTGATTAAGAGAATTCCTTTAGAAGGTCTTTCTCGAGAGATCTTGATCCAGGAGATAGAGGTAATTATGAAGTTGGGGGAATAGGAATGAAATAAGGAGGTGTTCTCAAAACAAAATTCTAGAATCACCTGGCTAAAGGAGGAGGATAAAAAAAAAAAAAAAATCTACCGTTCAACAATGGCTAGAAGGAAGTTTAATTTTATTAAGTCTCTAACCTATGGAAGGAGGTAAATCATAAGGACATGATGTGATATGCAGGAAGAAGCAAGGAGATAATTCTTTGAACTTTTTTTGAAGGTTTCTCTAGATGATGAGGCACAATGGGAGATCTTGGAGTTGATTCTTCCTTGTATTTCAATCGATCAAAATTTATTCCTAGCTAGATAGGTGTCTTTGGAGGAAGTTCAAAAGGTAGTCTTTGAAATGAAAAAGGTAAAACTCTAAGAGCAAATGGTTTTCCAATTGAATTCTTTCAATTTATGTGGGAGGAGTTGAGGGAGGACATCCTACAAGTAGTTGAAGAAGCCAGAAGGTCTAAATCTATCTTAAGATCTATAGACTGTACTTTTATTGCTCTTATTTTGAAAAAGGATGGGGTCTCCTTATTGGATGAGTTTTAGCCTATTTTACTTTATAAAATTTATATATAATAAAGTGGAGCACTTGAATGTGGATTTACCGATCATTATATCTAAGGAACAAGGTGGATTTATGCAAAGGAGATAAATCATGGATCAGATTATATTGGCATATGAAGTTACTCACTCCATGAGACTTGGTAATGAAGGTAATATGTTTATTAAATTAGATATGTCCAAAGCCTATGACTGATTTGATTGGAGTTTTCATATTAAGGTTCTGCAAAATTTTGGGTTCGAGGATAGTTGGATCGATTGGGTGGCAACTTGCTTTTACAATCCTACTTTATCGATCTTGATAAATGATGTTCCATCAAAGCAGTTTGGGGTAAGTAGAGGCCTGATAATACTTGGTTAGGACTATCCACAAAGCTAGGGAATCCCAAGAAATAAAAGGTTTTACAATGTCCAAGGGGGTCGTGCCTCTGATGCATTTGTAGTTTGTGGATGATTTCACTTGTATGGGGATAGAAAATATCAAGGAGACCAAGGGTTTAGAAGATGTTTGGATCTATATGATAGATATTTGGTTCAAGTTATAAATGAATATAAGTCTAAGGTTTATTTTTTAATGTTGATAGAGGGTGCAAACCCATATCCTTAATGTTTTAAATTTTAAGAAAGTCTTGATCCCCTTTGCATACCTCAGGCTTCTAGTGGTAGAAAAACATATTAGAAATAAATCCTAGAGGACTCTTACATAAAAAATTTGATGTAATTTAAATCATTGGACCCATTATTGGCTCTTTTTGGGGGCAATATTGACTCTAATAAAATCAATGTTGCAGGCTAATTTGATCTTTCAATTTATGACTATGATTGATCTTAGGCATTGTTTTAAGGAGATTGACAGGCTTTTGAGGGACATTCTTTAGGGAGGATTAGAATTGAAAAATAAATAAAGTTTGGTAAATTAGGATTCTATCTACATCCTGCTAAATAAAGGGGGTGGGTATCCACATATTGGTTGATTAGAACTTGGCTTTATCAGCTAAATTATTGTGGAATTGGATTATGGACCAGTCTAGCCTTAAGTCAAAGGTTCTATTTGTGAAGTATGGGGATGAGGTGGAATCAATTTATAGCCTCCCCTTTAACGAGAGGAGGGGGGTCCATCATTTGGACTACAATTAAAAATGCTAGTAATGTTATTATTATAAGGCTATTCTGGAAAGTCAAAATTGGGAGAAAGGCAAAATTTTAGGATAATGCATGGGATCAATACCAACCAATTACTTCTCAGTTTTTGAACCTGGGTAATGTTGTAAAGATATTTAAGAACAAATGTTAGGTCTATTTTAAGTAATTTTAGGAGTAAGATAAACGGAGAGTGGGTTTGAGGAGTTGGGAAGACCTCACGGTTTGGAGATAATACCTAAAGAAGATAGGGATGGTTTGAGGGTTACCTTGGATCAAAGGCAATGCTCATGGTCATAAGAGGATGATTCTTTGGGATGGGGAGACAAATTAAATGGATGGTATTCCATCAAGAAGGGATATGACTAGCTCACAGAGGGATTGGGTAGGGAGAGAGCGATTTGGAATAAGGTGTGGAATTCAAGTATCTGGTCGAAAGTCAACATTTTTATTTGATTAGATATTCAAAATAGGATATTGACTCAAGATAATATTCATAAGAGGGGCTTGGTGGGCCCAGAATGGTGTATGTTCTGTTATGGAGTAGTAGAATTTGCTGACTACCTTTTATTTTGATGTGCCTTTTCTAGTTGGATGTAGGAGCAAGGTGAAAGGTTGATTAATTTGCCTTGGCTTGATGATGTTTTGTTGAAGCAATTCTTTGATCTGTGGGGTTGTAGGAGGCAAGTGGATAATTTCCTCTTCTATTCCATTGTTTCAAGGCCTTCACTTTGTGGCAGGTGTAGCTAGTGCACAAAAAACGTATTTTCCATGATGAGTGCTCATCTAGGGAGTCAATTCTCTTGAGAATTTTTCTCAATATTAGAGAGGTTGTAAGAGGAATCAAAGGTTATCAGCTTATGAAATTATGGAATCAAAGGAGTTATTAGTAGGATGAGCTGGTGGAGTTATAGGAATTTGCAATCACCACTAAAAATGAAGATATGTCAAATGCAGTTTCGAGATGATATGTGGTATATAAGGAAAATTAATTGATGGTTTTATATTATTGTAGTTCTAAGAAGTCCTCTTACTCTAATATGTTGTTTAGTAATTTGGTATAGTAATGTTTTTTGTGCATTTTTTGTCTATTCTCTAATTGGGCATTTAGCCTTCATGGGATTATAGACATGTATATCTTGAGGTACTTCTAGGTTGCGACCCATGTATGGAAGGCCTTGAGACTATGTAATCTGGTTTCTATTTAATACAATTTAGTCTTTTTTCATCGAAATAATATTCATTATAATAATATAAAAATATGGTTTAATTAAATATTTTAAGATGATAATTGATTGAAAAATAATTATAGATTTTTTAAGATGATTTTTTTTTAAATAAATATACTATAATCATAATATATTGTAAGTTGCATTTAATTCTTACCTTAAAATAATTCAATAGATTATTACAATCGTGATATAATGTAAATAGCACCCAGGTGTTGTAGGTGAGTTGGAGAGGAGAGGGCAATCCTCCAAGGGAGGTCCCAAGTTCAAATCTCCACCCTACCAAAAAGCTGAATTGGATATCCAAAATCCAATTGATAATGTTGGTGTGGGCAGGGTCGAGTGCGACTCCTAGGTGACTTTGACGGTGTAGAACCCCCTGTTCATGGTCTCTCAGACCAAGGCGGCCCCGTAAGGGGTTTTTCACTTAAAAAAAAAATAGATATATTGTAAATGGTATTTCAACCTTAATTTATTACATAGTATTTGATAGTTATATATGTATTGTTTGACAAAATTCAAACCTAGGTCTCTCCTTGAAAGTTGAGGTACTTAATCCATTGAATTTATGTCATTTTTTTTTACTAGAGAAAAGGGGTTGTACTTGGTCCCCCACCCTTGAAAAATCACAACTCTCTCCTTTAGAGCATGAGATTTTATAAAAAGTTTCAATTCTCATATAAATTGAGTTGCTATAGTTAAACATCTACATCTTTTTTCATAAAAAGTTTGAATTCTTAATTTTCATTTTCTGGATATTCTTCAATTTTCTTTGTAAATACAAATATTCTAAAATTCAACATCTTTCTTGATATTTTCATGTATTAACCTCACAATACCAAAATTACACCTCTAATATCTATGCAATGCATCTTAGTAGAGTAATATTTCCAAAACTTTGTGTCATCATAGTCCACTTTACTAGATCTAGACTATTAGTTTCTTTCCTGAAGCATAAGTGCAAACATAAGAATTGAAATAAATATTTAAATGAAAACACATTAATGCTATACAATACAATAAATATTACCA
Organism: Wollemia nobilis; assembly: GCA_028583015.1. NCBI lineage: Eukaryota > Viridiplantae > Streptophyta > Pinopsida > Araucariales > Araucariaceae > Wollemia > Wollemia nobilis. The sequence continues at coordinate 11,218,191 of JAQPPZ010016869.1, read as the reverse complement.
ATGGAAAATATTAAAAGAAATTGTAATTATTTTTAGGCAATCAACATTACCAGTGCCTAGAAATCAAGTGGAGACTAATGTGAACACATGCATACTATACGAATATTATTAAACTTGAAGAATAAAATAGATTATAAGTTTTTTTAGCTAGAGAAAAATGGGTTGTACTTGGGTCCCCCATCCTTGAAAAATCACAACTCTCTCCTTTAGAGCTTGATAGTTTACAAATAGATTCAATTCTCATCTCAATTGAGTTGCTATAGCTAGAAACTACATTTTTTTTCATAAAAAGTTCAAATTATTGATTTTCATTTTTTGGATCTTCTTCAATTTTCTTTGTAAATACAAATATTTTAGAATTGAGCATCCTTCTTCTTGAACCTATAGCATCCTTTACAATACCAAAAATCCATCCCTATTATTGATGCACTTCATCTTAGTAGAGTAATGCTTCCAAAACTTCACGTTATCATAGTCCACTTTACCAAATTTGGACTATTAGTTTCCTTCATGAAGCCTAAGTACAACCATAAAAACTATAATAAATAGTTTAATAGTCTCAAAATTTTGAAATTTCCAATCCATATTATGTCCCATAATCCTATAAACAACCAATAACTCAAACAATCTATTTAGCCATGAAGTCCATCTAATGTCATCTTCTTTTGTTTTAGTGTACAAAACTTCTAAAATTATAGAATGGATCCCCTAAAATATTTTGTAGTCCTCTAGAATATTATTTTGAATTTGCTTCTTTAAAATTTTTCTTGTCAACTTTAGCTAATCTCACTACTTCCTCTAACCATGGAAAAAAGAATTTAAATTTAGGATCCTCTATTAAAACCCCTCTATTAGCTATCCTATCTACACATTTGTTCCCTTCCCTTAATGTATGTGTAAATCTGATTTTTTCAAACTCTATAGCAAGGTCTTGTATTTCTATAATAATCTCTTGTATGTTCCATGGATCCTTTGCTTTCCTCAAAATTGCATTTATTACTATTAGTGTATCACCTTCCATCCATACTCTTTTCCACTTTATTTGTTTGCATAGTTTTAATCCTTCCAAAACCGCTCAATCTTCAACTTCATTATTTGTCTTAAATCCACTATTGAAAGTGTAATGTGATAAAATATCACCCCTATTATTTCTAATTATTTATCCTCTTGTTGCTATCATAGATTCCTTTTAGATGCTCCATTGAGATTCAATTTGGCCAACTCCGCTTTTGATGGTTTCCACTTTATATTTTTGGTCTTCCTATTATTTCTTCTGTACCCAACATCATAATTCCATTTTATGACTTACCTCCATCTATTAAGGCTCTTTGATTCAAGATTAGGGATTGCATGAGTTGAAGGGTTGGTTTAGACTCCTTTATGGCTAAACCAATGTTTCTTTTCATTATCTCTAAAATGCTTTCCTCTTCTTTACATATTCTTTTGTTCCTTTCCAACACTATATTCCAAATCCTTGTATATAATATTTGAAACCCTATCACCATATTTGTGTTGTCCAAATATAATTTTTTTCACCAATTCCCACCACTCATCTTATACCTTTAATTACTTAAGTCATTTAATAGTGTAGAACCAACTAGTGGTGAGGATGTAGTAAATATTAAGCTTGGGTCATTAGGATCAATGTACTTAGAAGAATTCTTGCCCATTATCTTTGGCTCTCTTTTTACAATCTCCAAATTACTTTTTCCCTTAGAGCTAAGTTTGCATTTGTAAGAACTCTTAAATTGATACCTTCCCTAGTTTATCATCACACACCTTGCTCAATTTCACCAAAGGAATTTTTTTTTATCATGAAATCCTAACCACAAAAAGACTCCATAATATAGAGTAAACATTTTTATATTGATTTTGGTATAATATATAAGGACATATAATATGTTGGAATGGCTTGTAACATTGATTTAATTAGCTACAATCTTCCTACTAACAATAATCGTCTACCTTTCCATACCGATAGTTTATTTTGAACTTTTACTTATAGCTTGATTCCACAACTATATCCTCATTCTCCTATAAAATAGGGACATCCATACATATGTTGCTAACAAATTTGCCTCTTCCATTTGAAGTAACTTGCATACCCTGCTTTGATTCTAACTAGAGTGTTTAGAAAGTAAATTTTGGATTTTATCCTATTAAATTTTGTTCTGATACTCTTTCATATTCATGTAATAAGTAATTCAAAGTTCTGGCCTTGTTTTTCCCTACCCTCCCAAAAAGGGTTGTATCATCTACAAACTATTGATGGATGATGTTGTCGATGTTATTACTAGCCTTAAGTCTACTTATTATTCCATCATTATCCTCTAAGCTCTAATTTGCTTTTTCTCCACAGGTTAAATCCTAAAAAAAATTAGTATTTCTTCTAATATCCTACTTGCCTTCACTATTTATTTACTTTTATCTATCTAGACCTATTTTTTGAAAGTTGAAAATCATCCTCATCCATATCCAATTGTAAGTTTCTATTGTAATTTTCTACATATGTTTCTTCTAGCCTCTTATTAGGGTATGATCTATCAATATACCCCACCTTATTACATCTTCTACATCTAAAAGATTTCATAATCCATGGTTTGGGTCCACAAATTACCCCCATAGTTAAGAATGATTGATTCTAGTAAAGGTTTACTAATATCAATTGTGATCAATATCCAGCCATAAATAACCAAGACTTCATCTTTTGTTGTTTTTTAAATCTCAATAAATTCTGCCAAAGTGTTGCCTATTGCCTTAAAGGTATCCATTTCCTAAAATTCAATGGGTAACCCATACATCCTGACCCAAACTAGTATTAGAGATAGATTTATATTTTTAGGTGCAAAGCCTTTATTCCAGCGAGTAAGGAACTGTCTAGCTCTTCCCATAAACCAAGGACCTCCTTTTAAGATCCTATCTCTTTCCTCCCTAGAACAAAATTGGCTAGGAAGAAACCTTTGGTAAGAAAGAATAGACTCACTCTTACAGACTTTCATCTCTTATCAATCCATTTTCTCAGAGCTAAAGCCCTTGGTCAAGACCTGTTAAATTTACCAATGATTACCTTATCTTTGACCAATGAGGATAGTTTCTCTATGAGGTCCTCCCTAACTTCTACTACTAGGGATGATTCTAAGGATTTAGTTATAAATTAATCTATGGGAAGGACACTATAACTTGATATCTACTAAAATTTATTAGCATACCCTATAACAATTATTTTATTGAATGCAAAACTTTGAAGATAATGAAAGGATAAATGAAAATTAGTTGGAAATTATATGCCTAGACAGAATATCCCACCTTGTTGATGCACTGATCTTCCATTGCTACTCCCATCATGTGAACCCTAGTTGACAAATATGTAGACAATAATCCCAAAAAAAATAACAAAGTGTTTGATAAAATGTTTATAGTATATATTGTAATTATGTAGGATGCATTTGAATAGTCAATTTGGTCAAAATAATGTCATTTAGTGCTTAATCAAGTGATTTCAATGTACTAAAACATATGCAAATATGTATTTCGAATCAATCGTCATGTAATGATAAAATATCGTTAAGACTAGTTAATTAATGCTGAAACACGAGATGGTTGGGGAAGTTGGGAGTTTGGTTGGTTACAATCTCCACTATATCCACCCTATATATAGACTCCCCTTTCATTTTTTAAATCATCGATATGAATCAATGTCAATCCAAAGATGTCCATTATTTTTTTAGGTCCATTGCACAAGAGAGCAATCATAAGGACATAGCGTTGTGTTGTAGTCATATGACTGGATGTAACCATCACCATGATAATGTAATGATTTGTGTTGGTATTAACTTTGTCTCTATGGATGTTTGTGTTGCAACATTACAGGGAGGAGCATATAGGTAAAGTAAGAGAGTTACAAGGATGAAGTTGTCTAATTGTTCAATGAGAGTCAATATGCTAATAGTCGACATACCTCGAGCTGACTAGAGCTAAGCATACATTACAACTATCAGTCATAAGTCATAGTTATCAGTCATCAGTCATAGTTATCATTAGTCATCAACTACCAGTCATTTGTTTGGAATTTATCTATCATGGGCTACTCTTCTTAGGTTATCCATCTAATACTATTTGTCATGCATGTACCCATCATGTAGGTATCCATCATGTAAATGTTCATCAAGTGTCAAATTATCATAAGATAGTTCCATCAAACTATCATAACATAATTCATCATAGCTAACCTATCTTAGACTGAGCCATCAAGAATTAGTTGCTTGATCCATACAGACATGTCACTTAGATTGTGTTGTCAATCTCTCTCTGCCTAAAACTGGCATTCCCTCGTCTTAGAAAGTACTCATCGTTGTCTACATTTGGTGCCATTGCCTAATCAATTTTAGGTTTAAATAGAAAGTGGACGTGACAAGATAAGGAGGTGAATGACAGATTCAAGGTTGAAAGGTTGACAGTAAAGGAGAACCGAATACAAATAGTAGAGCAACCAATTAGGAGAAGTGCAAGACTATAAAATCAAGGAATACAAATTCAAGATAAAGTTAGATAACCAAAAGTGGAGAGAGTGTGGAACCCCTTGGATGATGGGAGCCCAAGAGCTAGAAGAGAAATGTGGCAAACACTACTATTGATAGCAAAAAATAAAGTGCAAAATCAAATAGTCAAGAAAGATACTAGCGTAATAGTTGAACCTAACATTGCAAGTGAAGAGCATATGGTAACACATGAGCCAACGAAGAGGAGTTTTCCAAAAGGTGCAAAAGATCATAGTTTGAAACCAGAGAAACCATACGGGGATTCTTGGGGAGGAAGGTTAGAGCCATATATTGTTTACTCATGAAGGAGGTAATGAAGTAGTAATTTACACAAATTTGAGAGAAGGCTATTTGAATAGGTACTTGAACGAGAATTTGAACCACCTAAAGCTGAAAGAGTGGAATAGAACCATACAAGCATCATCATCTAATGATGATAAGGTTGGAAGAAAAGTTCCAATGGCACATTTTGCCAATAGAATGGGCAAAAACAAATGCCCACCCTTCACTAGGGAAGGGAAAGAAGACATAACACTCCACATAGGTACCTTTACCATAATTTGGAAGGCAAATAGAGTAATGCAACCAACATAATGGTTGTAATTGTTTCCTACCACTTTGTGAGGCATAGCCATAGATTGGTATTTGAAAATAGAAAGTATACAATTGGTCGAACAATGGAACACCATGCAAGATGCATTTATAAATGAATTTCAGCCATTACGAATGATACAAAAATTATAACAAAAATCTATGCTACAAAATAAATATTGGATGAGGATGTCAAAAATTATAACAGAAGATTAAAGCAAATGGCTGATAAGATGAAGATGCCACCCGTAAATGGACTAGTAAAATGTTGGTTCATCTGTGGAATTCTACCTAAGTATAGGAAGAAGATGAAAGCAATACCATCCTCCACATACAAGGAAGCTTTAGAAAAGATGAAGAATTTTGAGAGCAAAGCAAAGCAAACAGCAGCTGGAATTGTAGGACATTTAAGGAATGATGATTCAGATAGCAATTCGAAGGATAAGGTGCAAAGTGCTAGCCACTCCTTTAGAAAATATTGTGATAAAATCATAAGGGAAGTCAAAGAGAAAGTACAAAAGGAGTGAAAAGATATTTGGTATTCAGATTTGATAAAATCATGAGGGAAGTCAAAGGAGAAGTACAAAAGGAACGAAAAGATATTTGGTGTTTGGATTGCAAATTAGAAGGACACACAAATATTAATTTCTCCAAGAATGCGTATTTCAATATATGTGATGTGGTGGGACATCCTATTTTAAATTATCCATTTAATTTGAAGGGAGTAAGGCACCAAACCATGATGGTGCAATAGGAGGAACAAACAAATACCTCAAGAAATGGGCAAAGTGCAATGAGCAGTGGATATAGGAATAACTACTAATGTAGAAGGAAAGGTGAAAAAAGTCATGTATAATATGATTCTGATGGAAGACCTATCATCCAATGTTAAAACTGTCTAGAATGGGGGTATTTCACAAAAATTTATCCAAAATCACAGATGGGTGAAAATGTAAATAGTAACAATATTACCCATAGATGTTGATGATATGGACTATGTATCCACAAAGAAATATATTACCCAAAAAAATCAAGTACAGCCATAAATCGCAGGTTTTTGGGTGATGATGGATGGTGTGAAGTTGCGGCGCAAATGGATTGCTGCGCTTGCGGTGTTTTCGGAGGTTTGGGTGATTTTCTCTCTGATTTCCCTGGGTTTCCTGGTCTCCTTTTTCCCTGGGCCCTTTTTTGGTTTGAGTTTCTGTGGCCCGAGAGGGTTTTTGCTTTAATTCGTTTGGTTGGGAGATTATCTAGCTTTTTTTTTAAAAGGTATAGAACTTCAACCTTTACCAATAAAAAATTTCAATTTGATTGATATTGATGAATTTAAAAATGAGGTAGAAAAATAAAAAGAAGTTCTAGCAATGACCAGAGCTCATGGTAGAAAGATGGAGCAGTACCCAAATCCTGCCAAGGAAAATAAGTAACGGTAGGAATCTCAGGAGATGATAAAGAAATAATTGGAGATGGAGAAGAAAGAAAGGCTATTACAAGAATTGGAGAGGGAGAAGCAAGAAAGGCTACTATAAGAAAAAGTCCTAAAAAAATAGAGATCGTAATAGGTAAGCAGACATCGATTGAACGTTTGATGACATAGGTACTAAATACGATCGTGGAAGTAAAGGTATCAAATCTACTCAATGCAATACCTGAATTGTATGCTATATTTGGTGAAGCAATAAAGAAAAGAAAGAGAAACGAAGTTTGGGAGGTAGCTAGCATCAAATAGGAGCAATTCATTGATCCCACGATACTAATGATCGAAGTCGAGAAGAAGCCAACCTTGGTTCATATGGAGATATTGGACCATAAGCTGACTCAAGTGACCGTAGAAAGAGGATTGAATGAGAATATGATGCTAAAAAATATATGGTGAAGCATCAACCAACCCACATTAAGATCTCCAAATTTTAGGTTATATGGAGCAGATTAGTATGGTATAGAAATAAAAGGAGTATTGATGAGCCAAAAAGTGTGGATAGAAAAACAAGACTTTATTTTGGATTTCATAGTGATTGCCATGCAGAAACCTGCATATGATGCATTGCTTGGATGAGGATGGTTAAGAATGGTGAAGGTGAACCACAACTAGGATAAGGAACACCTCACCTTCAATAAATGTCAACATAAATATATGATCAACTTGAAGAACCAAAAAGTGAGTCAAGACATTGCAACTTTAGAGTTAGAGTTCGTCATCTAATGGAGAGATGGGATATGAAATAGATGAAGGAGTGTTGCAGCTAGAAGAATGTATAGAAGATGAGAATAATGATGATAGAGGCCTACTCCATTGGTAGATGAAAGATTATGAAGTGTTCACACCCCAGTATTTATGCATCCACAGAGAAGATGAAATCCAAGATAATGAAAAGAAAGAATTAGAGAAAGGAGAAAGTAGCAAGAAGAAATTAACAATAGAGAAGGATCAAGAATGAGAAATTAAATGGATTTTTCTGAAGAACTTCATAGAATACACCATGGGAGATGCAATGATTTAGGATAAACCAGATCATCCCATTGATGTCCTCAAGGTAGTAGAAGAACCTAAATCAATTAAATATGAAGGACAAAGAATGGTGTAGGTTAACATCAAGGAATAAGGTAAAGAGAATATTATAAAGTGTTTGGATGATAGGGATCCTGTGCTTAAAGCAATAATATTTAAAAACTTTATGGAATATAAATATGTGTTTGCATGGACGTACAAGGATTTAAAGAGAGTACCATTGCAACTATGCATACATAAGATTCATCTAATTGAAGGCACACAACTAGTAAGAAGGAGATCGTATTTAATGAATCTAAATTATGTAGCCTTGGTAAGTGCAAGATAGAGAAGATGCTAGATGTAGGTATTATATTTAAAGTTATGACAAGTGAATGGATGTCACCCATAGTAATTACCCTAAAGAGAGAAGCAAATAAGATCTAGATTTGTGTGGATTTTTGGAGTCTTAATATCGTAACTATAAAGGATCCCTTCCCAATCCCCTTCACAGACTCCATATTGGAGGAAGTAGCCAACCATGAGATCTATTCATTTTTGGATGGATTTTTAGGTTATAACCAAATCAACATTGCGAAGGAGGATAAGTTGAAGATCACTTTTATAGTGGAAAACATTATATATGCATATAACCACATGCCATTTGGATTATGCAATGCGCCAACTACTTTTAAATGAATCATCTTATAAATTTTTGATAAGATGTCCATAGGGAATTTCAAGGTCTTTTTGGATGATTGGTCCCTATATGGATGAATGTAGGATCACTTGAAGGCACTGGAGGAATGCATGAGCTTGTGCAAAAAGTCTTGAATCACACTAAATCTAGGGAAGTGCATGTTGATGGTGCCATATGGTAAATTATTAGGGCATTTAGTACGTTGAGAAGGCTTGAAGCTAGACCTGGACAAGATATGGGTAATATTGTTGATGGAAGAACCACATGATGTGAGTTTAATGAAAACCTTCTTAGGGATAATGGGCTACTATAGGAGGTTTATCAAGAACTACACATAATTTTATCATCCGCTAGATGCTCTTACATGCAAGAGTGTTCCTTTCAAATGGGTGGAGGAACACCAAGAGGCTTTCAAAGGTTTGAAGGTACATTTGGTGAAGGCACCTATCCTAGTTTACCCAAACTAGGAGAAATAGTTTCATGTCCACGTAGATGCCTCAAATTTTGCAATTGGCCATGCCTTAGGTCAGGAAGGATAATTTGGATTGGATCATCCCATATACTTTACAATTCAGTTCTTGTCAAGAGTAAAGAAGAACTATAGCACGAAGAAATGAGAAGCACTAGGGATGGTTTACATAGTATAGAAGTTTATGCATTACCTACTAGCCAACCAATTTTCTTTCTATGTAGACCATCAGGCATTGCTATATCTGATTAATAAATTGATGATACATGGATGAGTGAGTAGATGGATCATCACACTATAAGAATTCGTATTTTGAGTGGTAGTAAGGCTAGGAAATAAGCACGTAATAGTAGACCAACTATCGAGGATTCACTCTAGAGAACCTGCAAAAGGAGGGATACAAGATGAATTCCTTGATGCACAATTATTCATGATAAGTGTGGTACCATCTTGGTATAAGCATAATAGGGAATACCTATCGATAGGAGAGCTACAAAAGGAGATGATGACAATAGATCAAAGAAAAATTATTACAAAATTGACATCCTTTACGTTGATTGTAGGCTTTCTATATAATATGGGGGAAGACCACATTATGAGAAGATGTGTGATGGAAGATGAAGTGCATCAAATATTGGAGGAGACATATGAGGGATTGGTAGGAGGCCATATGGGGCCAAATGCAATAGCTAGGAAAGTGTTGTTGGCAAGGCTATGGTGGCCTACCCTTTATCATGATTCCAGGGAGTACGTGAAGGCATGTGATATGTGTCAAAGAATAGGGAAGCCATTGAAAAGGGAACTCATGCTATTACATCCTTATCAACCCCAAGAAATTTTTAAAATATGGGGATTGGATTTTGTGGGACCATTACAAACAAGTAAAATAAGGAAATGTCGGTATATTGTAGTGGTAATAGAATATTTGATGAAATGGGTAGAAGCAAGGGCCTTACCAAATAACTCTACAAGAAGCAATACTCATTTTATGTATGAACATGTTATCACTAGGTTTAGAATCCTATTCAATTTACAAGTAATCAAGGAGGCCATTTCATCAATAAAATAATTCAAAATATAACAAAACAATTCAAGATATTTCATTCCTTGTCTAACCCATACTACCCTAGGGTGAACAGGAAAGTAGAGGCAATGAATAAAGTCTTGGTTTCCATCATGTATAAAACATATGATATGGAAGGCACCGATTGGGAAGATAAGTTACTAGCAATCTTATGGGAATAAAGGATAACCTTCAATCCAAATACAAATCATACATCCTTCTAGTTAATGTATGGACAAGAGGTAATTGTACAAGTTGAATTATTGGTACTCAATATTGAGAATAGCAGTAGAGAATCACCTAAGTGATGAGGAGAGAATGGAGGAGAGGCTCACGACACTCATGCAACTTGGAGAAAAGAGAGTAATGGAATAATGGGAAATAGAGATTGCCCAACGATGACACAAATATTGGTAGGATAAACATTTACGTAAAATGGATTTGAATGTTGGTGACCTAGTGCTCAAATATAATGGAAAAATAGAAATCAAGCCAAGGAAATTGAAGACCCTATGTCTTGGACCCTTCTAGGTGGAATAAGTACTCTACAATAGGGTTATCTTATTAAGAAATTTGGAGAGCATAGTTTGCCCCAAGGTTGTAAATGGCTCTAAGTTGAAGGTGTACAAGGCACAGGCACAAGTGAATGTATTCAAATTGGAAGCATTAGGGGAAAATTCTGGAAGAATAATAGAAGAATCGCAACTAGGGATACGATACTATGAACATGGAGAACCGATTAGAATTATTAGAGAATAAGAATGAATGAACCTAGAGTGGTTATTCAGAGTAGAAGGTGAACCTATATTCGAATAGAGGGAGTTGGAACCTTGAGATGGAGAATGAAGATGATTACAAGTTCATGTTAGATTCTCGAATAATGAAGACAAAGAAAAACTTTGAATCCTCATGAATGTTGCATTATAGGAACATGAACCAAAATTAGAGCAAGATGAAAATTGGAATGAGGAATCAAGGGTCATACAAGAAATGATCAGGGAGACATATTGGTTATAGGAGAAATACGAAATCCTAATAATACATAATGCATAATTGAGAGAACAAGTGGTTCAAGAACTAGATGAAATAATATAGTGAATTAATGAACATGAAGAATTATGAAGAGTAGAGTTGGATGAATTTGATCAACAACTGGAGAGACAATGGGAGGAGTTAAGGGGAAGCATAAAAGACAATGAGGAAGTACCTTTGAAAAGCAACTTGTTTTCCTTGGAATCCAATAGTTCATCTTCAACAATGTTGAGGATCCAACTAAATATTAAAGATTATTGTAGTACTACCTCCCCATTGACAAGATGTTCTATAAGACAAATGAATATGAGACCACCAAAATAAGAAGAGATAGTGGAACCTCCAGGAAGAATCGAGGATAGACCTTAACAATGTCTTGTTGATAATACAGGACATCGGGTAAGCAGAGAGCAAACAACTATGATATTATGGAGGGATGTTAGAGAAGTACCTAAACAACCTAGGAATGAAGGATGAATAGATGAATCAAGTAGTGATGAAAATATTCCTAGGGATCCTAACACTCTATACCCAAGTCCCAACCTAGATCGATGAAGCCAAAGAAATGAAGTTCAAAGTCGACAAGCTAGGGTATGATTCCTCAAAATGGTTCAAGTTATAAAAAATAATAAACCATTAATGCCTTATGAGGAGGGAGAAGGAATAGGAAATAACTCAAGCAGTTATGATGAACCAATAAGAGGACCACCCAAAAGATCGGAATTACAAGAGTATCATATTGTTGCACATCAATTAAGAAGACAAAGGAGAGAAGTCAGAAGATTGCAAAGAAGGGTACAAGAGACATCAAGATGGCCTATGCATACTACAGGAGAAGGGAATGATTCAAGCACTGACTCTACATTCTTATATTAGTATAGAAATGCCTTGATTCAATGTGTTTAATAAATGTACTTTAAATAAGCAAGGTGGTGAAGGAGATTGCTAAGAGCAAACAAAAGGTTGAGGGTTCTAAGACAATTTTTACTTGGAACTCAAAATTGCGAGGAACAATCCACAAGAGAAAAATTCATCGATCAAGCCAGAAATAGAGGCAATTTGAGTAATCCAAAGAGTTTGACAAGAATTATGGGTAACCCAAGTATTTCTAACCAAGGGGGGAGTTTGATTGGTCTCCTTCGTGGTAGCTTGAGGGAAGAAAGTTTTCTCCTGCTACCCATAGGTTGGCTGGTCAATATAATAGGTTGCAAGGACTATCTATCAACATAGTTTAAACCAACCAACATCCATGAACTCATGAGGATGTACTTTTAGGTCTGCCTCATCGAGCTAATGGAAACAAAAGATGTCATCATGAGTGACTAAGAAACTAAATGAATCTTGGACAACTAGGAGTGTGACAGTCCAACATAAGGGAGATTCCATTAAGAATAAGAGGAGGAAGATTCAAATCATTTTGGGAAAGACATAGATTTAGGAATAGGGATCAAATACCTCCAAGAAATATAGTTCAACATTTGATACACCAAGAGGGAGAAAAAATTCAAATATAGGAAGACAAGATGGTAGACGTAGAGGTAGACAAAACAACCATCATCTAGAATGAGAGGATAGATAGCTAATCATGACAAATAGAAGTGCAGAATTTTATTACTTTGACAATGGCATAATATTTTATCTTGATGATGGAAAGACTGGAAGATTCTATCTTGATGAAGGTAGATATGACAAAACCCATTAGGATGATGATAGGATAGGAAGAATCCATCCTAATGATGGTAGATTAGATAGAACCCATTAGGATGATGGCAAGATAGGAAGAATTCCATCCTGATGATGGTACACTAGAGGTGACTCATGATGATGATGATAATAATATGAATTTTTGGGTTTTTTTATCATCCATTGAGGGAAACAAGGAGCCAATAAGGAGATATGGATACGTTGGATTAGCGTATTGTAAGAAACTAGAAATGATCAACCAAAGGAATAGTCATAAATAAAAATTCCCTAAAGCCAAGGGAATTATCTGAATCACTAATAAGTAGAATCAACTTATGGCGATGATGAGTTCAATAGTCATGAGATTTGCATCCATAATTAGGAGGGAGCGTCATCAGAAACACTAGAATCTTGCATTGGCATTGCCATGTACTTCATGTGACACCGATAAAATAAGGGAAAAGCAAAAAAAATATGAAATAAGAAAAAAAATGAATTAGGAGAAAAGACAAAAGTAAGAAGAGGATGACAAATGCATGCAAAAGTGGTGAGATGGTGCACATGTAAAAATTATGGCTAGAAGTGGCACTTGTTGAACGATTGCATAGGTGACAATGACAAGAGGAGAAAAATATAAATAGAAAATCCAAGGGAAAAAATTCTCATTGTTTGCAGATTAGTGTGAGGCATTTGCATAGAAGCTGGAGTTGGAGATTTGGGATGTAAATCATCTATGCATCAAGTATTTAAAAAAAGAAGATGAGGATCGCTAGAAGCCATATCCATCTGATAGATCTGAAGGCTTTGTAAATATTTTGATAAGAACAATGCTTTTGCAAGGTATTTCTACTCTAAAATTTATAGTTAGACTAAACCAATATACTATAAACAAAGTATGAAAATAAGAATAGAAGTCCATAACTATGAAAAATCTTAGTTGCATCATATTTCCCCTTCGGGATCCGTTAGTTGACAATAAGGTGTAGTCGACAAAAGCATCCGTTAGCAAGGAGGCACTGTCAACAAACATATTTTTCTACCACATCGGTAGAGGTGTCACATCAATCGACTAGGGAATTGTCATCATAAGTTGGTTGAGGCACCATCATTGGATGATTGTGGGTTGTCATCATGTTAGTTGACTAAGAAATAGCTATTAGAAGGTTGTGTCACCAATTTTGGAAGTAGGAAATAAGTCATCATAAGGTGTTAAGTCGTAATAAAATCAATTATTTGAGGTAAATCTACCGTCACAAGATTGGGTGCAGGAAAATTTCCATAATTGATGGATGATAAGTCAAAATAGATTGGGTCAAATCAAGATAACTGAGCCCAAATATTCTAGAGGAGAATGAATGAATGTAATTCTAAAATAGGAAGAGTTTTCAGAGTCAGTATCAAAAAAATGACTCTGCCATCATTAGAAACATTCCCACATTGGAGGAGAGATGCGTAGATATGTGTAAAAACTTGAAAAAGAGAGGACTCAGAGCAAGCAGTTGCATGCATAGGAAATGGTGCCAAGAACAAAAGATAAGGAAGCTCAACAACTCGAGAATGACTAGATACCCTTGAAGGAGATTACGTGGATTCATGCCACTAGGGACTTTTGTTGATAACAGTAGATGCAAAAACCACTTGAGTACCCAATAAAACAAAAGATCAAGGAGGTTGGTGTTCATTTTATTTTGTAGATACCCAATTTTGACAAGGATTTTTTTAATGAGTACCTGATATTAATATTGTTGACATATGACATGACAACACACACTAGTAAAGTGTAAGTGGGAGATAAGAACATAGAAGTGGGATTTTCAATTGAGGCATTTAAGATAACTTTTGGATTTCCAAAAGATGGATAGTCGATACTAAATGAATGATTCAACCCCAAGAAGACTCGACAATTGATCTAGAGCATCACAACTCTAGAGAAGGAGTTGGACATCCTATTATCACATGGTAGTTGAGGGGTCAAATATAATTAATTGTTGAATAAGGGACTTCAATGCATTATGAATGTACTAATGGCTAGGTTGTCTGGGGAGCAATGAGCCTTAGACTTATTAGTATGGTTGATCCCATATCTACAAGGCATTGAGAAGGGAGTTGCCTATGATTTGGCAGCCTACTTGACAATTCAAATCCAGAACTTTCTGATGAGGACTACTAAGAACTTCTCAATGGTCTTCCACGCCATTGGATTATTTTTGGATGCAATGTATTAAAGCAAGTGTGCAAGTTCCAGGATTGGACCCTCCCAAGGATTTACCTGAGTTGGCACCATCGATTTTGAGATGGATGGATGCTAAACCACAGGTAAAGAAGAACACTCCAACTAAAAAGCAATGGGTAAAGCAATGATTCAACAAGGCTTCACTTGAGGAAGGTCCAGTGGAGGAATCAAAAGGGGAGGATGATGCACCACAAGTACGAGATGTGGCACCACTGGAAAAGGAAGCTACACTACTAACAAAATAAGTTGCACCCCCAACATGGAAGAGGAGGAAATTTTGCCACCATTGCCATCATAGTCACCAAAATCCATGGAAAGGGTGAAAACCAAGAAGATAGCTCACAATCAAGATATGGTGCACGATATCAAGAAAAAATGGCAAAAATGCAAACATTGTTCCACAAAACAAGGAGATAGGAATACAAGAAGTAGATTTTGCAATCCCTACATCTCTTAAAGCAATACCAGCAAAAGGAATAAGTACTACCACCCAGGTGGGGCCTATGGAATTTTTGGTAGAAGCTCAAGTCTGGGAATGGTTGGCATCACCTAACATACCCCTAAAACTCTTCTTTGAAAAGATATCAGTCACACAAGATTTATAAGCATTTTTATTTGAAGATATGCTCGAGGTAACGAAAGCTAAGGAAATGAACCAAACTATGGATCCAAGCACCACACAGGTAGCAAAATTAGGTAAGAAGAGCGAGGAAGCGACACCAATGAAGAAGGTCAAAGGTGATTTGCTAGTAGAAATGCAGAAGAATCCTATTTTAGTGGAGGAGGAATTACCTAATGTGCAGTAGGAGGTGAAGATAACACATGACAAGGACCCACAACAAACACATATGCCTCAAAAGGAATTGGTACCAACTATGAGAGAAAGTAGCCAATCACATGTACCTTTAAAGAGACAAATAATCACGAAAGGGATAGTAGCTAAGAAGGCATATTGAAATTTCAAGGTAATGGAAGGAGCCCATGGTAACCTCGAGAGAAGAGGAATCTGACACGAAATTGTCCGATCATATAATATTGGAAATGCTTAACTTTTTAGATCCACCTAGAAATGGGTGCACACATTACCCAACAAGCGATTGCTTGTTTTACCAAGCTAACCCATGTGATGGATAAATTATGGCTAGAATTTGAAGTAGGTTGTGTGGGGTAGTGGAAACAATGGTAGTTAATGGTAGAGGAGGAGTTGGATAAGTTGGTCAAATGGGTTGGAAAAAGCAACTCACAAGTGAAGATTTCTAATATTTACCAAGAATAGTCATGGGATCTACCCACTAAACATCTCAAGACCATGGAGGGAGTTGAGAAACTACCTGATGGAATGCCTACACTATATCTTGAACCAACCAATGTGTATGTGCTAGGGCATGGTACCTATCCCCCTTCCTAGATCATAACAGAATAGAGGACATAGGTGGAATTGGTACCTAAGTTGCTTCCAATGTACAACCAGATTAACTTTCTAGCACACTTGCTGTGTTGGCTAGCTAAAGGGATCAAGCAACTAAATATGACCAAGAAGAATCTAGCCCAACACTTGCAAGACATGAAGGGAAACTACAAGCAACAAAGGCAAGAGTGAAAGAAATAGAACAAAAGCTAGCCAATGATGTACGCCAATTGGAGGAGGCTATGAGGTAAATTCAAGAAAAGAAATAAGAAATTCTTGAATCTTCATGCTCAACTAAGTGAGAGGGAGCAAGTTATTATGGATATGGAAGAAGAATTGTTGCAACAAAAATTAGCAAAGGAGTCACTCCTATAATAGAATGCAACACTACCGAGCTCAAAAAATCTAGAGTGAGAATGCCTTGAGGGAAGAACTGGAATAGGCTAAGCAACAAGAGGAGGCATTGCACAGAGAGTTGGCTCAGACACAACAAAGGGAAGCAACTCTCAAGGATGAATTGAATAAGAGGAAACCATCTTCCTCTACCTTGACACAACAAAATATGAAGGATATATTTATCATATGTGAATCAAAGTTGTTGATGAAGTTGCAAGAAATGGAAGATAAGGCCAATGCATATGGAGTAGAATGGGCCAAATATTTTAATTATGCAAAGCAACTTCATGATGAATGAGAAGCCTTCAAACTTTGTGTGCAGGAATTGGAAGGACTTCATACTACTGAGATGAAGGAGGTTGAGACCCCAACAGGACAATGCAAAAAATCATTGAGGACATCGATTACTGTGAAGGGGAGGATAGATGTAGACAACAATCCCAAAAAGAAATGACAAAGTGTTTGACAAACTATCTATAGTATATATTGTAATTATGTAATATGCATGTGAATAGTTAGTTTGGTCAAAATAATGTCATTTAGTGCTTAATCATGTGATTGTAATGTACTTAGACATATGTGAATATGTAATGCTAATTAAAAATATTCAATCGTCATGCAAAGTGATAAATTGTTGTTAAGATTATTTTGTTAAGGCTGAAACACAAGACGATTGGGGAAGTTGGGAGCTTGGTTGGTTATAGTAACCACCAGAGCCACCCTATATATAGACCCCCATTTCATTTTTTAAATCATCCATATCAATCTAGAGATGATCTACTATTTGTTCAGGTCCATTGCATAGGAGAATAGTCACAGGAAGGATGTAGCATTGTGTTATAGTCATAAGACTAGATGTAATCATATTCATGATAATGCAATGATACGATTTGGTGCCAACTTGGTCTCTTGAATATTTGTATGTGTTAGATCTAGGTCATGTTGCAATGTTGTAGGGAGGAGCATGCAGGCAGAGTAAGAGAGTTGCAGGGACAAAACCATCTAATTGTTTAGGGAGAGCCAACATGTCTAGAACCGATTGGAGCTAAGCACACGTCAAAGCTATCAATCATAATTCATAGTCATCAGTCATTAGTCATAGTTACCATTACCAGTCACCCATTTAGAAGATATTCTTCTTGGGCTACCCGTTTGAGTTTATCTATTTGAGGCTATCCATCTAAGGTCATTCGTCTATGTACTCGTCATGCAAGTATCCATCATGGAGACATCTATTAGGTGTCAAGTTGTCATAAGATAGTTCCATTAGAGCTGTCACAACACAATTCGTCATAGCTAACCCATATTAGACTAAGTCATCAAGAATTAGTTGCTTGAGCTATACAAACATATCACTTAGATTGTGTTACCAATCTCTCTTCCCCTAAAACTATCATTCCTTTGTCTCAAGAAGTACTCACTGTTGTCTACAAGATATCTATAATTTCATTTTCCATAAATTGAAAAATCATCATTACCCTTATTTTAAATGACTGACTTCACATGATTATATCTTCCTCAATATTACTCAAATTCTTTTATATGACCTTTCATTTTAGAAGTCTTCAATTTTGCAAAAACTAGTCCAAGAATAATCTGAAGTAAACAATCCTTCGCAAAGATATGGCTTCGAAAGGATGATAGTTTTATAAAAAAAATTGCCCTAACAATGCCCTTGTTCCATATGACTATCTCCCTCAATGCTACTTGAATTATTTTATACAACCACTCATTTCAAAGCTCACAAAACGATGCAAGAATAGTTCGAATCACATAAATATATGCAAAGATATGACTCCTAAAAGATGAGACATTTAGGTCCGAGGTGGAGACCAATTGGTTCGACCAAACCTCGTAAGGGGGTGGACATCCAGGGTTCAAATATCGGGTCTCATCGCACTAAACACTTGTCCCTTTCTTGGTGTTTTCAGGCGTAACAAGTTTAAAATGATTGAATGAATGAATGAAAGATTTTAATTACGTCCGCGAGACCCAAATATGGTCTATGGGACCTCAAATATGGAAGTACAATTACTCAAATCATATCATATGATCTTTAATATCTTTGAGAAGGTTGTTCCTTCTCCGCTGATTTGTGTTAGCAATTCTCCAACTTTTTTTATTTTCTTGTCTTCAAATAAATCTGTAATAAACTCGTTCCCAAGTGTTTCTTTGTATTTGTCACGGATATTTGAAAAACTCGGGCATTTATAGATGAAGTGTTCCTCTGTCTCTACCGCCCCTGTGCCGCATAGAGTACATATCCTTTCTTCCCATTGTTCTTTGGGCGTTGTCCATCTCCCCGTTTCACATCTAAGCCTATGAGAGCTAGTCCTTATCTGAGCAACGAGTATTTTTTCCTTCCACTTGATTTCAGCGCCTATATACGCTTTTTTCCTTGTGGTCATACGTTGGGTTAAAATTTGCAATATAATATTGTCTTTTCCTCGCTTGCATTTTTCCACATTCCACTTCCGAACTTTTCATTCACATAATTTTTAATGTCTTTGTTGACATTTGGGCATTCATTTATGTTGATTTCCCAACGTTTCATCCATTTCTGATTTTGTTTCATCCACGTATTCTTTCGCCTATGTAACTCTTCGTCTCTAACCGTTCTAGGCCATCTATCATTTGTCATGTTTTCTCGTTTTTTTCAAGTAACATAACAGCTTGGTCATAGCAATTGCTTCTAAAGGGAACATTCCAGTTTCAGCTAGAATAATTTCATAAGGGGTTGTGGCCTTAATTTTGAGAAAGTTTGTGATTAGATATTTTTGAATCCTTTCTATTTGTCTCCATTTTGCATTTGTTGTGCCACTAGCCCACACCTCGCAACCATACAACATAACCGGTGTAACAAGTAGGCCAAATAAGACCTTGGTGGTCTTCCACTCCCACAACTCGGCATTCCTACACCTGTTTTGAAGTGCATATAGTGCTCTCCAACCACTTTGAGTTCTTTTCATCCTACATGTATTCCAATTAAGTTTGTCATGAAAGTCTATGCCCAAGTATTTGTATTCTACTACTACATCAAGCGGTTCTCCTGCAAACTGAAATTTGAGTTGTTGCTTCTTTTTTGCTGAAAAAATCATAATTTTTGTTTTGCTCGTGTTCACCTGCATCCCAACTTCTTTACAAAAGAGTTCTAGAGCTTGAAGGTGATCTTCTAGATCTTTGGCTGTTTTGGCCACAAGAATTACATCATCCGCATACATGAGGAGTTTTACCACATATTTGGCTAAATGCACACCCTCTCCCCCAAATTTGTTTATCCATTCTTCTAACTTGTCAATGTACAGCCCAAATAAGGTCGGAGATAGAGGGCAACCTTGTTTGACACCTATGTCACTACCAAAACATTCGGATAACCCTTCCCGTGTTCTCGATTCTAGCTTTTACATGCTCATATAGTCTCGTGAACTCGCTGCCCCGTAGTGAATTGGAACCTCTAGTTCTTCCATTCTGCTCCATAATTTTTTCCTAGGCACCGTGTCAAATGCCTTTTTGAAGTCTACAAAACAGCAAAAAGCCTCCTCTTTTTTCTCCCATATTTTTTCCACTATGTGTCTGAGCGTGATACAGTGATCAATAGTTGAGTGTTTGGGCCTAAAACTTGCTTGCCCCTTTGCTCTCTTTCCCTTTTCTTGTGCCCATATGCTGATCCTCCGCTCTATCATACTCCCAAACAACTTTGCAAAGAGAGGGTTGATC
Source organism: Wollemia nobilis (assembly GCA_028583015.1). Lineage (NCBI taxonomy): Eukaryota > Viridiplantae > Streptophyta > Pinopsida > Araucariales > Araucariaceae > Wollemia > Wollemia nobilis. Next base: position 11,197,873 of record JAQPPZ010016869.1, on the reverse strand, counting down.
ATGATAGTTCGATAGTTTGAGGGATTATTTACATCTCCACTTTTAAACAAAGGAATGGTCAAGCTAGTTGTCCACTCAGCAGGGAAGCCATTTTGTATGACCTCATTGAAAATTTCTTTGATTTGCGGTGCCAAGATATCTACCCCCCATTTTATATGCTCGCTTGAAGATTGTTTATGTCACGGGCTTTTCCAGCTTGCTAACTTTTTTATCCCTTGAATAATGTCTTCAATTGTGAAAAGTTCTTTCTTGACAATGATAGTAGGTGGTGTCTCCCGCTGGTTACTACGCCGATACAGCTTGTTTTGAATACTCCAACCACCGATTAACTCGTTATGTTATTTTCAGCTTGCATCCTTTTCACGCTTAGTTCCTTCCAAAATTTCTTTGGTTCATGCTTCCCTAAATAAATCAATTCTTCCCTCCTTGTTTTAGTGTATTCTTCTTTTTTTGCCCTTACCAGCTTCTCATATGCTTTTTTGTTTGCTCTTGTTTTACCCGTTGGTTCCTTTAGTAATCTTCGCATTTTTTTGCAATCTTCATCGAACCATGGGTTGGTTGGGAAGCTATTCCTTTCTTTCTTTTTAGGTTTAGCTCTCTTGCATTTTTTTAGAGCTTCTTGAATAACTTGCATTAACCATTCACTCTTACTGTAATCTCTACTACTGTGATGTAGTTCTTCCCTTTCCCGTAACTTATTATTTAATACTGCTCTAAAATTTTGCCGATTTTCATCTGTTAAGAGAATGTTTCCCTTGTGAGGATATTTATTTTGATTGCCTTGCAAGTTTTTTTTCCCTTGGTTTGTCTCCATGCATTCGAAGTTTCATAACAATTGGGTTGTGATCTGACTTAAGTTCCACCGGAGAATCTTCCACTTCTAGCTCCTCTATTTTTGGTATGTAATTCTGTGAGCATATTACATAGTCTATTACACTTTGTCCCTTATATGTTTTGCATGTATACTTTCCTGAATTTTTCCATTTGTTCATCCCATTGCAAATAATCAAATTGTATATGCCGCAAAGACCTAACAACTCTTCTCCATATTGCGTGATAGCCCCATGCTCATCTTCTGAAGTCCTGGTCCACTGTTGATTTTCCTCTTCTGGCATCCAAAGAGGATTAATCTCAATATATTCGTTACCTTCTAGAATGTTAGCTTGCTTATTTGCTGTCCTTGCATTGAAATCTCCAATTAATATAATATCTCCCAACTTACTGTATATTGAAATGTCTCTTTTTAGGGAGGAGTACGAGTCTTCTCTGTTAAGGTCATGTTTCTTATAGAATTTAGAATTCTTGGGAGCAAAATAACATGCTGCTATGCTAATAACCGACTTATTTTCTAGGATCTTTATCCAAATGTACTGTTTGTTTTCATCTTGTTTTTCAATTTTAATGACCCTATCCCATTCCTCTTTTATTAAAACCATAATACCCCCATGCCCTTTGCCATTTTCTCGCCGCTTTATTCCATACTCGCTATTTTTTTGTATCCCACAAATTCTGGAGTCCTACATCCATCGTGTTCATGTGTTTTCGTCAATATGATTATATCTTTGTCTCTAGCAATGGGCCCTAACCCGGGTCCTCTTCTCCAAGGGAAACCTCTACAGTTCCAACTTACCATTGTAAGATGTTCCCGAGTGGGCCATACTCCCTATTTATTTTGGATTTGTTTAGATGTGATGTATGCCTTTCCATTTCTTAAATATGCCTGTTTCCCTTCATTCCTTGCTGCCCTCACCTTTTCCCATTCCTTATTTCTTTCTTCCTGCTGTAAAAATGTTAGGTCATCATCTAAATAAAATTGTGACCCTCTTAGCATGCCTCTGTTTCTAAGTAACCTTATTTTATCCTCGTAGCTCATCAATGTGACCCGAATATGTCTATCTCTGCCTCCTTCTCTCAGCCGCCAATTCCGCTTACCTTTTTTATCCGACCCTTCCATTGTAACCGATCCGACAAAAAGTTCCCGGTTAAACGATTTGTGTCTTCCCTGTCCCCATAATCTTTCAACCCTTTGATGATTATATTTGTTAACTTCTCATGTCTTTCTTTCTCTTCTGTTATTTGAATTTTTACTTGCTTCTCTATCAACTCTTTTTGTTGATTGACTGGTTCAACATGGTTGTTATAGGGACAGATTACGCGAGGTACTGTGTGACGGCTTTCGAGGTTGACAATACATAATATTGTGGTGGTCATAAGAGACGAACAACGTGCCAACTTATGGGGTGGACAACACAGAATATTGTGGCGGCCATAAAAGATGGACAACATGCTTGAATAATAATGGCGACTATCGATTCTATCATGTAAAAAAATGATACATTTAAAAAAAAAATAACAAATTCATGTTATTAATAAAATATTAAGTTTTTTTTTTTCCGTACTAAGGACTCTCGTTTAATTTGATTATTGCTGTTATTATGATAAATATGTAACAATTGATAAAACAAAAGTCAAACTTTAATAAAATATTAAAGTTAATCTATTAAATCAAACTTTAATAAAATATTAAAATTAATCTATTGAATTTTAAATATAATTTATAATGTGAAACTCTTGAGTGTTAAACACTTATCTTAAAACTTTTAAGATACTAAAATATTTTAATATTTTTAATTTTATTTGTAAGAAACTTAATACAATCAATATTTTTAAAGTTTGTAAATACTTTTAATCTTAGAAAAGAAAGTCAAATCAATGTAGCAACGTAGACAAACACAAGGCCATTTATTGGATAAGGATACTTATCCGCAATCCAATGTTAATAGTCTAATGTGAAAAGCATTTGGTTTTTGAATGTTATCTATTAAAAAAAAAAATATTTTACAATCAAATCAATATAATTATACAATATTTCAAATATTTTCATAATATTATGATTTAAATAATTATTAAATGGTTGGTTTTTGAATGTTATCCATTAAAAAAATTATATTTTACAATCAAATCAATATAATTATATAGTATTTCAAATATTTTCATAATAATATGATTTAGATAATTATTAAATGATTAAAATATTACTCTTCCAGTTTTCGCGGATAAAGCCCAACACGAAGATCTTTTCCCAACACTTCTTAAGGTTTTCGCTTGTCTAGATTTGTTCTTTCATGTGTTCACTCTAGTTTTTGCTCTCAATCATATTCACCGTTTCGAAGAGGTTTTCGAAGGGTTCTTGCACAATTATCCCATGCCAGGACACATTAAATCTTAAAGGCTCACTTTAAATCAAAGTTTGCAGATGTTAGCAGGTCACATCCTCAAGCCATAAATGGTGCGCATCTCCTTTCTTTAACATTTTTATTAGTTGAAAATACCAATATTGTTACTGCATTTGTATTTGCCAAAGGAATAGAATTCTATACCACTTCATCCAAAATACAGGACGACCTTATTGCTGCAAGTACATAATAGAACAGGCAAATATGGATAATGTTTGGTGGAATTACCGCCCCCCTCCATTTCAACAATAAGATAGGATTTAACCTTTTCAATTTGACTGCGAAATTTGTTTTTGGCTGTAACGAAATTGCACTAAAAACATGACAACAGAGTGGACAAAACCAGATATGTTTCCATTGACGGTCTAGTATGTACATTTTTTGAAAAACTCCTTGGTGGTTTTTTTTTTCCCTCCCTGAAGAAGATTATTTTTTATTTTAATTTATTTATTTAAAGGTAAATCCTTTCAGATTTCAGAAAGAGTATTGAAATCGTTAAACATTACATTTCAAGTGTGATAAATGTCATGTGTCATGGGCCTACCACTAGAACTACCACCATTACTGCACTGGTGGACAAAAGGACTGTACAATATAAGAATAATAAACATTATAAATTTGATTTGCAAAATTGATGGCGTTGATTATTATCCCAACTTCAGAGAATAGAATACCAGATGCACATATGGCCATTGTATATATGAATGAAGAGAGAGTCATGGTGAACAGGTGGATTACCATTTTTAATTGGGTTATGGAGCTTTTCACTTTACCATATATATCATATTGGCAAATATTGTCTCTATGTAAGACCCTTTGATCAAACTTTTTGTAAATTGAAGCTGGCGAAACTATCTTAAGTTGGAGTATATAACTTTTTTTGTATTGCTTTAAGGGGCACAAACAGGACAGGTAGATGATTTCCGTTGGGTAGATTTAAAAAAAAAAAAAAAATAAAATCTAGGTTCCATTAAGGAATATTATACTCCATCCTGGATGCAAAGTCCCATTTTTTTGGCCATATTATCTAGATAAATAGTTAAGACTCCTCTCCACATTTGGTTTCAAAGTCGACATCCAGTTGAAAATCGATGCCTATTCTAAGTTTAGATGGTTTACTTTTCAAAATTCTTCATTACAATCCATTCCAAATCAGTTCAGCATGAAAGAGTAACTCTATGAAGTAGTCTTGCAATTGTTAGAGGCTGTCCATTCTCCTTCTCGGCTTTTTAGAATGCTTTGCAGCCATTAGAGCTATGTTACCAGGAACAAGAAATGACAATGTGACAAGAAACTAGTCCAACAAAGGTTGCATGTAAGAGAAGGATTTGCATACAATTTGCCTATATATACATAATTTTTTTAAGAAAATCAGATATTAATCAGATAAATAAAGAGGCATATCTCATTGAGGATTCGAACTTAAATCCTTTCCAAGGGACAACAAAGGCCATACATTTACGACTAAATGAAAAATATTTGAAGAAGTAATGTCATTTTTAAAGCTAACATTGCAGGAAGAATGATCAACATTGCAGTCTAAAAAATTTATTGGCAACAAGTGTATTGCGTTGTGTCCCCCTTGCAGACGTGAAAAATGCAAAACGTGTCTCATTCATTGCGTTTTTAGTAACATAACATTAGAGGTTGGTAATCCATTTTCTGGGCTTAACAAGTGTTGGTTGTAGGATCATATGCTGTTGGCTGAGTGGAAAAAGGCCACCAGATATTTGTGTGCAGGTCGATGTCCAAGTGAGTTGTCTGAACATATTATCTGGTTTTCCAAGTCTTTTTCAATTTGTCTTTGTTATCCACGGCTGTTGCGCAACAGTCACTGGAAACTCTCGATCTGCAAGAAATTTCCCATATGGGCCAATTAATAGGTCATGGAGATCTTGTAGGCTATGTGACAACATTAGGGGGCCACCTAGCAAGTGCCTTGGATGTCATCTAATGTTAGGGCATTTATGAGGTTGACTCCTAACTATTGATTAATTTGAGTGCATAAATGCCATAATGTTAGATGGTCAAGACTCAAGCACATAAATAACATGATCTCTTCCTCAACTCCTTAGTCTCTTTGAGCACTCTCAATTTTCTATCTCCTTTGTTTGACCATTCAAATGAGTCATATTCTTGGATGGCGGTGAGTCTTATTTGGATTCATGCTTGCAACTGAGAAATGGAGAAGGAAGTAGAGCATAAGTGTAATGATTTGAGTCGATGAAAGGTCTGATTGGTGTCAAATTGTAGAAGATGATGTGGATGTTATAAATTAATAGAAAAATTAAATGAAAAGTCATTAATGGCTGCCACCAAGCATGCAAGCAAAAAACAACAACAACGATGTGAACCAGTGCCCAAAAAAAGTTGCAGTCATAATGAAGGACCAACCCGTGGAAATAATGAAGTATGAGAATAGGCTGCTTATCTATAGGGAGAGTAGGTAGTAAGAGCCAAAACTCAGGCTTAAAGAAGCTAGAGTTGAAAGGGCTGGAGCCTAAAGTCAAAACTAGAGAAAGCTAGAGCCAAAAGAGGCAAGGCCTAGACATAGAGCCAAAAAGAACTTGAGTGAGAAACTAGCCTCAAAGTGGCTAGTTAGAGTCAAAGAAGTAGGCCACAAAGAAGAAAATAAAGTTTTTTTTTTTTTTTAGGTAAGCTATATATGGCTTCCATTGGGGCCACTCCCATCAAAATAATAAAATATTACTTTTGTTGTCAGGTCAATTAAACCATATCCAGCTTGCCTTTTTGTTAAATCCATTCTTCATTTCCTTTTCTATCAAATATATTCTTCACTTTCGTCAAACTGCAATGTTTCCACAATCAACTTATTGACATCTTTTCATTAAAAGATAAAATCTCACTCAGTCAGTTGCCTTTTAAAATTTGAATTTCACCAAGACAAAGATCAATACCACGATTGGCTAAATTATCTGCTACCTGATTTCCTTTACACTTTCAAGAGATTGCCTCCAAGAATAGTTGATAACATCAACAATAACTTTATTTTTTTCCAATCCCCACATCCATTTTACTGATAGCATTAATCATAATTTGTGAATCCCCCTTAATTGAAATATAATTCCATCATTTTTCAATCGTAATTTTGATCCGTGTAAGTGCCTTAGTCACTGCATAGTTGTAAGTGGAAGTTTCATATGATTCTAAGTAAATGAGAAGAATTTTGCCTTCACTATTGAAAAACATCACCTCCACCATCTTTTCTTGGATATCCTTTGGAAGCTTCATTAAAAGTAATTTTGATAAACCCAATTTTTTGGACATTTCCATTTTACCATAGATCAAAACAAATTCTTTGTGTTAACTCCATTGTTGCAGATGATCCTTCCATGTATATTCAAATCTTGTAACCAAGAGGCTAGCACCTCTTTTTCCGCACTTAAGACTTCCCACGATGACCACCATGTCTGTAAACATTTTGCAAGAGAGGCAATAATATGGTTTCAAACTTGGGCATGATTTTGAGATTTATTTAAAAAAAATCTGTTATTCCTTTTCCAGCTACAAAGCCCAACAAATAATGGCAGGATCAATCCTCTCTAGAATATATAATGCGTTAGCTTTGAAATAATTAATCCCACATTTCATCAACCCATTCAGTGTTGATGGAGCTACCCAATATTTTCCTATATTTTTGAAAAAACAGCCCCAAATTGTGTAAGCAAAGGGACAATGAAGAAGTAAATGGTTTGATGTTTCTAGATCCTTCTCATATAGGGCACACCTAAAAGGTCCATGCTATCCTCTTCTTTGTAGACTCTCTTCTGTAAGAATTTTGCTTTAGACCGCTGACCAAACATTCTTCCAAGGGTAATCATTGGGAGTAGGAAATTCTGATTGCAAAAATTGTTGTATTTTAAAGAATATATAAGATCTCCTTTTTTAAATAACAATTTCAAGATTTTAACTTGTATTAGTTTTGTGTTTGTGAAATACAAAGTATTTGAAATTTTGAAAAAAAAAAAGAAAAAGAAAAAAGAAAAGAAAAAATCAGATCACATGTATTCGAGCATTTGATCTATGGGACTTTCCTAATGTAAATAATGCGATTGCAAGGGGGAAGTTTATGGAGACTATCAACTCTTCAAGGTGGAAGGTTTGGTTGGTGTCAAATTGTAGAAGATGACATTAATGTTATAAATTGAGCGACAAATTAAATGAGGAGCTGTTAATGGATGCCATCAACAAGGCAAGCCAAGAAGAGCTGCCAGGATGCAAGCCAAGGCCAAGGGCTGTAGTCATAATGAAGAATTTCCCATCAGAATAATGATGTATGAGAATAGGTTGCTATCTATAGTGAGAGCAACTAGTCAGAACCAAGAGCTGGAGACAAAGAAGCTAGAGTTGGAGAGAGTCGGAGCCAAAGGTGTCAGAGCTGAAAGAGCTTAGAGGCTAGAGCCAAAGCCAAGAAGAGCCTAAGCTAGAAGCCAAAGCCAGAGAGACAGAGCAGCTAGCCAGAGCCAAAGAAGCAGACCAAAAAGAAGACTTGAAGAAATAATGTTGTTTTTTTTTAAAAGCTGTGTGGTTTCTATTGGGTGCCACTCCCATTAAAATAACAAAATATTACTTTACTCTCATTACATTGCTATTAGGTTAATTAAACCATATCCAACTTGCCTTTTTATCAAATATTTTCTTCATTTGCCTTTCTTTATAAAGATATTTGTCATCTTCCTAAGCTGCTATGTTCCTGCAGTCAACTCTTTGATATTGTTTTTATTAAGAGATAAAATCTCACTCATCTAGTTGCCTTCTAAAATTTGAATTTTGCCAAGATGAAAATCAACACCATGAATGGCTAAAATATTTGCTACCCAGTTTCCATATCTATAAATATGTTGGTTATAACAATCTGTCAATTCTCTAATATCTCTTTTTTCAGGGGTCTTATTCATTCATGCCCTTAATATTCCAAGATATTATTTTCATCATCCCTTTTTGCTTTTATTTGTGGGCTTGGTCCTACTTCTTGTTAACAATTGCGATATTTGCTTTTGTTTCCCATATCGTTATTTCAGTAAGTTTCCTTTTCTCTTTGTTTTTTTTCTTGGGTCTTCCCTTCCTTTTTTCATTCTCACCAACACTTTTATCATCATCAATCTCCTCGATTTATTCACGTTGTTCATAATGAGACTTATTATCTATAGGTTTGTCTTGCTTTGAAGGATTTGAAGTGCAAGGAATAAACTCAAAAGCACTTTCTTCTTTATGTTGCCTTGGAAACCCTAAAGTGCAAGGAAGCTTCATAGCAATTACCTTCTTATGCTGTCCTAAAAACCCTAAATTGCTATGGATTTCCTCCATCCTGATTTCTTTGTTATATTGCTCTTGAAACCCTAAAGTGTAAGGGATAACCTCTACACTACTTTCATTTCTATTGCTAGGAGAGGATTTTATACTACTTGAGAAAAATGAAGACGATTTACTTGGAATAAACTTGATCTCTTCCCTCTTTTGTTTTAAAATTTTCCTCCACATCTTCCTTTGCACATTTAATTTCTTTTGACACAAACTTTCACATTGTAATTTCTCATCCCTTGTATCCTTCTTTGTTTTTTCTAATGGCTGATACGAGTGAACTATTGTGGCCTTTGCCATTTGATGCTATAGCTAGACTTTATTTGTCTCTTCTTTTAGAGTGGAATATCCTTGAGGTAATCCAACTTTTAGTACAATATGATTTCCTTGCTTCATCTTGAAGTTTGTCTCATGACAAGTTTTCTTTTCTCTCTCTTCATCGATTTTACTTTGCAATCTCTTGCTATGTGTCGAGTCTTGTAACAATTGCAGCATCAAAATGAATGTTTTCCTAATCCATTTGTTTATCCCATTCTCTTGATATAGATTTAATCTTAATGGATTGTGGCAAAGGTTTTGAGATATCCTTAGCAACAAATATTCAAGTATATATAGCATGCTTTTGCTCCTTAGTATTTGGTCCCTCATGGATGAACTCTCCTAAGGTATTTCCAATATTCTTCAAAACATCCTTATTGATAAGCTAATATGGAAGTCCAAAAGCCTAACCCACATTGGAAGCTTTTAAATAGTTTGTGTTTTGACAAAAAAATTCACACTCCATGGTCTTAAATAAAGGGCATCTCTCCCATGGACCGCCACCCACTATTTTATCTCTAATTTCCAAACTAGAAAAGATGATGAAGAAAAAACTTTTAGGAAGAAAAGCCATGGAGTAATTTGAGTTCAATCCCCACTTCCACTTGATCTAATTTTAAATCTTTGAAAACCTTGGCCAGTGTCCATGGAACTTACATATTAACCCTCTACTTTTAAGAACCTTTATATCACGCTTGATCATCTCATCCTTGATAATCACTTCTGGTGTGGCATTTGCTTCCTTGAACAAACTTGCCATACATTCACTCTTCCTCTTCTCTCCAACTTGGGCATCTATAATTCCAACTAGGGCATCATGACTTCCAATTAGGGTTTTCAAGTGTGGATTTCCTTCCACTCTACCTAGTGAGACTCGCTCTCGACTCGCACTTGTTTATAAATTTTTTTAATTATTATTTTTTAAAATAATAAGGTTCACTCATGGGATTGGAACCTTGGTTGATGGTAAGAAATTCTTCACTTCCAACAAATTACCCCACATCCCATATGCAATATTATGTTGTGTTGTAAAAAATATGTAAGATCTCCTTTTCAAATAAACATTTCTGTGCCTGTGGGATGTGAACTTTTTTATTTAAGAAATTTCAGATCATGTAATAAAACAAGTAATGCAAGCTGGAGTGTTTTTGACGAGTCCTTATTCTAGCCACACATCACAACCCGCTCTTTGATTGGCTATGCATGGTTTACATTTTATGAGTTTGGATTTATTAGAAAAATTGTCTGACTTTGATGGATTTGAAGGGTTTGTGATACTTTTAAATGACCTAATTTTGACGATGGATATTTCCAATCTGATAAGCTTGATGCAATTTCAAAGAACAACAATCAGTGGTTTCAAACATACTTTTGTACAAAAGATGTTTGATAATGAAAAAAATCTTTTGTCATCCCCATTGTAACTGATTTTGAAGAGTTTAGTAAGCATAAGGGAAGATAGATGTTAGCAATAGTCTTAGTGACATCTACATATGTAGGTCAAATTATTAAAGCATTCTGTTGATAAAGGAATGATAATATAAGATCTGTAATGTCCTTGTGACCATTGCAAACCATCATACCTTTCACATTTGCTTCTATGCGTACAATTACATGTGTAGAGTTCATCACCACGAGTCTATTGTATGTCATATTTTAAGTCAGGCTTTTCTGTATTTATCTATCTATATATGTATGTACACATGTATGTTCATTTTTTTTTATGCATATAACTTCATGTTTAGAGTTCTTCACCAGGAATTACTGTTATCATATTTGAAGTCAGGCTTCCATATCATTTTTTTATATAAACCTATATGTGATATATAAGCTTGAATTCTACTATGGTAAACGATAGACCCATCTATGCATACAACTTCATCTTTAGAGTTCTTCACCATGAGTGCATTGTTTATCATATATGTGTGTGTATTTCATTTTCTTCTATGCCTACAACTTTATGTTTAGAGATTTTCTCCATGAGTTATTGTTTATGATGTTTGAAATCAGACTTCCATATTTTTTTTATGTGTACATAAGCTTATATATGATATATAAGCTTGACTTTAACATTGTAAACAAGAGACCCCTATGTGTGTATTCTAGAGACCATATGCTTCTCTACAACTATCGATTATGAAATAAATACAATGGCTATATGTAACTTTTTGTAGATAGCTTTTTCTCTTCTACATATGTGGTTGATATTTTGGCTGCACTCCATTTGTTCATGTATTTGATAGTCATAGCCACAGCCATATCCATGCTATCGGTGTCGGGTTAAGTTTGATTTTTCATTGTACATGCCTATGATTAAACAAGTCACAAATAAAGGGATTATACACATGTGATATGATGTGCTTGGTAGGATCAATTAATTTTTGGCTCATGGTAGTTGGTAAGGTGCATATGCATGGATTGTTGTGGGCGTGGCCAACCATTGTACAAACTACAAACCTTGCCTTTTCAATAAGTAAAAGTGGGATCATGATTGAAGTTGTCCACCTTGCAAATCTATTAATATGTCATATGTGAAGTCAGGCTTTCATATAGTTTATTTTGGACACTGTTTACATTATGATAATTATAAATGAAGACATTCAACTTTCATATTTTGTTGTATTCATCTATAATATGATGGTCATATGTAGTTCTTATAGATACTTTCTTTTCCTATATATATATATATATATCTAGTGAACATTTGTTCATGTTCCATTTTGTTTGTGTAGTTGATGGTTACATTTTTGGCATTGTTAGAGTTGCATACCCTGCCTGCCTATCTGAATCCATGCTATGTAATTGGGAAAACCAAATATGGGAAAAAAAAATCTATTGATGAGTTGCAAAGCCAATCGAAAGGAAGCAAGTCAAATGCATGAGAACAAATCAATAAAGGAGTTTGCTTTCAAATTGGGATACAATTGTAAAAGAATTTATCGAAGAGGAAGACGAAGACATAGGATGATAGGACTATTCCTCAATAAGTGGATGACAACTTTGTGTTTGTGTGGAATGAATGCATAGAACACTTGATGGCCGCCCTTTTACCAATATCTCTTGAGAACAACATGAATGTGAATTTGAGCAACATGTGAAGCAGCTATACAAGAATTCACCATAGATGGAGAAAGGGGAGAGGCATAACAATAGGCATTTAGTAGTTTTGTCTTCAATGTTTATAAGATGAGGCTGATTTTGATTGTGAGAAAGAGTCTGAAGAGGTCAATAATGACTATGAGAAGATCAAAATCTTGGTTGGGAAAACCAAAAAAAAAGGAAAAAAAAAAAGAGGTGGGAGCAAAGGTTGTCAATAAAGACCTAAAAATGATAAAGAGTAATTGCTTGAGGAGCAAGTTCAAGAGACTGCATCAACAAAGAGAGAGTTGATGGTTTAAGACACACTTACCCTTGTTGCTTCAACGATAGTTCTTGATCCAATATTGAAAGTTGATGATGAAGAAAGAAAGATAGACATTTGATTAACTTCCATGGGTGACCAATGGAGTTCAATGGAACTCAAATATTACACTTGATTACAATAGCAAGTAGGAAGCTAGAAATTGTCCTCCAAAGCATACAAAAATACAAAGTAGAAGAAGATTACAACATAAAAGTACTGACCCAAAATTGGTGGAATGTTTCTCTATGTCGATGGCACTGTATGAAACATATACATCTGATATAGTACATGTTCAATACAGGCAATATACAAGCACGACACAATAGGGGTTCGAATTATGGTAGAAGATCCATTGTTGGTAAGAGGCGGATCATGAGTAGAGGATGCAAAAAGGAATCTAGAAATGCATAGTTGTTTGGGACTCCTACAGTGGACATGGGTGATTCTGACTGTATTGTCATGTGTGGAGAAGATCCCTTAGTGATTACTCTATGGGGGAGGCATTGTCTCACATCTCTAACCCCATTTGAAGAGAATGCAACCAAAATGTCCAAGGGTTGCTTAGTGAAACCTACTACTAGAAGAGGGTGAAAGGAGGAGGTAATCAGTGTGGAAGTTTAATAAGGCTGTGAGAGCCCCTTTGAAGTAAAAGTAAAGTAGTTTTTAATGTCCACAAGGCCATAGGCCATATGGGACGTTCCTCATGGAGGTTGTTGTTTACCCAATATATGGTTATCCAACCATACTTCGGTTGTCAAAGCAGGGTGTACAAACCTACCCCCCATAAAATTCAAACCTTGGACCTCCTATTCAAAGCTCCAAAGTCTTCACCATTAGGCCTACTCAGGTTGTACTGTTGAGTAAAGTTGTTTGATGGTAATTGCTTCCTAGAGGTATAGAGTCCAACTTCTTTTGTTGGGATATTGAAAGAGAATAAAAGTGACCTTTTTAAGTCATTGTATGATTAATAGAACTTTGGCCTCTTATTATATGGAGCACCTAAAGATAGGGTGCTCCTCTATTCCCATTTCCAATATGGAACAAAGGTGACAAATCCTATCACTGTTAGGAATATGATGGTCAACCTTGATCTTTAATTGATTGGAGCATACACTTCTTTGATTGAGGGTGATGTTTATGATGCCATCCTTAATCTGCATGAAGAGCTCAATATAAAAGGCCATCTCAATGCCAAGGAGTTGAAGAAGATCCATGTAATATGTATTTATGACAACTATCCTCCCCAATAGACTTGTGAATCTTGCTTGTCTCTTGGAGGAGATGGTGGTGTTCAATGAATACCATTTTTTTCTCCCTTTGGGGGGGGGTGTGATCTGTGCAAATCTCAATAGAGTTGAGAAGTAGGCTTGTCTCTAGGTACCATCCTATCCTTTGACAAAGAAGATACATGAAAACAATCCTCTCTCTAGAGTAGAGGGTTGGGAATGGGTACTTATTTTGACTTGAAGCATGTTTCCCTATGTATCATAGTTGATGGAGATGCCAAACGAGTCTAAATTTGCTCTCAATGTGAAGTGGGTAAGTTGAAAAGTTAGCTTTATGATGCATTGATGAACTGTACACTTGTAGAAGATTGTACATTGGAGTAAGGTATTTTGCATTTTCTTAATGCGTGCCTGATCAAAAGTTCCAAACTTGGTACCTTGACCTCAAACCCATAAAGAAATTTGGGTTTTATAATAGAATAAAAAAATGCTTCTTTGAGGATATCTTGAAAATGCGTCTAAAATCATTGTTGTTCAAGACTAAAGAGCACTAAATATCCCTTGCAAGGCCATGATTGTGAAGTGGGTTTGAGATTAACGGATGGAAACCCTAAATAATTGGAGGATGTTATTCTCTCAACAATCTCACCCTTCAAAGAGAATTGAAACTTGGAGAGCGCATGTTAGGTCATAACCTTAGTCTTGCCAAGGTTGAACTTAAGCTACCTAAGGTCACAAGACAAGGCATCCTATTTTCTTTGCACCCTTAGGGAAGTGAGCAAGAAGAATCATATCATCGACAAAGAATAATATGACAATCAGAACATGGTGTAGAAGACATCCATTCTCAGCATGATTGTCTTGCTGAATGAAATCCTCAAGTTCATCAATACATATGCTAAGGAAAGTTGTCAAAAGAGGACACCGTTGCTTAACTCCAATAACATTTCTAATCTCATTTGAGAAGCCATTGTAGTTTAGACGAGTTGGCACATGAATACATGAACGCATGCAACACCATGATGATGAATTAATATTGTGTAAATAAAGTTTGTCATATGCATGTTGTCATCACATAGTGTTGTTGCATGTGTGTACATGATAACATATATGTTTGTAATAAATATTATGCAATGTGTTATGGGGTGTGTTTAATGTTTTCATCTACATGGTTGGTTAGGTATTAGTTAGGCAATGCTGGTCCCTTGAGGATGTGGAATGTCTATGTTTCTCTCCTATATAGTTTTTGTTGTACACTCAACCATACCATAAGGTATTGTGGTTGATTGGAATATGAAGGATACATGTTGCATATTTATATGTATTTGTAAGTTCGTGGCATTGAGCATCTTTATTTATATATAATGAAATTATTGTGCGTGAATTCTGCAGCCATGAGCAACACAAAATAGAATAACCCTTTTCCCATAAAGCCTTATGATACTTGTGATAAGGAGCTCAAATATATATATATATATATATATATATATATATATATATATATTATCTTGTAGTCTTTGCAATAGCAAATAGTGAGGCATTGTATCAAAGGTCTTTCTATATATATGTCTTGTAGTCTCAGCAATAGCAAATGGTGAAGCACTCTATCAAAGGTCTTTCTCTCTGTCTATATATAGAAAGATCTTTGTTACAATGCCTCAAAGGTCTCTCTCTATACATATATATGGCTCACCATTTGCTATATATATATATATATATATATCTCAAAGGTCTTTCTATATATATATATATTTATAGAAAGACCTTTGATATAATGCCTCACCATTTGCTATATATATATATATATATATATATATATATATATATATATATATATATATAGGATGTAGCTTGAGCCTCCTCAATGATAGTGTGGAGAGTGCAAATATAGTCCATAATCTAAAAACCTTTGCAAAAACCAGCTTGCCTTTCTGCATTACTGCCATCATTTTCAAGTTGTTTGGAGAACTTCATGTCAAGTGTTGTGCAATATAGCTTGGCAAATATGTGTTCAATCATAATGGTCCTATAATCATCTAGATCAGGGTAGTCTTTAGCTTTATTTATGGGATGAACAATATGCTGAGATCAATCTAGAAACCATCAAAAGTAACATAGCTGTTGGTAAGTTTTGTTAGAGTAGGCTGCAGTTGTGGATCAAAGCTTTGTAGGTTGAGGGGAGGACACGAGGATTGGTGATGTTGTTGACAGAATTCTAGCACGTATACAAAACACCGTATTCTATCAATGAAGGAGAAGGTTCCAATTCTATCGACTAAGTGAAAGTAGGTAGGGACTGCTAAATAGTTGGAGAGATATTTGAAAAGCCACCTACTAAAGTCATGACAAGTATGATGTCACTTTGTGATTGTTAGAAGTTGTTGAAGTTCACCAGTTACAAAAAGTCAAAACCCAACTATCAATTGTAATCACTATGTGACCATATGATCTACAGTGTCAAGTAGATGAATTATTGGATAAAAACCTTTGCATTAACCTTGAGGGACATTGCCACTAATTGATAAGTCACTTGGGACAAGTTGAAAAAAGCATTTGAAAATAATTTAAATTGTTAAAGAGTCTTAAGACAATGAAGTTATAACAAAAATTTAGAACAGAAACTAAGGGAAGTTTGAATCAGCTATCACAACAATTGATGAAGGAGTTTGGTATTACGCTGGAGAGACCTCTTGTTAACAATCTAGAAACAAGTTGATTCAATAAGGTTATGACCAGATTATAGGTTTAGTTAAAGATTATTTTGCATACATTTTCAAACAAAGCCTATCTTAGAATCAAGAATTTGGAGAATGGATATAAGACAATGGTAGTCAGATAGAGTGATCATGGTCAGCTATAATGTATAGTGATAATAGGTAGGGTGATGATGGATAGAATGATCATTGATAGAGCAATCATATGCCAACTTAGCAGCCAACAATGCTGAGTCAATGAAGAGTCATTGGTTGAATCATTGAATATAGAGTTTTATTGTACGTATAAGTTTCATGATAACATGTGTTTGCAATAAATAGTATGTTGAATACTACGGGGTATTTTTAATTGTTTTGTGTATGGATAATTAGGTAGTTGAGTAGGTATGGCATTTGCCAATTGCCTACTGTTTTCCATTATACTTATGTGTATGCCTATCTACCTTCATCAAGGTGTATGGTCTATATTAGCACATATATGATAATCGAGTCATGCTTATTGTCAATATGTTGTATGGTTGACCAAAGCTGATATTTGGAATGTGAAGGATACATGTTGTGTGCTATCTATAAGTCCTTTCCATTGTTTGTCTTTTTTTATATAATTCAGAATTAGATTGTAGTGTGTTGCATTGTATAGATGTTTGCATGACCAAAATACTTGCACATGCCGCATCTTGTCATTGTTGCTTGCATGTTGGGCAAAAATTTGTGACATGTGTTGAGAAATGTAGCTCGGACAGGAACTTCTTGCACAAGCTTCAGTATGAACGTGCTAGAAGTGGTTCGAGACATTTCTAATTCCATTTTGAAATTCACTTAAGTGATTTTCTATTTTTAAGTTCACTTAAGTGATTCTATTTTTGTAATTCACTCAAGTGATTCTATTTTGAAATTCACTTAAGTGATTTTTTATTTTTAACCTTACATCTCCAGATGAGATGAGATCTAATCTTAGGGTTAGAGAGATTAGGGTTACCTTTTTCAAGGATAAAAGGAGAAGATCAAGAGTGTTTTAGACACACATAAAATAAGAGAAGGAGAACAGATTGCTGAAGGAAAACTACAAGCGTAGGAGGAGAAGAACAGTGAAATTGCTGGCTAGAAAAGCAGCAAGAGAGTAGAAGTGTTCTGCTGTAGCTGTAGCCTCCTTTATTTGTAATATTTCAGGTTCAGAAATATATTTAACTTCTGCTGTTCATGCTGTTTATTTTTCCAGCCATCGGTGTGATTGTTGTATGTTTGAATAAATTATTCTCAGATCTGATTTATTTAAAAATAATGTAGGACAGCAGTTATCTAGGGCTGGAAAATTTACAACATGGAGTTGCAATGAGCCTCTCTCTCAAGATGAGAAATAACAACGGGGAGGACGCATGCCTTATAGGCACATAAATTGACATGTGAACATTATTTCTGCAATGCATGTTGTATGAGTGTATGAGCATGTAAATGCATAAGCAAGTGTTAGTGATACATGTAAATAATAATTGTTGTATGTGAATGTTGTTAATTTTTGTTGCGTAGTTGTGTGTATGTGGCAATATGTGTTTGTAATGTAATGTGTTATTTTAATTTCGGTTGTATATAGGTAGATTGGTGATAATTAGGCAATTGCCAACTGCCTATCATTCCTATTGTATCTATATGCATGCATCTATGTTGATTGAAGTGTGAAGTTGTATAGAGATGAATGTTCGTCAAGTCATGATGTTTGTCAAGATTGGTCAAGGCATGTCTGTTCATATTCTATGCTTGACTAGACCGTGATGTGTCGCAAATAACTGAGTTCTATATGCAAGTTCTTCTCATTGTGTACTTAACTATATATAATGGAATTGGGTTGTAGTGTGTTGCATTCCAATTTTACAAGCCTTTGCCTTCACAGGAGGAAGAAAGGTAGGAATTTGAAACTAAAAATGATGCATATTCCCTTGTTGATATTGATGCAATGCTAAGTGTTGATGTGTTCGAAGATAGAGAAAACCTGATTCGGCTAGAAAGGTTGATATTTTTAGATGCTATTGACATGGGTTGTGCATTTGGTGATGTGTGAGGTGAAAGTCTAGTACAGGAGCCATTATAGAATGGTGTGCCTATTGGTGCATGAGAATCAAGACATAACAATGATGTGCAAAGGGATCGAGAATCATGAGGAGGAAGGAAACCCAAGCAAACAATAGCAGACAATGTCAAATAGATGGAAGTAGAAGTTGAAGAGGTAGAGTGCCCCATGGGGGATGGGCAACAAGCTTAGGAGCGAGTTGTACAAGCTCTGACATTGATGGAGTCACAACTAGAGGCACATATCTCTAATTCAATTAGGTAGATTGCAAGAAAAGTATTCCAAACCTTGAAAAATTATAAATATTTTCTGGAATATGTCTTTAGGTTGATGATTATAAATGAAATGGGTAAAACAAAGAACCGCTCCTTGCACTGATTGCAAATGAAGACGAAAAACATGAAGAGTGCAGTTGGATAGAGGAGGATGCTATTTGGACAAACAATGTTGTTTGGATGGTGTTGTAGGCTGCTTGATTGAGAATGAAGGTCATCTTCATGATGAAGGATGCCATCTAGATAGGGAAGTAGAATGCATGGACGATGGACAATGATTCTAGATGGAAACAAACACAATGAATGCAATTTGTTTCTCATGGGGGTGCCTTGGAGCATGGTTAGAGCTTGGGATGTGACTTGGACGATGGACGTATCCTAAGATGTGTCTAGGAGGATGATGATGATTGTAGTTGGGAAGAGAACATAGGAGGTGACGAATGAGGAGTTTGGAGAATGATGAATAGCAAAAATATTGTCATCTGAGGAAAATAGGGTGTCATCTAAGAGGGTTTAGGAGAGGTAAACATCCCCTTGGAAGGGGGGGGCAACCAGCCCAAGCTATCCCTTGCTTCTTCCATGCAATTTGGAGTTTAAAAGTTGTTTTTCAAGAGATTAGGATGTTGTTTGTGGTAGGGCTACCATCCCTGGAAGAGGCCTTGCTATCCTTCTCTATAAGTGGATTGCTCAAGGTGAGAAGCATCCCTTCCTTGGCATGAAATAACTCATTTGAAACAAAGAGGGCATGCATGTGGGTCAAATTGGGCTAGGGACTAACTATATACATAACTGGAGCTGTTATCCATCTCCCCGATTGTGGTTATCATTAATTGAGTTGCTGTATACAAGGAGTGGTTATCATTAATTGAGTTGCTGTATACAAGGAGGCACTACCATCCCTTGCTTGCAAAAGTGTTGTTGTTGGTTGAAAGGATGTTGTCCACCTTGCAAGGGAGATTGTGAGGTTGGTTGGAGGGTTGAGAAACCAAGGGAATGCCATCCCTTACAAGAATCTCATCCCCCTCTCTTAAAATGTGATCCACCCATTTAAGAAAGACATCATAATCTTGAATCTTGAAAGGGGTCGTCGCTGCTCTCACAAATGTCACCCTCCATATGTTTGCTGTGAATTGAAGCCACAATGAGGCCAATTGGAAGAGATTAAGGGAAGGGCATCCTTCATAGGAAGGACCATTCACCTCTTTTGAAACATTTTCCTTCCTTAATGACGAGACATTGGAAGGAGCATGTGCCAAATGGCAGGCTGTCCCCTTAACAAAAATTGTCCTTTCACTGGTTTCAAGAAGGTTGTTATTTTCTTCATACAAGCAATTCTTAGGCTTTGATGTCAGTGTGCCATACAGGGAACTATGAAAGTCATCTACTATCTTTCTGGAAAGGCCATCTCTCTCACCCAAGTCATCATCTTCATGGAGTTAGCCATATTTCAAACAAAGTTTTTGTAAGGGTATACCCCTTCTCCAGAAATTGTCACTCACTAGGAGGTTGTCTCTCTTCAAGGTGCCATCCTTCAACAAAATGGTGTCACATGTAGGTTGCTTCTCACATACTTACCGTCGTTACAAATGGCCCTTGCCATCCTTGTGCTAGTAATTTAGTTTGTTAATTGAATGAGAGACCAAGTGTCGACCATCCCTCCTAAGCAAGCCATCCCTCCTAGGCTTGTTGTGCCCCAAGGCTAAGTTGGAGGTGCCACGGAAGCAGTCCCATAGGAGCCCGCGAATTGTGAGGAGTGCCAACCATGAAAAGCAATCCATTTGAGTGGGTTGAGTGAGTGTAGACATGTTCGAGGAGTGTCGTTCATAGTAGCTACTATAACTGCAAACCACAAGGAAAATTTGGATAAGATAACACTACATCTTGACCATGCAAGGGGGTTCTCGTGCCCTTAACCTTTGAAATAGAGGGTGATGGGCCTTGCTTGTTGAACTTGTGGTGATGCCATTGATTAGTCATTGTGTGAGGCATTGCAAAGTCTAGGTGAGAGCGGCGAGGAGCTATACTCAAGTGATTGCAAATTCTAGTTTTGCAAGTCATTTAGAACATGAGGAAATGGAAGGGGCGTGACAAGTCTTTGAAGTAGTGAGAACAATATCTCTACTTCATTTGGTTCAAAAAGTTGGTCGGTTGGTAGGGATGTTGACAAGTCTAAAGGAGGGGGAAAATGAAGGTAGATAGAGTGATCATCGACAACGATCATGGATAGAGCGATGATATGCCACCTTAGAAGCCAACACAACATTGAGTCATTATATATGGTGTTTTATCTTATATATAAGTGTCATGATGAGGTGTGTTTGTAATAAATAATGTCATATGCTAAGAGGTATTTTTGTTGTTTTATCATTTATGTGTGTGGTAGGTAGGTAGTTGATTGGGTATGGTAGTTACCAACATCCTACTATTTCCCATTATACCTATATTTACACCTATCTATGTTGGCTGAGGTGCATGATTTGTATGACCATATCGAGTAGTCAGTTGTCAGATGATAACCAAATAATGCTTATTGTTTGTATGTTGTATGCTCAACCAGACCATGATGTATTCTAGATGATTGGAATGTGAAGGATACATGCCATGTGCTTTTTCTGAGTTCTTTCCATTGTGTGATATTATTTATATAATATGGAATTGTATTATAATGTATTGTATTGTATAGATGTTTTCATGACTAGAACACTTCCACACGTGGTTACCAAATATAGTCCATATCACAAACTTTTCCGTATCTTTCTCAAATCACAAGATACATAGTATCAAAATGGGAAAAAATGGAGAGCATTGTTAACAATATCACTGAACTCAAAGAAAACAATTGCAAATACTACATTTGTTTTGATGACACCTGCGACCTTGATTCGGGGCCCATCTAGCCACTGCTGCCATTCTCAGAATTGCAGTGATGATGATGAGTGAAAAGAGGTGATATTGATGACAGTGAATGTGAATCCATGGCAACTTGATCCCCAGTCAAATTCAATTTCTCAACCAGAAGTTTGCACTTTATAGCACTGGGAACAGAAGAAAAGGGAGGGACAACCAGGACATGTTCTCTTCTGATGTGGGGCCTTTTTGTTAACCTCTTGCAATTCTGTAATATCATTGTTGACTTGTGTGGGTTCATTTATTTTCTCACATGCTCTCGTGCATCTGAATCTAAATATAAAGCAGCCGTGACTTCTTAGGAAATGGCAGATCACATCTATTTTCTCTGACAGAGTGCTTCTGACCAACATTGGTACCTAGGTAGCCTACCTAAACACCTTGTGTGGCTGTACCTTTTAACAAGAGTGTTAAGGTTGGGGAGTGCAGGGTGACATGCTATTTAAATATATAATTTTGAATATACTATTTTATTATTTAAATACATAATTTACCTTATTTTCCATGGGCTGTTTTTTCCCTGTATTTTACATCTACCATATGGAACATTTTGACCAAAAGTTTTGACCTTGCTCCTACAGGCTACAATTACTGCAAGAACATAGGCAATTTATGGCTTTAGTGATGGGGAGGTTTTGAAGAATCATATTCATCTTTGAACATGTTGAGAATGTTTAATAATTTCAAGAAGCCAAGAAGCGAAAAGAAGAGATCTAATGCATAGTGAAATTGGAAGCCACATTGGCATAACTTGACCAAACAATCAATCTTGTTAGATTTGTAGGGTGATTGAGCATGTGATTAAAGATTGTCCATTCAACAGAAAATAAGGATCAATTATTTTTGTTTATGATCAAACTTAGAGGAAGTCACCTTTAGTGGTTTTAGGAACCCTTGCCAAAGCTAATGTCAAAATTGACAGCTTGATGGTAACAGTAGTCATTTTCAGTACAATGCCAATGATTGATGTATGATTCAATATCAGAAACACAATGAATGGTACCATTTCGTAATATATTGCCCAATTTAGTGAAGCTTTGTATCAAATCAATGTTTTGGTTGTGTGGGCCCTAAGACTGTGACAACAAGATTTATTCCAGGCATAGAGTTGCTAATATGAATCTTGTGAATTTGCAAAAGACCAATTTGGCTGTCAGCAGGGATCGAGCTGAAGGACACACAGACCTTTTGGTTGGAAAACAAATTGAAAGATAAAATGAAGAATTGAACATAGACCATAGTGGTAAAGGAAGCTTGTGTTGCATATTGAAGACATGCAAACCACCAAGGAAAATAAAAAAGAATGTTTCTAAGTAACAGTTTAATCTTTTTTTTCCAAGGAAAGTATTGCAAAAAACAATACCAACTAGGGTAAATGACATTTTGCAGAATGTACTAAGTTTGCATGCAGTTCTTTGCAATTGGTGGTGGTGACAAAAGCCAAGTATGAGATGATGACAATTCCTTGGGCAACCTTCTTGCATTGATGATTAACGGTGATGATTAAAGTGTAGCTCATATGAATATTCTACTCCAGCCATTGACAAATGTGATCGCTGATATTGGCTCAAGTGAAATGATTCTTGGAATATACAATTGGCAAAAACTGAACAGCTCTGCACTTTGGATGCTGTGCCACAGTGCTCTTTCAAATCCTAACAAAGTGAAAAATTTTGCATGAAGGATTGCATTTTTGAATATTCTACATGGTTCTATATTTTTCTAAATTTTTGTGTATATTGAATTGAGCTGGTCAGTTCAGATGAATTATGATTCTTACAAATTCTGTTTGTAATATTAAGATTTTATTTCTGATTTGAAATCTATATTTTGTAGAAATGAAATTTAACATGCTTACACACAATTCCATTTCTACTTAAATAATTCTACAAATCTATCGTCATAGCAATAATAATGCACAGAACCTGCAACAACAATGGCAATGGCAACGACAATGGCAAAAACAGCAATAGAAGATGACAATGAATACAAGCAGTTTTATATTAACAATGGCATATATGGTTACAGCAATACAGTTTCAGCATTACAATCTGCAGTCTGCAAACCCTATGCAGAATACTCTTCATGGCTGCATACAAGACTGGACTGCATCATGCCCTATGCACATATGCACCAACTCTCACACGTACCAATGCTCTCTATTAATCCCCAACCTGCAGTACTCAACATCCTCTTGAATGAATGAGGGGAGGGCTTATTTATACACCCAAAAAGTAGTTACACCCTCCAACTACCTAACACCTCATCATTTCCCCAAATTACATTTCATATGCATTTAATATTTGCATTTACATGACATTTCCCACTACAGGACAAACTAACTTATGACTTATGACTTTATCGACATAAATGACTTAACATTACATTATTATGTAAAATATTACATTGCCACTTTATAACATTATTAAATATATGTACGCACATTTCATCAAACACTTTGCGTACAACTACAAAATAACACAAAATACCAAAACTGGTTTACTAAATTCAGACATATCAATTTGCCTGTCTACATCTATCCCCTCCTCTAAACTAGTCGGCGTCCTCGACGACACGAGCTAAACATTGGGAATAGAAGTACTGAACAATGTAACAGAAGCTCTTGTCACGCTCCTTTCGCTTTCTCTTGTTCCATACATCATTAGCAACAAACTTCACAGTAGACTGCTTCTTGCAACAACTTATTCTCTAATTGCGCACTCCCCTTGTTGCAATCAAGTGTAACATCAACATGATCAGCATGACCATTATTCTCGGAATAGATACTTCACTTTGTGCAATTAGCCATATCATCAGCGTGAGCAATGCCATCAACATCATGAACATGACGGGCAACGCCCGTTGCCACCTGTGTTGAGGGTCAAGGGACGGCGTCCCTTGCGGGGTCGAGGGGCAGAGCCCTTCTCTATCTTCAAACACCTCAACGACAAAACCATTGAAACCATCACTGCCTGAACTAAATTTTGCTCCTTGTCAACCTTTTGGGAGCTTTCACTTGACCCATTGAAACAACTTCCCCTCAACTCCAATTCACTGCTTTCTTGATCCAACTGACTACTTATCAACCTCTGACAAACATCTCCCTTGTCGGATTGTACTTCTGACTGCACTGCCTCAGATGACAACATCTTTGACGGTAATGTCCATGACAACAATCCCTGATGGCTCAGTCTCTGACGGATTAGGCTATGTTGGATCAGTCTATGATGGATGATTGATAGACTATGATGAATTGGCTCAGATGGATTGGTCCTGATAGATGACGAATCAGTCCTGACGGATTGGCTCAGAAGGATCAGTCCTGACGGCTCCTCAGACGAGTAACCTGCTAGACGAGTAACTCCATACAACTAACTGGCTATACGGGTAAATCCCAGATGGGTACCTGCCAGACGTGTAGCTGCTAGTCGGGTAGCTTCCAGACGGGTAGCTGCCAGACAGGTAGCTTGCTTTCATACAGGTAGCTTTCAGACGTGTAGCTGCCAGACGGGTCCACTTTAGACGGCTTCGTCTCAAACGAGTTCTCCTCAGATGACTTCGCCTTAGACGGATTCTTCTCAGATGGCTTTGCATCAAACAGATTCTCCTCAAACGGGTTCACCTTAGACGGCTCCACCTCAGATGGATTCTTTTTCGACGACTTCGTCTCATACGGGTTCTCCTCCATTCTCCAGCCATCCTGGCCTCATCTGTTTGACCATCCTCCTGGCAAAGCCCTGTCGTCTGGCTTTCTTCCTGCTGACTAAACTTATCCGTCTGGTGACCTGTTTGATTGCATTCTTCCGTCCTATCACCCTCCTAATGACACTTTGCAACTTCTTGAATTGTTTCAACTTCTTGTAGAAAGTCTTCGTCATCAATTGAAATCAGATTCACTTGCTCAATTTGAATCAAGCTCATCAAGTTAATCATCTCAAGCAGGTTCACTTCCTCCAATGCAATTGGCTTCACCACCTCTGCTTCTTGGCAAGGGCTATGACTCGTCTCTGATTGTTCAAACTCTTGATGAGTACCTGGTTCATCTTGCTTTGCAGTACTTTGACAATCACGTGCAAAATGCCCCCATAATTGGCATTGCCAACATTGCACAATAGGTCTTCCCTCACTATCATATTGAAGTCTCCGTCTACGAGTTCTATGACGGTTATAGACTGGTTCATTAGTGGGATCTCTTCTTTGGACAATCTCCCTTGGTGTTGCATGTACTTGTAGTGATGATCTAGCACTCTTTGAGTCATACTCGTCCTCAGAGTCATCGGTCGTCTCTTGGGAGTCGCTTCCTTCCTTGAATTCTTGACCCTCGATGAACTATTATCCTCCCCAAAATCCTCGCTCTCAGTGTCTGAATCAGTCTCAATATCAGAATCACTTTCATCCTCAAAATCACTCTCATCGGTACTCACATGATGCCAATACTTCAATATTTTTGCATCACTTTCCCAAATCAAGGCATATTTCAAAGCCTCTTGGTATGACGTCGGAGGGATCCTTGTCATCTTCTCCCGGTATGTAGGAAGAAGTCCATCTATGAACCATCTTCTCTTCAATGCGTCTGATTGGTCTTCCTCAAAATGGTCAAATAGCCCACTCAACTTCCTGTTATAGGAACGAACAGACTCATTCTCACCTTGTTTCAGTCCATAGATTTCAGTAATGATTGCATCATCATTGTCAAACAACCGAAATTCTTGCACAAAGGCATCACACAACTCTTCCCATGTTTGGTACTTGTCTGTAGGGAATTTCATGTACCAATTCATTGCGAATTCACGAAATGTCACAAGAAACCACCTCCTCCAATTTGCTTCATTATTGTGTCCAATCGTTGTCCACAACATGCGATAGATTCTTCAATGCCTTACCGAGTCTTCTCTAGAGTTGCCATGAAATAGTGGACACTTACACGATATGCCCAAATTGGCCTTCGGTTTGATAGGTTGGCATAAACTTGACAGTGGTTTGTGGCATATTGCTCTCTTATGCGAAGCCTAATGTGCATCACCTTGCAATTGCTCTTCCATTGTACTCTCGTTTGTAACATGAAACATTCCAACCTGCACTTGCTCCATGTCGGACTCCCGTCCCGCTCCCCATTGAGTACACTAACTTGTAGTTTCTCTAGTGCTAGACTCCCATCGCATGCACTATTGGACATGTCATCTATATTTTGCACCGATGTTGGACTCGTGTCCCGCTCACCATCGTGCACCACAACTTGCAATTGCTTCAACACCAAACATTCTGCGTCAGCATGCAACTTCTCATTGACTGCTCCTCTTTTTGTTCTGTCGTCTTCTTAACAATTGACTGGTCTACCTATTCTGTTGTCATCTTGAAGGTTGATTGTGCTTCTGCTGTCATCTTGATGGCTAACTACGTTATTGCCATCACTCTTGCCGACATCCAGACTGGTTCCATCAGTCTTGCCGGCATCCAGACTGGTTCCATAAGTCCTACCGACGTCTAGACTGGTTCTATCGACGTCCAGACTGGTTCTATCGACGTCCAGACTGGTTCTACCGACATCCAGACTGGTTCTACCGACATCCAGACTGGTTCTACCGACGTCTAGACTGGTTCCAGTTGTCCTGCCAGTGTCCAGACTGGTTCTGTTGATGTCCAGATTGGTTCCATCAGTCCTGTCGACATCCAGACTAGTTTTGTCGACGTCCAGACTGGTTCTGTCAGCGTCCAGACTAGTTCTGTCGACATCCAAACGAGTTTTGTCGACTTCAAGATGAGTTGCATTGATTTCAGGATGGGTCACTTCTAGATAGCTGTCCTCCAGACAGGTTCGGCCGTCTCCTAGATGGGTTTTCGCGTCTGTGACTGAAATTTTTGCGGCCTGGATTGAAGCTTTTGTGTTTGCGAATCCTCGATCTGCAGAGTCTTCATCTACATTGTTGTATCTCGTTTGCACATCTGTTATGCACGTTTCATTGAAGGGTCCTTCATCTATATCAACAAACAATTTTGCAGCATCTTCACCTACTGCAATCCAATGCTCTAGTTGTGCATCTCCCCAAGGGTTTTGCTTCTTAGAACTCCATGTCACCAGATTAGACCCAACTTCGTACAAGCAACGGTGCCAGAATGTAGAAATGAAATTTAACATGCTTACACACAATTCCATTTCTACTTAAATAATTCTACAAATATGTCGTCATAGCAATAATAATGCACAGAACCTGCAACAACAATGGCAATGGCAGCAGCAATGGCAACAACAACAATAGAAGATGACAATGAATACAAGCAGTTTTATATTAACAATGGCATATATGGTTACAACAATATAGTTTCAGCATTACAATCTGCAATCTGCAAACCCTATGCAGAATACTCTTCATGGTTGCATACAAGATTGGACTGCATCATGCCCTACGCACATATGCACCAACTCTCACATGTACCAATGCTCTCTATCAATCCCCAACCTGCAAGACTCAACATCCTCTTGAATGAATGAGGGGAGGGCTTATTTATACACCCAAAAAGTAGTTACACCCTCCAACTACCTAACACCTCATCATTTCCCCAAATTACATTTCATATGCATTTAATCTTTGCATTTACATGACATTTCCCACTACAAGACAAACTAACTTATGACTTATGACTTTATCGACATAAATGACTTAACACTACATTATTACGTAAAATATTACATTGCCACTTTATAACATTATTAAATACATGTACGCACATTTCCTCAAACATGTTGCGTGCAACTACAAAATAACACAGAATACCAAAATTGGTTTACTAAATTCAGACATCAAGTTGCCTGTCTACATATTTATTGGAATAAGACAAACTCCAGGAGTTTGATTTCAAATTTCAATTTTATTTTTAATCAAATTTTGCTACTTCCTATTATCACAATGAATGAGCAATTCGATTTCCTGCATGGTAGACAAATTCATGAAGCAATTGTTACTACTCAGGAAAGTCTTCATACCATAAAATCAAAGAAACTACCAGCAACAGTGATGAAGTTGGATCTCTCCAAGGCTTTTGACAGAGTAAATTGGCTATATATTTAAGAATGATACTTACTCATATTGAGTTATGTGTGCAGATGGTGAATTGGATTATGAGATGTCTTTGTTTTGTCTCTTTTGCAATTTTGGTTAATGGATCAGCCTCTCAGTTCTTCAAAGCTTCTCGGGGGATTAGACAAGGTTGCCCCTTGTCACCACTGTTATTTATTTTGGTAGTTGAGGGATTAAGTAGGTGTATTTTAGAAGCCAAGAGGGAAGGAGCAGTAAAGGGAATTAGAATAGGTAGAATAGTGGAAGTCACCCATCTACTTTTTGTAGATGATGTTCTCCTTTTCACAGATGGAACAATAAGAGCTGCAGAGAAGTTAAAACAATCTTTAGATCTTTTTTGTTGACAACAGGTATGCAAATTAATGCACAAAAGTCAAGCATCTCTTTTAACTGTGTGGATCAGAATCAAACCATAATAATAGGTCAGCTTTTCCACTTTAACATATTTGATCTTCAAGAGGGGTTTAAATATCTGGGTTCTTTTTGAAACCCAATGACTACACTAAACAATACTGGAATTGGTTGATAAAGAAGGTAGAAGGAAGAATTAATATATGGTGCAACAAATGGCTCTCTTTGGGGGGAGATTGACTTTGGTCAAGTCTGTGTTAGAGGCAATACCAGTATATTGGCAATCTTTGGCTCATATACCAAAAGGAGTTTTGGAAAAAATTAGATAGTTAAGCTATAGGTTCTTATGGACAAGGAAAAGGGAAAGGGAAGTTATTCCCTTGTTAAATGGAAATCCTTAGCCAAGCCCAAGGAAAATGGAGGATGGGGACTTAAGAACATCTTCCTATTTAGCAAGGCTCTAGCAGCAAAGTGTGTTTGGAAGATAATATGAAAGTGTTAGTGAAAACTTCAGATTATACCTACAAGTAGAAAACACAATAACAAAGAACAAAACAACAACACAAGTAACACAAAGATTTTACGTGGAAACCTGCAATGTGCAGGAAAACCACGGGGCAATGGCAACTTCTTTTTATTGATTTCAGCAAACTTTACATTCTCGTAATGTCCCCTTTTCTAGGCAGTCAGTGTGCAGAGCATATTAGCCTATACATGAGCTCCCGTAGGCTAAATCGGATGTAGGGGAGCCCATTGGGATAGTTCAGTTGATGTCAAGGTGGACAGTGCTTCAAATTGCCAGTTTCTCGGTCCGTTTTGAGCATAATTGCAGGGACTTACTATTTTTAGTAAGTCAGTTAGGGTTGGAATCTCGAGAAACGGATGTTACGGATGGATAGTTCGGCGAAATGGGTATCCGTTTCTACTTTTATATCATGGGTCCGGCATATGGAGACAGATTATTTTAATGCCCGAAGAATATTAATGTAGTAAATATTAAATAAAATGTAGTTTTCTAATGTTGGGTATTATATTTTATTAATGGGATATTATAAGGGCGGTCATATAACCACTTAAAAGAAAGGTCTTGTCTTAAAGTATTTAATTAAGGAGGCCTAGACATGATACACCCCTCTAGGGGTCCCATTTAATTAAAATGAATAATTTAAATTATAAGTTTCCCTTCCATTTTGGCCGACTCATTTGAAGGAGGAAATAAAAGGAGAGTTTGGAAATTCATTTGTATCTTTTTGGCTATTGATATTGATGATTTGAGGAGAAGACTTGCAGAAGGGTTTCTTGCAGGGATTTTCAGCTTGTTGGTGACGAAAACCACCTACAGGAACATCATCTTCGGAGTTGAAAGGTACTCTCAGGGTGATTTTGAGCATCTTCGGAGTTGAAAGGTACTCTCAGGGTGATTTTGAGCATCTTCAGCACAAAGGGTGCATAGAGCTTCATTGTTTTAAGAAATCAGTGGGTTTTTGGACGTGATTGTGGTATTATTTGTTGATATTATATTATATTCACTCTCCAGCATAGGCCATACCATTCTGGGCCTCTATATTTCAGAGTTTGTGGCATCTTTAGTTAGGGTTTGATATTCCAGGGTTTGCACAGTCACTTTCTATGCATAGTGACCATATTGAGGAGAGTTTTCCGGGATTTAGTGTTCATATTGTGATATTTCAGGTTGGTCGTACAACTCCAGCACTTTGCCATACCTGTGCTTGCCTGGCGTGGGTTTAGATAATTCAGTCTCTTGCGTTTTGGTTAGTTTGTTGTGTGTAGCAGGGGCGCCCAGCTTCATTATATCATTTTGTATCAATTTCATGGTGGAGAAAGCGATGTAATTGAAGATATCAATGAAAATCAAATTTCTGGGTTGCTGATAACCAGTGTTATTTTCTGTCAACTTCAAAAAATCGTATCTTTCGAGTATGATCGTAATTTGTCATTTCCTTTGGTAGAAGTTTAGATAAAGGTGTTATCTTGTTTATAGAATTTTTCTTCTATTTGTTTAAAAGTTGTTCAAGTGCAAAGTTAGGGGTTTTGAAGCTGTTAAAACTCAGAAAATACACATAAAATCACAAACAATACAAAAAACCCAAAAACATTGCAAATCATCAAAAACTCAGTTTGGGGTAGCACATTACACATTCTTAACAACATCCACATCCAAGGGATCATTCCTCTTTTATAAAGCAGAAAAGGAAGACATTGAAACTGTTCGTTTCCTCTCCCAAAGAAGCCTCCGAAAAACTGTTTATTTCCACTCCCAAGGAAAAGCATCTAAAACTGTTCGCCTTTCGCATCCAAACGTCTGGCCTAGACGTCTAGCAGCCTAGATGTCTGGCCTAGACGTCTAGCAGCCTAGATGTCTGGCCTAGACGTCTAGCAACCTAGATGTTTGGCCTAGACGTTTGCTGCCTAGACGTCTAGCAGCCTAGACGTCTGCTGTCTAGACGTCTAGCAGTGTTGCCTAGACGTCTAGCACTGCTGCCTAAACGTCTAGAAACAACCTTTTCTGGCTAAAACCTTGCATAGTGACTTCACCTCCTAACATTCTCCCACTTGAAGTCAATATACAGGAATTCTTTTTACCAATGTTTTTCATCCAGTGCCAATTGCCCAATGTTGCCCTTGTTATATTTTCAGCAAGCCCAAAGAAGTTCTACACCACTCAAACTTCTCTGTCTTGATCGAATTGGTAAGCATATTTGCAGGATTCATTTCAGTGTTGATTTTATGCAACATGATCCTACCTTCTTCCACCACATTTCTTATAAAGTGGTACTTGACATCAATGTGTTTCGTGCGATCATGGAATGTTGGGTTCTTCACTAGCTGAATAGCACTTTGGCTATCACAATGCAATATAATTTTCTCCTGCATTATCTTGAAGTCACCCAAGAGTTGCTCTAGCCAAATTGTCTCTTTGCTGGCCTGAGTTGCTGCAATATATTCTGCTTTAGTGGTTGATAAAGCCACCACAGACTGCAACTTAGAAGCCCAACTCACAGCTCCACCAGCAAGAGTGAAAGTATATCCTGTAGTGGACTTCCTCCCATCTCTATCTCCACCATAATCAGAATCCACAAAACCTTTAACTTGCTAATTTGCCGATCCATAGTAAATAGCAGCATATGAAGTGCATTCCAATGCTTCTTACCAGGATTTGCCATGTACCGGCTGACTACTCCCACTGCTTGGGCAATATTCGGTCTGGTGCTCACCATGGCATACATGAGGCTTCCTACTGCTGATGAATACGGTACACGAGACATGCTTGTCTTCTCTGCTTATGTTCTACGACACTGTTTGGAAGACAATTTTAAGTGTGAAAGAAGTGGGGTACTAACTGGTTTTGCATTCTGCATATTGAAGCGCTGCAGAATCTCCTCTATATACGACTTTTGACTTAACCGGATCTTTCTTCCTTTTCTGTCCCTGTGTATCTTTATCCCTAAAATTTGGTTTGCCGCTCCTAAATCCTTCATTTCAAATGTCCTAGCCAACTGAGCCTCAAGTTCAATGATTTTCTTCATGTCGGGGCCTGCAACCAACATATCATCAACATACAACAACAAAATATAAAACTGCCATCATCAAACCTCTTATAGTATCCACAATGGTTAGCTACACTCCTGCTGAAATCTTGGCTCTTCATGAAGGTGTCAAATTTTCTGTACCACTCCTTTGCGCCTGTTTCAACCCGTACAGTGTTTTTTCAGTCTGCAAACCAAATGCCCTTTTCCTCTTTCTTCATAGCCCTCAGGCTGATCCATATAAATCTCTTCCTCGAGATCACCATGCAGGAAAGCAGTCTTTACATCAAGCTGCTCCAGTTCTAAATCCTGTGCTGCTACAAGTGCAAGTAAAACTCTAATAGTAGTCATCTTCACAATTGGAGAGAAAATTTCATTTAAGTCTATATTGGACTTTTGCACATAGCCTTTTTGCCACCAAGCGAGCTTTATAGCGTTCCAACAAACCATTGCTGTTCTTCTTTACTTTGTAAACACACTTGTTTCCAACAACCTTTCTTCCAGGTGGGAGATCCACAAGTTCCCACGTTTTACTCTTGCGAAATGCCTCGATTTCCTCTTCCATCGATTTCCTCCACTTTTTTTCATTCTCAGACTCTCTAGCTTCTTGAAATGAACTAGGCTCACCATCATCAGTTA
The DNA here is from genome assembly GCA_028583015.1 of Wollemia nobilis. Lineage (NCBI taxonomy): Eukaryota > Viridiplantae > Streptophyta > Pinopsida > Araucariales > Araucariaceae > Wollemia > Wollemia nobilis. The sequence continues at coordinate 11,164,793 of JAQPPZ010016869.1, read as the reverse complement.
ACAAAGCAAAAGAGGATTGATAAACTTGAGAATACCTTTCTGGACACTTTTGTGGATGCGTAGATCTTCTAACCCAATGATCTGTTGATTGTGGCTCTTGGTCTTGTGATCGTTGTAGCTGCCCTACTTGTTGTTCTTCTTGATGTTCTACTTGTTGTTCTGCATGCTGATCAAAAACTTCAGCATGCTGATTTTCATATTCATCTTCGTTCATATCTACTTCAACTGGTACAACATTAGGAGTTTGCTGTACCCCCTTCCTTTGCATGGATTTTTCATCAACAATAACATCTCGGCTAATAATTACCTTGTGGGCAGTAGGATCCCATAGTCTATACCCCTTCACTGTATCTCCATAGCCAAGAAAAACACACTTGCTTGAATTTGGGTCAAGTTTGGACCTTTTTTCTTTTGGTACATGGGCAAATGCATTGCAACCAACGGTACACAAATGAGAGTAATCAACTGGCTTACAACACCAAACCTCCTTTGGAATCTCCTCATCCAACGCAGCTGTAGGTGACCTGTTAATAAGATAAACAACTGTATTAACAACCTCTGCCCAGAACCTTTTATCCAACATGGATGCGCTGGGCATGCTTCTTGCACATTCCATTATTGTGCGATTCATCTGCTCAGCCACACCATTTTGCTGTGGAGTGTATGGTACAGTCTTCTGGTGCTTAATACCTTCCTGTGTACAAAATTTATCAAATTCCTTGGAGCAATATGCACACCCATTATCTGACCTAAGACATAAAAGCGACTTGCCCAAACTCTTCTCTACCCATGCTTTGAACTCTTTAAATTTATGCAAAGCTTTTGACTTCTTCTTCAGAAAATAAACCCACACACTCCTAGAATAATCATCTATAAAAGTCAGAAAATAGATGGCACCATTTGAGGACTGAGTGGGGATTGGTCCAAATATATCCGAATGTATAAGTTGCAGAAAATCAAAACTCTTACCAGGGCTTGCGATAAACCGAACCCTCTTTTGTTTACCAAAAATACAAGTGCTCACATAAGTCTAAATTACAAGACTTAATCCCTGAAAGCATACCTTTGTCATGCAGAATTTTCAGAGCTTTTTCACTCATATGGCCTAGGCGTTGATGCCATAGCATTACTGCATCCAGAACAGAAGTTGTTGTTGCTGCATGGTTTGTCATCGTATCACCGCATAAACAATATAGGGTCCCATAAGATTCTCCCTTTGCTACTACAAGAGCTCCTCTGGTAATTTTGCAGTAGTTGTTACCGAAAGTGACAAAATACCCTAGCTTATCCATCATCTTAATTGAGAGCAAATTCTTCCGCAAATCGGGCACATGTCGCACATCACATAACATCCTTTCTCTACCATCGTCGAGCCTGATCCTTATGTCCCCTCTTCTCACAATTTCTAAAGGGTGATCATCACCCAAATAGACCATCCCACCACAGTATGGCTGGTATTTGTCAAACTAGTATCTGTGGGGAGACATGTGGAAAGATGCACCTGAGTTCAAAACCCAGGTATATAAAACAAATCTGCTGTTATCGATACAGAAAGCTTCACATGTTGTCGTCTCTCCTGAATCTATTGTACTAGCCTCAGCTGATGGTTGATTTTGCTTTTCACCATTCTTTAATTGCCAACAGTCCTTCTTTGAGTGCCCTGGCTTCCCACAATACCAACACTTTCATTTCTTCTTACGTTCTTTAGACTTAGATCTGGACTGTGATTTACCTTGTTTACTCCTCTTGAAAGATCGACCTCTCACAAATAGGGCTTCATTGGTCGAGGGTTCCAAAGGCTTTTTTCGCAACTCTTCTGCCAACAAAGTGGCTACCACATCATCAAATTTTAGAGTTCCTGATAATGCATTACTGATGGTCATCACCATATGATACCAGGTGTCCGGGAGGGAACAAAGTAGGGTGATAACTCTGTCCTCATCCTCCATATTCACACTGACTAAAACCGGTTTACTGATAAGAGTATTAAACTCATTCAAATGATCTGCCACGGATGGCCTTTCCTTTATCCTCAAGCTATAAAGCTGCTTTTTCAAAAAAACCTTGTTGCTGATTTTGTTTCATACAACTTTTCAAGCTTCTGGCAGAGGGCTTCCGCGGTCTTCTCTTCAGCTACATTGAACAAGACAGAGTCTGCTAGGCAGAGACGGATTGTAGAAACCGCCTTCCGGTCCAACGTTGCCCACTCCTCATCTTTCATGCTGCTTGGTTTACTTGTGACCCCTTTCAATGCTAGAGCTTGGTCATTATGAACCAACAAATCCTCCACCTTCATTTTCCATAGAGCGAAGTTCATGCCATCAAATTTCCAATCTCGAACTTGGTTACACCTCCTGTCATTGTTTTAGCTCCCACTCGCACAAAACCTTAGGCTTTGATACCAAATGTTAGTGAAAACTTCAAATTATACCTGCAAGTAGAAAACACAATAATAGAGAACAAAACAACACAAGCAACACAGAGATTTTACGTGGAAACCTGCAATGTGCAGGAAAACTACGGAGCAATGTCAACTTCTTCTTTTAATCGATTTTAGCAAACTTTACATTCTTAACAACATCCACATCCAAGGGATCATTCCCATTTTATAAAGCAGAAGAGGAAGACACCGAAACTGTTCGTTTCCTCTCCCAAAGAAGCCTTTGAAAAACTGTTTGTTTCCACTCCCAAGGAAAAGCATCTAAAACTGTTCGCCTTCCGCATCCAGACGTCTGGCCTAGACGTCTAGCAACCCAGACGTTTGGCCTAGACGTCTAGCAACCCAGACGTCTGGCCTAGACGTCTAGCAATGCTGCCTAGACGTTTAACAACAACCTCTGCTGACTAAAACCCTGCATAGTGACTTCTCCTCCTAACAAAAAGGAAGGCTTATGGAATAAGATCATACATGAAAAGTATTTAGAGCCACTCACAGTTGAGGAGTGGATAAGGGCGCCAATGAAGCAAACCCATAATGTTTCAACCTGTTGGAAGGCAATGATTCAAGCCTTTTATATTGTACGTGATTGGCTTGCCTAAAAAATAGGGAATGGTTCAAGGATAAAACTAGGATTAGACCCTTGGATTGGTTGTGGTGATATGCACAGACTGCCAAATAATGTAATTTAGACCCTAAGAGCTTAGGGAACTGGAGATCTTGCCCAAGCAGCTGACCCAAAATCTTCTACAAATTGGAGTCAGGGATGGAAGGAAGCAACAGTGTTAGAGATTCAGGGCCAGGAGGCACACCAGGGGGAAGAATATGTGGGGAAACTTAAAGTTGGACATATCAAGTTGCGAGAGGAAACTGATCAATTGGTCTGGACAAAGAATGGAGCTACGAGGGAGTACGCTCCAAATGTGGGGTATAAGACTATTGGAAGATAGCAATGACAATCCAACATGGTGGTGGAGGACACTATGGAAGCAAAAAGCCCCGTTGAAGACAAGACTGTTTGATGAAAAATAAGGTTCTGACATGGGAGGTATTACAAAAGAAGAATTGGAATGGTCCAGGAAGGTGTTATTTATGTAAGTCAAACAATGAAACAATTGATCATTTATTGGTTGCTTGCTCCTTTACTAGACAGGTTTGGAGGGAGGTTATAGCATAGTTAAAGCTTCCTATAGGATGGCAAGAAGTTTCCATGGGAGAGTGCTTAAAATTTTGGTTTGAAAAAAGGTCATATAAAGGTTTTATAGCTCTCCCATTGTTTGTGTCTTGGGGAGTATGGTTATCTAGGAATGCAATAATTTTTTAGGATCAGGAGAAGCCTACTTGGCATGTCTCCTCCCAAATCATTGGAAGTTTTAATAACTTTAAGGTTTCGGCAATAGCAAAGGTAAACAGACAAATCATCCTTCCAAAGATTGATAAATTAGGGGCTTGGGGATTTTTTGTTGGGGCTAGATAGGGGGTCCCTAGAGTTTGTGGAGCATGAGGATTACTATATATTATTAACTCTCATTATTTTAAATTCAAGGTTGGATTGGGAGAAGGTTCTAATAATTATGTTGAAATTATGGCCCTCAAATTGTTGGTTCAGTTGGCAGAATCAAAAGGAATACAAAAAATTCAAATTTACAGAGACTCATAGGTGGTAATAAACTGGATGCTTGGTGTTTTTAGGATGGAAAACATGATTGTACAACCCATCTTCTCTCAAATAAAATAAGCTATGGATCGAAGTGAAGCTTTTACTTTTTGGCATATTTATAGAGAATTGAATAGGGAAGCAGATGAACTCTCAAAGGATGCAATTCAGATTGGTCCATGTACATGCTTAGTATAGGATTTCAATGAGGGCAATGCATTGCAGCTGGTCCATATCTCTGTCTGGGGGGATTAATACACTCCAATTAAAGCAAGCACAGATAAAGCAATTTTTTTTAAAACTTAAAAGTTAGTGATTTAAAGGATATTGGTTGACAAATTGTGAAGGTGATAGAGATAGCTAGTTATGATGTATAAACAACCTGACTTTTAGGTTGCTATTGAAATTTTGAAGAAATGCCAAAAAGGCATCCGAAGAATGTAATTTCATATTTACTTAATATAAAATTACAACAATTTTTTTCGAGGGAAAAAAAAAAGAATGAATGTTGGATTTATCCAAACAAAATTTACTATATTCTAGGATATGGTAACGCCAACTTATCTATACCAGAAAAAAGATGACCAATCCTCTAAAAGTCTTGAAGATATTTCAAGATGGACCACTGAATGGAACTGGGTTCTTTTATTTCTTTTGGATGTTTTGTGGTAATATGAATCTTTTTGTTCACATTCCGTATGCATTGTAGCCAGGTATTTAGGCTCATCAATGTGTGAGACTTCCCCATCAAATACTTGTTCCTCAACTATGATAATATCAATGAAGTGGTTGGAGAGTGTTTTTTTTTTTTCTGTTTAACTATAAGTGTTTGAAACAGGCCCCACCGTATTACATCATGACTGCATTACTGTGGTATTATTACAGGAAACTCTATCATGGCTCCCATGGGAATTGAACCCTGGTGGAATCTTTGTGATCCAAACAATCTCAGCAGTTGTACTTCAACCCTTGGGCTTAGATGTTAAGGTTCACCCATAGGAGTGGAAGCTTGCCTTATAGTGTTGAAATCCTTGTTTTCTACCACTTCCCCCAAATCCATTGGACAGATGTTGAGGAATATCTGATTATGTTTTGTTTGGTTATGCTAATTTTTCAAAGCGGGATGTAATGTCCCCTTTTTAGCGGGCTTGCTCTTCAGTGGATATTAGCCTACTCAAGGGTTCCCGTAGGCTAAGTTCGTGGTATGGGAACCCAATTTGGGTTGATTCTTCAGTCTCAGCACTTTGCCTGCGATCCTCTGCCTTTTTCGGAGGTTCTTTCGGAGCAGTTTGGTCGTCATTGCTATTTTTAGTAACTTACTATTTTTAGTAAGTTAGGGTTTGGACGACAGTGGTGATGGATTTTTCTGGGTTTTCTGTCTGGTGTGATGGGTTGAGATGATCCTGGTGATCCGAGTTGCCACTTTCTATATTTAGCCACTTACTATTTTTAGTAAGTGCGTGCTGTGGGCAATGCTTGGATTGTATTGGGTGCCTCGAGGTGCTGCGTTCTTCGTCTGCCAGTTTCAGAGGCCGTTTTGGGCAGTGGTTCTAGGACTTACTATTTATAGTAAGTTAGGGTTTTGGCCAGAGCGGATGTTACGGGTTGTTAGTGTGGCGAAATGGGTATCCAGATCCATTTTTAGTTGGTTTTTTGGTTGAGCAGATTCCCGGATTTTAATGATCAAAGTTTTATTAAATAAAGTAAAATGATTAATGTCATTTATAAGGTCATAACTTTATATTATTTTAAGGGGGATTTTGTCATGACCCTTTTTGAAGAAATAGGGTCATGTAAATATTTTTGGTAAATATTATTATATCATGTGTGGTGTGAGAGAAATAATTATTTTTATTATTATTATTATGTGTGGTGTGAGAGAAAATAATAATTATTATTATTAAAATACATTTTATATATGCAACTTCAATGTGGGCCCAACTCAACGAAGGATTATAACATGAGGCTTATATATACATGAGCGCTCATATTTCTCATTATGTTTTGATGTTTTATGAAAATTGAGTGAGGGCAAAACCCTTCTCTTCTTCTGTGGCTTTCGAGAGGTGCTCAAAGTTTGCAGGGGATTCCAATCCAGTAGTTGGGAGGTGCTCAACTATTGTGGTTGAGGAGTAAATCCATCCAGGGTTTACCTTTTGTGCTTCAGAGGGCTTCCAGTATTATTCAGATCTAATTCTCTATCTAGGAGGAGTTCCCTCTTCTTGAGGGTTTGGTGATACCGTGGAAGTTTTAGGAGAATTTATTCAGCATTGTCAGCAGTTATATTGCATTGTTTGTGGGTTATTCAGTGTTTGTAAGTCTTGTGACTGCAACATCCAGCATTGGGGCAGATTTTATACATATTGAGTGGCAGATTTCAAGGTTGAATTGCAGAATTTCAGTCTAGAAAAGGAGACGTCCCATATTGGAGGTTATTTATCAGCATTCTGAGCGTTATTCCCCCCCCCCAAGTAATTTATATTTTAGAATAATAAAGAATTGTGGTTGTGAGTTTATTACAAATTTTATAAGTATTTGCATGGTGGATCTAGTCATTATTATTGTAATTCCAGTTTTGGGTCTTTGAAGAAAAATAATAAAAATTCACAAAAATATTTCATTTGCTCAAATATTGCAAGAATCGTGTTTTGTGTTTCTATTTTTCTATTTCGGCTCATTACAGTGGTATCAGAGCCATGATCTTGCCAGCCTGTGGATTGATTCAGTAATTTTCAGAGATTCGGAAGTTAGGGTTTTGTTGTCGTTTTCAGATCTAGGGTTTTTGAGGACTTAATTGCAGATTATGGGGAATGATAAATTTCTTGACATGATATTTCAAGTCGATAAAGGGAAAATGGATACACTATTGGATAAGTTGTCTCAATTACTGGCAAAGCTGGATCAAGGTAGGAGTTCTCCACCAGTTCAGAGTGAAAATTCAGAAATGGATGCCCTAGTTTCAGAAAAAGAGGAATTGTGTGAAGAGAATTCAGAAAATTATTTTTCAATTGCAAAAATAGCTGCTGATGATGATATGCATCCATTGGATGATTTATGGTTTGAGTCTGAATCTGCCCTATCTTCAATCTACGGGATAGAAGAGTGCAATGTTGTTGATTTTGAACATTATGCCAAGAAAAATAAAACAAAATTACTACTGCATGGAGCTGATCTGGATCAGAATTATTCCTGCAGTGAATATGGGACAAGTCCTGAAGAGAAAGTTTCATCAGTTCCAAATTTGAAAGAATATGCCTTGTCTCAAGAGCAATGCAAAGAACATGTCATGGAAGTAACTGATTTAGATCGTGGAGAAAAACCAGAAATTGTTGGCCGAGAATTTCCCTTGCCACATGAGGTATGTAGGGAAAATATTTTTCATAAAATTGATGACAATGAAAGAATTGTTACCAATGATAATTTTGATGGATGTTGGATAAATTTGCTAGCTATGCCTATGAATGTTCACAGCAGTTTCAGTTTCTTTGATCTGGAAAGTGAGCATGAGTCTCACAGTGAGCAAATTCTTTCAAAAGAAAGATTTCAGTCTTTGAATGCATGGGATCCAGGCATCACTAGAAAGAATGAAGGGTATTGCATTCATGAGATTTGTGATGAAGTAAACTCTGAAGGTGATTATCTTCATGTGTTTTATCCCCAGTCTTTAGAAACCAGAGCTGAGCTTTCAGAACTATTGAGTGATGATCAACAGTTGTTTAGATCTCATGGTGAAGAAGCAAATTTTGCTCTAACAATTGACACTTATCTTGCTTCACAGCTTCTATATTGCACCTGCCTTCTAAATAAAACTACTATGTATCAGTTGCCTAAGTGGGTCTCAACAATCTTACCTAAATCAGCACTGTTTAGAGTTTATGATGAAGAACTGATTAAGGAAGAGGATGATAATGCACAGTTGGAGACATCTTGGATAGCAGTTGAAGACAGTATTGAAGGCAAAATATTGACAACTTGGTTAGAAACAAAGGGGACAGCATTTCAGATGTTCCTTGAACCCATTCTTCAATGCAAAACAGGAGCAGTCCTTACAACAAAAAAAAAGACTGTTGTTGTGGTGCATAAAACTGTTTTTGGATCTCTAGAGGCTGTGATTCACATCGAATCTGAATTTATACTGTTTACTGCTATTTTTTCCACTTGTAGTTGTTCATGCATGGTTAATTTTCTTGAATTTGCTAGGCATGTTGGACAGATGAGGTGCATTATATTTGTTGAGAGGGTGATAACTGCTATGTTTTCAGGACATATGGATTGCTTCTCATATTTGCACTTTAATTATTTGGCTGCATCTGCCTCAGGGAAAAATAGTCAAACCCGTCATCAACAGGACCAAATCATTCATCAATTTCGTGAAGGAATGGTAACAGGAATTGTTGCTACTAATGTTCTAGAAGAAGGTTTAGATGTCCTTGGATGCTATTTAATTATTTGTTTTGATATGCCAGTAACACTGCGGAATTATATACAATCTTGTGGGTGTGGGCAAATGCAAGGTTCTGACTATCTTATACTCACAAGAAGAGGCGATGAGTTGGAAAAAAGACGACTTGAGAAGGTCATTGCTAGGGGAGAAATAATAAGAGAGTGTGCCTTGAACAAAGATCTTGTTTCTTCAAATTCTTACAGAGAAGACCTACAGCAAGAAGATATGTATTGTGTGGAATCTATAGGAGCGATTGTCACATTAAATTCTTCTTTGCCATTAATCTACTATTATTGCTCTCAACCGCCAAAGGATAGGTATTACAAACCAAGGTCTTATTTCCGTATAAAAAATGAAGATGGCATCTGCATCCTAGAGCTCCTGATGAAATCTCTTGTCTTACATGTGAAGGCTCATGGAAATGTTTCTTTATTGAGGAAGTTAGTCTGTCTTAAAGCTTGCAAGGAACCTCATGCAGCTAGAGCTTTGACAGATAATCTTTTGCCTGTTGAAGAAGAGGAACAAGTATATGAAGAAGATCAACATGAAATTGAAGAAAGCAATTTTGGATTGTATCCAAAACCTAGAAATGTGGTACCCCTTGTTTGTCATGCTATTCCTCCAAGTGTGGTTAACATGAGACAGTGTTTGGAAATGGATACTGGTGCTGTTACAGTCCAAATTAGAGCAGATGGCATTTACAAATTGGATAACAATCAGGTTGATATTGCAAGGAAATTTCAAGAAATTATATTCAGTATTTTGAGAGAGAGAATTTTGGACAGCATAGTCAATTTACTTGATTTAGATCACCCCGTTTCAATATCAAATTCACATATCATGTACCTGTTGTTGCCAATGAAAACCACTGGTATACTTGAAGCATTAAAGTCAACCATGATAAATTGGACATGCATCACTACGGTTGTATTTCAAATTTTCTCACCATCTGAAAGGGGTATTCAAAGAACACCTGGTGGACATTTTCCTCTAGGCTTGTTACAAAATTCAATTATAATAACCATACACAACAGACAAGCTTATTGTATGTCACATGTCTCAAAGGATTCAAACTCAAGAAGCTTTTTTTGTGCAAATGGAGGTAGAGAAAAAGAACTTTCTACATACGCAGATTACTTCAAAAGCAAGTATGGTACCATGATAGAAGCTGCCCAAACCTCAGAAAATGGAGGTAACAATTTGGTTCTTAATTATCTGGATGCTGATGGATTAAATTGTGTAGACAGTTTTAATGAGATTGTAAGGTTAATAGAACAGCAGTATAAAAGGGAAGTTTGGTGGTGGTTAGAACTACAATATAAGCATAGGAATGTTGGGTGTGAGGAGACATTTGAGCATAGCAACACTTGGTTAGTAGATTGTTCTTTTACTTCTGATATAGGCGATCAAACAATGACTGAAGTATGTATACAGGACTGTCAAACTTGGGCTGAAATGTTTACTCTTGATGGTACTATTGATGTTGATCATGGTTGTGGAATGTTGAAAAGAGATAATACTACCATAAATGAGGATGTTGATGATATGATTAGAATGTCAAATTTTGTTGATTCATCTTATCCCTTAAGCTCCTTTTGTACTGTTGGGTTTGCCAAATTATTTCATTGTACAGCCATGGAGGATGGAGGATATCTGAGTTTGGGTGCATTTGGGAGGTTGGAACAGCCAACAAACACTGTTGGGGAAAAAAATTCATATCTGATATGTTTTTGTTTCGCTAATGTTTGCATGCTTGCAGGTGTCTTTCCAAAGCCAAAGATTAAGATCAGGCCAACACTTTACAACCAACTTGTTGACAGTTTTTGGTGGAACAGCAGCAAAGTATTTTTAGCAAATCATTGGGGAGCTATGAAAGCAACCATAACAACCCTTGCAATTAGCACATCATTGGATGTTGTTCACACTATGGGGATTGCTTCTTTTGCCATTTGTTGGGCTGCATATGCTGATATATTGACTGCTGTGGGTGAAAGGACTATTATAGTCTTTCCTAGTGATGTTTTGAAAGTTGTTTCTACCTTGTCATGGATTGTAATGGATGGTGAGTGGACTGTCATTCAGTATGAGGAAGAAAGGGACATTGCTTGGATTGTTGTTGGTTCTTTTGAGACTGTTTTGATGGCTGTGAATGACACTTTAGAGACCCTTGGGAATCTTTGGACAACAATTATGATTGGTTTTGAACAACCAACCAGCCCTTCCTCCATGAGAAGTTCAGATCTAATCCTGATTGGTATTTGCTTTGACCTTCCATGGGTTAAAACATTAGCTACTTTGATCATCCTAAACATTAATGGGAAGAAAGTACAGTTTGGGCATGGTAGGTTTTTCATCAAAACTGCTTGGAGACTGATTTGGGACCCTGGAATTACAGTTGGTTATGATTTGGATCAGTTTGGAAATGTTGAGGTTATGCTCATATTGCTTGAGGACAAGCAATGTGAGAGGGGGAGATTTGTCATGACCCTTTTTGAAGAAATAGGGTCATGTAAATATTTTTGGTAAATATTATTATATCATGTGTGGTGTGAGAGAAATAATTATTTTTATTATTATTATTATGTGTGGTGTGAGAGAAAATAATAATTATTATTATTAAAATACATTTTATATATGCAACTTCAATGTGGGCCCAACTCAACGAAGGATTATAACATGAGGCTTATATATACATGAGCGCTCATATTTCTCATTATGTTTTGATGTTTTATGAAAATTGAGTGAGGGCAAAACCCTTCTCTTCTTCTGTGGCTTTCGAGAGGTGCTCAAAGTTTGCAGGGGATTCCAATCCAGTAGTTGGGAGGTGCTCAACTATTGTGGTTGAGGAGTAAATCCATCCAGGGTTTACCTTTTGTGCTTCAGAGGGCTTCCAGTATTATTCAGATCTAATTCTCTATCTAGGAGGAGTTCCCTCTTCTTGAGGGTTTGGTGATACCGTGGAAGTTTTAGGAGAATTTATTCAGCATTGTCAGCAGTTATATTGCATTGTTTGTGGGTTATTCAGTGTTTGTAAGTCTTGTGATTGCAACATCCAGCATTGGGGCAGATTTTATACATATTCAGTGGCAGATTTCAAGGTTGAATTGCAGAATTTCAGTCTAGAAAAGGAGACGTCCCATATTGGAGGTTATTTATCAGCATTCTGAGCGTTATTTGGGCAGAGTAAATCATCAATAGCCACACCCCCCCCCTCCGCCTTTTCTCAGTATATTGTTTGAGTTGGGGTTCCCCGCCCCCCCGCCTCCTCTTGGTGGCCCCCCTTTGTTGTGAATAATTTTGTGAGGAATAATATCGAATTGTGGTTGTGAGTTTATTACAAATTTTATAAGTATTTGCATGGTGGATCTAGTCATTATTATTGTAATTCCAGTTTTGGGTCTTTGAAGAAAAATAATTAAAATTCACAAAAATATTTCATTTGCTCAAATATTGTAAGAATCGTGTTGTGTGTTTCTATTTTTCTATTTCGGCTCATTACAGATTTATGTGTCACTCAAAGGTAATATTATAATATTATTAAAGTGACCTTTCTTAGCCTAAGTTGGACGCCACACTTAATGGGGACTTTATTATTGAATAATGTGCAAATTATAATGTGAGTTATTGATGTTGAGTATAAAAGAGAAAATAAAAGGGCATTTGCACATTCATGTGTTTGGAGAAAACTATTGCTCTGCAAATTGGTGGAGAAGCTTGCAAGGGTTTGCAGGTTGATTCCAGGCTTGTTGGAGACGTTCATCTTCAGCAGGAACAATCTCTTCGGCTGTGAAAGATCAGCCCTAGTGATTTCTTGGCAATTGCACTCAGTAATTGCAGATTGTGCTTCAACAAAGGAAATATTAAAGGGTTTGTTGCAGATTTGAGAAGATATATTCAATTTTTATCTTGATTTTGATTGCTGGTTGAAACTTCCTAATCCTCTGCCCTGGCCGTACCATTTGATGCTCAATTTGGGCGATTTGCTTGAAGTTTGTGCCGAGGGTTGAAATTGTGGAATTTGTTTGTGAGAATTGGGAAGAATATCTAGAAGGTTTGGCATTGATTTCATATCAGAACAGCTACAACCAATCAACTATACAAGCCGTACCAGTTGTGATCATTGAGGCAATATTAATCTATCATTTGTGAATAGGGATTGTGTTCGAAGTTACAACAGATATATTTGCAGACCTATCGACCTGTGTGAGGGCAGATTGCAGTGTTCTTTTGCAGAGAATCGAAGGGTATATTTGCTGACTGGTCGTACTGTACCTGGCCGTACAGTAGAAGTTGGGACGTGGGAATTTGCAGAAAGGTCGATTGGCCCTTGGGAAATTTTCTGCTTAAAACAGAGACAACGTGGGTATAGAGAAACATCTCCATCGATTCCAAATTGGAGAAATTCTTGTAAGTAGAGTTGTAATGGAAAATGTATGCACTGGCTGTTGATAAATAAATAACTGTTGCAATATTCCAGATTTAAATATCATAGTGGTATCTTCATATCTGCCTAAGTCCTCTAAAGGGTTCTTAGTAATACATAAGTATTATCTGCATTTCAAATTTCAATTGTTTTGGTTGAGTGGTTTGGAAGTTGTGGTCGATGCAAGTGGTCTGTTTAGTGTTTCCTGAGTTTTCAGCATTATATTTATATTGCATTCCAAAAAACAATAAAAAATCAGACCATTGCAAAAAATAAAAAATAACAAACAAAACCAAAACTTGCAACATTTCAAACTCCAATCAGGGTGGCATTTTACACGGGATCATTCATTGTAGAGTGATTGAAGATATCTGAAATTGCTTGTGTTTTACTTTTCTTTATTGTTTGGATTGTCAAAATGATTTATTTGAGTTGATTCCATAATTATTTCTTTTTTTTCAACGGGTTATATGGGATTGAAACAGGCCCACCACATAGTGGTATTACAACAAAGCTTGGATATTATCCATGTATCGTTTGGCAATATTCGAACTTGGGTCTCCTTGAAATGTCAAGGAATCTAGCCGATTGAGCTATTGCCACTTGATAAAATTTTCAATGAGTTTACACAGGTTTTTATGAGGGGTCCTGGTCCCCTCATACTAAGTGGGGTTTGAACCTTGGACCTGGTACCCTCATACTAATGAGTTTACACAGGTTTTTATGAGGGGTCCTGGTCCCCTCATACTAAGTGGGGTTTGAACCTTAGACCTATCAAAGAGATTTTTTCAATGAGTTTACAAAGGTTTTTATGAGGGGTCCCGGTCCCCTCATATTGAGTGGGGTTTGAACCTTGGACCTTTCAAAGAGAGGCCAAAGTCCTTACCACTGCAGTAAACTTGCAGCTATTCCATAATTCTTTCTTATTTCTGTGTGTGTTATCAATTAATAGCTTTTTTTGTTTTGCTCGTCATTGCTGTGTTGTGGACTAACTCAGCTTTTATCCAGATTGTCATGAATTTTTGTGGACATTCTTGCTATCATGGTTATGTAATTTTGTAAGTTGTCGTGTACTTGGCATGGAACCTTGAATCCTTCAACTAGTTATGCCAGGAATCAACTATTTGTAATTGTAGTGTCCACTTATTTTCATTGTAAATATGATGTGAAATGCAGTAATTAAAGGAAGATCGGAAGGTTGACACAAGGCTCTTGATCAAATTTAATGGTTAACATGGCTTCGCCTTTAGCAGTGTGGTCCTTCAATGCAGGTTTGATTAAAAGCTAATAGAAATCTAGCCATTATATAGACAGCATGCAAATTATATTGCAAATCCATTTATATTTTTATATAAAATATTGCCTGTTTCTTTTGCAGATGGTACTTTGCAGCATAACACATTTTTTTTCCATGGTTCATCCCTAAAACTGCCAAGGCAGAAGTTTCTAGTAAGATTTGCCCCTTTCGAAATACATGTCACTAGCATTTTGAAATGGTTCACTTAAGTGCATACATGTTTTTAATATTCTTGATTGGATTTGCAGGGAAATTTGCGGTATAATATCAGAATTTTATTGCCTTTAAAAATTTCAGCAAAGTCATTTATACGACAAAATAGTTATACTTCAAGAAATAAGACCAACCTAGTTGTGTCAGCAGGGTGGAGTTTGGGTGATGAGAATATAGGTGGTCCCATTGATCCTCCACCATATACTTCCTATATAGACTCTAATACCGGGGAACCAGTGCCAGCAATGGGTGCTCGCCCAAGTATACCGGACAAAAAATTTTGGTCTGAAGACACAGCTATTCGCATGAGGTCTGCACAAACTTCTTTCCCTTCGGACAAGTCTGTAAGCACATCAAAACCGTCCTATGGTCAAAAGCCAGGAAGCAGGAGGAAGAAGTTCAGAGAGCATGCTGCAGTCCCTGAATCTTCACCCGGAGAAACTGTTGATGATGAATCTACAGTGGAATATTCAAATTATTCATCTGAAGAAGAAGTGGAGGATATATCAACTTCACATGTTATTTATGAACCCGAAACAGATGAGAAGACAATTGACACTGAAGAATTGGCCAGGGAATATGGAGAACCTCACCCTTTTGTTCACCCTTCAGGGGAAAAGTCATCACAATTGTTAAATGAAGAACTATGGTGGAACTGGCGTAAGCCTCCACCAGGCAAGGAGCGATGGTCTGAGTGGAAGAAGAGAGCTCCAGATATAGATTCAGTATGTAGTTTATAAATGCAGTACCTTTATAATGAAGAGTGTTTATCTACACTCTGAATATTGTGAAAACTTGATACAGTTAAAAGTTATTTTCTTTTAAAATTGGTTGTATGGGATTGAAATGGGCCCTATATGTATTAAATGATGATTGGATTGCTGTCGTATCTCACTGAACCACATTATCATGGTATTACAACAAACCATATTATTATGACACCCATGGAAATTGAACCCTGCTAGGCTATGTGTGGGCCAATTATTCTCACCAGTCAGATTCCAATCCCATGGGCTACGGTTTGGGTTAATTTACTGAGTATCCTAATATTTATCTGCTTCTGTAACAGATTTAATGGATTCTATAGAGTAGATGTATTTTGTAGTATATGTATTCCAGAGGATTTTATCATACTTATCAACCTTGTTATTGCATTTGAGAAGCATTTGCAACTCTTCCCTTCAAAGTTTAATGTATATTTGCCTTTCTCAAAAATTTATTGTTATAATTAGAGCAAATTAGACGAAATGGGATATGTAGAGTAGGTCTGGTGAAGGATGTGATCTTTGTCAAATAGGATTTTAATGAGTTCAAGAAGGAAATTTGCTTTTCCTTCTGGATTAATGAGTTACTTTCATTCACAGGTCATGGCAAAGGCAATGGCAGAGAGTGGGCAAATAAAACTTTTTGGAGACTGGCCAACAATTGCTGAAGCTTCTCTTGCACGAGCTCGAAAGAGAGTTTTAAGAGAAGAAAGGTAATCTATTGCAGCCTTCTTTGTCTTTTTGTCTTGCCATAGAGCTAGATGTGATTTAAGGAAAATTTCATATAATTGATTAACATTGCATCACTTGTGCAGTTTATTGAAATTGAATAGAGAATGCTCAGGCACATGTTTTCTTTCTTCTTATGTCACTGTTTCCAGATCCTCATCAGGAAATCAATTTTTTTTTCCTGCATTTGACATCATTTTATCATTGTCTTCCAGATATCCCTTGGGAAATCATATCATCCTTTCAAGATAGTAGACTTGTTCAATCAAATTTTCCATTTGGACATAGAAGATTATGTTTCTAAGAGAGAACTTGCACTTGTTGCAGCCAATACCCTTCTTTTTATTTTAAACATATATGATGCCAGAAAATGTTTCCTCCTAATCCTTCTCTGTCTCACCAAATTTGTAGCTACTGTATACTTATTTTTCTCCCTCCTTTTGCAGATACAGTCCCATCTCTGATCAGATATATCCAAGTGCTTGACAGCAATTTATTGTTTTCTTTAGGCTAAAATCAGTCTCGAACACACCTATAATGGAGAGAATATATGTATATTTTGTGAGCATTTTAATGTTTTTCTAGTTGTATATTTATTCATTCTTATTTGGTGTTTTAACTCATCCACAAGTATGAATTCCAGCTTGTAAGGACTCTTATGCTAGTTTTCAAGTTTGTAAATGTCTTCATAAACCCTTCTTTTATCTTATCCTTCATACCTAGTTTCCCTTTTTAACAGATCAGATTTGTAACTGGATCTATTGTACCATTTTTTATTTGTCATTTTGAAAATACTATATACATATTTTTATGATAGGCAAAAGGAGGCTTTTAGTCACTGCCCCTAGTACCAACCAAAATAGAAATATGTGTAAACATGAAAAATTATAAAATTCCTAAGGGCTTTGTCAGCCAGATATTCAACATTGTCACCAGACTAATGCAGACAAAGGTTGCTATATAATTCCTCATGAAAAACGTTATGCCAGAAATTAGTAGCCATATGCATAGCTAAAATAAGAGGGCATTAAGCAAATCTATATTATTCAACTGAGAAATACATTGCAAACACAGAGGAAACATATTACTGCTATTTTGAACGGAAAAATACACATGATAAAACTACCACACAAGGCAAATGAAAGAGATTCTGGGATATCAACTATCTTCAAATTGTCTTTTTTTTGCTAGAACTCACTGCAATATGCCACTACTTTAGTAAAACTTCACTGGTAGTACTGTCAAGATGGTAAAAGGCACCCCTATTTCCGGCAGGCACTTTGGCTGTCTAGGTTTGTCCAAAGGACATTGGTTTCTGGTTTTTCCTCAAATATGTTTGGCCTGGGTCAGTAATATTTATTCTAGTCAAGCCAATTGCAGCCCTTAATCTTTTCCACTTCGAAACTGATGCAAATGAAGTCTTTATACTAGAGGGCCTTTGAATTTTTCCCTCAAAATCTTTATAAAATCCTTTGGAAGAATCAACATTAAGCTGGGGAACTTACTCTCAACAGATACATTCTCGATACCATAAATTGTATGGCTAGGTTAGGCTTTCTTTTTCTTATTTTTCTTTTGGTTCTCCTCTTATTGTGTTTTCCATTGTCCAGGCATTTTAGGTTGTCATACACTTTTGTATGAGCATGTGCAAAAGCTAATTGAAGCAATAGATGTATAGAATGAAGGACAATTATATATAAAATGCAACTGATATAAGAGAAAACAAAAAATACCAGATCTAGTATATATTGACCAAGCTATGTAGAGAGATGTGTGGAAAAATGAAAGAAGATCCTGCTGATAGGGCAGATTTCACAATCGGCAAGGACTGAGCAATATGACTTAGCATAGATGATTATAGTTGGTGTCACGTATGAATGTGCTTGAAATGAAACTACACCAAAAAATGATAAAGGAAGGAATGACTAAACAGGGTGTTTGATCTATGTGGCAGACCATCTGGGGAGGTATCACGCAGCACTGCCATTCAGATTGCAGTGAAAAAAAAAGATTCTACTAATGTTTCTTTTGTTCTTCTTGTGGGATCATGTGGATGTGCCCTGCATGGTGGTGGAGCAATATCCCCATCTTTCCCCAACCCACACAGATTCAGAGATCTGTGCATAATCTTCAAGGTCTAATGTGGCTGTAATCATCAGTGGATGAATCTCCTAGCCTTTCTTGATGATTATTCGTTTTCTATTTTACACTTTTTGAATTAAAATTTGTACATCCCTCCCTCCCCTTGGGAGAAGACGATAATACACAATTTGTGGGTTACCTTGTACATATGTTTCAGATTGATACGATTTTGACAGTAGTTGTTCATGGCAATATTGTTTTTTGTATATGCTTAAGTCTGTGCTTTTTTAACACTTTGTTTATTGTTTATATTTGTTTCTGCTATGACATCCTTAACTCTGTTCTTTGGTGTGTTGTCTCTGAGAAATAAGGGAATTCCAGATTAGAGCTGTGACACAGATGGAAAGGTAACTTCCTAGAAGAAACAACTGAAAGTCACACTGTTAGAGGAACATGTAACTCTTTAAAAGAAACAACACAACACAACACAACATTGAAGAAGCACGGTGTTCTTGTTGGCACTTTTGCCACATCAAATTTTTTTACAAAATTTTATCTAAGTATGGAGCTTCAAAGCGGCAAAGAGCATGCAGAGGTGTTGGCATTTTCGCGGGCCCTAAACAGGGATGATAAAGTGGACGAATTGATCTTTTGATGTCTCATTATTGCAGATATTTTCGCAAGCTTTCCGGCGATATATTACAATAGGTGATCGGGTCAGCGGATCAAAAGTTATGGCCCCGGAAGCAAAGCCAGCAAAAGTCCACTTCGGGCTTGAAAAAATTCTAAGGCATGAGGGGCACTTCGCCCAGAATGCTGCCGAAGTTGCCACTTCGGGCTCTTTGGCAGCCGAACCTCCACTTCGGCTCCAACTCCGGCGAACCTCCCCGTCCTTATGATGAAAAAAGTTTAAGGCAGCCAGGTCACTTCGCCCAGAAAATTGCCGAAGTTCCACTTCGGCCAATGCTTTCAGCGAACCGCCTCCAGAAAAGCGCCAGTTCGGGCTTGAGCCTGGCGAAGCATCCACTTCGGGCAGCAGGAAGGCCGAACCTCCACTTCAGCCCCTATTCTGGCGAACCTCCACCCGCATGACGAAGAAGGCTCTAAGGCAAATGGGGCGCTTCGCCCAGAATGCTGCCGAACTGCCACTTCGGGCCCTATCCTCAGCGAAGTTCAAGTCGGCCCCGAAGTTCATGTCGGCCAAAAAAGTTCAACTTCGGCCTCGAAGTCCAAAGTCAGCCCACGAAGCTCAAGTCGGCCCCGAAGCTCAAGTTGGCCAGCGAAGCAATGTCGGCCCCGAAGTTCATGTCGGCCAAAAAAGTTCAACTTCGGCCTCGAAGTCCAATGTCAGCCCACGAAGCTCAAGTCGGCCCTGAAGCTCAAGTTGGCCAGCGAAGCAATGTCGGCCCCAAAGTTCATGTCGGCCAAAAAAGTTCAACTTCGGCCCCGAAGTCCAAAGTTGGCCAGCGAAGCTCATGTCGGCCGCGAAGCTCAAGTCGGCCAACAAAGCAATGTCGGCCCCGAAGTTCACGTCGGCCAAAAAGTTAAACGTCGGCCAAAAGGTTCACTTCGCCCCCGAAGCTCCATGTCACCCCCGAGGTTCATGTCGGCCGTGAAGCTCAATGTCGGCCGCGAATCCCAACGTCGGCCAGAATTCCAATGTCGGCCAGAATCCCAACGTCGGCCAAAATGCCTATGTCGGCCAAAAACTCAAGTCGGCCAAAAATCCAGCGAACTGCCAGTTCGGGCCAATTTCTCAGCGAAGCTCTCCGGAACTTTTTCTGACAACGGTGCTGTTTTCGAGGGGCACACATTCCAAGGCCGGGTATTTATCCAAGGCATTTGTGCGGCACATAAATGCAGTTTTTTGCCCCGAAAGACCCGGTATCTAGTTATGGTAATAGGATGGGAGGTTTCAATTGTAAAAGGAGGCGAGCATCATTACCGGATCCGCCCTAACGTCCTTGTAAATCTGGTTCATTAATGGCTCAGAGGGAAGGGTCCTCTATAAAAACCCACGCATTGTAATGAAAACGGGGGGGTGGGGGGGAACATTTGCTTGAAAACTGCTGTATCTTGATTTTTGCAATTGATATTAAGAACTTTGGGCTCCATTTCTCTCTTGTATGCTGCCTTCTGTGATTATTTCTGCTATTCTGTTTCTTCATTTGCATACTGTAATTCTGCATCCTGGATTTAGGTGTGTGATTGGGGACAGAACCCTGGAATTCTCCTGGAGGATACATAGGGGAGAAAACGTTGTGTTAGTTTCCTTGTATGCTGCCTGTGGTTAGTGTTTCTGCTATATTCATGTATTTTCCCAACTGTTGTAATTCTGAAATCTGGATTTAGGCGTAGGAAGATAGGTGGATCCTGGAGCTCTTCCAGAGGATACATAGGGAAGCTAGTGTGGTGTTCATTTATGTTTTATTCTTTGTATTTATTGCTGCTACTTCAAGGTATTAGTTAGTGATCGTGTTGCTGGTTCTTCCCCTTTAAATCAGTTATTTCCATTTCTTTTTGTATTTTTATCTCTTTCCTGCACCCTCACTCTTTTAATCTCTTTCCAGCACTCTTATCTTTTTATTTCTTTCCTGCACTCTTATCTTGAAACCCCGGTAGTTTAGTACAGGAGCCGGCCTTCTCCGGAGATTGGCACGGAGGGCATCTCTTCCCTCTAGCCTTTCAATGTTGGTCTAGGTCTAGGGCGCTTAGACATACGAAAATCCTTTCCTCTGGCGGATTTGTGAGCAACAGTTCCAAGGCTATAACTTTGAAATGCAATTTGCCAAGATAAAATCAATGAATAGGAGTGGCATCAATCTTTAAGATTGTTTGAAAGGTTGGAAAAACAAAGATCAGAACTAGAAACTGAGCTGATTTTGGTTAAAAATGAAGTCTGTGCGGACGAGGAGGAACCCATTGAACTGTTTATATAGTCTGTTGAAACTTGAAATGAAATAAAATTTATGTGATGTCCACAAATGACAGAGTAGGTCAATGGAACATGAGAAAACAACCTGATGCCCTAGAAAATATGAGGGTCAAGGAAACGAACCCTTGAAAAACAAAGTTAACAACAAATACCAAATCCCAAAGTATAAAAAGGGTGGGACAAACCCAAAGGTTTAAACCCTAGAGAATGTATCCCTTGTTTCCGAGCTTATGAGATCCAAATCCTGATACTAAACCAATGGGGTGGCACTCTCACATATTCCAAATCATTGCGGATGGATGAGTCAATGATATCATTATCGACCATTGTGAATGGCTCAATGCATGATGGAATAATATCCACCATGGAGTTTCTAAGGCTTAGGGGGCCAGGCTGGATGAAACGCTGAAAGAGTAGAGTACTAGCCCTAGAAATTGCTATTAATAGAAAAGAAGAACAGAAAATCTTTTATTCAATGTTTATGATCATTGCAATACTTGCAATGTGGAGCAACCCATGACTTCAAACATACTCCTGGGTTATAGGGAGGGAAATCCTGACTAGACTGTTATGAATGAACACAAGTACAAGATATATTTAGGGCTTTATCAAATATACTACTTAAAATTTTATAATTGCTACATGTATTTTGTCTGATTAATGCATCTTCTGCCTGTGAAGGTATTAGACCTTGCTTTAACTGTACAACATGATCTGGAATTAACTGCGATGAAGTGGTGCTTAGTATCTATATGCTTGGTTCTTGGGTGGTAATCCATAAAAATATTGTTCTAATCATTCAAATGTAAGATTTGTAACACAAGTCACAACCAAACAATTTATCTACTGTCATAGAAAGCTGCAACATATTGTTTCTAGTGGAAGACACCACTGCAACCTCTAGCTCTTTGCTGCTCAAACAGACAATTGCTGAAGCAAAGTGCATAGTGTAACCTGAAGTGGATTTCTTGTTACTACCATTATATGTATTTATGTAGTCAATCAACTGAAAATTATCTGCTTTGTTATATTCTAGTCCAAAATCTGTGGTGCGTCTGATATACCTTAAAATTCTTCTTATCACATTTCAAATGCTTGCTTAAGGCATGTTCATATATCTGGATATTGCAAAAGTAATATCAGATTTGATGGTGGTCAAGTTGATCAAACTGGCAATTAGTTGTCTATGCTTAGCGGCATTGGCAAATAAACCACGAGTGTGAAGGTTTCAGATTCTTTTCCCTAGGGGTTGTAATTGCATTTGGGTGGTCGGTTTTGAATTTCTTCAGAAGCTTGAATACAGATTTTGCTTCTGAGTTGAATACCTTGCTTTTTGACTGCCATACTTCAAATCCCACATAGTAAGGCGTCCTAGGTCTGTCATTTCAGTTTTTTCAATTTGGTCCTTTTTTGTCCTATAAATCAATCGATCATTGCTATTGGTGATAGTCAAGTCATCAATGTACAATACAATGATTACAGTGCTGTTGTCCTTGATTTGTACATATAAATTTTCACTCCAGTTGCTGCATTTGAAATCAGTTGACAATAGAATTACGTTAATCTTTTTGTACCATAAGTGAGATGCCTATTTGAGTTCATGCAAAGCTTGGATTAAATGTCAGGCTTTGTTTTCTTTGCCTTTTTCCTTAGATCTCTGTGGTTGAGTCTTGCACTAAATTCATTGTTCAGGAAGATACTTTTGATGTTCATTTAGTACAATTTCAAACCACGCTGTGCTGCAAGAACTATGATCATCTTGAAACTTTTTCATTTTGTTGTCAGGGAAAAGGTTTCTTCATAACAAGACCTTATTTTGCATAGCATTTTGCAAAGAGCTTGGCTTTGTACTTATTTTTCCATCAAATTTTTGCTTGACTTTGTATGCCCATGTACAACTGATTAGTTTTATACTTACTGAAGATTTAATTCCTTAAGTGCGAATTTTCAGCAGAGCTCAGTGCTCTGCTCTTGCTGTACTTTTTGACTTGCTGTGTGTTGATATATGGTTTGTTCGCAAGAGTTCATTATAACAATCATCAAAGCAAAATTTACATGATCATTTTGGTGACAGTTCTTTCTTCCACATACGATTTCATTTGGTTTTACATCCAACATTTTTGTGTGTAACTATCTGGGTGTCATTCTGCATGGTGGGTCAGACATTAGAAAGAAAGAATGATGGGTCAAACTTCATAGTTTCACACAACCTTGTTTCGTTTTTAAAGGAGCAAGTGAGATAATGTTGAGAAATGTAGCTCGGATAGGAACTTCTTGCACATGCTTCAATATGAACGTGCTAGAAGTGGTTTGAGACATTTTGAGGATGATGCAGAGGATGATATGGCATAGTGGGACCCACAACGGAGAGTGGGAGAATCTACATGGCACTTGGAGTTGTGTCTTAGGTTTAGATTTCCTATTAGTCCATTTCCTCTCATTATTTGTAAAGTGACCACTTAGGAAAAGTGGGAACTAATTCTATTTTGTAATTCACTTAAGTGATTCTATTTTGTAATTCACTTAAGTGACTTAGACTAGGATTTAATCTTGACCATACATCTCAAGATGAGATGAGATCTAATCTTGACCATACATCTGAAGAGATTAGGGTTAGAGAGATTAGGGTTTTCTTTTCAAGCATAAAAGGAGAAGGGCAAGAGTGTTTTAGATAACAGAAAGAAAAGAAGAAGAGCAGATTGCTGAAGGAAAACTGCAAGCTTAGGAGGAGAAGAACAGTGAAATTGCTGGCCAGAAAGGCAGCAAGAGAGCAGGCTGTTCTGTTGTAGTTGTACCCTCATCCACTGTAATACTTACAGGTTCAGTAATGTATTTTGCTTCCGCTGTTCATTTTCCAGCCATCTGTGTGACTGTTGCATGTTTAGAATAAATAAATTCAGATCTGATTTATTTAGAAACATAGGACAGCAGTTATCTAGGGTCAGAAAATTTTTCAGATAACATATGTTGATTGGTAATTCTGTGAGTCCCATAGGCTATTTGGCCTCGTGGACATTAAAAGCCTTCAATTCTATTCTATTCTTTCATAGATGACTGTGCAGAATTGGACAAAATTCTTGGCATCTATGCAAACTTGACAAAATCCTTGGCTTCCATGCAAACTTGGATGAGATCCTTCATCACTTTGATGTTTGTCTAATTGATGACTTCCTCTTAGATGACATACACTTCTTTTTGAATACACTTTTGGTATACAGTCATAGACTGCATGTCCTCAGATGACAGCCACTATGTCTTTGACAACACATATCACAACGTTCTCTGGATTCCCTTTTCTCCACATGACAACCTATCCAATGTAAACACCATAGACAGCCTCTAATGGGACTTACACTATAGTCTCTTTGGTTGAGATGTTTCTCTGGATAGTTGAATGGCTTAGCAAGATTTGTGTGTGTGTGTGTGTATTGGTACCTTACAAGAAGACTATTTCTGGTGAAAAAGCTGCACGCAAGTTGTTTATGCAGGTTAGATCCATTTTGAATTGTCAAAACCCATTGTTTTAGATTGAGATATCAAATTTCTTAGTGCCTTGCAGACGACTTTGTGGGACGAGGGTTTGAAGAGGTCTAAAGCTCTTCATCCTCAAATAGATGGACAAACAGAGGTCATGAATAGAACTGTGGTTCATCTCTTTTGGAATAATAATTGAAGGAATACAAAGACTTGGGATGATAGTTTGCTCTATATTCACCTTGCTCATAAGAGGGCAATCCATTGTTCCACTAATGTCACCTTTTGAAGTCTGTATTACCTTTCTAATTCATCTTTTTGATTTGGCTTTTGAAGTTTTGCAAAATGATTTGGAAAACAATAAGGAGGTAAATAAACAAACATATTTTTGACAAATATTAGGTTTATTCGATAAAGGGTTCAAGATAGTTTGAAGGAAAGCTAAGCTAAGTACAATGCCAGGCATGACAAGCATAGGGTTGACCATACTTTTCCAATTGGAGATTTGGTATGGTTGGACTTGGGAAACATCAGATTCATCATGTTGGTAAGGGGTTAAAACCCATTCAACATGTTTCTTTCTGTATTTTCTGAGGAGCAGGGAGCAATGCTTTTGAGGCGGAATCTCCTACCTTTCATGAAGATGTACTCTATTGTGAATGTGGAGAACCTGAAGTTGTTTGATCCCTCTATGGTCGACAAAAAGCAAGAAGGAAAGTTTCAACATTACTCGAAGACATAGTTTCAAGCATAGACCCTCATTTGGATGAAGTTACATGCAGAAGCCGGTCCGTTCTACATTCCATGGACAACAAAAGTATTGGCAAGTGGGGCCCAAGGCACAGAGAGTGAGAAATGCAAAGTGGTACGCCAGAAATCTGGTGGAAAAAAGGTTTACTCACCTGTTGAATTTTTGAGCTTTTCAGGAACCAAAAGCCTCCTAGAGGGGAGTAATGATCTGGGTTGAAGACCCAGTCAAATAGACAAGCTTTTCTTGGGTTTGAAGAACCATTGGAAAATAAAATGGTTACTGGAGGAGGAACTAGAGTTAAAGGCATGATTTTCGACATTTCCTCTTCCGTTCCTTATTGCTGGAAAAGCATAAATCAAGGATGCTGCTATATATTTCCAGCCATTTGGCAAGGCAGGAATAGTAATATAGATTTTATTCCTAACAATAAGAGTGAACAGATCAAATAGAACAAGCAACAAGGAATGAATAGCAACAACAATTATAGGAACAAAACCATTTCATTATGTGCAATTGATATAAATTGCAGCAGTGGTTTTTTTATATTAAATGGACCCCTGGCATATTCTTTAAGTAACAAAGATGGGCAGCCAAAACTAGGTTGAGAAGCAGTGCTATCCCCTTTGGAAGTTTGGGGTTGGATGTTAGAGGATGAATCCCTAACAGCAGCGAGTATTCATGTTTATGTTTGGATTTTCAGTTTGGTTTTCCTCCTCCAAATCAACCTCAAAAGACCCTGATGCACTGCTGGCCATGTTTTGTGTTGAAATTAAAATATAAAATTTCAATTTGAAAACTTCAAAACCCTAACAGCTTGGAAGAGGTAAAAAAAATTTAAAAACCTAGTGCTGTTGCTGTTGTTTGCTGCCTTCTGCTGTTGCTTGCTGCCCTTGCTGCCCTTGCCTTCTGCTGTTGCTTGCTGCCCTTGCCTTCTGCTGTTGCTTGCTGCCCTTGCCTTCTGCTGTTGCTTGCTGCCCTTGCTGCCTACTGCTGCTGCCCTTGCTGCCCTTGCTGCCTACTGCTGCTGCTATGCTGCCCTTGCTGCCTACTGCTGCTGCTATGCTGCCCTTGCTACTGCTGCTTTTTCCTTTTGCTCTCCAGCTCTCTTTTTCTACTCTTGAAAAATGAAAGATGAGTGTAAGTAGTTTTTACTTTTTTGTTTTCACTTTATATAACATAGTTTTAGGTTTAGGGTTTTGGAAGGGGGGGTGAGACTCAAAATGGGTCCCACCCCATACCTTTTTAAAAAGTTAAAAAGTTAAATTTTTTTTTTTCCCCCTTTGGTGGGGACGCCCAGCCTCGGGGACGGCTGGGCCCCATGGGGGACGCCTAGGGCGTCCTCGGGGACGGCTGGGCATCCCGGGGACGGCCCGAGCGTCCCCCATGGGGCCCGGCCGTCCCGGGACGGCTGGGCGTCCCCAGGGACGCCCCAAAACAGGGGACGTCCTGGGGACGGGAGGCCACGAGCCTCGGCCCGTCCGGGGACGTTTCCCAGCCGTCCCCCAAAAGGGGGACGGGGGGAAACGTCCCCCTTGCCATCCCCCCGTCCTGGGGGACGTGGGAAACGGGGGGACGCGTTCCCCAGGGGTGGGGGACGCGTCCCGTGGAACACTGGTTATATTATATCCCCACATTCATATACTTAGGTACCTAACAACTATATGCAAGTAATGCCATTATTACGTTGCTTATTCCCAGTACATAAACACAACACTACAAAGCAACATAGCATGCTCAAACATCTACACTCATGACTTCAGTCAACATGACTGCCTACACATATCAAAGAAAATATTAAGGAATAGGAAACTTCTTATAATATAGTCACCATATCTTTCCATCTCATAACATAAGAAACATATGTTAATATTTGGGAAAAAAAAGGAAAATAGAAATTACCATAGTTGAGAAAATCGGAATCGGATCGGAATCGGCAATCGGGAAAAAATCGGATCGAATCGGCAATCGGGAAAAAATCGGCAAAAAAAAAACTGAAGAAAAGGCTTTTTTTTTTGAATTTTCTTTTTGTCATGCATATCACAATGAAATAACACTATGCAAATCAAATATTAATACTATAAGTGATACTAGCTCAAAATAGACATGAAAATGGCAAGTGCTACAAGTTTAAAGCCAAAGTATTACAGTTTTAAACTACTACACACGAAAGAGACAAAACACATCTTATATTGCTTAATACTTACAACATATAAGTTATAATATGTAAGTTTATAACAGTACAAAATTTCAAAATTTCAAATTACAAAATGTCATGAGTCAACAGTCAATCAAATTATCAATGTCTTTGAATCCCTTTTCCCTTTGCCCTACTATAGGCTCTAGTCTCTCTTTGACTTTGGTGCCTTGGTTGTGAGGCTTGTGCATCTTCTTGTTCCTTTGTTGCCATCTCTTCAGCTAGGTTTTCTAAGTTTTCAATTTCCTCCATGCTAAAGAGAACATCTCGTTGTTGCTCCTCCTCCTGTGTGATCCAATCATTAGATGGATCAATCTCGTCTAGGTCAAAGGCCTCGGTACTTGTTCCTGTAATTTTCCTATGGTGGAGGCGAAGGTTGTAGTGAACAAACACAAGATCATTCAATTTTTCTTGTGTAAGCCTATTGCGCTTCTTGGAGTGTATGTGCTCAAACATACTCCAATTGCGCTCACAACCTGAAGCGCTACATGGTTGAGACAAAACTCTAATGGCGAAGCGCTGTAGATGAGGCGTATATGCACCAAAGTCCTCCCACCATAAATCTGAAAACAACCAAGAGGAAGGAAACTTAATAATTCACATGTAAAATCCTAAATTCAGATTATTTTTTAAAACAAATTCAAAAGACATGACAAAATAAACAGTAATTCAATGAGGGTTACCTGGCCTCATAGTTGACCTTGACCGAATGCACATTGGCGATGGGAAAAGGATGCCCTCACATTTTTTATAAGAATGCATCTCAACCTGTATCTTAGCACTAATTTCTTCATCAGGGTACATGCGGTCAACACATAATTGAAGGCCCGCCATCACCTCATAGTCAGCATGGAACGTGTTGGAGTAAAAATTTTTGGGGTTGAGGTAGTACCCCGCTGCATGAAGAGGGCTATGGAGCTTAGATGTCCATCGTCTATCAATAATATCTCAAATGGGACCATATTTGGAATGGACATGTCTATAAAATGAGGCAATTGCCTCTTTTGCCCTATCCATAGCCTCATATATATAGGCCATTGGTGATTCATCTCCATCAACAAGACGAAGAACCTTCACCAAAGGCTCTGTCACCTGAGAAAAAAATAAAATTATTTAAATAAAATTTATAAAATTATTTAAAAATACAAGATTTACAAAAAGAAAATATTTTAAAATTTAAATTAAAGAACATAATTAAAATATATTAAAAACAATTTTGTACCTTGATGGCCTCATTCATGCTTTGCCAAAAGGGCTCCTCAAACACATATTCATATACCTTGTCCCCCTCATTGGAGAATCGGTATCTAGCAGCTTGCTCCAAATTCCACTCCTCGCTCACTAACATTTGCGCGAGGGACCCTCTTGCATTATACATGCTTTGTAATGTCACGAAGTTTGTTGCAAAGCGTGTAACTCCAGGCAGCACTATCTCTCTCCCACCGATAAATTGCCTCATGAGGTTGAAGACCCAAGAGTGGTTGTAGATAAATCTTGTAATTGCCGTTGACTTTTGTACAACCTCGGACACCCAAGGTAATTTGCCAATGTCTTCAAGGAGCAAATCAAGACAATGGGCTGCACATGGGAACCAAAAAATGGTGGGAAATCTCTCCTCCAACAGCTTGCCAGCTGCTACATATGCTGCTGCGTTGTCCATGATGACTTAGACAACATTCTCCACCCCAACCTCGATCACAACTTCCCCCAACAACCCTACGAGCATTTTGACACTCTTAACTTGCGCCGATGCATCCACTGACTTGAGGAATACCACTCCTCCTGTTGAAGAAACCAAAAAATTAATTAATGTCCTTCCCCTGCTATCGGTCCACCCATCAGACATGATACTGCAGCCGTTAGTGCTCCACACCTTGCGTTGCTCCTCAAGAATAGCCTTAATGTCAAGCGTGAATTCTTGAAGGAGAGGGCCCCTAATGTCATCATAGGTTGGCGGCCTAAATCCTGTGCCGCAAGCTGCGATGGCATCCACAATGCTTCGCCAATATGGAGACCTTGCCGCATTGAAGGGAAGGTCAGAAAAATACCAAAAATTACCAATGGCCTTCCTGGCTGCCCTATGCTTCTCCTGGTTCCAAGAGGCCATACCATCAAGTGTGGCTTGTGTCCCTGCCCCAAAATTAGACTCATCCATCCCACTCCTTGTCGGTGCTGGTGTTTGTGCAGTTGATGGACTCAAACCTTCTTGATGAAATCCCCTAAAGCCAAAGGGGTTGGTCCCACTAGTTGTTGTATGATGATGAGAAGAGGGGGGGTTGACATGGCTTCAAATGTTCTTTTCTTTAATTCCTTTTTTTTTTGCGTTGGAAGTGATAATTGCCATGCATTCTCTTACAACATCAATTGGCACACTTGGGCAGAGTCTAACATTCTCACCTGGTATCCTTGCCAAATGAAATTTAAAGCGGTATATTCCTCCAGGTATAACAGTTTTACAAAATTTGCAAATTTTTTTCCCTTTTTCTTGTTCTTCTCCATACTTCCATGCTATATCTTTTTTATCTTTTTTTCGGACCCTGACATTTTCTTGTGGCTGCACATAATAACAAATAACAAATAACAAATATTTAGATAAAAATATTAAAAAAAAAAAAAAAAACGTAAATCCTAAACCCTAGTTTGAAATTGTAAACATTGGCAGTTGAAAACATGCACTTGTTGCCTTGCATACAGATTTTAGACAACAAATATCAAACAAAGAAATAATTAAAAAAAAAAAAAAAAACTAAACCCTAAACCCTAGTTTGAAACTGTAAACGTTGGCAGTTGAAAACATGCACTTGCATACAAATTTAAGACAGCAAATACTAAACAAACAATTAATTGAAAAAAAAAACTAAACCCTAGTTTGAAACTTTGAAGGTTGAACTAGCATACTTGTTTCAAGTTCAACTAAACCCTAGTTCAACTTTCAACTAAACCCTAGTTTTTTTAAAAAATAAACCCTAATTTCATATTTGTTTCACTTTCACTAAACCCTAGTTGAAAAAAAAACCTAAGTTACTAAACCCTAGTTGCTGGCATACTTGTTAAGTTGTTTCAATTTCAAACATTCAACTAAACCCTAATTAAAAAAAAAACTAAACCCTAAAATCAGTTTGCTTACCTCAAATGAATCCTTTTGGTGGTTGTTGGTAGCTGTCGGGATCCTTAAAACTTCAATGCAATTCGCTGTTGGTGGCTGTTGGTGACTAGCAGATTCCTTCAAACTTCGACAAATCCGGATATTTGATGTGTTTTAGTGTTGTCCTTAGTGTGGCAGGAGGTAGGCAGACGTTTCTCTCAAAGCTTGGAGGAAGAAATGAGCAAAAATAAAAAAAAAAACACCTTTTATAGAGTTTCCTCTACCCATGCGCCGCGGGCGATTTTTTCACCAAAAAATCGCGATTTAACGAAAAAAAAATCGCGATTCCGATTTTTTGGCGATTTTTTCGAAAATGCCGATTCCAATGCAATTTTAATCGGATCTTCGCAGAATCGCGATTTTCCGATACGAATCGCGATTTTCTGCCGATTTTCGCTACTATGGAAATAACTTTTAATACTTTTAACATTTGGTATATATTGTCAAGTTATTTGTGTTTGTGTGTGATTGACTAATGTCTTTGCTAAATTTTATAATATTATAGATCTAAATTTAGAAAAAAGAGTAAAAAATCAGTCAATTGTTGGAAAATTTCTCTTAGATTTTCCCCTGCTTCAAATATAACTTATATATTTAGTTTTAACCTCTTTTGGCAAGTATTCCAGCATCAGAAAATTACTTGGAGGTTTGGCTTGCTCTAGGAAGGCCCAATTAAAATGCAACCTAAGAAGCATGAAAGTCTAATTTCCTAGAATACAATACCAAGGGATGATCTGTTACATTTGTACAAGTTATAGGCGAAGAAAGGGAGGCTGTTATATATGAGGAGAACCTTTATAAAATTTCGTTGATATAATTGGTCAATTCTACCAACTTATTTTGGCAGTTACAAAAGTTAAACATAGGATGTTCTTGTAATAAATTTTGATGGAAACTTATTATAATATAGTTGCCAAATCTTTCGATCTCATAATATAAGAAACATATGTTAAAATTTGGGGAAAAAGCAATGGAAAATAGAAATTACTATTAATACTTGTAACATTTGGTATATATTGTCAGGTTATTTGTGTTTGCGTAAAATGTATTTTCAATGAGTTTACACAGGTTTTTATGAGGGGTCCTGGTCCCCTCATACTGAGTGGGGTTTAAACCTTGGACCTCTCAAAGAGAGGCTAAAGCCCTTACCACTACAGTAAGCTTGCAGCTATTGTGTTTGTGTGTAATTGACTAATGCCTTTGCTAAATTTTATAATATTACAGATCTAAATTTAGAAAAAAGAGTAAAAAATCAGCCAATTGTTGGAAAATTTCTCTTGGATTTTCCCCTGCTCCAAATGTAACTTATATATTTAGTTTGAACCTCTTTTGGCAAGTATTCCAGCATCAGAACATACTAGGAGGTGTGGCCTGCTCTAGGAAGGCCCAAGTTAAATGCAATTTAAGAAGCATGAAAGTCTAATTTCTCAGAATACAAATACCAGGGGATGATCTGTTACATTTGTACAGGTTATAGGAAAAGAAAGGGAGGCTGTTATATTGATATAATTGGTCAATTCTTCCAACATTTTTGGTAGTTACAAAATTTAAACATAGGATGTTCTTGTAATAAATTATGATGGAATTATTTCTTTATTGTAATATTTATAATGGGTGGCATACAAATGATACTTTTGTGTCCCAAAATCATAATCTATCTGAGATCCATGAAAATATGTTTGTCATGCTCAACTACTGAATTCTTTTGACATCATTAATCCAATTTGTTTTTTTTTCTTAATTGGTTATATGGGATTGAAACGGGCCCCATCCATATTAGATCACGACCATGTAGTGGTATTACAACAGCTTGGCAATTATGCATGTATCACGCTTGGCAAGATTCAAACCTGGTTCTCCTCCTTGAGAGTTGCAGAATCTAACAGGTTGAGCTCATGCCATTTGATCACGCGCTTCATCTGATTCACTATCATGTGGGCTGGATTTTGTTCTTGAACTGATATTTTATAGACAAAAGCAATTTACAAGCCAAGGATTTGCAGTTTATTGAAATTCAGAGTGTTGTCTAAGACACAAAAGTTTAAAGTCTGCATGAGATATCTTTTTTAATCAGTTAAATGTTTATCAAAGATGAACACAAGGCTGTAATGGTAGCAATAACACAGTAAAACATGCATAAGGGAGTTCCAAGCAAAGCCACAGAGAAATATGTGTAGCTGGTACCGAAAGCATGAAAGCTTGGAAATCAATGCTGCTTTCTTTTAATTTTTCCTTCTTGAACTTTTTATATATGCGGCTTCAATAAAATGACAGTAGAACAACTGGAACTGCAAATTTTGATATAATTTATGAGGTCAAAATAAAGTCAAATCAACATATTATGTTTGCAAATTACAACAAAGGTGTGACCGGTTTTTTGTGATCTTAAGTTGTTCTGGGTGAGATGCTGAGTCCTGATTAGAGTCCATGTTGGGACCTGGCGGTAACACTTGCAGACATTGAATAACCTGCCCTTCTTTGGAAGCTTATTTTCCTGGATGAGTCCTCAAGTACTGCATGAGTATTTTGTTTCTAATATTTCCTTTGTAGGAATTAATTCTTTGTATTTGAACCACGTCTTCATAATTTATTTTCACTAAATCTTGCAGACATTGAATAACCAGTCCTACTTTGGAAGCTTATTTTCCTGGATGAGTCCTCAAGTAGTGCATGAGTATTTTGTTTCTAATCTGTCCTTTGTAGGAATTAAGTTTTTGTATTTGAACCACATCTTCATAATTTCTCTTCATTTCTGTCATGTGAGATGATTGCTTTTCGTGATATTTAATGAACTTTTTAAAATAAAATCAATTTGTTGCAGTTGTTTAATGTGTCTAGAACATTGGAAGAACTTTTGCTCTATTTCAATTGATAATAGTTAGAAGCCATTGTTTGGCATGAATTAGCTAGTAACAACTTGTCCAATGTTGAGTGTTCTTAATCTATGATTTTCAAGAAATTATATGCATTCAATTTGACACATCATCTATTATATGCAAATGGAAGGCACTATTAACATATTTGATAATCTTTGGTCATATAGTTAGGTAGTATGTTGTTGATCTTGGATGGTTGCACACAGGATGAAGGTGGAGGAGGAAAGAAAAAGAGATTTGGGTCCATTGGCATACTATCAAGAGTGGGTGAAGTCTTGGAATAAAGATACTTCAAAGGAATTTCTGCAGAAGCACTTTGAGGAGACTGGGGAAGATGTACATGAACAACTTGCTATTATGTTTCAACATCAAACAGACAGGGAATATCGTATCATGATGGGCACAGATACACGTATTCGTCGTGACCCCTTGACAATGCGCATGCAACCAGAACTTAAGAAAGCAGGTGTTATTTCTCTCTTAGATTGTAACTGAATAGGCAAGACTAAGAATTAACATTGGTGTGAATAGAGAATTTTGCATTGGATATGCTCCTTGACAAGAGATTCTGACAGCCTGATTTAAAAAATGGCATAGTGTCACACTTGTAACAGATTAACCTTAGAGCTATTTTGTTAATCAGCACGGAACACATACTGTAATCCATAGAGAGCACTACAATGAATGTAAAATAAAACAATATGATTCTTGTGGGTTTACTACACAAAAGCAAAGTAGCAGGAAATGCCTCACTACTCTCCATTTACTTTGAAGAATTGTTTCCAACTCAAAATCTTCCTGATAACTCCTAGAAAAACTCCTAGAACATTTGAATTCATTTTAATATATATTTTTCTAGATGTTTCTGTTGTCACATTTTTGCACGGGGTGCAATGTTTTCAATTTTTGTAACAGTGCTGCTCTTCCCTTTCTCTCCTCCTCTCTTTCCCCTTTCTTTTCTCTCCCTTTCTCTCTCTTCCCTACATTCTCATTCTTCCCTCTTTCTCTTGAGCCCCTCAGTCAAAATCTCAAAATGACAGCAGTTGCCCTGAAAAATGGCTAAGTATCAGGGCGCAATCCGACTTCGCAGCGAAGTCGGAGTGCGCCCTCCAGTTGGAGCGCAGCAGGAATGCAAACTGCGCAGTGCGACAAAATCAGCCAAAAAATTCTAAGTGTTCAGGGCGCAATCCGACTTCGCAGCGAGTCGGATTGCGCCTCCGTGGGCGCGAGGAATGCAAACTGCGCAGTGCGACAAAATCAGCCAGAAAATTCTAAGTGTTCAGGGCGCAATCCGACTTCGCAGCGAAGTCGGACTGCGCCCTGCTTTCTGGGCGCACTAGGTAACAGGCTGGCAGGAAAAATGACTAAGTGTTGGGGCGCAACCCGACTTCGCAGCGAAGTCGGAGTGCGCCCCCTTTCCAGGGCGAAGTCCGTACGGCAGTGTAAATCAGCTTCCACCGGTGCGCAACCCGACTTCGCAGCGAAGTCGGAGTGCGCCCTTTGACCGGTGCGCATTAGGGAGACAAACTCAGAATTTGACTAAGGCATGAAAGGCCTCCCCAACTGCGCTGTTTTCTGCCTGCGCAACCCGACGGCGCTCTGATCCTGGGCGAAGTTGGATAAACTGCCTTTCAAGGCAGACACGTGTCAAGCAACATCATCCGACAAGTGTCCAACTTTGGGATCCGAGCCGAGACGTGCCGAGCACAAGGACAAGCATGGGATGCACTACTTATGCCAGCTGTTGCCTTTAAAGCTGATTGGAGGTTCTACCTGCCTCAGCTACCCGCATTCCTGCCGACGAGAAGTTTTACCTAACGCGCTGCCACACATCCGTACAGCCTTCAGGGAGACCATGCTGCAAGTACAGTCCTGCCAGACAAAGGTCAGCATCAGCAGTTCCACGGCTGCTTTTGTCAGCTAATGTTTGACTGGGACTTTGTGCCCATTAATGTAATCGGGGGGTTCTCATGCTATAAATACCCACCACATTTTCATTGTAAGGTGGTGGAAGGGGAATGTCTGTTAGGGAACCATTGTAGTTGTGCTTCTGCTTCTTAATATAAAGTATATACCTGGCTCTGTTCTACTACTTTTATTTTTTATGCTGCCTCTCTTTTGTCATATTTCTTGTGTCATTGCTCGCTGTTGTGCTGAACTCTGAACTCCAGCATTTGATGGCCAAGTACTCCTGTACTTCATAGATCAGAGGATACATAGAATAAATTAGGTAGCAGTTCCTTCAGTCGTGTGTTATGTTTATGTTGCTGTCCGTAGTGGTGATTGATGCATTGCCGTGCTGTTAGTTCTCCTTGTAGGGAGAATGTTTGCTAGGGGACCATTGTAGTTGTGCGTACACTTCTCTGCATAACACATATACTTGGATCTGACATTTCTTGGTTACGTTTTGTATTTATGTTGCTGTCCGTAGTGGTGATTGATGCATTGCCGTGCTGTTAGTTCTCCTTGTAGGGAGAATGTTTGCTAGGGGACCATTGTAGCTGTGCGTACACTTCTTTATATAGAAAGTATACTTAGATTTGGCGGTTTCTGGTTATGCTTTGTATTTATGTGGCAGTAAGTAGTGGTGATTGATGCGTTGCCGTACTGTTAGTTCCCCCCACCCAACTCCAATCACATCTGTAAATTCTTTCCGCATTTTTATCTCTTTCCTGCACTCTCATCTTAAACCATAAAACCCCACAGGAAGCCGGCCTTCTCCGGAGATTGGCACGGAAGGCATTCCTTCCTTCCGGCCTTTCAATGTTGGTTTGCGGGTCCTAAGGGCGCAATAACGACAAATCCTTTCCTCATGGCAGATTCGTGACCAACGGTTTCTGGCACGACCGGTGGGACAAGGAAGTTTCCCACCCCCAAAGAGAATCGAAGCACCGGTGTTCGCTTCATTGTTGTTCAAAATCAGAACACCGGCGACTTCGCACGAACATATCCTCTGAGTCCGAGAGACCGGTCCAAGCACCTTCATGCAAACACGAAGGTGGCGAGCAAGGGATCCGAGAAACCCGCCTGCCTTTTACGAACTAGACATCAACGCTCGAGGCGAAATTGCCAGGCTGGCTGATCCACAAGCTCGTGTCGACGAAGCCGAGGCTGAAATCCAAGAAGAAGCCGAAGCCGAGGTCGAAGGAGCCGAGAACGAAATAGAAGAGGCCGAGGAAGAAGAGGAATCTACATCCTCGGAAGGTACCGACACTGAGTACACAACCGACGGAGGAGAAGAAGAAGAAATGGCTGCCCAGCAGCCAGAATGATGATGATCTCTTCCCGGCGGTGGACTCTACGGGGCCCTTGGCCCTGGTCGGACAGCAAGTTGTGCCCCCTGCTGCTTTAAAATCCATCCCTACATACGACGGCTACGGCAAGACGGCGTACGAGCACATCCAGGACATCCTTGCCCTGGCCGCATTGCACTCCATTACTGACGAGAGTGTGAAGACCCGTCTGCTAGCCCTTTCCCTAAGGGGAAAGCTTCTCTACTGGTGGAGATCGCTGCCAGAGGGATCTATCACAGGGTGGCCCCAGCTCGCCAGAAGGCTCGTGAAAGGATGCAACGAGTCTGCTGACCCCACTTCTTTGCTGCATCAGTTCCAAAGTATCCAGAGACACCCCCAAGAGGAGGTGTCTGACTTTAACATCAGGTTTGCGAGATCCTGGAAACGGGTACCTCGCGAACTTCGGCCTTCAGCTGGCATGGCTGCTCACTACTATCTGAGATCCTTCAACTCAGACATATGCCTGCTGCCGAAGATTGCCAGAATAGACTCGTTTCCTGCTCTGTACGAGGCTGCCCAGCAAGCTGAAGCCGATATCATTTCCATCGGCAGACTCCCGTCCAGGGTGCAGGAACCCATTCGTCCCGACTTCCCCAGATCCCAATATCCATCAGCTTCTGGTGATGCGCCGTCCACATCAGGGCAGCAACCCCAGCAACAATGGAATCCGGCGCCGGTCATAACTCCTTACGGCCCGCCGCAAATGCATTATCCTCACCCGCCTCCTCCTGCTCCGCATTTTCCAGCACTCCTTGCTCCTCCGCAGTACGCACCTTATTCCAATCCTCCTCCATTAGCCGCATTGCCTCCACCGGCACAGTTGCCGCCTCCTGACAATAACATTCAGAATACAATCCTCCAGGAGGTACGGGCTTTGGCCTCAGGTTATCATGCCATGTCCAATGACATGACCGCTCTGAAGAAGAAGCAGGCCCAGATGGACCTCGCTCCTAGGAGGCCATATCCGCCCCCGGCGCTAACAAAAGACAGGCCTCCAGAACAACAACTGCAGAGGCGTCCGCCTCCGAGAAATGCTGCTATCGAAGACCAACCTGGTCCTTCAGATCAGGTTAACTGGTGCACTACCTGCAACGACCCGCATTCGGAGGAAGACTGCACACTGCACCAGCACTACATCCAAACTTTGGCCGGCAGCGCCATAGAGGACGATGAACTCTACATGATCCTGGACGGCGAAGCCAACTTTGCCCTCCCAGAGGAAAATCTAGTGCCGCCCGCCAAGGAAGAAAAGAAAACTGCAGATGCTGCGGAAAAGCCTCTGAAAGTATACACCAGAAGAGAAAAACCGCAGCCTGGTGGGCTGCCACCGTACAAGCGGCTGTGGCCCTACACAGCCCAGGAGAAGGCATCCAAAGACAAAGCTCCAGCCAAGCCTCCTCCGGTAAAGGCAGCCCCTATTCCAGCCAAGCCTCCCATTGCAAAAGTTCCAGTTCCGGCTAAAACTCCACAACCTCAGCCTCCAGCTGAAACCAAAGAACAAGCCCAGGAGAAGCTGAAGTACCCGTCTCTGACCAAGAGACAGAGAGTTGAGGCCACCCAGCAGTACCGGACGAAGTATGAGCCGACAAAAGAAGCAAAAGGAGCTAGCACCTCGGGCTACAGCATAGTAGACGAGTTAAAAAGAACACCCGCTAGAATCAGCATGTACGATGCTCTTCTGCTCCCAGGCCAGGTGGATCTGCTGCAGGAATCCCTGAAAAACATGAAGAACGGCAAGCAGATGCAGCCGCTGTCCTGGTTCAACCTCTGACAGTCTCAACCACTGGGAAGAACAGACCGCCTCCCTTCTATCTGTCTTTACGGATGCAAGGGCACATAGTTCACAACTGCATGGTGGACTTTGGCGCTTCCACGACTGTTATGCCGAAAGCTGTATGTGACGAGATCGGGAT
This sequence comes from Wollemia nobilis, assembly GCA_028583015.1. Classification (NCBI taxonomy): domain Eukaryota; kingdom Viridiplantae; phylum Streptophyta; class Pinopsida; order Araucariales; family Araucariaceae; genus Wollemia; species Wollemia nobilis. The sequence continues at coordinate 11,126,166 of JAQPPZ010016869.1, read as the reverse complement.
GGAGTACACAAGGAGCAGCCAAGGCGTGCTGCAGCTAGACGGCACCCCTGTCAAGACAGTTGGTGTCATAAAGGACATCCCTATTCGGCCGCATAAGGCTCTCGACATCGTGGTCATCCAAGAGGTCGTGGTTGTTGATCTGGCTCCCTACTTCGGCATGTGTCTCTCCCGGGAGTTCACTGCGAAGCTAGGCGGGTACCTGTCTCTAGACTACTCACACATGGAAGTGCCCTTCAAAGGAAGGAGAGTGAGAATCTTTAATGAGAAGCCTTCCACCTTCCTAGTAGAGAAGATACCCGGAGAAGAGTTGGACTGCATGGTCCAACTGTCTGAGGAAGAACTGGTGACGGTGGAGCTGACAGAGCAAGCCCTCGAAGTGCTACAGCTCGAAGATGAGTTCTCTTTGCGGGATTTCAATGCCGTAATTGAGACAGAGCAGGGCTGTTACACTATTGTACAGCCCGAGAGGCTTGACAAGTCAGCTCAAAAGGAAGTGGGACCTGCACCTGAGAAGTTGTGGAAGCTTTTCTTTGACGGCGCGCGATGCAAGAATGGCGCCGGTGCAGGGGTGCTTCTGGTTTCTCCGACCGGGATCCAGAAGGACTATACCTACAGGCTGGCCTGGAGCTGCACTAACAACTCGGCGGAGTATGAAGCCCTGTGCTTGGGTTTGCGAAAAGCGGAGAGGCTGGGGATTAAACACTTGTAGATCTTTGGAGATTCAGAGCTGGTGTGTCACCAGGTTACGAACAAGTGCGCCTCCAAACAACACTATCTCAAGGCGTACCGCAACCGGGTGTGGGACCTGATGGAGTCGTTTGACTCGTTGAATGTCAAGGCGATATCACGTGAGAAAAACAAACACGCTGACATTCTGGCGTCTGTTGGAGCCAGGTACGTTCCGGCTGACGACGTTGTCCAGAAACCGAAGCCGGTTCGCACTATTTACAGGCCTTCTGTGCCTGATAGGGACACCCACTGGCAGGTGTTCGATTGTGACGAGCAGATCGTCACATTTTTGGTTAATGAAGCATGTTCAATCGAGAGTAGAGACCCTGATGACGAGCAATATGAGGGGTTGATACAGTTGAAAAATAATCATGTCCCAAAAGGACTGATTACATTGGAGAGTCTATTTGATCAGAATGACAGAGCTATATCTCATAGGATCAAAGTAGACCCGAAGCAGTATGCCGACCTAGAACTCGAACTTGGTAAAACCATCAAGGTCGGGACAGACTGCACTTCGGAGGAACTTGAGCGGATCAGATCACTGTGCCGAGAGTTCCCCGACATCGTGGCCTGGTGCTACGAGGATTTGAAGGGGTATGATAGAGATGTAATCCAGCATACCATTGAGCTAGAGGATGGCGCCAAGCCATTCCGACAGAAGCAGAGGGCCGTAAATCCTAAAATTGAGGCCATGATGAAAGCCGAGCTCTTGAAGATGCTGGAGGCCAAAATCATCTACCCCATCAAACATTCATCCTGGGTTGCGAATTTGGTGCCCGTGAGGAAAAAGAATGGCGACATCCGTCTCTGTGTCGATTTCAGAAACCTGAATCAAGCCTCCCTCAAGGACCACTATCCGCTTCCCCAAATTGATCAAATTCTACACATCGTTGCTGGAGCCCAGAGATTCTCACTCCTAGATGGATTTTCCGGCTACAACCAGATTTGGGTCAGGGATGAGGACCAGCATAAAACGGCGTTCACCACCAAATGGGGGACGTTCGCGTATCAGCGCATGCCTTTCGGCTTATCCAATGCTGGTGCCACATTCCAAAGGGCCATGGACTTGGCCTTCCGAGAGCTGCTCAATAAGATCATTGTCATCTACCTTGATGACATGACTGTTTTCTCTCACCAAAGAGGGGATCATGTTTCCCACCTGCGGCAAATATTTGAGAGGTGCCGAGAATTTGGCATTTCTATAAACCCGAAGAAGTCTGTCTTCGCGGTAAAAGAAGGTAAGCTGTTGGGACATGTCATCTCGGAGAAAGGCCTCGCCATTGACCCTGACAGAGCAGATGCCCTCCTTCGCTTGCCAGCCCCAATTGATAAAAAAGGGCTGCAGTCCTTCTTCGGCCAGATTAACTTCGTGCGGAAGTTCATCCCGGACTTCGCACAAGTGATCAAGCCTATGGCCGAACTGCTGAAAAAAGATACAACTTACGAATGGACTGATGAGAGAGAGCAAGCCTTCGAGGAAATCAAGGCTCGAATTGCGCAAGCTCCGGTGTTGATAAACCCGGACTACTCCAAGGACTTCATCCTGTACGCGGTGGGAGAACCGGAAAGTTACGCCGCAGTCCTAACTCAGAAGGGAGACGATGGCGAGGAGCGCCCTATAGCGTTCCTGAGCCAAGTGATTCAGCCGCATGAAGAAAAGTACAACTTTATAGAGCGGCGAGTTCACGCTGTCATGAAATCCCTCCGAAAGTTCAGGCATTTTGTCTCCCAGAGCAAAACAACCGTCTTTGTGATTCACCCGGACGTTCGAAGCTTCATCATACAAGGAGAGCCGGGTCACAAGAGAGCAGGATGGATTGCAAAAATCCAGGAGTTCGACATCGAAGTGCGGCCCACCAAGCTTATCAGAGGCCGAGCCTTGTGTCGGAGCTGGCCCGAAGCGCTGTAGCCGGCATCTCCGCCTTGTAAGTGGGAGGACACAGCAACAAGCATCTACCTAGCCAACTCCTTATCGGGGGAGAGTGATTGGACAAATGAACTGGTGAGATATTTCTGCACCGGAAGATGTCCAGATCACCTGAACGCCTCACAACGAAGGAGATTTCGGCTAGGTGCACTCAAGTACACTCTTCGCCCCGAGGGGCTTTACTTCAAAAATATTGACGGCATCCTGTTGCGGTGCGTCATGAAATCGGACCAGCCCAGGGTCCTCGGAGATTTTCATTCCGGGATGCCTGGAGGTCATCATTCTGCAAGGCCTACGGCCTTAAAAATAATTAGAGCCGGGTACTATTGGCCCACTCTATTTACAGACGCTTATGCGGTCTGTTCCAAGTGTGATCAATGCCAGAGGTTTGTCGGCATAAACGTAAAAGCACCCCCTGCCCCTTCAACCGATTCAGGCCGAGACTCCGTTCCAGCAATGGGGTCTAGACTTCATTGGGGTGATTTCGCCTAATTCCTCTGCCGGACACAAGTTTATTCTTACAGCCACCGATTACTTCACACGGTGGGCAGAGGCGATCCCAACCAAAAACGCGGACCAAGAAACGGTCATCGGGTTCCTTGAAAGCCTGATTACCCGCTTCGGGGTTCCAGAGTCAATTGTAACGGACAATGGTCCGGGGTTCGCAGGCGCTGTACTCACGGAGTACACTGGCAAACTTGGCATTTATCACAAAATGTCTTCTAATTACTACCCGCAGGGGAATGGCCTTGCTGAGTCTACTAACAAGAACCTTCTGAAGATCATCAAAAGGACCATCGAAAAGAACAAGCGGACTTGGCATTTACTCTTGAACCGGGGGCTGTGGGCGGACAGAGTTTCATTCAAGAAATCCATCAGAACGTCCCCTTATGCGCTCGTTTATGGAAAAGAGGCTGTCATGCCAGCCCACATTGAAATCCCCGCTCTCTGGATGTTGGACGAAGAGAGAAGCAGCGGAGACCCGGTGGATGACAGACTGTGCCAACTCCTGCAGTTGGAGGAAGACAGAGAAAAAGCTTACCAGGCCTTCACCAAGCATGTTGAATCCACTCAAGGCTGGTTTGCGAAAGGCACCACTGCCCGAGTTTTTGAAATCGGGGACCTGGTGCTAAAGTGGGACTCATTGAAGGCGAAGCCGGGCAACCACGGAAAATTCGATGCCCTCTGGGAGGGCCCCTATCAGATTGCCCGGGTGAACCAGCTCAACGCTTACATACTTCGGGATATGGAGGGTCAGCTCCTGCCTATTCCCGTTAACGGGTTCCATTTAAAAATTTACCGCTGTTGAAGGTGTCCTAACGGGCCCTTCCTTGTAACATATTTCCCTTATGTATTTTTAAAATTTTCAGTATGTACAGTTTTAGTTTTCAGTTTTTCCAGTTTAAGAGCCCAAGTCGGACAAAGGGGAGAAAGCTCTGACTTCGCGCCGAAGCCTGATGTCGCCCCCGAAAAAGAGCGAGGTTCGAAAAATAAGACTGCCCAAGAAAACAGAAAAAAATCCGCTAAGTCCAGGTGCGCAACCCGACTTCGCAGCGAAGTCGGGCTGCGCACCTCCCAAAGGGCGCAGTTGGAGAAAGAGCACCAAGAGGGAGTTAACTAGTCGGACTGCGCTATCTTTCAAGGCGAAGTCTGACTTCGCGCGCGAAGTCCGAATACACCCGGCTTTCGCGCGAAGTGCGAGGTGCGCCCGATCTTCGAGCAAAGTCCGAACGCGCCCGTTTTCCGGGCGCAGCTCGGGTGGCTCACTAAAGAAAAGGAAAAAGCAAAGGCAGAAGGGACTAGCTGTAAGTGCGGACTGCGCCCGGTTTGCGGGCGAAGTTCGAGCTGCGCCCACTCAAAGGGCGCAGCTGGAAGGTGAAAGAAGCAAAGAAAAGAAGCAAGTGTCGGTTCGGACTGCGCCTGATTTTGGGGCGAAGTCCGACTGCGCGGGCGAATTCGGACAGCGCCCGATTTTGGGGCGAAGTCCGATTGCGCCCTGTTTCCTGGGCGCAACTTGGATAGGTTTATGAAAATAAATAAAAAATTAATACTCCAAGTGTGGGCCCAGGGCGCCGTCCGAAAAGTGCAAGGTTGGGTTAAAGGCCAAAAAGTTTTATCTTGAGGAGTGTGCCCAGGTAGCGGCGGTGACGTTAGCAAAGGCACGACGTCCAAGGGCAGTTCCAAGCGTTGCACGGCTTTCAACGAAAATGCAATTAAGAAGGCAAGGCGCGGCGGCCAGGGTGCGTTTTTCAAAGGACATTCCTTGCACGGCCGCCGAAAAACATAACGCTGCCACAAGCCAGCCGACCTACCCCCTCTTGCGCACCATTAATGACGCTGTCATTATCATTTAAAGGAGGTCTGGTGCGCCCAAACATGCCAAATCGTGCAGATTATTCCTGTGACAGCGAAATATTCTGCAGACGTCCAGAAATCTCAATCATTGCTTTTTCGAAGAGATGGACAAAGGAAAGTTGCCAGTACAAGCTCAGTCCAGCGAGGAGCGCGAAAGTGGGGATTTCCCGCAGACAGATGCTTTCAGGGGTGAGACGCCGCAAGATCAAAAGTCAAAATCCCGGACAAAGAAAGTACAGCGTGGGCAAGCCCCACCACCACCGGTTAATTACCTGTCCGGGTACAAGGACGGCTCATTTTCCATGAGCCTGACTAAGCTGCGGATAAATGTGGAAAGTTGGGCGGATAAAGTTTCGCCCTCTCACCATTTCGGAGCTGCGTACAAGTCGAACCTTCATCGGTTCTTGTGCCCTCCTGTCCACCAATGCCCGGAGCTGGTCGACATCATTGTCAGACATTACAGGCCAGCTACCCGGCAAATTTGCAACTGCAGTGGAAAACCCTTGTTCGCACTCCGCAGAGAGACCGTCCAGCCGGCCTTCGCCCCGGGGTTGCAGTATGACTCCAGTGCGATTGTTAAAAGGATAAATCTTGGCGAGCAAGCGGGGCGCTTTACGCATACAAAAAAGATGAGGGATTTCCTCAACTCAGAGCTGAACGCCCCGCTCGCAGCTGGACAATGGCCAACCGGCCCCATACCCCTGGAAAGGTTTCAAAGCAAATACATATACACCATCCTGGCGTGGGTCCTCGGCTGCGACTCTGATCAGCTGGTACGGCCGTACCAGCTAGCGCTGGCAGAATGTCTCCTGTGCGGAGAATCTTATGAGCCTGCAGCGCAGAAAAGTGGGAAGCGCCCAATCTTCTTCGACTAGGCGGACTGGCTTGCATACGCCATTCACTCCAGCCTGGTCAAGCTACAGAAAAAGCAGTCAACTGAATTTCGGTTCAGTTCCTTCTTGGCTTGGCTATGTTTGTATCACTTGCACTCCCGGATGCCGATCCCTAACCTGAAGAAGGAAAATGAGAAGGGAGAGCCACGGCCCGTCTATGAATGGACGGATGACCTATACCGGAAAGGGTCTTACTACAAGTTTAACTTCAACTTTCTGGGCTTGGTCATGTCAGTCTTCAACGATGGTGAGATCCCTCGCCCCCCGCAGGAAATGACAAACTATTTGCTGAATCACAAGCTCGGGGACGTTTTTAGACTGACGCAGGGGATCGTGGTTAGAATCTACGGATTCAAGGGCAAGCCTCATCTGCTGCCCTACTGGTGCACGGATCATCAGTTTGGGATGGAGGTTGCGCGGCAGATGGACTATGTTGAAGAAGAGTTCGGCCAGGGAAAGAAAAAGGGCCATATCTTTCAATATCCTCTTTCTTGGGCGAACGTTGAAATATCGGAGATAGGACAGCATGTCTATCTCGAGCGGGAGCTCTTTGACATTGGTCTGATTCTGCTGCCGCAGCGCTGGAAGTACGACCCACACGGGATAAGGGGAAGGTTTGCACATATCTGCCCCCGGGCGGATATAATCGAAGACAGATGCGATGTGGTCCATGTTGACCTCGACTGGGAGATTGACTCGATGGAAGCATGGCCTCCTTGGCAGGAGTTTTACTGCGAGGAGGTAGCCTATGACCCAGAGCGAAACCCGGACCACAAGTTCACTTCTCCGGGATTTAAGAAACTCATCGCCAAGCTAGCAGGCCTTAACTGGCCAAAAGAAAAAGTTGTTGAATGCTGGAAGATGAGGTGCCGCACGCAGCACGATAAATCCATCAGGAGGAATCTGGCCGTTGATGATGATTTTTCAGCTCTATATGACAAGCACATTGGCAGTAGGCGGCCTTTCGCATTCCGAGATTACGTTCCCCGAGGTCCCTTTGAGGGTTATAAAGGGGGGTCTTCCTCCCGACAGCTTGTACACTTTTACAATCGCCGCATGGGCCCAACAGATATCCAAGTGGACCCAATGCAGCCTGTTGCTTCCAAGGTGGTGCCTGAAAAGGCGCGAAAACTAGCCAAGTCAGCGCCCGAGGTGACTCCTCAGGCACAAAAGACGCCAGCACCGCCAGCAACCGGACCGGCCGCGGCAGATCTTCTGCAAGTCAAACCCCGGTACAAGTTTACCGTGGGAACTATTGTCACATTTTGCACGGGGTGCAATGTCTTCAATATTGTTTTGTAACAGTGCTGCTCTTCTTTTCCTCCTTCCGTTTTTCTCCCTTCTCTCCCTTTCCTTTTCTTTCCCATTCTCTTTCTCTTCCCCCTTTTTCCTTGGAGTTCCCCAGTTGATTTTCCAGCTTTCCAGCAGGTCTATCTGAAATTGGCTAAGTCTGGGTGCGAAGTTCGCACTTCGCCCAGTTTTGGTGCGAAGTGCGCACTTCGCCCAGTTTTGGTGCGAAGTCCGACTCCGCCCCACTTTCTGGGCGCACCTTGCACTTGCGCAGCGGCGAGTCAATGCAGAAAAAGGGTAAAATGCCGGAGCAGGTCCATATGGCGGCGGACACCGGTGTTCGCTCGTGCGCAGTTTGACTTTTCAACGGAGCCGGAATGCGCCCTTGACAGGTGTACAGTAGGGGAACAAACCCGGAATTTGACCAAGGCTTGAAGGCCCTCCCCGACTGCACTGATTTTTGCACGCATCCCAAGGAGCCTCGATCCCAAGCAAAGATGGATAGATCGCCCTCTAAGGCGGGCATGTGTCACACAACATAACCCATCATCGGACAAGTGTCCAGCTTCGGGATTTGAACCAAGACCGCCGACCAAAAGGGATAAGCATGGGCTGCCCGCACCGCTGCGTTAATAGCCTCATTCAAAGCTGATCTGAGGTTTCACCTGCTCCAGCTACTAGCAAGCTTGGCGACTTGAAGATTTACCCAAGACTCCGCCACGTAGCCGTCCGGCCTTCCGAAAGACCATCTTTGCGGGTACAGCCCGATCCGACAAAAGGTCAGCATTTGCGGCTCTTTCGCCGCTTCGTCGGCTCATGTTTGATCGGGACTCCGTGCCCATTAATGTAACGGGTGGGACTCGGGCTATAAAAGCCCATCTAAAATTCATTGAAAAGGGTGGAAGGGGAATGTTTGTTAGGGAACTACTGTGCTTATTGTAACCGTGCTTCTGCTTATGAATACAATCGTATGCCCGGTTCTCGTTCTCTTGTCTTTATTCTTTTATGCTTGTCTTTCATTATATGCCTTAGGCCCACCCGTGTCGCTGCTCGTTAATTCACTTTGGCATTTGGCGATCGGGTTCCTCTAGCATTGCTTGCTTAAAGCACCTTCTGTACTTCATTATTTAAAGCATTCATTATAAATTTGGTAGCAGTTCCATCAGTTGTGTGTGACGTTGCTGGCCCGTATCTGGTGATTGATGCGATCCCTTGCTGTTAGTTCCTTGTAGGGAATGTTTGCTAGGGAGCCATTGAAGCCGTGCGGTTAAACTCTCTACCTAACACATATACCGGCTCGACATCTCTAGGTTTACTTTCTACCCCCGTCGGTGTACGTATCCGGTGATTGATACGATCCCTCGCCGTTAGTTCCTTGTAGGGAATGTTTGCTAGGGAGCTATTGAAGCCGTGCATACGCTGCTGGTGTATCGGAAGTACGCCTAGGTTTTGCAGTTCCTTGTCATGCTCTGTGTTTGTATGCATTAAGTAGCGGTGATTGGTGTGTTCCCGTACTGTTAGTTCCCCCCCACCAACCTTTGGACATATTTGTATCTCTTTCTGTACATTTGTCTCTTTCCGTTCCTTTATTTCTTTCCTGTTCCCTTTAGCTTAAATCAAGCCCCCCCCAAAAGGAGCCGGCCTTCTCCGGAGATTGGCTCGGAAGGCATCTCTTCCTTCCGGCCTTTCATGCTGGTGGGCGAATCTGGGCGCATTAACCAAAAATCCTTTCCTCATGGCAGATTCGTAACCAACAGGAACATCAGCGCCCGCTGCACCTACTGCATCTCCTCCTTCCAGACCAGCCATTGCTCCAGAAGAGAAAAAGAGGAAGAGAGTTGATAAGGTCAGGCGACCTAGCCTGACGGTGCAGCAGTCAGTCGCAGAGCCGCAGCCGCGTCCAGCCGCTCCAGAGATTGTTTCTCTGGATAGTCTTGAGCCAGCCGCCGGAACCAGAACCGCAGACATCCATCCAGCATCGGCCCAGGTGGAGCCCGCAGGTACGTCCGCTGCCCCGCTCCCTCAGATCCCATCTGTCCCTACTCCGACTCCATCTCCCGCTCAATCCGAGCAAGCCGTGGCCGCATCTTCTTCTCCATCTCCACAGCCTTCTAGTGGCCACCATTCTTTCGACCAGTTTGCTCAGGACCCCAACGCCTCTCTATCCCTGAGTCAAACCCCAAACCCTTCACCCGTGGTTAGTGCTGAAGCTGCGCCTTCACCGTTACATCCATTGCCTCAGCCGCTTGAAACCCTTCCAGCATCAACCGTGCCGCTCTCCGCTTCCCGGTCGCCCTCAAAAGTGGCCGTTCCTTCCAAATTCCTTCCGGTTTTTCCTACTTCCCTGTTCGCAGGAGAGATGTCACAGCAGAACCCTAGGCTGGGGGAACCGGACTTCATGGACGATCTCCAGAACACGGACGATTTGCCTCTGGCAACAAGAGCCGTAGACTATCCTATCTCTTTCCTCCAAAATTTGAAGCGGAGGAGACCTGAGGAGATAGCCGCCCCGGTAAAGCGCACCAAGTTTGATTTCGAGAGGAGAGTGCTCACGACAGAAAAGATAACTCCAAAAGTGAAGAAGCCTCTCCGGGAAATGACCAGGGCGGACTACGAGCTTCAGAGAAAGGAGAGCTTTGATGATATACACCCGCAATACGAGATTCATGGAATCCTTCGTAAAGCGGATAATCTCCTTGTCAAAAATCCGGAGGAACAGGGAAGAGCTTTTCCGGTTGCGAGGACAAAACAAGACAGCTTGAAGAGGACCTATCTAGGTCCACCGAGCGACTGGAATCGGCGCAACGAGAAATAGATGAATTAAAAGCCCAGCTGGCCGCTTCTCGACAAGAAGCCGCAACGGAAACGAGGCAGCCTTGGAGCAGATTTCTCAGCTCCAGGAGTCTTTGAAGCAGGCGCGATCGCAATCTGCAGAGAAAGCATCTCAAGCGACGGTCTTTTCAAAGAGCAAAGTTAAGGAGATGCGGGCTGATCTGCTGCGGGGATGCAAGCCCCACACATATAAAGCTATGTCGGTCCTGGACTTCGCATCCAGGATCCAAGAAGTTTCTGCCCAGGGAAAGCCTATGGTAGAGGAGGCCGAACACCAGGCGAAGCAATGGCTGGACCTGGCGATAAATCTTCAAGAGCGCGAGCGCAATGGCCTCCAATTCTCCCCCATGTCCTCATTCGTTACAGAATGGGCAGATGCAAGGGTAACCTTGCATAAATATTTTAAGAAAGCAGAAGAGGTGAGGGTTGCCAGACGAATGCTGGATGCATTCGAACATGAAAGAGACATCTGTATGGATCCCTTTCACGCTCTCTCTGAACTAGGGTGCCCGGGCTTTGTTGAGAATGGTGAGTTTCTCACCCACGAGCAGGTGAAAAAGAATTGGCGGTCCTTTGAGGCGGATACTGACTGAAATCGATAGGCTGGACCGAGCCAATTCAAGAAAGTCGAGTCACCCGAGATGGTGTCCAAGTCCTGCAAGATCAGCTCCTACTTCCAGGAGCTGGGAAAGAGATACCTCACCATCGACTTGCACGCGGTCGCTGCATTCCATGCAGCATTAGAAGAAGTTGCTGACCGCCGACCCTTCGAAGCAGAAGGCTGGGGCCAAGCCCAGGCCGCATACAAGCGCATCTGCGAGGCAAAAGCCAGCGCTGGAGAGCATTCGGAATGCGAATCCGAGGTGGCAGCTGCCGAAAGTGGATCTGAAGAACAATTGCCTCGAGGAGAACGGTCAGAGCAGCAGAAGGCAGGGGAGGTAAGTTCCTCTGCACCCAATGGATGAAGGCATGGATTCTTTGCGCCGAGGCGAGCTCGACACCCCGCGAGCCGCCAAGAATGTTGTCACATTTTTGCACGGGGTGCAATGTTTTCAATTTTTGTAACAGTGCTGCTCTTCCCTTTCTCTCCTCCTCTCTTTCCCCTTTCTTTTCTCTCCCTTTCTCTCTCTTCCCTACATTCTCATTCTTCCCTCTTTCTCTTGAGCCCCTCAGTCAAAATCTCAAAATGACAGCAGTTGCCCTGAAAAATGGCTAAGTATCAGGGCGCAATCCGACTTCGCAGCGAAGTCGGAGTGCGCCCTCCAGTTGGAGCGCAGCAAGAATGCAAACTGCGCAGTGCGACAGAATCAGCCAGAAAATTCTAAGTGTTCAGGGCGCAATCCGACTTCGCAACGAAGTCGGACTGCGCCCGCTTTCGGGCGCACTAGGTAACAGTGGCGGGGAAAATGACTAAGTGTTGGGCGCAACCCGACTCGCAGCGAAGTCGGAGTGCGCCCCCTTTCCAGGGCGAAGTCCGTACGGCAGTGTAAATCAGCTTCCACCGGTGCGCAACCCGACTTCGCAGCGAAGTCGGAGTGCGCCCTTTGACCGGTGCGCAACCCGACTTCGCAGCGAAATCGGAGTGCGCCCTTTGACCGGTGCGCAATAGGGAAACAAACTCAGAATTTGACTAAGGCATGAAAGGCCTTCCCAATCGCTGCTGTTTCTGCTCGTGCAACCCGACGACGCTCTGATCTTGGGCGAAGTTGGATAAACTGCCTTTCAAGGCAGACACATGTCAAGCAGCATCATTCGACAAGTGTCCAACTTTGGGATTCGAGCCGAGACGTGCCGAGCACAAGGACAAGCATGGGATGCACTACTTATGCCAGCTGCTGCCTTTAAAGCTGATTGGAGGTTCTACCTGCCTCAGCTACCCGCATTCCTGCCGACGAGAAGTTTTACCTAACGCGCTGCCACACATCCGTACAGCCTTCAGGGAGACCATGCTGCAAGTACAGTCCTGCCAGACAAAGGTCAGCATCAGCAGTTCCGCGGCTGCTTTTGTCAGCTAATGTTTGATTGGGACTTTGTGCCCATTAATGTAATCGGGGGGTTCTCATGCTATAAATACCCACCACATTTTCATTGTAAGGTGGTGGAAGGGGAATGTCTGTTAGGGAACCATTGTAGCTGTGCTTCTGCTTCTTAATATAAAGTATATACTTGGCTCTGTTCTACTACTTTTATTTTTTATGCTGCCTCTCTTTTGTCATATTTCTTGTGTCATTGCTCGCTGTTGTGCTGAACTCTGAACTCCAGCATTTGATGGCCAAGTACTCCTGTACTTCATAGATCAGAGGATACATAGAATAAATTAGGTAGCAGTTCCTTTAGTCGTGTGTTATGTTTATGTTGCTGTCCATAGTGGTGATTGATGCATTGCCGTGCTGTTAGTTCTCCTTGTAGGGAGAATGTTTGCTAGGGGACCATTGTAGCTGTGCGTACACTTCTCTGCATAACACATATACTTGGATCTGACATTTCTTGGTTACGTTTTGTATTTATGTTGCTGTCCGTAGTGGTGATTGATGCATTGCCGTGCTGTTAGTTCTCCTTGTAGGGAGAATGTTTGCTAGGGGACCATTGTAGCTATGCGTACACTTCTTTATATAAAAAGTATACTTATTTTTGGCGGTTTCTGGTTATGCTTTGTATTTATGTGGCAGTAAGTAGTGGTGATTGATGCGTTGCCGTACTGTTAGTTCCCCCACCCAACTCCAATCACATCTGTAAATTCTTTCCGCATTTTTATCTCTTTCCTGCACTCTCATCTTAAACCATAAAACCCCACAAGAAGTCGGCCTTCTCCGGAGATTGGCACGGAAGGCATTCCTTCCTTCCGGCCTTTCAATGTTGGTTTGCGGGTCCTAAGGGCACAATAACGACAAATCCTTTCCTCATGGCAGATTCGTGACCAACAGTTTCCTAGGAACACTTTGACACCACTGGGTATTCTTGCAATTTCTAGTTGTTTCTCGTTTTGGTTGTGTGGGTACAAGGACCCACTTTGGTACACCAATTGTTAAATATTAAAGAGAATATATATATATATATATATATATATATATATATATATATATATAAAGTCATTATCTCTTGGTGCACAGGATCAGTTGCTTGCTTTTCTTGCTTCCATAGAGAGATAATTCCCATATAGTACTGTTGAGAACATAATGTAATGTTTTTGTTTTTGAGATTTAACCTCTAGAAAACAAAGTAGAAAACAAGTAAAAGATGTGTAGCAGGATCTTCCTAAACAGCAACATTAGATCTAGTGCGATTGATACCTCCAATAGACTCTTGTGCCCATCAATTTGGTACTTATGAGATGTATCGTTTCTTCTTGATAATTATTGATCTATGTATGTAGGCATACAAATATTCCTGAATTACAAAGGCATACCAGGTGCAAATATAATAATACCAAAAATATTCTAAGTATGATTTAAAAAATGAGGCAGAAAACAAATCATGTGAGAATATTTCGTAATCTCATCTTGTGTCTTCATACATTACCAGTTTGCATTATCCTGGGGCTATTATTGTGTCATCTATTTATACACTTGTCATGAGTGTGAGGTAATGCAATCTTCATTTTTGATCTGAACCTGGGAAGCAACAACTCTATAGGTTCTTAGAAAGTTAATGATAGATCTGTGCATCCTTGTCTGCATATGAGAATGGCTACTAGGGCTTCAATGCTTTCTTCTTCTTACATGTGACTGTTGGTCACGAATCCGCCATGAGGAAAGGATTTGTCGCTATTGCGCCCTGGACCCACAAACCAACATTGAAAGGCCGGAAGGAAGGAATGCCTTCCGGGCCAATCTCCGGAGAAGGCCGGCTCCTTGCGGGGGTTAGTAAGATGAGAGTGCAGGAAAGAGATAAAGGAACGGAAAGAATTTACAAATGTGATTGGAGTTGGGTGGGGGGAACTAATAGTATGGCAACACATCAATCACCATTACTTACTGCATCATAAATACAAAGCATGACCAGGAACTGCAAAACCTAAGTATACTTTCTGATTAGCGATGTACGCACAGCTACAATGGTCCCCTAGCAAACATTCTCCCTACAAGGAGAACTAACAGCACGACAATGCATCAATCACCATTACGTACAGTCACATAAACAAAAAGCAACCAAGAGATGTCAGAGCCAGGTATATGTGTTATGCAGAGAATTTATACGCACAGCTACAATGGTCCCCTAGCAAACATTCTCCCTACAAGGAGAACTAATAGCACGACAATGCATCAATCACCACTACGGACAACAACATAATCAGAAAGCAACCAAGAGATATCAGAGCCAGGTATATGTGTTATGCAGAGAATTTATACGCACAGCTACAATGGTCCCCTAGCAAACATTCTCCCTACAAGGAGAACTAACAGCACGACAACGCATCAATCACCACTACGGACAGCAACGTAACACACAACTGATGGAACTACTACCACATCTATTCTATGTATCCTCTAATCTATGAAGTTCAAAAGTGCTTGGCCACCAAATGCCGAAATGAATCAACAAGCCATGACACAAGCAATGCTTTAGGTATATCTGACCACCAAATGCTGAAACGAATCAACGAGCAGTGACACAAGGAAACGTAAAGCATAAAGAATAAAAGCAGTAGAACAGAACCAGGCATACAATTTATATTTATAAGCAGAAGCACGGTTACAATGGTTCCCTAACAGACATTCCCCTTCCACCACTTTACAATGAGAATGTGGTGGGTACTTATAGCCCAGAGTCCCCCCCGTTACATTAATGGGCACAAAGTCCCAGTCAAACATTAGCTGACAAAAGCAGCCGCGGAACTGTTGGTGCTGACTTCTGTCGGGCTGGACTGTACTCTCGGCATGGTCTCCCTGAAGGTTGAACGACCACGTGGCAGCGCGTTGGGTAGAACTTTATATTGACAGGAATGCGGGTAGCTGAGGTAGGTGGAAACTCACATCAGCATTAAATGAGGCAGCTGGCATAAGTAGTGCGGCCCATGCTTGTCCTTTTGCTTGGCATGTCTTGGCTCGGATCCCAAAGTTGGACACTTGTCGGATGATAATGCTTGACACGTGTCTGCCTTGAAAGGCAGTCTATCCAACTTCGCTCGGGATTAGAGCGCAATCGGGTAGCACAGGTGAAAAACAGCGTAGTCGGGTTGGCCTATTTCCCTACTGCGCATTGGTCAAAGGGCGTAGTCCGACTTTGCTGCGAAGTCGGGTTGCGCACCGGCACTTGCTGATTCTCACTGCTGTTCGGACTTCGCCCTGGAAAGGGGGAGTAGTCCGACTTCGCTGCGAAGTCGGACTTCGCCCCAGCACTTAGTCATTTTTCCTGCCAGCCTGCCAGCCTGCTACAAGGTGCGCCCAAAAGAAGGGCGAAGTCGGACTTCGCACCAAAACCGGGCGAAGTCGGACCGACTTCGCACAAAAACTCGGGTTTCCTGGTTCAGCCTTCCGGGGCCATACTTTTGATCCGCTGACCCGATCGCCTATTATGATATATCGTTGGAAAGCTGGCGAGAAGATTTGCAATAATTAAATATCCAGGGCTCATTTTGTCCATTTTATCGCCCTCGTTTATGGCCCGCGAAAACCCGAACACCTCAGCGTGCTCTTTGCCGCTTGAAAGCTCCATACTTAGGGCAAAATTTATCAAAAGTTTTAATGTGGCAAAATTGCCAACAGTGACCCAACATAGTTCTCTAGCTTCTAGCTTCGGCCACCCCTCATATACTCAAAGAGTGGCAGAAAGATGTGACTTACCAGTTTCCTATCTTCTTTCATTGGTTCCTAGGCCATGGATGCTATGAGATCCTTGAGGGGTCGAACTCTACGTCTTCCTAGGATTATTCAACCCGCCCCCTTAGTCCTGGCCATTCTCCTAGGAGCATCATTATATCCTGTGTTGGCGTTCTATAGATAGTTGGTGATGACGATGACCGTGTTTCTACTTTACAACACACTACAAATTAGCATTGGCGCTTGGATCTACTTCAGCTCTTTTTTAATTTTAATTTTTTACTTTAATTTCTCTCTTTTACCTTTACTGTTGTCTTCCTTTTCTCTTTCTTATTACTTTTAACATGTTCAGTTGTACCCATTTTTGGGCCTAACTCTTGGGGCTGTTATTTAATGCCATTATAGTTATTCCACTATAGTGTAGTTTACTGTAGTTTCTTTACTCTAGTTTAGCTTGTTTTCATGGTACATTTTCATTGCTATAGTGCTTTGTAGTAACTCTTTGATGGTGAGTCCCATTGGCCTACTTTGGTCATCTGTGCATGTTAATAGAATTATTATATCTTATCTATTAACAACCTTTCCTTGAGACCTTCCATTGGTGCATTCTTGATCTTTCTTAGCAACTTCTTGAGCCTGCGGTTTTATATGTGAAAAGTCATGTTCTTACCTTGCTTGATGTTTGAAAATCTGATCACTATCTTGTTGTTGTCTTGTAATGCTTCCCAGGTCTGAAAATTACCTTTAGAATATTCCATATATCCCTCTTAATGTGGTTGAAATAACCACAAACACAGTGCCTTGTCTATCTAGCCATTTGTCCCTGAGATAAGCTTGTGCTTTGTATAGATCTGTATTGGATCTTCTTTCCGGTCACCATAAATATCTCAAACAGTGTCCAGAAAAAACGGATCCAAAACACAAACCAAGTGCATAACGAGAGCAAAACAAAAATTGAAAACTTGTAAACATCTAGGCCAAGTATCATCCAATACTATCAACCATGTGAACAATGTTTAATATGATCCATAAACCAAGGTGTTGCTGCTATTGCGAAGAAACCTGGATGCACTGCCAAAGCCAATTATAACCATAAACTGAAATGCACTATGATCCAGTTAATAGTTTGTTATCAAACAAAGATACCTTTAACTATACAGTAATTTGAACAAGATGAAGCATTGTAACTGACCAAATCCAACCTTCAAAAACTAATTACTGTAGAGCCTTTATGACCATTTTATAGTTTTTAATCAGAAGCTGACTAAGAAACTTAATGATCTGTTATGGTGAGATACGATGAAAGGTTACTCGGTCATACATTCTCATAGCATCTTTTGACTTACATTTGTGTTATATCCTTTCATTCTGAATATCATACATTTTTCTTAGCAAATTCTTGTGACTGTTTCTTATGCTACTTTTGTATCAGTGCTATACACTTTGCTGTTAGAAAATCAATCTCAAAGCAGGTTCACATTAGTGAAATTGATGTAACAGCAATGAGTAAGTAGATGTGTGTCTCTGAATGCGGATGGTTTCTGGCAAGGAAAACGAGTCCATGCTTTTACTGTGCAAGTTCATCCACATCTCTCTTTCTCAAATGTTGTAGATTTTATTAAAATTGTGGATTATTCTTGCCCTGTGTCCTCCACATCTTTCAGAAGATTTCACATCATGAAGTCTAACATGCACTTCCAAATGACTGAATATGGCTGCGTCCTCAAGAATGAAGAGCCACACTCATGTGCCTCCTTATCCACAAAACATCACATCCTCATAGAAAAAATAAAGTGTCACCTTCCAACAGAACAAGTAGTCTGTTTGTAACAAATTCAACATTATCTTCAATGAATCAAAACATCATATAACAAATTATGGCTGTGCACAATCATCAACATAGCCTCTCTAATGAGATTTGCATGATCAGTCACCAAATAAGCAACTGCATTTTTTTTAAAAGCAATAAATGCAGCAAATAGTAACAATGTTACTCACTCTTGAAATGGCCTGGGAATGATCAAGATTGGCAACATGTAGATGTCACAGATACCTCCTTGATGCAAAATATTAAAGAAATAGCTAGACAGGCAGTCCATCCTTGTTTGTAGATATGTGCTAGAAATGGCCTGCACACAAATGTTGATGTGGCCAAGAAAAACTTTGATATGAAGAATGGCTTCATTCTCTCCTGGCAATCACACTAGATGATTTACATTAGGAGGGTGGCGAATACATAGACCCCAAGTGACAGGATTAGAAGGACTTGTCTATTTCAAAAATTAAGAGAGAATCAAGTAATAGACTAATAGTGCTAAATATCATTATTGGTGTTCTTTTCTATCTTGTTATTTATCATACATCCAAACACTTGCATCAATGTGTACACAAATCGATGAGTTGAACTTGATCTGGCATGTCTGAAAACAATTGAGAAAAAGAAACAATAAATGAAGAAAAAAACATCCACACATGAGAAACACTCAATTTTTTGGGTGTGAAACTCCTTATAAAGAAATATCACTGGGGTGCAAACATAGATGTGATATTTTTGCCCAAATGGCTATGTAATAGACTATACAACTAGAAGGGCAACTAAAATGGGTGTGGGACCTTTTTGGAACTTCTTCAACATGTATCATGCAAAAATTGCATTCCCAATCAAACTATACTATGCAATGAAATACAATAGAATGGAAAGGTCAACTCACATATGTATGTAAGTATATACACACACATATTGCACAACAACAAATATGTATATATGTATGTACACATACATATATTTTTCACACAATAAATATATGAAGGCATGAGAATCCAAGAGAGCTCCCGATACACTGTCATGCTAGGACACCTAGAAAATGTTAGCCAGGTTAGTGAAGGTCAATCACTGAATGGCTTTAAATGTACCCCTTGCTAATCAACTTAAAGCAATTACATACATATTGCATATTTACTCTATTTGTTTAAGCACATAAGAAAACAACATGAGAATACTCGAGACTCATGACCAAGTAGACAACCTACATTTACCTCTTCCTTTAGATGCCTTGGAGTCCTTGTTGATGGATTGGCCCTCCTTTAGAGTGAGGTAGGAATAGGTGTGG
This sequence comes from Wollemia nobilis, assembly GCA_028583015.1. NCBI lineage: Eukaryota > Viridiplantae > Streptophyta > Pinopsida > Araucariales > Araucariaceae > Wollemia > Wollemia nobilis. Next base: position 11,107,268 of record JAQPPZ010016869.1, on the reverse strand, counting down.
TTGAGTTGGATGCTGAAGAAACAAGAGTGATTAGATTAATGTCATTCACTTGAAGTTGGGGTGGATGGTGCTACTAAGCCTGCCTCAATCTCCCTCATCCTTTGACAAGCAAGCTTGTAATGTCTCTGAAGCCTCATGCGAATATGGGACCCAAACTGTAGATTCCTCATCCAATACTGTCCTTTTGCATTGTATTGCACCTTAAGCTTGGTATCTTGAAACAACTTCCAGAAATACAATAGTAGCAGTAACAATTTAATAATGCACAAAAGTAAACATCCACTAGAAACAATAATTCAAAATTCAATGCTAGAAAATCAGAAATGCAAGTAACAGATTCCAGATTCCCAATCGATACAAAAGCCACATGGAGAGGGCGAAGTCTCATATGTGCAATAGAGGTGACTAAGATTTGAATATGAAAGATGATTCTAACTACAACATAATTCTTCCTATTTATAGACTAAATCAACATTAACCCTAACCCTAATGCTCAAGGGCCAACTACCTTAACCTAGGGTTTGAGCTAATAATAATAAAGATAGCCAATGTGGCTATATTGGAGTCATTACATGGCTCCCCCCTGTTGGCATTTTTGCCACATTAAATTTTGACAAAATTTTGCCTAAGTGTGAAAGGCGAAATAAATGCAGAAGTGTTGGCATTTTCGTGGGCCCTAAAAATATTGATAAATTGGATGAAATGATCTTTAGATATTTCATTATTGTAGATCTTTTCGTAAGCTTTCCGATGATATATTACAATAGGCGATCGGATCAGCGGATCAAAAGTTATGGCCTCGGGAAGCTCCACCTAGGGATGCTGTCGCTCCATCCAGGGATGTTGTTGCTCCACCCAGGAATGTTGTCGCTCCACCCAGGGGTAGGGTGCAGGAAAAGTTTCTAAGGCAACAAAGCTGCTGTCGCTCCACCCAGGGATGTTGTCGCTCCACCCAAGGGTAGGGTGTAGGAAAAATTTCTAAGGCAACGAAGCTGCTGTCGCTCCACCCAGGGGTAGGGTGCAGGAAAAGTTTCTAAGGCAACGAAGCTACTGTCGCTCCATCCAGGGATGTTGTCGCTCCACCTAGGGATGTTGTCGCTCCACCCAGGGATGCTATCGCTCCACCCAGGGGTGCTGTCGCTCCATAGGGGTGCTGTCGCTCCACCTAGGGATGCTGTCGCTCCACCCAGGGGTAGGGTGCAAGAAAAGTTTCTAAGGCAACAAAGCTGCTATCGCTCCACCCAGGGATGCTGTCGCTCCACCCAGGGGTGTTGTCGCTCCACAAGGGTGGTTTCGCTCCACCAGTGGAGCGAAAGCCTCTGTCGCTCCACCTAAGGAGCGACACCCAAAATTAAAGTTGTAAAGCACCTAAGTATAAAAGCAAGGGTGCGGTTGCTCCACCAGTGGAGCGAAAGTCCCAGTCGCTCCACTTGGGGAGCGAAAGCTAGATAGGGTGCAAGAAAAGTTTCTAAGGCAAGAAAGAGGGTGTTGTCGCTCCACTACTGGAGCGAAAGCCTCTGTCGCTCCATAACCAGGCGGGCCCCAATCACAGTGCAAGCTGCCCAGAAATGTTAGTGAGCTGCCCAGAACCGCCATGGACTGCCCAACCGACCCCGAAGCTGCGCTCTGAACTGTTGATCATGGTGGATCAGTGGAACCTTCTGCCTATAATGCTGAGTTATCTGCAAGGTCGAATTAAATATTGTTAAGTCGGTTTCGGATCAAATCTGCCTGTCACCATTGCAGAAGTGGTTGGGCATTAATGTTTTAGGCGGCAAAATCCCCTATAAAGGCTGCTTTTTTCTATGTAATTAAGGATGGACAATCTCTGCTAGAAAAGCAGCTGTACGCTTTGAAATTTGCTTCCAAAATACAGACTTCTGGCTTCGGATTTGAATCTTCTATCTCTGTGTATGACTTATATCATGTTATTTCTGTTAAATTAGCCTCTTTATCATATAGCTTGAATTCTGTTATCTGGATTTAGTTGTCAGTAAAGGACGAATCCCTGGAATACCCCTGGAGTTTATGCAGTTCTGAAGATTTAACGTTGGTTTCTGTTAAAGGTCTATTGTTTTGATTGCTGTTGGTTCAAGTGTTAGGTTGTCTATCGTGCTTCCTGTCCATCACCCCGTATTTCGGCTTTTAGCCTTTTCCCATTCCTTTCAGTCATTTCATTCCTTTCAGCATCTTCCTAACCCTTATCTCAAAAAATCTATAACTAGGCCGATTCGATCACCAACACCCCCTAGAAAGCTTTGTCCTCAAAGCTAGAAAAGATTGAAAAATGCTCTCAGGCTCCCACATTGCATCTTCTTTTGGAAGATCCTGCCGCTTGATGAGGAACTGACCGTAGAAGATGAACTTTGGCCTGCAACAATGCTTCTCGCTGGAGAGTGATTCAACCTTCTTCATCAAGTATTGGAAGCTCTGTCTGGGACTACACCTTCTGGTTGATAACCTATTTGAGACAAAAAACATGAAAGGTAGGATGGATGCAGGAAGATGGTGGAAGCTTCTATTTATATGCCACTTAACCAATGTGACGAACCACCTTTTAGGGGCCATAAAATCAAGGAGCCAACTTCTGATTGGACTTGGTGTTCAATGACAATTGCTTATAAGGCCGGAGGCACAAAAAGACCATATCCCCCATGACAAACTGCCGTTCAGAACGATCCAAATCTTGTTGGTGCTTCATGCGGTTCATGGCCTAGATCAGATTATCTTTAAGAAGTTGTAGCACAAGCCATCATTGTTGTAACAAATCATCCACCTAAGCCACCTTGGAGGATCCTGGAACATAGTCCACCACTAATAGAGGTTTCTAACCATACAATGCCTCAAATGGGGACATCTTGAGGGAAGAATGGTAAGAAGTATTGTATCACCATTCAACTAAAGAGAGCCAATGAACCTAGTGATGTTGCTTGTCTTGGGCGAAACATCAAAGGTAAGTATACAAACATTTGTTTACAATCTTCGTCTAGCCATCAGATTGAGGGTGATAAGAAGAAGACATATTTAACCGGTTACCATTAAGACAAAACAATTCCTTCCAAAAATTGCTGGTGAAGATAGTGTCACGATTGTTGACAATGGACTTGGGCATACCATGTCTGTAATGTCCCCATCTTAGTCAGCTTCAGAGTGCAGAGTGGACTTGCCTATTCATGGGGTTCCATAGGCAATGTCGTGTGTTTAGGGACCACCAGGTGATGAGATGTTACTGTTGGACGTTCTGCATTTCCAGTTGTCATCTTACAGGACCGTTTCTAGCAGTAATTCAGGGGACTTACTATTTTTAGTAAGTCAATCAGGAGCAGTTTCTTGGAAAACGGATGTTACGTCTAAGCAGTATGGCCAAATGGGTATCCGTTTCTATTTTTTGTTTGATGGTTTGATCAGTGGAGGCCCGAGATTTTAATGTGTAAAGTTTAATATGTTATATTTAATTGATATAACATAGTTTTACTTTATAAATTCATATTTCAATGTTAAGGGGGCCTTATAGCCACTTAAAAGAAAGGGAGCTAAATAAAGAATTAAATTAAGTGGGTCATGAGGTGGTACGACCCCTTGTGGACATAAGGAAAATGAAATGAATTAAAATTAAAAAAAAAAAAACAAATACCTCCTCTATTTGGCCGACCTTTTTGGGGGATTGAAATAAAAAGAGAAAGAGAGCTTCATTTGTGCATCTTTGGCATTTGAGTATTCTTGTTTGGAGAGAAGAAGGATTTGCAGAGGGTTCTCTTTGCAGATTTTGCTTGTAGGTGACGGAAACCACCTTCAGGATCAACACTTTCGGAGTTGGAAGACACTCTCAGGGTGCTCTAGGGCAATCTTATATCAGAGGTTGCATTTTGTGCTTATTGTTTGCAGATTTCAGTTGGGGTTTTGAGGAGATTGACAAGATTTGTAAGAGTTTGTTGTGGTATTCATTTCCTACCATCTATTCCAGCTTAGCCGCCCCAATTGCAGATATTTTTATGCATTTACATAGCGATTTGGGCTAGGGTTTCATTGGTGGTTTAGAGACATTGGTCATTTTGCCCAGCCGTACCAGTGTGGAACTATTCCAGCAGAGTTCGTGGCACTTTGAGACATTCCTTAGGCAGCCGTACTTTACAGCCTGTTGGCCGTACCAGTGAAGGAAGTACGTGGGGTTTCTTTGTGCAAAAAACACCCCTTCTTTGGTCGCCTTTCTGGCTTCTATCATTGGCGCCTAGCATTGTATTCGCCATACTTTGTATTATCTTGCTGGAGAATGTTATATTTTTGATGAAGTGAATGAAATAATAGAGTTCCAGTGTTGCTGTTGCAAATTCCAGAAAATTCCAGATTTGCGAATCTCCTGGTACTTTCACTTTTATGCAATTTTGTTAAAAGGGTTTTGAGATTTATGTTTGTAATATCTTGTGCCCAAATTTCATGTCATTTGGATAAGTATTTTGAAAATCATGCTCATTTCCAGTTAGCTGTAATTTGCTGGTAACCAGTGTTAATCCAGCCAACTTCAAAAATTCATAGTTTTTGGATATGATTGAATCTTGCAAATTCCTTTGGTAAAATTGAAGATTAAGGTGTTATCTTGCTATTCCCAAGTTTGTAGATTTTTTGGGTGCATAGATTAAAAGCTGTACAAGTTTAAAGTTGGCACCTCTGAAGCTGTTAAAACACATAAAATCACAAACAATACAAAAAACCAAAAAAATTCAAAACAAGGGCAGAAATTTGGTGTTCAAATGGGGGTTGGACATTACATTGGTATCAGAGCTCAGCTCACCCTACCAGCCTGTTGGGGAATTGTTAATTGACGCATGTTACAGCATGGACACAAATTATAGTTGCAGCAGTAATAGCTTGATGAAGCCACTCAGTGAAGAAGAGGTATTTTGGGAAGATTATAATGCATATCAATCAATGGGAGTTGATTATCAAAATGTTATGTCATTTGCAGATTTTATGGACTTCCTTATTAAGTATGATTTGAGGGTAAAAAGGAATCCCGAAAATTTGTGTGTTAAGCTTTATATTGCAGGTAAGGCAATTGAACATCCATGCTTGTCAAAAGAAAACCTTCTCTGTACTTTAAGGGATGTGGAGAAAGGTTTAGTCAAGATAGCTAGCCCACCTTCTCACATTATGCAGGTTGCTTTGAATCCTTTGGTGTTTTCTTTGGTTAAGCCAAATTTATTGAGTCATCCGGATGAGGAGGTAAGACTTATGGTTGCTTCTTGTTTGAGTGAGATCATGAGATTTTCGGCACCTGAAGCTCCTTATTGTGATAATACATTGGAAAAGATAATTCTGTTGTTGGTGGATAGTTTCCAGAATATTGATGATTGCACATGTTCTCATTTCTCTAGAAGGGTTGCTATTCTTGAAACATTTGCTAAACTCAGAATGAGTAACATTATGTTGGATTTGGGATTAAATGATTTGATTCACAAAATGTTTCACTTTTTCATTGTTACAGTCAGAAAAGAACATGCTGATAATGTTATTGCTGCCATGCGAACCATTATGGTTTTGACCATTAATGAAAGTGATGCTATCTCCCAGCCCATTTTATCTATGTTATTGGGTGTTTTGAGGCAAGAACAGGGTATTTTTTCAGCTGCATATGAATTGGTTAACTGTGTGTTCAAACAATGTGAGGAGAAATTGAAACCTTACTTGGCTAATAAAGAGCAGGTGGAACAAGAGGAAAAGAACACTACATTGGTTTTTATTGCAGAATTAGACCACTCAAAGGGAAGTTCTAAGGATGATCAATGCTTTGATGGCACTAGTAGGATTGATGCTAATGATGACAAATTTGTTAAGTTTACTAATGCCAATGCAGAGACCAAGAATGTTGAATTTATTGCAGCAACCAACTATGATGAGTACATTGATATAATTTCAGATGTTAAGCATGTTGTTGGAAATACAGATTTTCAATCAGTACCTGATGATAGCTATGAGGGAAAATTGGTTCATAATGCTGATTATGATGCCTTTTCAGATTTAATGCTTGATGACACAATTACCTATGTTGATAAGAACCTTGATGCATTTTCAGATGACCATAGGACTGATGTGTTTCAGAGAGAGCATGTGAATAAGGGAGTTCGGGACAGTCACACCTTCCTTGATCTGGAGAGCAACTCATTCAGTAAGGTAATTCCTCATGAAGAGTACAATGTTCATTTGATTTCTCAACATGGTGATCAGCTTATTGTACCATGGGATCCGGGTGTGTTGGCACCTAAGTTTGACGAAGAACCACTTGGGAATGAAATTCCTCTTGCCCCAAGTGATGAACTATCAGTAGAGCGAATGATAAGCAAAGAGGAAGCCAAGGCAAATGATTTTTTTGAAGACCATTGCCAGGTATATAATCATACCCGAAGAGCTTGGCCAACCGTTTAATTTGTTTATGGCATGAGAGACATTGTTCTAGGAAATGCTTAGGGCTGCTACTGTCAATCTTAAAGATGAAGTGGCACCCCAACAAATAAGGCTGTCATTTCTTTGTGAAATGTAGAACAACTAATATTTCCTTCTCATAAGTGGATCATTCCAAATTCTTGCCAGAGAGTTGCTTGCTTTCAAAGGCCAATGGATGTCCATCCTACATCAAAACAACTCCAATACTTGTGCCTGAAGCATCACACTCAATGACAAAAGGGTTGTTGAAATCAGGAGTGGCCAAAAAAGGGGTGGTACACATAGCCTCCCAAAGGCATGGAAGGCTTGGGAAGTTGCTTCGAACTAAACAAAGGTGTCCTTCTTAGTAAGAGCAATGAGAGGAGCAATAATATTGCCATAGTTGTGGACAAATTTCTTGTAGTACCCTGTGAGATCTAAAAATCCATGAAGTTGCTTAAGGGATTTGCATAAGGGCCAGTCTTGCACAACTTTGTTCTAGTTGGGATCCACCTTGACTTCTTTCTAAGATACTATATGTCCAAGGTATTCTACCTCATGGACCCCAATGGAACATTTGGAACTTATGACAGAGAGTTTTTCCTTCTGTAAGAGGTGAAGAACTTGGTCCACATGAACTAGATGAGCTTCCTAGGACTTGTTGTAAATTAAGATATCATCAAAGAAGACTAGGACAAACTTGTAAAGAAAAGGATAAAAGATAGAATTCATGAGGCTTTGGAAAGTGGAAGGAGCATTAATGAGATCAAAAGGCATGACTAAGAACTCATAATGACCCTAATGTGCGTGAAAAGCAGTTTTAGGGATATCCTCTTCTCTAACCATGATTTGATGAAGACCAAAGCGCAAGTCCAATTTTGTAAAGTATTTAGCACCATGCAATTCATCCAACAAATCATTTATAACAAGAATAAGAAACTTATCTTCGATGGTGATCTTGTTGAGAGGTCAGAAATCAAGATACATGTGCCAAGAAGTGTTCTTGTGTCGCACCATAACCATTGGAGAGGAATAAGAACTGATGCTTGGATAGATGATTCCTTGCTCCGACATTTCTTGGACCAGCTTCTCAATTTTAGACTTTTGGGGTTGGGGATAGCGATAAGGACACACATTAGGAGGCCCGCTTTCCAAAACTAGGTGGATGGCATGCTTTTCGTGTGTGGAAAGACCCATGGCCTCACTAAAGATATCTAAATAACAATCCACAATGTTGTATAAATCTAAAAGAAGAGTTGGAAGAAGTGGCTCTAAAGATTGAACTTCCATGCGATTAACGTGGGTGAAGAATTGATGACCACCCTTCTTCAATATCTTTTCCTTGCTATCGGAATTCACCACCTTGGTTGGAGGAGGTTGAATTCCTTGGAGGCAAATGAACTTCCCATTTTCCGTCCATTTCACTTATAGTTGTAGATTAATGGTAACATCACCAAACTAAGATAGCCATTGTGCTCCAAGATGTCATCTACACTTCCTAGATTCATGGTGAAGAGATTGCTATATTAAGTATAATCACCCATCCAGATGTTAACCTTAGTTGGTCGATTCACATTGAGTTGTGCCTCTATTTGAAATTAGTACTTGGAATTTGTTCTGGTTTGAAGAATTGACATACAAGCCCAAAAATTTTGCTATATTGCTAATAATAAAGTTATGCATGTTACTTGAATCAATCAACACATTGACGCATTAATGTATGATGAATCCTTGTACCTTGATGGTATGGTGAGCTTTGAGTCCCATAAGGGCAAAAGAAGAAAGAGCCATGGTATCATCCTCGTGCTCAGAATCGGCTACTTCAGTTGGTTGCTCCTGTTACGATGGTTCTTCATATTTTGACACTGTGATTTCTTTGCCTTTCACTTGAGAAGAAATTGAGTTCTTTGAACTTGATATTGACGCCTTCGGGGAACGCTCCAGACTAGTCACCCCTGAATCACTTTTACGTGGAACGTCCTCGCAAGAGGTTGCCCTTGACGAACAAGGTTCAACTTCAGATAGCACAGCGACTAGTCTTTCTCCAAACCCTCCTAACTCCCCCGATCATCCGAGTGCCTCAGTTTTAGTTAGCCATCAACAACGAACTTCGGGAACTCCGGTGTTTTCGAATCTAGGCACCAGCATGGCACAACAACAACAGCAGCAGCAACAGCTGTCGTCACAGCAACAACCGCCCAGATTGTTCCCGGCATGGAACTCTTCCGGACCATTAAACCTAGCGGGACAAGGGCAGGTTCCGCCTGCTGCAATGAAGATCCCTACCTTTGATGGCACGGGGAAAACAACTTTGGAACATATCCAAGAAATAGTTTCTCTGGCAGCGATACATGACATCACAGAAGAAAGGGTGATGGTGAAGCTTCTGGTTTTGTCTCTCCGAGGAAAGCTCCTCTATTGGTATAGGTCCTTACCTCCGGGCACTATAATGAGTTGGGACCAATTAGTTGGACAACTGATGAGAGGTTTCAATGAGTCTGCCGACCCGTCCTCCCTCTTGCACCACTTCACAACAATTCAGAGACACCCGCAGGAGGAGATTGCGGATTTCAATGTGAGGTTCGCTCGGACTTGGCAAAGAGTACCTGCTGGACTTCGGCCAGCCAACGAAGCTGCGACATACTATTACCTTAGGGAGTGTAATGGTAAGGTATTCGAATGTGAATACTTTCCCTGAACTATATGAACTGGCCCAGAAAGCGGAAATGGATTTGATAGCCATGGGGAAGCTTCCTCAAAGAATGTCGATGCCTATATTTCCGGAATTTCCGCAGACACAATACCTAGGTGCAGCTACTCTGCAAACCTCCACAACCCCTGTATATCCCATCACATCATGGAACCCCAACCCCGTTGTAATCCAGATCGTTACTCCACAAGTGCATTTTCCGACATTTTCAACACCACAACCCACCGTCCCTTCGGCATTTCCCGCGTTATCGGCCCCGCCTCAATACCCTGCCTTGCCTCCGATACCTACGATGGCTCCATTGCCACCAACCCCCAAAGCTGAAGATATGCAGGCAAAATATTGCAGGAAGTTCAATCTCTGAATTCCACTGTGCAGACCTTGTCCAACGACATGATTATCGTGAAAAATAAGCAAGCACAACAAGAATTTCTTCCAAGAAGGTCTTATCCCCCACCAGCGCTCACCAAATATCAAGTGGTTCAACCAGGGAAGTCATCAGCAAGGAATGTCGTGATTGACGAAGGGACAAGCACTTCAGATTATGTGCATTGGTGTTCCACATGTAATGACCCACATGAGGAAAATACCTGTATGCTGCATCAGCATTATGTGCAGACATTGTCAGGGAGCAGCCCTAGCGGTCAAGTCAATATAATAAGACAAGCGGATTAGGACCTGGTCGTTGATGAAGAAGAACAAGTTTCATTTCTTACTAGAGAGGGAAAAAGACCAATGGAGGTGGATGCAGCTCAAATGGTTTCCTTAAAGGTGTATACTAGCCGTGAAAAGGAGTAGCAACTTGTTAAGGCCCCAGATAAAGTTTCGCATCCTGTGCCAGCAAAAGAGAAGATCCAGCAGGCCTCCGCAGCCCCGCCTCAGGCCGAAACCAAAGAACAGGCCAGGGAAAAGCTTAAGTTCCCTTCATTGACTAAATGACAAAGAGTCGAAGCCACGGAGCAATATTGTACAAGGTACGAAGCTAAAAGGGAGCCCGAAGTACATGCCCTCATAAGGTATAACATCGTGGACGAACTGAAGAGAACTCCTGCCAAGATTAGTCTATACGATGCTTTATAGTTGCTAGGACAAGTGGACCTGTTGTAGGAGTCCTTGAAGTCCGCAAAAGTTGGGAAATCAGCACCGCTTGCCCTAGTGCACACCCTATCCACGTCAATAACACGAAAGAACAGGCCTCTCCCATTCTACCTGTCATTACAAATGGAAGGGTATATTGTCCACAACTGTATGATTGATTCAGGGGTCGCAACAACCGTCATGCCTAAAGCGGTCTGCGAAGAAATAGGAATGGAGTACACGCGAAGCAGCCACGGTGTGCTCCAACTGGACGGTACTCCTGTGAAAACGGTCGGCGTAATCAAAGATATACCTATTCGACTGCACAAAGCACCCCAGATTGTGGTAATACAGGAGGTGTTAGTTGTAGATCTAGAGCCCTATTTTAGCATGTGCGTTTCGAGGGAGTTCACAGCAAAGCTAGGTGGATATCTGTCCATGGACTATTCGCATTTAGAGGTCCCATTCAAGGGAAAAAAGGTCAAAATTTACAACGAGAAACCTTCTACATTTCTCGTAGAAAAGATGTCCAAAGAAGAAAACAATAGTCCTGTACACGCTATCGCCGAAGAAATAGAACAAGTGGACTTAGTGGAAGAATCGCTTGCACAGCTGAATTCTGAAGATGAATTTTCATTGACAGATTTCAATGCCATGATAGAGACAGAAATAGGATGCTATACCATCACAAAACCAGAGAAACACATTAAGCCAGAGAATAAGGTATCCGCCCAAGGGGAATTATGGAAACTATTCTTTGATGGCGCCTGATGCAAAAATGGCGCCGGGGCAGGAATACTTTTAGTATCACCATCTGGAGAGCAAAAAGAATACTGCTACCGGTTAGTTTGGAGCTGCATCAACAACGAAGCATCAACAATGAAGCCTTATGCTTAGGACTGAAGAAAGCATAAAAATTAGGCATAAAACATCTCCAAGTCTTCGGAGATTCAGAATTGGTATGTAATCAGGTCACCAACAAGTGCATCTCCAAAAAGCATTATCTTAAAGCATATCGCAACAGAATATGGGACTTGTTTGAATAGTTTGAGTCACTCAATCTGCAGTCCATCCCACGAGAGAAAAATAGACACGCTGACGTCTTGGCCTCCATCGCGGCTAGATATTCTCCAGCCGACGACATGGTACACAAGCCCAAGGCCGTGAGGATGATTTATAGGCCCTCTGTGCTCGATAGGGAGATGCATTGGCAAGTTTTCGACAATGATGAACAAATCATCAATTTCTTGGTCCAAGAAGCAGCCACTGTTGAAGAAAGGAACCTGAAGGACGAGGAGTATGAAGGACCGGTCCAGTTAAAAAATAACCATGTTCCAAGAGGATTGATCACTCTAGAGAGCCTGTTCGATCAGAACGACAGAGCGGTTTCTCACAGAATCAAAGTTGACGCTAGGCAATATCAAAATCTAGAGCTTGAATCCGGGAAAGTGATAAAAGTTGGAACAAATTGTACCATGGTTGAATTAGAACAAATCCGATATTTGTGCAGAAGGTACCCCGATATAGTGACATGGTCTTATCAAGATTTGAAAGGCTACGATCGACGATTGGTTCAACATACAATCGAGCTGCAAGAAGGGGTCAAACCTTTCAGATAGAGGCAAAGACCTGTCAACCCGAAGATCGAAGCCCTAATGAAAGCCGAACTTTTGAAAATGCTTGAAGCTAAGATCATTTATCCCATAAAGCATTCTTCCTGGGTAGCCAATCTAGTCCCCGTCAGGAAGAAAAATGGTGACATTCGGCTATGTGTAGACTTTCGCAACCTAAATCAGGCTTCGCTAAAAGATCACTACCCTCTCCCGCAGATTGATCAAATCTTGCACTCAGTAGCTGGAGCCCAACGTTTTTCCCTACTCGATGGTTTTTCAGGCTATAACCAGATTTGGGTTAGAGATGGGGATCAACATAAAACAACATTTACTACTAAGTGGGGGACATTCGCTTACCAGCAAGTGCCGTTCGGCCTTTCAAACGCAGGAGCTACCTTCCAGAGGGCTATGGACCTAGCATTCGACGAACTGCTGAATAAGGTTATCGTCATTTATTTAGATGACATGACTGTCTTTTCCCGGAAGAGAGAAGACCATCCCTCACACTTACAACAAATATTTGAAAAATGCCGAGAATTTGGTATCTCAATCAATCCGAAGAAGTCCATATTTGCAGTAAATGAAGGGAAATTACTGGGACATCTTATATCAGAGAAAGGGCTCGCAATAGACCCCGATAGAGCTGAGGCTCTCTTAAAGCCCCCGCTACCGATGAATAAGAAAGGGCTGTAGTCCTTCTTTGGCCAAATAAATTTCGTAAGGAAGTTTGTCCCAGACTTCGCTCAAATCATCAAGCCGATGTCTGAGCTTTTAAAAAAGGATGCCGAATTCATCTGGACCGATAATAGAAGGGAAGCATTTGAGGAAATCAAGGCCCGAATCGCTCAGGCACCCGTTCTAACTAACCCTGACTATAGTAAGGATTTCATCCTGTATGCTGTAGGGGAACCTGAGAGTTACGCTGCAGTCCTGACGCAAAAAGGAGAAAACGGCGAAGAACGCCCCATCGCATTTTTAAGTCAGGTAATACAACCCCATGAGGAGAAATACAACTTCATAGAACGACAAGTGCATGCTGTCATGAAATCTCTGAGGAAGTTCAAACATTTTGTCTCCCAAAGTCGGGTTACAGTGTTTGTTATCCATCCAGACGTGAGGAACTTCATTATCCAAGGAGAGTTGGGCAACAAAAGGGCTGGTTGGGTCAACAAAATACAGGAATGTGATATTGAAATTCGACCCACAAAATTAGTTCGCGGTCGTGTTCTTTGCCAAGAGCTTGCGAAGAGTGTCGCGGCCGAAGTGACAGCCTGTCAATGGGATGACTTAACAGCAGAAGAAAGCTTCGCAAATCAAGAAGAAGACGAAAAGGACTAGGTCATTGAAATAGTCGAATATTTCAACACTGGAAGGTGTCCTCCACATTTGAATGCTTCACAACGAAGACACTTCAGGATGCGGTCCCTCCGATACATATTACGCCCCGAAGGCCTGTTCTATCGAAATATTGATGGTGTTCTCCTAAGATGCATAACTGCTTAAAAGATAATCAGGGCTGGCTACTACTGGCCCACACTCTTCACCGACGCCTTTGCGGTTTGCCGAAAATGCGAACAATGTCAGAAGTTCGTTGGCCGAAGCAAAAACGCTCCCATGCCCCTCCAGCCGATATAGGTGGAAGCGCCGTTTCAACAGTGGGGATTGGACTTCGTGGGGGTCATCTCTCCGAATTCCTCTGCAAGGCATAAATTTATCTTAACTGCAACTGATTACTTCACCAGATGGGCTGAAGCAGTGCCCACTAAACACGCTGATCAAGAAACGGTGATTACTTTCCTAGAAGGCTTGATCACTCGGTTCGGCATCCCCGAAGCAATAGTCACGGATAATGGTCCTGGATTCACAGGCGCAAAAATCAATGAATTCGCCTGCAAATATGGGATATACTGCAAGGTCACCTCCAATTACTATCCACAAGGTAATGGATTAGCAGAATCAACGAATAAGACCCTGTTGAGGTTGTTGAGAAAGCTCATTGACAAGAACAAAAGGACTTGGCACCTTCTCTTAGATCAAGCCTTGTGGGTTGATCGGATATCTATCAAAAAGTCGATCAAAACCTCCCCGTACGCCCTAGTATACGGCAAAGAAGCTGTCCTGCCAACCCATATAGAAATTCCTGCGTTGAAGATGTTAAATGATGAAGAAGTAGAATCCGGTCCTATGGAAGTCAGACTAGCCCAATTGCTACAGTTAGAAGAAGATCAGGATAAGGCATACCAAAACTTCGCAAGGCATGCCCAGATCACCCAAAACTAGTTCAGGAAAAAGTCCTCCATCCAGACATTTAAGGTGGGAGACTTGGTGTGGAAATGGGATTCGTGGAAAGTCAAGCCGGGCAATCATGATAAGCTGGACGCGTTTTGGGAAGGACCGTTCGAGATTGCCAAAGTAAATTCGGCTAACTCCTTCATCCTTAGAGACGCAATTGGCCAGACTGCCAATTCCTGTAAACGGTCTTCACTTGAAGACCTTCCATCGGTAAAATATTCTCTAAATATTTGTATCCTTGTATATACTGTTGTTCATACTTGTACATACCTTGTTTTAAGACTTTCTAGAAGCTAAGTGTGTAGTTAGATAGAAATTGTATTCTCATGCCGTTGTAACGATGAGGTTTCACCTCAAGGCCAAAGTTCGGCTTTGCCGAGTCAAAAGGAAACCTCCTTCGGAATTTTTCGCGCGAAGTGGCTGATGTGAGTCAGTTCGCTGCGAAGCACCTTCGCTGTCAAGATGTAAAAAACGTGAGGAGGCCAAAATACAATGTGTCATCAACAACAAGGAATGGCTCATAGTGCCCGAATCCTAAGGGAGAAATCAGATATAAACTGCTTCGCTTGGCAGCAGGCTTCACTGAAGAAGAAAGAGGAAATATTTCCCCAAAGTGCCTAAGAAGCTGAGCGAAGCAATTTCAAAAAGAAAAATCTACGAACCATTTCTATGCTTGTAAAAGTAACAGAAACAAAGGGACGCGCTTCACTCCCAAGGTAGCTCAATCCCCACTTCGAGGCTAGTCTTTCACGAAGCGGCCGATGAGGCAGCAAGGTAGCCTAGATCCCATGAGAAAACAACTTCGGGTCCGAAGTGTAGAAGACCGGGGGTGGTTTGAGGTTTGCTGCGAAGTATTTTGCGCCAAAATCAGCTTTGCCAAACTATAAGTTGCAAAACAAGAAGCATTTAAAATGTGCCTTGAGACGTGTGCCAGCAACAACCTAGGAGAACGTCCAAAACATGCGGGATTAATGCAAAGGTGGCGGAGCGCATCCCAAGAGAATGTAGTTATGATTAAAAGTCGTGCCCAAGTACAAGGTGGCAGGGAGATTAGATTTTTGAAGCCGGGCTAGGTTCTCAATGTACATCGACTCGTGTGCACCCGCGCCGCAAAGCCAATCAAAAAACAAGGCAATCTCTTCGGTCTGATTTTTGAATTTAATTTTGGCAGGTGCCATAAATGGTGGTGGGTTTAACTCGCAGCTATAAAACCCAGGCTTTAGCAATAAAAAACTGTTTACCCGCCGATAAGCACAGTGTAGGAGCCTCACCAGAATTCTGCGTTCTTCTCGTTCTCCGCTTCGAATTTCTGCTACTCTTGAGAATCAAAAATGGGAAAGAAGAATTCGAAGGAGAAAAGGAAGGAGCCCGAAGCAGTCGGCCCTGAGAAGGTTAAAAAGAGTAAGGAAGAGAAAAAGCATAGACCTAAGAAAGTTGATCTTAACCTGCGTCCTGAGAAACAACCCATGGAAGAAGGAGAGGAGTCAGAGGAGGAGCAACTTGCAGAACCGCCCATTGACGGGTGGGAGAGGATAAAGGACACTGAACTTTCAACGAGCATCGCGGGGCTGTGGTATACCATCGACTACATGAGAAGTCGATTGTCTGCAGAAAACAAGAGGGCTGCCGCATATTACTCACAGATATACTGGTACCTGACTCCGCCGATGCATCACTGTCCTGAGTTGATCTATGCTATTGCCAGAAATTATCAACCCTCCACCAGACAAGTTCTGGATGCTGCGGGTAATAAATTATTCACAATTTTTGAGGATGTGCAGGTAGCCTTAGCTCCCTTGCAAGGGCCACCTAAAGGCTATTCTGTTCGCAATGTAATTCTAAGCGAACAAATGGACAGATTCAACACTTCCAACCACATGGTAAAATTCCTAAGTGAAAGTCTCAAGGATGGGCTTCCTTTAGGCAAGCTACCACAGATGCCTCGCCCTCTAAAGGATTTTAAGAGTACGGACATCTTTTCCATCATTGCTTGGGTCGCGGGCCTATCCATAGATGCTGCATAGACCTAAGAAAGTTGATCTTAACCTGCGTCCTGAGAAACAACCCATGGAAGAAGGAGAGGAGTCAGAGGAGGAGCAACTTGCAGAACCGCCCATTGACGGGTGGGAGAGGATAAAGGACACTGAACTTTCAACGAGCATCGCGGAGCTGCGGTATACCATCGACTACATGAGAAGTCGATTGTCTGCAGAAAACAAGAGGGCTGCCGCATATTACTCACAGATATACTGGTACCTGACTCCGCCGACGCATCACTGTCCTGAGTTGATCTGTGCTATTTCCAGAAATTATCAACCCTCCACTAGACAAGTTCTGGATGCTGCGGGTAATAAATTATTCACAATTTTTGAGGATGTGCAGGTAGCCTTAGCTCCCTTGCAAGGGCCACCTAAAGATTATTCTGTTCGCAATGTAATTCTAAGCGAACAAATGGACAGATTCAACACTTCCAACCACATGGTAAAATTCCTAAGTGAAAGTCTCAAGGATGGGCTTCCTTTAGGCAAGCTACCACAGATGCCTCGCCCTCTAAAGGATTTTAAGAGTACGGACATCTTTTCCATCATTGCTTGGGTCGCGGGCCTATCCACAGATGCTGATGTATATCCCTGGCAAGTGTCACTGTCCGAATGCATTTCACGAGGAGAGTTTTATGCTCCTAAGTGAAAGTCTCAAGGATGGGCTTCCTTTAGGCAAGCTACCACAGATGCCTCGCCCTCTGAAGGATTTTAAGAACATAGACATCTTTTCCATCATTGCTTGGGTCGCGGGCCTATCCACAGATGCTGATGTATATCCCTGGCAAGTGTCATTGGCCGAGTGCATTTCACGAGGAGAGTTTTATGCTCCAGACCCATCAAGGCCAAACACGAACCCGGTTTTCTTTGACTGGGCAGAATGGGTGGCTCGGACTCTGCATACACGGCTGGCTAGTATGAAAAATGCTGGGAACGGGCCAATATTTTGGACCTTGCTCTTTCTTGGTTTGGCTCTTTTTCTATCATACCCACAGGCATTTTCCTCATATTTCTATTACTCCGAGCGGCAAGGATGGAGCACCATTGCTGGTATATCAGTGGACTCCCCTCCTAGCGAGGATGGAGTCGTATTATGCGTTTAACCAACAATTTTTAGGACCTGCTCTTCAATTATTGCAGGGTTCTTGCCCTCAAGTACTTGTGGACCTTAGAGATAAGGTAGTTAATGAAAGGAAGGGAGATGTTTTTCAATTGACCCAGGGGCTTGTCGTCCGCCTGTTTGGATTCATAGGGAAACCCTTCCTGCTACCAGTATTTCCTTTTGAATACCAGTTCGCTTTGGAGGTTGCTCGTCAGAGCGACGCAACAAACGTCATCTACGGCCATGGCCGAAAGTGGGCTCCGACTTGCGATTTCCCCTTCAAAATGGGAGTCGTAGAAGTCTTCGCCCTGAAACAACATGTCTACCTGGAGGATAAACTTGCCAACTTTGGTCTGCTGCAGATTTCGCAACGATGGTGCTATGACCCCTTGGGGGTAATGAGAGACCATCTTAGATTCAAAAACTTTCATGTTTGCCCTCGACCGGAGATAGTGGAATAGAGGAATAATCCCATTGGCAGAGATTTAGAGTGGCACTTAGAAAAGATGAAGACATTGCCCCCATGGCATGAATTTTACACTATAGAAGCTGAGTATGATCCCGTTCAACACTCCTTCCCAAGTCCAGATTCTGCGTTCTGGAGGAAAATGAAAGATTATTTAAGGGGAGAAATAAGAAGCTGGGGCGAGGCACAATTGAAAGAATGGTGGGTGATGAGAGTTCATCGTCGGAAGCAAAGATCATACGGACTCTTGGAAATGGATAAGGACTTTGCTATTTTCTATGTAGCTAATGCCGGATCTTGGCAACCCCTCTCCATTCTGATTTCATTCCTCCCAGTGCCCCAAGTTCGGGCGAAAGCCCAAGGAGAATCGCTGAAGATTCTGAATAGGAAGAAGAAGACGAAGCAATAGTGACACACCAGGAGCTGCCTAAGGAGCCTGTTGGAGGTTCCAATGTTGATGTTGGAAGGCCATTGCAGCAGCAGGAGAGAGGAGAAAAAGAAGAGAAAGAGACTTGAACAGGTCCAGATGCCTCCTCATCCAAAGCGGCCTCGCACCAGACCTTCCGGTGCTTCCAATGAACAGTCCGTAGTAGGCTCGGTGGAAATCGATGTTGGAAAAACAGTGTCACAAAGGACAGTGTCGAGGTAGACATTGTTAATGTGGAGGAATTCCTCCAAGATGAAGGAAATGTTGGTGGAGAAGTGGAAAATGTTGAGTGTAGAAGCTGAGAAGGGTAGTGAACCCAGCATGCAGGAATTCGCCGCTTCTGCTCTATCACTAGAGCACGCAGGTACGCATTCCTCTTCTTCCACTCTGGTTTCTCAAGTTGTGTCAACAATAGTCCCGGCCGAAGTTCTCTCGGGGCCTTCTCCCAAAAATACTTGTCTAGTTGAACAATCACCCTCCCGTGTAGTTTCCTTTACTGTCACAGATTTGTCTCAAGATTCCGCAAATCCCATGGGTGTTTCCCTTCCGTATGAGTCGTCAGGTCGGGACGTGTCCGCAGCCACCACTTCGCTTGCCCACGCCACCATCCCGTTAATACTTGGTCAGACCGGAGGTGACACCTCACCTCCGAACCCCTACTTCCTCTCCACAACCACTCATGCCATCACTTCGCTAGCCAAAACTCCCACCACACCCGTTGCCGAATCCACTGACGACGTTTCACCCATACAGTCATTATACTTGTTTAACCCTTTGGTTGTTAACCCAGCCTCATTAGAAAATGAGTTAGCTATGATCAAGGAGAGCCCTCTAGCAGAGAAATTGATCCGATCCCGGCAAAACACCGACAAGATGCTCAAGGAGGCGAGGAGAAAGAGGGGGCATTCCTTGGCGAAAGAAGAGAAGTGCGCGGTAATTGATTTGAAAAGTGGAAAATTGCATAAAGTGAAGAAGATTCCCAAGGTCCAAAAACCCCTAGATGAAATGACCTCTGCTGATTATGAGTATCAAGAAAAGGTCAAGGACCTGGAATATATGGACGTTGATAATGAGTCTGAATCCATGCATGTAAGGATAGAAACATTCCGCGCACATGCAAGAATTGCCAACCAACGCCGTTGTGAGGCAGAAAACGCCAATGTAAAGCTAGAAGAAGATCTAGCTAGAACTCGCTCATTGTTAGAAGATGCTCAGAAGCAATGCGAGCAAAGGAAGCAGGAAAGGGATGCCTTGAAACAGCAGATGGAACAACTGCAAAACAAAGTAGAAAATCAGAGCAAGATTTAGGCCGAAGCTGAAGTAAGGGCCAAAGGGTTTGAAGAGAGAATCTTGCAGATGCAACTACAGTTGCATGAGAAGGAAAGTTTAGAGCTGTTTGACAGAAACAGAATCAAAGACATCCGCTCGCATTTGCTCAAAAATTTCAGATCTCGGGCCTCTAGTGCCTTCTCAATATTGTCGTACATCACCAAAGCCCAGAACATTGCTGCGCAAAAGGGACCAATAGTGGATGAGGTAATCCAGGAGATAAGAAGCCAACTCGATTTAGCTTTTGAGGTACAAAGCATTAAGTACCAAGATTTGTAGGTTACAACTATGAGTCAGACAGCCCGAGATTGGTCCACTGCCCAAGCCACGGTTTGCGCCTTCTTCTCCAAGGTGAGGAAAACTCAGAAGGCGAAGTAACTTTTGGATGTGTTTGAGCAAGAGCAGCGTACCTCTCTGGGATATTTCCAGAACCTTTCAGAATTGGGTTTCCCGAGTTTCACCGACGATGACGGAAATCTTCTGGCAAAAGAAGAATTAAAACCATCCTGGCTCAACTTTGAAAGTGATGTTTTTGAAATTGATGAATGGAAGGAGCCAGTCACAGAAGGGCAGGTTACGGATTTTATTCTCAGGTATTGCAGGATCGCGGCTTGTTTGAACGACCTAAGCGCAAGGGCCAAGTATACTGACATTGGGCAGATTGATCGGTTCCATGTTCTGGTTAAGGCATTGCAAGACCGGGAACCTTTTCAGAAGGGAGCATGGGCCCATGTTCGCCGAACCATGGAGAGAATCCGCGATCGCATTCCACCGCCGCCACTTGAACAGGCACCCGGTGAAGAGGAGGAAAGAGGAAAAGAGGTAGTTGATGAGGCATTCTTGGAACAGGAGAAACAAAAAGGAGAAGGGTCTGGAGGTAACTCTGGCCCAATGGATGAAGGTTGAAGGGTCCTCACACCGAGGCAAGCTCGTTGCCCCGCGAGCCGCTAGGAATGTTGACAATTTTGTCACATTGCTTGGAGGGGTAGTAAAATTGAAAATTCTGTAATGGTTTCTTGGTTTGTTTTCT
The DNA here is from genome assembly GCA_028583015.1 of Wollemia nobilis. Lineage (NCBI taxonomy): Eukaryota > Viridiplantae > Streptophyta > Pinopsida > Araucariales > Araucariaceae > Wollemia > Wollemia nobilis. Next base: position 11,086,766 of record JAQPPZ010016869.1, on the reverse strand, counting down.
TTCTTTTGTTGTAAACAACATTTTAGCAACTTTGGCTATCATTTTTGCCCCCTTTGTAAATAAGCTACATATGTAGAAGCTTCGCCCACAGCACCAACAGGAGTTATAGGCTTCACAGGGAGAAAACAAGAACATGAAAATGCATACCCAAAAGTTTCTAAGGCCTAGAAAGAGCTTCGCAAGCGAAGCTTCCAAGATACTCGCTTCGGGCCAAGTTTTTGCGAAGCGGCAAAGCAGCGATGAAGAAATCTCTAAGTGTGAAAAATGCTTCGCCGAAACATAAGCGAAGCATCCGCTTCGGCCCCTTTCCCTGGCGAACCGCTTCTCCCAGCAAGATTTGCTTTGCCTCGAAATGCTGCGAAGTACCCGCTTCGGCCAAATTTTGTGCGAAGCTCCCTCACTAGAAGCCTAGTTGCCCTTTGAAAATCGGAGAAATATTCTAAGGCAAAATTGTACTTCGGCCGAAAACCCCCCGAACGGCCATTTTGAAGAAGGTTCGCAGCGAAGCATTTTTGCAGCCCATCAATGAAGCATCCACTTCGGGCAAAGACTCTTGCGAAGCAACCTTCAACCCATTTTTCCGGCGAAGCAATGAAAGATTGAGAGCCATGTTTTGAGAAGGAATATCTGCTTCGGCACAAGGTCTTTGCGAAGCTGTTTCTGGAAGTTCCTTCGTGCGAAGTACCCATCTAAGGAGGTCAGACCCGCTTCGGCTCACATCGTTGCGAAGTAAGGTCCCGAACTGGAATTCAGCGAAGCTCTTCAAGGGTGCCCTCTTCAAGGGCACACACACCAAGACTGGGTATCTTTTCGAGGCAATCAAGTGTTTGATAAATGAAGTTTTATTTGCTCGAAAGACCCGGGGGCCCATTTTTGGCAATCAGAAAAGAGATATCAATCACAGGAGGAGAGCCCGACGGACCTAGCAGCAACTCGAGCACCGTACCCGGAGAAGTCAAGACGAGTCAGCGGCCAATAAATGCAAATTTCCCCGGTTAATGCGGCCATAGTTGCTAATTGTAGAAAAGGATGTGAGAGCTCGGTCACGAGAGGAGCAAGAGCAGATTTCTCAGGTTTTCGAGGGCATACTTCCAGATTTTGTGCATTGATGGCTTAGAGGGTCGGGTCCTCTATAAAAACCCATGAATTGTAATGAGAAAGGGGGGGAACTCTTGCTAGAAAATTGCTGTAACTTGGTTCCTGCAATTGATATTAAAGACTTTGGGCTTATTTCTCTCTTGTATGCTGCCTTCTATGATTATTTCTGCTATTCTGTCTTTGTTTGTATACCGTAATTCTGAATCCTGAATTTAGGTGTGTAATTGGGGATAGAACCCTGGAATTCTCCTGAAGGATACATAGGGGAGATAATATTGCGTTAAACTCCTTTTATGCCGCTTGTGGTTAGTGGTTTCTGTTACGTTCATTTATTTTCTCAATCGCTGTAATTCTGAAATCTGGATTTAGGCGTGGGAGAATAGTTGAATTCTGGAACTCTTCTAGAGGATACATAGGGAACTTTGCGTGATGTTCATTTATGCATTATTCTTGGTATTTATTGCTGCTTTTCCAAGTTATTAGACGATAATCGTGCTGTTGGTTCTTTCCCACCAAATTGTTCACACTTCTTACCCTATCCTTTAATTTCTTTCCTGCACTCTTATATTAAAACATCAAGTAGTTAAGTATAGGAGCTGGCCTTTCTCCGGAGATTGGCACGAAGGGCATCTCTTCCCTCCGGTCTTTCAATGTTGGTCCGGGTCTAGGGTGCGCATACATGCAAAATCCTTTCCTGTGGCAGATTTGTGACCAACAGGAACCAAATACAAACAGTAGAGCAACCTGTTAGGAGAAGTGTGAGATTGGAAAATCAAGGAATACAAAGTCGAGAAGAAGTTACACAACCAGAAGTAGAGAGAGTGTGGAACCCCTTGGATGACGAGAGTCCAAGAGCTGAAACACTACTATTGAAATTAGAAAACGAAGTGCACAATCAAATAGTTGAGGAAGATACTAGCAGAGAAGCTAACATTGGAAACGAAGAGCGGATGGTAACACCTGAGCCAGTTGAGAGGAGTTTCCAATCGGTGTGGAATATTGGAGCTTTGCACTAGAGCAACCACACCGGGAGTCTTTGGGAGGAATACTAGAACCGCACCTCGTTTATTCATGAAGAAGGTCGTAAAGTAGTGACGTAAGGGAATTTGGAAGAAGACTATTCGAACAACAGGCACTTGAGCAAGAAGCACCCATCCCACCTACGGTTGAGAGAGAGTGGGATAAAACCACACAAGCTTCGTCATCTAGTGAAGAGGAGGTTGGAATAAGAATTCCAATGACACACATTGCCAATAAAGTGGGCAAACAAAAATGCCCACCCTTCACTAGGGAAGGGAAAGAAGACCCAACACGCCACATAGGTACTTGTACCACGATTTGGAAGGCGAAAGGAGTGACGCAAACGACAAAATGGTGCAATTATTTCCCTCCACTTTGCAAGGCGTGGCTATAGATTTGTACTTGAATAGAGAAAATACACAACCATTTGGACGATGGGACACCATGCAAGAAGAACTTATAAATGAATTTCGACCATTACGAGATGATATGGAAATCATAACAGAAATATATGCCGCAAAGCAAAATCCGAAAGATGTTAAGAATTATAATAGAAGATTAAAGCAATTGGCTGATAAGATGCAAATGCCACCCATAGATGGACTAGTAAAATGTTGGTTCATCGATGGACTTCTACCTAAGTATAGGAAGAAGATGAAAGCAGTACCATCCTCCACATACGAGGAAGCTCTGGAAAAGGTGAAGAATTTTGAGAGCGAAGCAAAGCAAACTGCAGTTGGAATCGTAGGACATTCGAGGAATGATGATTCAGATAGCGATTTGGAGGATAAGGTGCAAAGTGCTATCCACTCCTTTCGAAAGGAATTTGATAAAATCATGAGGGAAGTTAAAGGGGAAGTACGAAAGGAGCAGAAAGATATTTGGTGTTCAGATTGCAAATTGAAAGGACACAAATATTAATTGCCCGAATAACACATACTACAATATATGCGATGTGGAAGGACATCCTGTTTCAGATTGTCCATTTAATTTGAAGGGAGCAAGGCACCAAACTTTGACAGTGCAACAAGAAGAACAAGCAAATACCTCGAGAAATGGACAAGGTGCAATGAGCGGCGGATATAGGAATAACCATCGAGGTGGTAGGCAAGGAGGACAAAGTCACCTACAATATGATTTCGATGGAAGAACTATCATCCAGTGTCGGAACTGTAATGGGGACATTTCGTGAAAAATTGCCCAAAACCACAAATGGGGGGAAATGTAAATGGTAACAATGTTACCCATATGTGCTGATGGTGTGGATCGAGTAACCACAAAGAAATAAACTGCCCGAACAAAGCAAGTACAAGCGGCATACAAAATGTCAATTTGATTGACATTGGTGAAGTTAATAATGAGGTAGAAAAAGAAAAAGAAGTTCTAGTAGTAACTAGAGCTCATGCTAGAAAGATGGAATAGTACCCTAATCCTACCAAAGAAAAAGAGCGATGGTAGGAAGCTTAGGAGATGATAAAGGAAGAATTGGAGAAGGAGAAGCAAGAAAGGCTACTCTAAGAAAAATTCTTGAAAAACACGGAGATAATAACAGGCAAGCAAGCATCGATTGAATGTTTGATGACATAGGTACTAAATAAACTGTGGAAGTAAAGGTATCAAATCTATTCAGTGCATTACCTGAATTGTATGCTATAGTGGGCGAAGCAATAAAGACAAGGAAGAAAGACAAAGTTCGGGATATAGCTAGAATCAAACAGGAACAGTTCATTGACCCTACTATACTAATAATTGAAGCACGGAAGAAGCCAACCTTGGTTCATATGGAAATATTGGACCATAAGCTGACTCAAGTGATCGTAGACGGAGGATCAAGTGTGAACGTGATGCCAGAGAAGGCATGGCGAAATATCAACCAGCCTATATTGAGATCTTCAAATTTCAGGTTATATGGAGCAGATCAATACGATATAGAAACAAAAGGAGTATGAATGAGTCAAAAAGTGCGGATAGCGGAACAAGACTTTATTTTGGTTTTTGTATTGATTGTCATGCAAAAATCTGCATAGGATGCATTGCTTGGATGAGGATGGTGTTAGGAGGTGAAGTCAATATCTAGATCTTCGATGTTCTTTAGCAGAGTGGAGCATTGTGGTGCAGAATATAGTATCCCAACCCCACACGATGCTTGTATAGGCCATGTGCGCCAAGGGGGGTTCGGAGGCGGAGCCCCTGCCCTGAATTTTTTTCGTCCATACAACCATACGATGCGGGTTACTAAAACACAACTAAGCGCATTTGTTATAAAACACAATAAAGCACGTTCGTCATAAAGTGTAATAAAGCGCATGTTTTCTTTAAACGCAGTTAATGAAGCAACTTTTTTAATAAAATGCTTTTATTTGGAATGTGCCATGGCTTTTTTGGAATCTTGCTTTGTATTTCTATAAAAGGGGGAATGCCCCTTGCATTTGAACAATGCGAATGTATGAAACCTAGCTGAGAATAATAAAAGAGAAAATCTTCCTTTTGCCTCGTGGTTTTTCCCTACACATTGCAGGGTTTCCACGTAAAATCTCGTGTACTTTTTATTGTTGTTTAGCTTGCTTGTTTTTAAATTTCATAACATCTGGTATCAGAGCGAGGTTCTTTGAAAACTCGTTGGTCAGGGTTTTGTGCGAGTGGGAGTTGCAACAATGACAGGATTTGTCCCTAGGCCTCATTAATAATTGTTATAATATCATCAAGTGGTGTTAGCTCAGATTCCTCAACATTTGAGGAGACCAAGGTTCAAATCTTGCCAAGCGATACATGGATAATATCCAAGCTTTGTTATAAAACGCAGTAAAAGCGTACAACCGTACGATGCGGGTTACTAAAACGCAGTAAAAGCGTGTTTGTTATAAAACGCAATAAAGCGTGTTTGTCAAAAAACGCAGTAAAGTGTGTGTTTTCTTTAAAAGAGGTTAATAAAGCAACTTTTTTAATAAAGCGCTTTTATCTGGAATGTGCCACGTTTTTTTTGGAATCTTGCTTTGTATTTCTATAAAAGGGGAATGCCCCTTGCATTTGAACAGTGCGAATGTATGAAAGCTAGCTGAGAATAATAAAAGAGAAAAGTTGCCTTTTGCCCCATGGTTTTTCCCTATACACTGTAGGGTTTCCACGTAAAATCTCATGTATGGTTTATTGTTGTTTAGCTTGCTTGTTTTTAAATTTCATAAGTGATGGTTAAGAACGGCGAAGGTGAACCACAACTGGGAGAAGGAACACCTCACCTTCAAGAAAGGTCAACATAATATATGATCAACTTGAAGAACTAGGCAGTAAGCCAAGACATTGCAATCACAGACGAATCAGAGAGTTTGTCATCTGATGGTGAAATAGGATATGTACTGGATGGAGTGTTGCAACTAGAAGAATATACGGAAGATGTGATGATGATGATAAAGGCTTACTCCATTGGTAGATAAAATATTATGAAGTGTTCACATCCCAGTGTTTGTGCATCCACGCAGAAGACGGAATCCAAGAGAACGAAAAGAAAGAACCAGAGAAAGGAGAAAGCAACAAGAAGAAATCAGCAATAGAGAAAGATCAAGAATGAGAGAAGTGGACATTCCCAAAGAACTTCGCAAAATACACCATGGGAGATGCGGTGATTGAGGACAAACCAGCACATCCCATTGATGTCCTAAAGGCAGTAGAAGAGCCAAAATCAATTAAATATGAAGGACCAAGAATGGTGCAGGTCAATCTCGATGAAGAAGGCAAAGAAAAGATGATCAAGTGTGGAGATGATTGGGATCCTGTATTGAAAGCAACAACATTTAAGGTTTTCATGAAAGCACTAGGATATAAATTTGACTGGGATGCACTAGGATATAAATTTTGAGGAAATTTCGGATAATTTGGCATAGTCATTTTCGGGGGTAACTTACCAATAGCGACTAAGTCCGCCTCAGCTTTCTGTGCCTGGCTGTACAAGGTTGGGAATGTGTTGACATTAGCATATCAGATGCTCATGCTGATGTTAGAATGGAAAACCCTTAAGTAATAAAACGCCGCTTGCTCCGGGGTGGGCCGAAGGCCTTCAGTAACTCTCTGCCAGGTTCGGGCGAACCTGACATTAAAATATGCTACCTCTTCTTGAGGGTGTCTCTGAATGGTGGTGAACTGGTGCAACAAGGAGAAAGGGGCTGCTTGTTCGTTGAAACCCCTTATCAATTGTTTTGCTAACTGGTCCCACATAGCGATGGTACTGGGCGACAGCGATCGGTACCAGTAGAGAAGCTTCCCTCTGAGCGAGAGTACTAGCAGTCTCACCATGATGTTTTCTTCTGTGATGTGGTGGATGGTTGCCAACGCAGTGACATGTTGGACATGCTCGTAGGCTGTCTTTTTGGTACCATCATACGTGGGCGGAGCCTTTAACGCTGCGGTTGTGACTTGGTTCTGAGCTTGTAGATTGAGAGGTCCAGAATGATTTCAGGCTGGAAACTGCCTCGGCGGAGGCTGCGCCATCTGGACCGGAGGGTTTGGTTGAGGGGGCAAGCTAGTTGTAGTGCTGGAAGGACTTGGAGTGTGCGAAACTATAACAGCTACTTGCGAGGGTGCTGTGACCAACGGGATAGTCAAGGGGACTACTCTAGGATGTTCTCCCAAAGTGTCGATGTTGAGCTCGAAGAACTCAATTGTATCTTCTGGATTTTTAGCCTTCGATCTTGTGATCATGAGGGGGAGGGCTTTTAACCGGCTTCAAGATTCGGAGGCTTTTGAGTTCAGTTGAGTCACCAGATGTTCTTACTTGACAGCAAAAAGATGAACATCAACTCTTAAATACTGCTTGATGTGGAATGTTTGCGTCCCACTGGGCGTGCCAAAAACTGTTGGTCAAGAATCTGCCTTAGGTATGGAATGTTTCATCCATGCGCCCTAGACCCGGCCAACATTGAAAGGCCGAAAGGAAGAAATGTCTCTCATGCCAATATCCAGAGAGGGTTGGTTCCCTTACTGTTCTAACTGGGGGATTTGAGATTAAGGAAACAGGAAAGAGATTTGGAAATGACTGAAAGGGATAGGGAAATATGGCCTCAAGCCAGATGAACAGGGGTGATGAACAAACAACACGATTACTTAATTGCACTCTAAACCAATAGCATTTCACACAAAGAACATAACATAAATTAAAACCAGATATCTTGTATATGCAATCTCTAGAATTATTCCAGTGTCACCCTCTATCGGAAGCTAAATCCAGACATAGAGTTATAGCCCACAGACAAAGAAGAGAATTTTATAGAAATAAAAGATTGAAGACATACACATAAAGAGAAATCGAGAATTAGAGCCAAGGGTTCTTTGTATTCATAGCAGAGTTCAGGTGCAACAGTTTTCAGCAAAACGTCCATCCTTTTACATTGGAATTGCTAGTTTTTATAGAGGATTCCGCCTTTGAAACATAAATGCTCACCCACAAATCATCGCAATGGCAACAAAGATTGGATCTTGGTACTCATCAGAAAGTAATGAGTTATGGCCTGAATTCGATGACTCGCTGAGAAGTAGCTGCATGGCTTCAATGCGACGACATGATTTGCCCATAGCGCTGTTTCCTCACCTGCTGGAACCGCCTCAACGAAAAATCGGATTCTGAGATCTGGGGGAATTAAATTTGGATGCTTCTCTGACCAACTGCACTTAAACGGGTAAGGGCGCGCCTTAAAAACTCAATTTTGTCGTTGGAAGCACCTCTAGGGAATACTTGCTGGAGCAGGAGAGTTGACTGAGAAATAGGAGCTTCGCTGATGCGGGCCCCACTTACATTTCGCTCATACAAGCTCCGAAAAGAGCTTGCGCTCTCAAGTGGGGGCGAAAGCACTTGGGCCCCACTGGTGTTTCGCCATTTTTTGGCCTGAAATGGGCTTGCGCTCCAAAACTGAGGCGAAAACACTTTGCTGTCTTGGGAGTGGTGCTGACGTTAGAAAAGTCAAAGGCGCTTTTGCCCTTACCAGGCCCGAAACTGACTTGCGCTGGTAAATTGGAGCGAAAACACTTTGGGCCCCACCTGCAACGTTTTCCGAGGTTGGGCTGCACCTTGTGGAAAAGTCAAAGGCGCTTTCGCCTTTTCTATGGTCGAAATTGATTTGCGTCGGTAAATTGGGGCGAAAAGGACTGGGCCCTACTTGCATTCTTTTGTTTGAAGTGGGGTTGCACGGATTTTTAGAAGGCACCTTCGCCCAAACGAGCTCTGAATTCAAGTTGTGCTCCTGAGTTGGGGCAAAAAGGATGGGCCCCACTCAGCTTTGGCCAGCTTCCAGCCCGAAATGGGCTTGCGCTCCAAGCTAAGGCGAAAGTGCTTGGGCCCCACGCCATCTAAAACAAATCTGCGCTGACTTTGAGAAAAGTCAAAGGCGCTTTCGCCCAAAAAAGCCCTGAAACCGAGTTGCGCTATCTCCCAAGGGCGAAAAGGATGGGCCCCACTTAGCATTTTCTCCTCCAAAACTGCGTTTCGTCCAGAAAACGCCCGAAATGGAATTACGCTCTCCAATGGGGGTGAAAAGGCCTGGGCCCCACTTGGGTTTCGCTGTTTTCTGGCCCGAAATGGGCTTGCGCTCCAAACTTGCTCCGAAATCAAATTGCGCTGAAGTATGGCGCGAAACTACTCTCGCCCACAAAAGGACAAAGACCCTGCATGATGAACGAACAGGAAGAACTGCATGCTTCCTTGAGCGCAGCCAACAACTTTGACAGTAAAACGTAGAAAAGAAGGAACACATTCTGAAGAAAAAGCAGAGTTTCAAGGAAGAAGAGATTACTGCATAGCAAAATTTTATAATGGAAATCAATGTGGCAGGGATGCCAACAGGTTTATACTCAAAAACCCTCTTAGAAATCATCATTTTCATCCATATTATCTCCTCATCACCTCCAACTTTGCATGCCTCCTTAACAGGTACCTAATCCGTAGTCACAACTTACCTTTCCCATTACTGGTATTGTTAATGCTTCATTTTCACTAGCCTTCTCTATTATCGACTTAGAAGATTCTTCAAAATAGTCACACAGTTTCCTCAACTTCTTGACCTACTTGTGTGCTACCTCTGGTCCACTCAACCCGTTTTGGTTGGTTGGGTTTCACTATAGAATGATGTGGGTCAGCCGGACTTTGGTATTGTTGGGTGTCACTTTACAAAGTTGACCTTTTGCATCCTAGCTACCTCATGTGCCAGTGGGTGACATGGAATGCCATGTAAAAATCACTTGATATTGCACGTAAAGAATATGTGGATGTGCTTTGATAAGTATGATGGGTAGTTGTCCTTGGTGTTATCTGTGGTACCCTACATATACTTCACCAACCAAATTGGTATATCTGATGATCAAGACACGCCAAGGAGTCTTGACATTACCACATCCATTGCATGCGCTCATTCCAATAGAGCTGTAGGCTCAAGCCTTTGTTGCCATGTGTTCAAAAGGTACTTCTTCTCCACTTCTAACAATATGTCAAGGTCTCAATTACTTCAACTCTAACACCTTTGGAATATTGCTATTCATAGCAATAATTGAATGTTATTACAACAGAGGTCTAGCTCATTGGGACCACTATCTCTATTATGTGGTAAGCAGATAGCTTATTCATGTAGGCAGTGCACTTAATGTCAAAACTTGCACCTGCAAGATGTTAGGAACTTTAATAAATTTGCAATAAATGTTGATAAAGAAGGATTTTATAATATGCAAGCACCACTTCAAGTAATAATAATGGAGGGAAGTACAACTTCTCAATTATGATAAGGTCACTGTGATACAATCCAATCGACAATGCCCCAAGCAATATATATAAGAATAATTCCCTAATTTGATCATGTGTGGATATTGATAGAATCTTATTCTTTTTTCTAATTTTTTATAATGATTCTAATTCTCATATACAAACATATATGCATTATGAAATAATTTTAACGCCTTTGCTTAACTATTTATGATAACAGACCACTATTTTTATCATGTAGGAGGCCCATCCTTTATTCATGTTGGTAACACCCTTACCAGCATACATGGTACATAAAACATCTATTTTATTTGTGAGGACAGGTTATACCTTAACTATTTATGATAACAGATCACTATTTTTATCATGTAGGAGGCCCATCCTTTATTCATGTTGGTAACACCCTTACCAGCATACATGGTACATAAAACATCTATTTTATTTGTGAGGACAGGTTATACCTTAACTATTTATGATAACAGATCACTATTTTTATCATGTAGGAGGCCCATCCTTTATTCATGTTGGTATCACCCTTACCAGCATACATGGTACATAAAACATCTATTTTATTTGTGAGGACAGGTTATGCCTCTCAAGGCACCATCAAACAAGAAGCACAACTTGTCCTATGTCTCCGCTCAAGTTAGATGTAAATTTGTAACGATCATTCTATTAAATTGTCAATGTATGAGTTAACTTGGTAGAGAACAATGTATGAGTGCCAAGCATAGGGAAAAGTAAAACTATAAGTGCTTTTTGCTTGTCTAATATAGCAAAGAATAATATGATAATGCAATGCTCAATTTTTTTAGGATTTGAACATGTATATTGCTTTTCCTTTGTTTTCATATTGCTCATCTTAAAAATTATAGAGTGATAGTTCAAACGTCGGAGCTACTGTTTGGTGTAGAATGGACATTGTTTGATGTTGTTTGTATATTATTATGCAGTATTTGGAGGAGATCCAGTATACCCAACTATAAATTATGAACAGGATCCGGATCACACTGTTGATTATCGTGGACCTAATTTCCATGAACCAGTGCCAGACATACTGGAATATCTAGAACAGGTTAAGCCTTTGATTCCAATCCTCTGATGGTCAAGATATTGAAGGAAATTTATATTGCCTGAATTGTTTTTGAGTTTTAATTCTTAATTAAGCAGGATAAGGAAAGACAAATAGAAACAAAGATGCTATACTGTTTCACAGAAGGATAATATTATCATTACTTTCCAAACAGTACCTTAGAAATTTTGTGGTAGAGAAGAATCTTTCAATAATGCTTAGGCAGATAATTTGACACAAGTAGAAACAACACATTGTTTTTTAGGCAATCAGAAGGCCAGTGTATTTGCCCCAGACCCATATAGCCAATGCAGAAGCTATCATTTTCACCAGATTTTTATGATGTTTTACTTTTTGGAATAAGGAATTATTTAAAATCATTTATTGCCTGATTATCATAAGGTTCTTCATGAATGTTATCATAAAAAACATGATCAATTTGGATCCGTAGGAGTATTATAATGTAAGGAACATAGCTTGGAAGCGCAAATTAGTTAACATGAATCTAAAGTTTACATACTCTGTGTCAATTCCACGCAGTATGTGAAATATTGTATATTTACCCTTGTAGACATGTCTTCAGTACAAGTTTTGGAAAAAACGAAGAGTTTAGAACTAGTATGTTTCATTGCTCATGTGCTCATAGCAAAAATAGCATCAGAGTAATAAGCCAAAGAAGCCGTTGAATGGGATAAGAAGTGATGATTATAGCATAGGGTTTATATGTATAGAGTGCAAAAGACACTTCCAGAGCAACTGTTGACTGGTAGCCCTTGGCTATTCAAGATTAATCATTATATTAATTAAATCTTCAATGTCTTAATAAAACTTATAAATTTAAAAGATGAAGCTTGTTCCCAAACATTTAATATGCATTAATCACCATACTATTGTCTTCAATCCCATTTGACAAATAAAGTGAAAAATCTTTTCTTTAGTACTTTGCTAGAGATCACATTCCTCTCAGCCTCAGAGCACTGGTGATTCCAGCTGCACTTTCAGGACATATCTATGAAGATGCACATGATTAAACCCACAATCCTTTATGGATTTGAGATTGGGGCCGAAGTCTAGGGTGTGCTAACTGGGCTTGTGTTGAGAGAGTTCAAACTATTTTGCTCATATGGTGTATCTGATGTAAAAGAGGAGTTTCATGGTATATTGTTCAAGCTGAGTTTGGTACTCATCATCTTATCTTTGAGAACATCTTCAGAATTATTTCTCATCTTCATCACTTAGATCCATGGATGAGTGCATATCAGGCCAGAAGCGATATCCATATTTAGCACATTGCTCCTTCAAATGCATTTCCTCTAGGAGCAGTTTTGGACTTCACTGGGGCCTAGTATTTAAAGGCTACTTACTTTCTTCAATGAGTTGGCACCTCGATAGATAGACCACCTTCATTCAATTACTCCTTGAATGCTCCTCCATGCCTTCTCGTCAACAAGAAGTTGATTCACTAGGAAGTCAGGGATGATGCATATAAATAATAAATTCACGTTACTTGGATTGCTCCACCTCAACCTCTTAGTTCTAAATTAGCCTTCTATACTGAGCATTTCTTGAGGATTGAGGATGTCATTATTGCTTACCTTGATTATATCTAGAGACATTGAACACATGTCCTTAGTATCCGTTTTGGTCAGCTCAGAGTCAGCTCACGTCAGTTGCGGGTGTAGATAGACCACCATATTCATCAAGAGGATAGGTCATGTCATCTTTGATCTCTTTGTAAGTGGAGACTGAAGAAATGAAATATTATTAATGTCAGCAGTGGGCCAAAATAAGATCCAAGGGACGATAAGGACAATAATGACTGCCAGCTAGCAGGTTAAAAAGCCCAACAAAGAAAAGAACTAAGTAAATACAAGATGAAACCCGACAACTGGGCCAAAGAGAAATGGAAAAGAAAAGGGAGAGCAGAGGGGGGAGGGCTGCAGTCCAGAATAGAGGAGTGCACGCCAAGAAGAACAGAGAGAGAAGCAGGGGGGAGGGAGCAGCCCAGGAGGGGCAAGCTCTAAGAACCCCCCAAAAACTAATCTTTCCACAGTCGAGGCCGAAGTATTGGAGCTGAAAAAGTCCACGATATGTCTTTGACCAGGGCTAGTTCGGAACCCTAACAAATTGTGGGTGCACTGTCTAGTGACCTTGCTTTCATCTGAACTGGATGATGTAGGGCGTTTCCATCCGAAGTCACCTGGTCCATCGGAGCTAGTGAAGTATGTTGTGATGAGTCGATGTTGATGTAATGTCCCCTTTCTAAGCTGTCAGTCAGGTGTTGTGGTTTAGCCTATTCCTGGGTTCCCGTAGGCTAAGCAGTGATGGTTAGGGAGCTCAAGAGTCCTGAGTGACTCAAATTCTGCAGTTTCAGGGTGTTTCTTGGCAGTTTACTATTTTTAGTAAGTTGCTATTTCTGGCCTTTCTATTTCTGGCAGTGGCAGTGGCATCTCTCAGTGACTGGATTCGGGTCCTTTTTGCCATTTCAGGTGAAAGAGAGCATTTTTCAGTACATAAAGGAAATATTTTCATATTTATAATGTTAAGTTACTTTATAATTTTAAAGTGACTTTATGTTGTTATGTTAAGTTGTTGACCTCCAAAAAAGCACGCCTAGGGAGAGAAAAGGGGACATGGGACTCATGAAGGCAAACATGTTTTAATTTTGATGGTGAGAGATCCACCCTAGCTAGTTGTGGAGTTTTCATCTCAGGAAACTCATTTGGGCTTCAATTTTTAGGATGTTAGGGTTTGAAGATTTCGAAGTTTTTGGTGTGCAAAAAATGATCATCTGGGTTGTCTTATTTTTGGCTTGAATCAAGTGGGTAGGAGTTAGATTTTTAGTTTTTGGTGTGAAGTGTGCATTTCCAGATCTGGCCGTACCATTCTGGGCATAACTGGAGAACCTTATATTGGCTCATTGCTCTTAATCCTGTTCAAAATTCATTATGGGCATTTTGGCATCTGATTTGGACTAGCTGGGCGACCCTTTTAAGGGTATTTTGCAGATTTTTAGGTGATTGTGTAAATTTCAAGGAGGGTTGTACAGTTCAGGGAGGCTGTACCTCTGTTTGAAAAATCGTGCCATTCAAAAGGATGCAGATCTGAAGTTGAATAAGGTCTGAAAATTGAGGCGCTAGGTCTGTTTGTCTACAGCAGCACTGAACGGTGAATCTGAAGGCCTATATCTCATTGTATGGTCATTTCATGCCTTCAGACATTGACTGATCAACGCTCAGTTTAAATTCCAGGTCTGAGATATATGTAATTCCTGTTGAATATCATTGTATTTGATGTCAATTGAATGTTGATAAAGAGTTTAATATATCTGCAATTTTATTGTAATCTGAATGGGCTTGGTAGAAGCCGCCCAATCTGAAGCTATGTTTATTATTTGAATGAAAAATTAGTTTTCAGATTTAAAAAAAAAAAATAAAAAATAAACTAGGGTTATTATAGTGGTATCAGAGCAGTTTTTCCTGCCATCTTGTGGAAAAAATTTTGAAACTTGCACATGAGCGAAAGAGAAGAGATACACTAACAGAGAACTAAGAAAGGTTTGGCAACCTCCTTCAGTTCCTGAAGGTGAAAACGTTTTAGACATCCTTGGAATACGCTTGGAAGAATCCAATGGCAGTGAGAATATAGTTGAGGAAATGGCTGATAGAGATAAGTGATGTGTTGTTCCAGAAGACCCTGACGATGCCATGCAGAGGAAGTTTGAATGCATGTTTGAGATGATGTCACAGATATTGGGGAAGATGAACCAGTTTGAATCCTTGGCTGTCCCTGCACAGAATGGTGGGTCTAGTTTATCTCAACCACATAACCATAACAGGCAAACTAAAACAGCAGCTACAGGATCGGTCCCTAGACCCTTACAACCTACCTTTACACACAGAGACGAGACACGGGCCACACAGGAGGTGCATGTTGACATCTTAGCGTCTATTGGAGCAAGAATATCCGGTCTATTTCGCGAGAGCAGAATCAGCATGCTGACGTCTTAGCGTTTATTGGAGCCAGATACTCCCCTGCCGAGAACATGATGCAAAAGCCGAAGACAGTAAGGGTGATCTACAGGCCTTCGGTGCCGGACAAAAATATTCATTGGCAAGTGTTTGACAACGACGAGCAGATCGTCAATTTTTTGATCAACGAAGCAAGCAATATTGAAGACAGGACCCTCAACGAAGAAGAGTATGAAGGGTTGATTCAACTGAAGAACAACCACGTCTCGAAGGGTTTAATCACCCTTGAAAGTTAATTTGATCAGGACGATAGGTCCCTCGCTCACAAGATCAAGGTGGATGTGAGAGAGTTTGAGGAGCTAGAGTGAGAATCCGAGAAAGCCATCAAGGTGGGAACTGATTGCACGCCATTGTAAATTGAGCAAATCAGGACCCTGTGCCAAGAATACTCGGATATTGTCACGTGGAGCTATTGGGACTTGAAGGGGTACGATAAGAGTGTCTTCTAGCACACGATTGAGCTGCAGGAAGGGGTCGAACCTTTCAGGCAGAAGCAAAGGCCGGTCAACCCAAAAATAGAAGTGCTGATGAAGGCCGAGCTACTAAAGATGCTGGAGGCGAAAATTATCTATCCGATCAAGCACTCTTCCTGGGTGGCAAACTTGGTCCCGGTGCGAAAAAAGAATGGGGACATTCGCTTGTGTGTTGACTTCTAGAACCTTAACCAAGCATCACTGAAGGACCACTACCCGTTGCCCCAAATCGATCAGATTCTTCACGTAGTGGCGGGAACACAGAGGTTCTCTCTGTTGGATGGCTTCTCCGGGTACAATAAATTCTGGCTAAAATATGAAGGTCAGTACAAGACCGCCTTCACCACCAAGTGGGGCACTTTTGCCTACTAGCGCATGCCGTTCGGCCTGCCGGGGCGACCTTCCAAAGAGCGATGGACTTAGCCTTTGGTGAGTTACTCATACGCATCATTGTGATTTATCTAGATGACACGACCATTTTGTCCCATAAGAGGGAGGAGCATGGTCTACATTTGCATCAGGTATTTGAGAGGTGCTGTGAGTTCGGAATTTTCATAAACCTGAAAAAGTCCATTTTCGCGGTAAAAGAAGGCAAGCTCTTGGGCCACGTAATATCGGAGAAAGGACTAGTTGTTGATCCTGCTAGGGCGGAAGCCCTACTCAAGCTACCTCTGCCAGCGAACAAGAAGGGCCTTCAATCCTTCTTTGGGCAGATTAATTTTGTCAGGAAGTTCATCTCTGATTTCACCCAGGTAGTAAAGTCGATGACCGAACTCCTCAAGAAGGATGCTGAGTTTCAATGGACCGAGGAGAGGAAGCGGGCATTCAGAGAGATCAAAGAAAGAATCGGTCAGGCCCCCGTTCTGGTGAACCCCGACTACTTCAAGGATTTTATCCTTTGTCATCGGTGAATCGGAGAGCTACGCAATTGTCCTTACTCAGAAGAACGAGGACGGGGACGAGCGACCGATAGCATTCCTGAGCCAAGTCATCCACCCGCATGAGGAAAAGTATAACTTCATTGAGATGCAAGTGCATGCGGTGATGCGATCACTGAAGAAGTTTCGCCATTTCGTCTCCCAGAGCAAGACGATAGTGTACATGGTGCACCCTGATGTCAAAAACTTCATCATTCAAGGTGAGCTTGGCAATAAGAGGGCAGGATGGGTCTCCAAGATCCAAGAGTTTGACATAGAAGTCCGGCCCACTAAACTAGTCCGTGGCCGAGCCCTATGCCAAGAACTCGCCTGGAGCGCCGCATCCGAGGTGACAGCTTGCCAATGGGATGATCCAGCGCAGGAGAGCGATCTTGCAAATCGGTCTGTACTCGGCAGAGATTGGATGGCAGACCTGGTGGAATCCTTCAGTACTGGAAGGTGCCCTTCTAACCTTAATGCCTCGCAGAGGAGAAGGTTCAGGCTCCAAGCCTGCAGATATGTATTGTTACCGAGTGGGTTGTTTCTTAAAATATAGATGGAGTCCTCCTGAGATGTGTCAGGGGGACAAAAAAATAGAGGGTCCTAGACAAGTTTCATTCTGGAATGTTAGGACATTTCACCGAAAGGCCTATGGCCTTAAAGATAATAAAAGCAGGCTATTATTGGCCTACTATTTTTGCTGATACCTTCGAGGTTAGCCAGAAGTGCAATAAATGCCAGAGGTATGTCGGCCGCACCAGCTTCTTTGCCCTTGCACCCAATTCAAGTCGAATCTCCATTTCAGCAGTGGGGCTTAGACTTCATTGGGGTGATAGATCCCAATTCATCCGTGGGGCATAAGTACATCCTGACGGCTACGGATTATTTTACCCGGTGGGCCGAAGCAGTGCCCACCAAGCAGGATAACTAGGACGTAGTCATCGCCTTTCTGGAAGGACTGATAACCCGTTTCGGGATACCGGATGCAATAGTAACTGACAATGGCACCCATTTCACCGGTGCCAAAATCTGCGCATTCGTAAGTATGGTATTTACCTAAAGACTTCATCTAATTATTACCCGCAGGGCAATGGTTTGGCAGAGTCCACAAATAAGAACTTACTCAAGATCCTGAAGAGAACATTGGAAGGCAACAAACGGAGTTGGCATCTGCTTCTGGACTTAGCTTTATGGGCTGATCGCATTTCCATTAAGAAATCAATCAAGACGTCCCCATATTCCCTGGTAAACGGGAAGGAAGAAATGCTCCCCACGCATATTGAGTTTCCCGCGTTGCAGTCTCTCTGGTCTTTAGATGGCGAGGATGAAGAGTTTGACCCTATAAAGTGTCAGGATAGCCCAACAACTGCAGTTGGAAGAAGAAGGAGAAAAGGCCTACGAGGCTTTCATGAAGCACACTGAGACCACAAGAAATTGGTTCAACAAGAGGACCTCCGACCGGACCTTCCAGATTGGCGACTTGGTGCTGAAATGGAACGAGAAAAAATCCAAACCTGGAAATCATGATAAATTTGATGCATTCTAGGAGGGTCCATTTTGAATTTTGGCGGGTCGGTTGTATTCTTTAATTTTTTAACGGGTTTACGGTTCCAATCAATCAATGGCCTTCATCTGAAGGTGTACTACCAGTAAGGGGTAGTTGAAAATTTCTCAGCTATGTATATATTTTAATTCTGTTTGCCTTTACATATCTCTTTGTTTCCTCGAAGTATAAGTCTCTTTGCTTCCTTTCGCGCTATCAGTGGTGCAGTATTTGGCCAGAAGTCTAGCTGGAAGAGAAATGGTGCTGAAGAGCCTAAGTAAGTTGTTTGTTTAGTTTAGTTTGTGTGTTTTTTAGTGCGCCAGAGAAAAAAGGAAAATAACAGTTTTTAGGTACCCAAGCCAACTAAGGTATTTTCGCGCTGTAAGGAGGTCAGGTTCGCCGTTTCTAACGCATCGCCTGGCAAGAATAGTTCAGCAGATGAAAAGCGCCCTGCCGTCCGGTAGGAGGGAGTTTCGCTCTTTCATAGGAGCGAAACTACGTTTCGGCGCTCTAAGGAGCGAAAGTTATGAACGGAAGTGGGACCAAGTTGAAACCGAAAGCCAAATCAAACGATCAAAGTCAAACCCCTTTTCGCCCCCAATTGGACAACGCAAGACCTTTTCGGGGTTAAGATGAGGCGAAAGCGCCTTTGACTTTTCAACAGAGGCGCAACCCAGTCTAGGAGGAGAAGAGACTAGGTGGGACCCAGAGCCGTTTCGCCCCAGTTTAGCAGCGCAACTCCATTTCGGGACTCAGTTGGGCGAAAGGCGCTTGCGCCCTCCTTTGTGGGCGAAATTCAAAATCACGACACTTTCTCCTATTTCGGGCCTTAAATGAGCGAATGGGCCTTTCGCTTAACTTTTCGAGCGAAAACCATTTTCGGGTCTTGGAAATGATGAAGCGTTGCTAAAGCGAAAGGGTTTCACTTTCTCCAATGCCACGGGCACGCAATCCAAGATAAAACCTACCCAACGCACTCCCCGAAGAAGGTCGTTGAAGCATGAAATAAATTTAAAGAAGGCGGCGCGTCTCGTCTTTCAAGAAAGATTACGACCCACGCAGTTGGCCAACATTGGGAGGTGCGCTCCGCCACCGGTTAGCGCACAAAAGATCTTCCGCCTTGCCCATAATCCCTCCAGGCATTTACTCAGCCCCAACGTCATTAATACGGTGGGTAAATAGTTGTGCTATAAAAGGGCCATCGAAGCATCCCAAATGAACTCTAAGAAATTACTGAGGGTTTTTACAGTAGCGCTTTTTCCTTGCCAAGTTAGAGCGAGAGTTGTTGATAAAACACAGTCCGTTGAGCAACAATAAGTCGTTGTCCTTTTCAGAGCAAGCGCTTGGGCAGATACCTAGTCAAAATGGGCAAGAAGAACACCGAGCCCAAGAAGAAGGCCCCGAAAAAGGTGGAAGGCGAGAAGAAACCGAAGAAGGAAAAGAAGGTGCGGCCGTCGCCACCTGAGGACAGGTTGAGTAGAATCCGTGACTGTGTGCTTACCAAGATGAGTGTGGAGAAGTTGCGCCAGACCGTTGACCTTATGATGACCAAGGTGTCTGCCGGAAGCAGTCGGACAACCGCCTATCACTCCCACCTATATTGGTACCTGTGCACGCCTGTGCATCATTGCCCGGAGCTGATATGCGCAATTGCTAAATACTACAACCCGCGGACCAGGACAGTCCAAGATGCCAGAGGGAACAAGTTGTTCTCTATCTCTGCCCAAGATGTTCGAGAGGCTTTCGCCTGTGGAGAAAAGCCCTCGATTGACTATATAACCAGAAAAATCAACAACACCGAACAGAATGAAAGATACGTCAACACGACGCAGATGCGGCAGTTCATGGAGACACAACTGCTGGAGAAGTCGGCGCCCGGAATATTGCCAGACCTCCCCAAGCCCTTGAAATTGTTTAAAAATCATGATATATATTCCATGCTGGCATGGGTTATGGGGCTCTCCACGAATGCCCTGGTGTATAAGTGGCAGGTTTCACTTGCCAAATGTATTTCACATGGTGAGTTCTATTCTCCCGCTGCCATGAAGCCGGAGACGAAGCCTGTATTCTTCGACTGGGCAGACTAGGTGTCGCGGCAGATGCATATCCAACTGAGTGATGTGCAGAGTGAAAGGGACATGTTGTTCCGAATCTGCTCTTTCCTTGCGTGGTATTTCTTCTACCACATGCACGGTCGTTTTGCCTTAATCGCCAAGAGCCGCACCAACAAAGAAGGCAAAGTGCTCCCGGTTTATTAGTGGACTCGAAGTCTATCAAGACGCGAGTCTTACTACAATTTTAACAGGATGTTCCTCGGTCCAGCTTTGGAAATCATTTATGGTGTCTGCGAGCGAGTGCCGAGGCAGATGAGAGAATACATAGTGCAGGAGCAGCTGGGTGACGTATTCCAACTAACGTAGGGCCTTGTTAGAATTTTCGGGTTTACCGCAAACCCTTCTTATTGCCGTACTACACCACTGAGTACCTGTTTGTCCTCGAAGTCGCCTGACAGAGTGACTTCGCTGATGACACGTATGGCCACGGGCGAAGGAAACCACACACCTGCGCTTGGCCCTTCCACTTTGGTGACATTAAGGTATCGGTCAACGGGCATAACACTTTTCTAGCGGTAACACTGTATGAGCTTGGCTTGATTGACCTCCCCCAGTGATGGAAGTATGACCCACTAGATGTTTTCAGGCAGAATATTGGGGTAAAAAGCTTCCATAGCTATCCACGCCCAGACATCGAAGCACAGCGCAACAATCCCTCAAGGCATGACCTAGAATGGCACATGGAGAGGATGATGTCACTTCCCCCATGGCATGACTTCTACATGATAGAGGCTGAGTACGACCCTACACAAAACCCGACGCATGCCCCTGATGACGAAGTGTTTAAGGCGATGAAGAGCAAAGTGCTCGACTGGTTGGATGAAAAAATTGCAAACTGGTGGATCATGAGGGTCCACAATGGAAAGGAGGCATCCGATCAGTTGCTTGTATTGGACCAGAATTTCTCTGAGGCGTATGACGCGCATTGTGACACTTACCGACCCGTCTTGTTCGCTAACATTGCTCCTACAAGTACTCAAAGCCCTAGCAGAGTTGAAGACGCGGCAGAAGTACATGGGCAGCACATTGATCAAGACCCACTTGTCAAGGAGAAGGGCAAGCAACTGCTCTTTAAAGAAGACATCACTCCGAAGAAGAGGAGCGCTGGTGCAGAACTTTCGCTCCCTCATGTTGCGAAGAAGCCCCGGTTTGGTGCAGCCCGACCTCTTAGTGCAAACCCTCCTGCAGCATCGACGGCCATGGAAGCAAGCGCCCTTGAAGTTTCTGTTCCGGCGCAGCAAACGCAGCAGGAGGTCGAGTTCATTGACCTAGAAGCAGAAGCGTCGGATAGAGAAGAAGGAAGGAAGAGCTCTATTACGCAGCAGTTCACCGTTTCAGCTCTGGAAGCGCTCGAGCCTTCAGGTGCATTCTCTATTTCCTCTTCTCTCTTATGTGCCTCTGGCAACTATTCCTCCCAATGCCGAAACCCTCGTTTCCACCCAGCTTGCGTTTGGCGTCCCCCTCTTTGCCAAGCCTTTCCATGCATCTCAGTCATCGCTCCCTTAACGCTCCCTCCTGTTTCTCAGACGTTTAGCTCCTTTGCGTCTGCCTCCAACGCGTTTGCGTTTCCTGCAGCGTCTGCCTCCAACGCGTTTGCGTTTCCTGCAGCGTCTGCCCCTGCCCCTCCTCAAGTTTCTGATAATCCAATCACTGCATCTGTCGCTGCTGTCATTCCAGACCTGTTGTCGCCCTTACACACCTCCTCAGTTGCAGCAGTGACACCCCTTGCTATCCCGCCCCCAGATCCCAGCGCTTCAGTTGCAGCTATCCAAACCCCGACGTCTCCCAAGGTCGCTGCAGTCGCTAACCCGACTGCTCCTGATTCGACTGTTGAAGCTAACCCACAACGAGCTCTGTTCCCCTTCACGCCACTCTTTGGAGTGCAGGAACCAATGGAAATGGAGTTGGAAGTTTTGGAGGAGGGCCCAATTGCGAAGAGTTTACGCCGGGCGCAGCAGAGTTCCTCGACCTGGCTTAAGGGGCGGAAAAGAAAAATGCGCAGGCTCTAGCATAGGTGGAAAAGAGAGCTATGTTTGACCCGCAGAATATGCAACTCCACAAAATGGAGAAAGTGCCCAAGGTCCAAAAGCCATTAGAGGAGATGACGCCAGCGGATTATTCCTACCGTCATACGGTCGAAGACATGAGAACGATCAATGCAACGGAGAATATGGGGAATATCCAGGTTGAGATGGGCTCCATCTATTTCCATGGGGAGCATTACAAAGCTCGCTTCTACGAGGCTGAGTCCAAGAACGTAGAGCTTGAAGAGACCTTGGCGCTCACAAGGGCGCAACTCGAAGAGGCGCAGTCCAAATCCGAATAGTTGCAGCAGCGCGTGACCAGTTTGGAGTAGGAGGTGGAAAATTACAAGAAAGAAAAGGAACAACACCTCAAAGTGCATGCAGAAGCGGAAAGTCAGTTGCAAGCCCTGAATGCTCAGGTCCAGGAACTGCAAACCCAATTGATAGCAAAGGTAGGGCAAGCAGAGGTCTTCTCAAAAGACCCTATTAAGGAGGTTCGCCATCGCTTCCTAACAAACTTTCGAACAAGGGAACGCAAAGAAATAGCAGTCCTAACATTCATGTTGGAGGCCAAGCAATCAGTCACTTACGGTGCATCTGTCATGGAGGATGCTGAAAAGGACATCGACCGATGGCTGGAGCTGGCCATGAAGGTGCAAACCTTAGAGAAAATGGACCTCAAGCTTACTCCAATGTGCCCGCTTGCTCGGTCATGGGAAACTATGAAAGTAACATTGTGGGCCTATTTTGCAAAGATGAAAACAGTCTGAGAAGCGAGAAGGTTGATGGACGCATTTGAGTGGGAAAGGTACGTTTCTCTGATGTATTTCGAAACTCTTGCACAGCTCGGTTTCCCTGGCTTCACTGACAAAGAAGAATCTATTTTGACAAAGGAAGAGTTGAAGCCAACTTGGGACGCCTTTGAAAGTGATACCTCGGAGATTGATGGTTGGGAGGAGCCCATTTCAGAGCATCAGGTGATGCAAGTAATAGCCAGGTTCGCATGGATTGAATCTTGTTTGGTAGATCTCAACCAAAGAGCTAACTATGCTGACATAGATCAGCTTGAGACTTGTTGGTCACGGATCCACCACCTGGGAAGGACTTGGTGTGTCAATGCGCCCTAGACCTGCAGACCAACATTGAAAGGACGGGAGGAAGGGATGCCCCCCATGCCAATCTCCGGAGAAGGCCGGCTCCTTTCCTAACCTACTTGGGGGTTTTTAGATAAGAGTGCAGGAAAGAGAATAAAAAAGGGGTAAAGGGAACTGGAAAGAGATTTTAAAAGATAAGGGAACAGGAAAGGGATGTAAATATCATGCGTTTCGGGTGGGGGGAGAACAAGCAGCATGATCGCAAATTTGCATCCGAACCAACAACAATTAAAACAAAGCATGTAACAGAAACTGCAGCTGTTATTCTACCCTATGTATCCTTTTGTTTAGTATTCCAGATCCAAATAATCACCAATGCCCAAATCTAGAATTCAGAATTCAGACAGACAGAAATATAAATGGACATGAAGCATAAATACTTAGCATAAGGCATCATAAAAGACAGAGACAAGAAGCAGAGCCAAGGATGCTTTGAATTAATTAGAAGGTGGTCCGTCACAGCAGAGTCCTCTAGCAATATGTCCCCCCTCCACCCTTGTACAATGAAATGAGGCTGCTATTTATAGCGCAATTCCCCCCCCCCGATTACATTTTGGGCACAGAATCCTAGACTTGACAAAAGCTGACAAAAGCGGCTGATGTTGACCTCTGCGGGTAAAGAATGTACTTGCAACAAGGTCCTCCTGAAAATGTGGTAGCTCCGTGGAAATCCGGTAGGTGGGAAGTTGAGTTAGTTTGAATGGGGGCAGATGCGGTACAATCTGTCAGTTCACGCTCATCTGTTCGGTACCCTGGTGACACACCTTCTGTCACATCTTTGACTCGAATTTCGAGGCTAGACACCTGTCAGCATCTGATGGAGGGGGAAGAAATTGTCTTTAAGCTCAGCCTTTGTATGAGCGCAGTCGGGCGGGGCCCGACACTTAGAATATTTTAGCAGCATTTTCCTGTCTTTCTGCCCTATTGCACACAAATTGATGAGCGCAGTCGGGAGGATGAGCGCAGTCGGGCGGGGCTCGACCCTTAGAATATTTTAGCAGCATTTTCCTGTCTTTCGCCCTATTGCGCACAAATTGATGAGCGCAGTCGGGTGGGGCCCGACACTTAGAATATTTTAGCAACATTTTCCTGTCTTTCCGCCCTATTGCGCACAAATTGATGAGCGCAGTCGGGCGGGGCCCGACACTTAGAATATTTTAGCAGCATTTTCCTGTCTTTCCGCCCTATTGCGCACAAATTGATGAGCGCAGTCGGGCGGGGCCCGACACTTAGAATATTTTAGCAGCATTTTCCTGTCTTTCCGCCCTATTGCGCACAAATTGATGAGCGCAGTCGGGCGGATGAGCGCAGTCGGGAGGATGAGCGCAGTCGGGCGGGGCCCGACACTTAGAATGTTTTAGCAGCATTTTCCTGTCTTTCCGCCCTATTGCGCCCAAATTGATGAGCGCAGTCGGGCGGGGCCCAACACTCACAATATTTCAACAGCATTTTCCTATCTTTCTGCCCTATTGCGCACAAATTGATGAGCGCAGTCGGGCGGGGCCCGACACTTAGAATATTTTAGCAGCATTTTCTTGTCTTTCTGCCCTATTGCGCACAAATTGATGAGCACAGTCGGGCGGGCCCAACACTTAGTCAATTTTTTGGCCCGAAATTGAGCTTCCTGGTCCTGCTTCCCGGGGCCATAACTTTTGATCCGCTGACCCGATCGCCTATTATAATATATCGTCGGAAAGCTAGCGAAAAGATCTGCAATGATAAAATGTCCAAAACTCATTTCATCCATTTTATCGCCCCCGTTTATGGCCCGCGAAAACCTAACACCTCCGCATGCACCTTTCTGCCTTAAAGCTCCATACTTAGGCCAAAGTTTATCAAAAACTAATGTGGCAAAAGTGCCAACAAGACCTTCAGATACCTGGTCAGGGAGCTCCAAGATCGTGGCACAATTAAAGAAGACGGTTGGGCCTTGGTTCAGGCAACTTATGAGCGTATCCAGGAGCGTCTCCTGCGATCGGAACCTATCCAACAACACGAAGATCAAGCACAGGAAGGAGATCAAGCACAAGAGGTAGACCAAAGGGAAGGAGGAGACCAAAAAGAAGAAGAGGACCATGAGCGCCAAGAAGAAGAAGACCATGAGTGCTAAGAAGAAGAGGAAGAAGCAGAAAGGGAGAAGTTGGAGGAAGAATCTACTGCCATGAGTGAGCATTCAAAAAATGACAGCGATGATGACTCTGAGCCCAACAGATAAGGCTTGGGATCTTCACATTGAGGCGAGCTCAATCTCCCCACGAGCTGCCAGAGATGTTGGCATCCTGTTGGTCAAGAATCCGCCTTAGGTATGGAATGTCTCATCCATTCGCCCTAGACCCAACCAACATTGAAAGGCTGAAAGGAAGAAATGCCTCCCGTGCCAATCTCTAGAGATGGGCTGGTTCCCTTACTATTCTAACTTGGGGATTGAGATTAAGGAACAAGAAAGAGATTAGAAATGACTGAAAGAGATGAGAAATATGGCCTTAGGCCAAGTAGAACAGGGGTGATGGACAAGCAGCACAATAACTTAATTGCACTCTGAATCAATAGCACTCAACACAAAGAACTAACATAAATTAAAACCAGGCATCTAACATATGCAATCTCCAGAAATTAAAACCAGGTATCTATCGAGGGTCAAATCCAGACATAGAATTATAACCCACAGACAAAGCAGAGAATTTAATAGAAATATAAGATAGAAGACATACAAATAAAGAGAAGTCCAGAATTAGAGCTAAATGTTCTCTGTATTGATAGCATAATTCATGTACAACAAGCCTCTAGAAAAACGTCCATCATATTACATTAGAATTGCTGGCTTTTATAGAGAATTCTGCTACTTGAAACATAAATGCACACCCACAAAACATCGCGGTGGCAAGAAAGATAGGATTTGAGAAATAAACACTCATCAAACAGTAATGAGGCATGGCCTGAAACTGATGACTCGCAGTTGCACCTCTTCAATGTGTTGACAGGGTTAGCTTGCTGGCAGCATCTCCTTGCTTGCTGGAACTTCGCCTCAACGAAAGATAGGATTCTGAAATCCGAAAACGTCAAATCTGGAAGCTTCCTAAACCGACTGCAATTAAGCTGGATGAGTATGCGCCTTGTGTCGCTGAGAAGCGCCTCTAAGGAATACTAGCTGGGGCAAAGGAGGCTAGACAGAAACATGCGCTTAGTCGATGCAGGCCCCACCTACGTTTCGCTGCTTCCTGGCTCGAAACGGGCTTGCGATCCAAACTACAATGAAACGAGTTTGGTATCTTGAGTGCAGCGCTAGCGTTGAAAAGTCAAAGGTCACTGCGCTCTTCCTTGGGTTCGAAACTGCCTTGCGTTGGAAAACTGCAGCGAAAATGCCTTGGAGCCTCTGGTGTTGAAAAGTGAAAGGTCGTTGTGCTCCCACTTACTCCGAATTTGCCTTGCGATGGAAGATGGGAGCGAAACGCCTTGGAGCCTCGGGAGCAGTGCTGGCGTTGAAAAGTCAAAGGGCATTGCGCTGCTACTTTCTCCGAAGTTGCCTTGCGCTCGAAAAACTAAAGCGAAAATGCCTTGGAGGCTCGGGAGGTGACCTGGCCTTGAAAAGTCAAAGGGCATTGCACTGTTGTTTACTCCGAAACTGCCTTTGCACTTGAAACTTTGAGCGAAACGCCTTGGGGCCATACTTAGCATTTTCCTTAAAACTGATGTTGCGCTTTGAAAAGTCAAAGGTGCTTTTGCCTTAGCAGACTCCGAAAACGGGGTGCGCTATTGGTTTGGGGCGAAACAGAGTTGGGCCCCACTTGCCACTGAAATTGAAATGCGCTGCGCCCGTGGAAAAGTCAAAGGCCTTTTCTCCCCTCCTTGGCTCGAAATTGCTTTGCGCTCACTCATAGGGACGAAACAGAACTGGGCCCCACACTTGCACTGAAGCAGATTTACACTAAGTTTCTGAACAGTATGAAGGCGCTTTTGCCTAGTCTAGCCCCGAAAAAGCTTTGCGCTCTTCGGACAAGGCGAAAAGGCATTGCGCTCTCTAGACAGGGTGAAAAGACCTTGGCCCACTTATCATTTTCCTCTTAAAACTGCAACTGCGCCCAGTCAAGGTGTGAAACTGTCTAGTGTTCTCATTTAGGGGCGAAGCAGCCTGAGCGTCATTTATGTCTACTTCACCAAAGCTGGATTATGCTGTTCTTTGGCCCGAAACGGGCTTGTGCTCTACACTTGCCCCGAAACTAACTTGTGCCTGGAGACATGGTGCAAAACTACCTTCGCCCTTGACAAGATAAGGACCCTGCAAGATGAATGAACGGGAAAAAAAAAACTGCACCAGCCCTTGGGCATAGCCAACAAATTTTGACAGCAAAAGCAGGAAAGAAAGAATACATCCTGAACAAAGAACAAAGCCTCGGGAGGGAGAAATTACTGAACAACAAATAATATACAAAGGAAATCACTGTTGCAGGAATGCCAACACATCCTTGCCACATTGATTTCCTGTGTAAACATTTTGCTATTTTCTACAAGGGTAGTTTCGCACCAGGTCCTCAAGCGCAAATTGGTTTCGAGCAAGGAGTGAAGCTCAGGCCCATTTCGGGCCAGAAAGCATCAAAACCTAGCTTTGGAGAAGAAAACGTAAGTAATGCCAATTCTGTTTCGCCCCTGTAGGAGAGCGCAAGGCAGTTTCGGGCCTTGACTGAGCGCAACTGCAGTTTTAAAAGAAAAATACGAAGTGGGTCCAGGTCTTTTCGCCCCGGTTGGAGAGCGCAAAGGCTTTTCGGAGCTGAACTGGGCGAAAACGTCTTCATTCTATCCTAACACTTAGTGTAAATCTGCTTCAACACAATGTGGGGCCCAATTCTATTTTGCCCCTATGTAAGAGCGCAAAGCAATTTCGGGACAAGGAGGGGCGAAAAGGCCTGTTTTGTCTTTTTCTATGGCCAGCGCAAATTCAGTTTCGGAGAGAATTGCAAGTGGGACCCAATTCTGTTTCGCCCCAAATCATGAGCGCAGCCCAGTTTCGGGCTTCTTTTGGGCGAAAGCGCCTTTGACCAGCCCTCAAGGTCAGCGCAAACTTGTTTCAAACTCCCGAGGCAGTGTGGGGCCCAAAGTCTTTTCGCCCAAATCAAGAGCGCAAGCCCATTTCGGGCTAAAGGTTGGGCGAAACGTAGGTGGGGCCCAAGGCGTTTCGCTCAAGTTTCCAAGCACAATTCCTTTTCGGGGTTAGGAGAGAAATAGACTTTGAATTTTCCAAGGCGCAACCCATCAAACAAAAAAAATGCTAAGTGTGGACCGAGGTGTTTCGCTCCAGTTTTCCAGCGCAAAGCAAATTCGGAGCAAGCTTGGGCGAAATGGCCTTTGACTTTTCCACTCTGGCGCCCCTCCCAAGGCAGCAAGGTGCTTTCGCTCCTGTTTTCCAGCGCAAGGCAGTTTCGGGCCTAGTGAGAGAGAAAGTACCTTTGACTTTTCCACGCCGGTGCTGCTCTCAAGATAGCAAAGTCGTTTTGCTACAGTTTTGGAGCGCAAGCCCATTGCGGGCCAGAAAACAGCGAAACGTAGGTGGGGCCTACATCCGCAGCACGCCTGTTTCAGTCTACCCCCCTTGCGTCAGCCATAATTCCTCAGAAACGCCTCTCATCGACGAAACAAGGCATGCCCCCACCGGTTGGATTGCAGTTAGTCTGAGAAGCTTCCAGATTTAATTTTTCCGGATTTTAGAATTCGATCTTCTGTTGAGGCGGTTCCAACAAGTAAGGAGGCGGCGCATCAGGCAAATCATATCGCCACATTGAAGCCATGCAGCCACTTCTCCATGAGTCATCCAATTCGGGCCATGCCTCATTATTGTTTAATGAGTGCTCAAATCCTATCTTTGCTGCCACCACGATGTTTTGTGGGTGTGCATTTATGTTTCAGAGGCGGAATCCTCTATAAAAGCCAACAATTCTAATGTAATATCATGGACATTTTGCTAGAGACTTGTTGTACATGAACTCTGCTATCAATACAAAGAAACTTTGGCTCAAATTATGGATTTCTCTGTGTGTGTATGTTTTCTATCTTATATTTCTATCAATTCTTTGCTTTGTCTATAGGCTATAATTCTATGTCTAGATTTAGCTTCCGATAAAGGGTGAAGACTGGAATAATTCTGGAGATTGCACATATAAGCTATCTGGTTTTAATTTCTATTACTTTCTTTGTGTGGAGTGCTATTGGTTTAGAGTACAATTAAGTTATCGTGTTGTTTGTTCATCACCCCTGTTCATCTGGCTTGAGGCCATATTTCCCATTCCTTTCAAGTTATTTCTAAGTTCTTTCCTGTTCCTTAATCTAAAATCCCCAAGTTAGAGTAGTAAGGGAACCGACTCTCTCTGGAGATTGGCATAGGAGGCATTTCTTCCTTTCGGCATTTCAATGTTGGTCGGGTCTAGGGCGCATGGATGAAACATTCCATACCTAAGGCGAATTTTTGACCAACAAGACAACAGGTTACTTGGTAGTGTCAGCCTTCATGCTGGAGTGTTGGGTCTAGTGAATGAGGGAGTTGACATGGACTCTCATGATTTTTCTCCTTTGGTGCCAGGGGTTAGTGATCATGGTGAACAGCTTCTTGTGGACTTTCCTGAGTTTTTGCAGATTTTGAGTGCCCATATTACAGAGTTTTTCCAGAATATTATCTTGATAGGTACTCAGCAGCACAGTACTTGGTCGTTGGAGTTGGTTGATAGAGGTAATCTGGCTTTTGGAGAGAACTTCCTAGTTTTTTCCACACACACATCTCTTGTGTATACGGGAGTAGTCCAATATGTTAGTTGTTGCCCTTACATTATGGTGCTGAGTATAGTGACATCAGGCTATGAGCAGATAGATTTTGATCCATTGTTGGCTTTTGGGCAGCAGGATGTGGGAAATTTTTTAGGTGTTGTGCAGTTAATTTTAATTCCCACATGGTTGAGTGGTGATTACTGCAGTCTTTCCATGGTGCTGGCATTTATTTTCTCAGATGAAGCTTTGATGATTACAGTTGGTTGGTGTACTTGGGACTGCCCAATTGACACTAGGAGGTTTAGTGTCAATGTGAGGATATTAGCTCTTGACCACGGAGGCACTTCCAGGGTTGGTATTGCTGTCACCTTTAATGTCAGTTTTTTGGCAGGGTCTTTTCTGCATTACTATGGAGACTTCACGATGAGGGATGTGGAGGACTACATTATCCTGTTGAGTAAATTGCTTTTCCTTTTGCCCATGGTGGTGACGGGCAGTGGGATATCTGATAATGTTTTTTTTGAGATGACTTGGCGGGAGATATTTCATTTCAGCCTTATCAGGTATTTCAGCTCCAGACTTGAGGGAGATTTCATCATGGTGTTGCAGATGAGACTTGTGCAGTTTCGGCATGCTGGTAGCTCTGTTGTAATCAGAGTGGTGCAGCGTCAACATGGTGGGTTTTTCCTGAGGCTGTTATGGGACCCTGGAATCATTTGTGGCTGCAGCCAGGATCCGACAGATGAATTGAGGTTGATTTGGTATTGCTTGGGGACAAGCAATCTTTGGGAAGGGCGGACTGTAATGTCCCCTTTCTAAGTTGTCAGTCAGGTGTTGTGGTTTAGCCTATTCCTGGGTTCCCGTAGGCTAAGCAGTGATGGTTAGGGAGCTCAGGAGTCCTGAGTGACTCGAATTCTGCAGTTTCAGGGTGTTTCTTGGCAGTTTACTATTTTTAGTAAGTTGCTATTTCAGGTGAAAGAGCATTTTTCAGTACATAAAGGAAATATTTTCATATTTATAATGTTAAGTTACTTTATAATTTTAAAGTGACTTTATGTTGTTATGTTAAGTTGTTGACCCCCAAAAAAAGCATGCCTAGGGAGAGAAAAGGGGACGTGGGACTCATGAAGGCAAACATGTTTTAAGTTTAATCCCACATTGGCGCCCAGAAGGAGAAATCTCAACGTGGGGTCTATTTATACAGCTACTTGCTCTCATTTTCACCATCCAAGTTTGACAACATAACTGAATGTTGCCGAATTTCCTCCAGGAGATTTGAACAGGGCTTGTTGAGGACGAAAACCCTCTGCAGGATTAACTAGTTTCGATGGTGAGAGATCCACCCTAGCTAGTTGTGGAGTTTTCATCTCAGGAAACTCATTTGGGCTTCAATTTTTAGGATGTTAGGGTTTGAAGATTTTGAAGTTTTTGGTGTGAAGTGTGCATTTCCAGATCTGGCCGTACCATTCTGGGCATAACTAGAGAACCTTATATTGGCTCATTGCTCTTAATCCTATTCAAAATTCATTATGGGCATTTTGGCATCTGATTTGGACTAGCTGGGTGACCCTTTTAAGGGTATTTTGCAGATTTTTAGGTGATTGTGTAAATTTCAAGGAGGGTTGTACAGTTCAGGGAGGTTGTACCTCTGCTTGAAAAATTATGCCATTCAAAAGGATGCAGATCTGAAGTTGAATAAGGTCTGAAAATTGAGGCGCTAGGTCTGTTTGTCTACAGCAGCACTGAACGGTGAATCTGAAGGCCTATATCTCATTGTATGGTCATTTCATGCCTTCAGACATTGACTGATCAACGCTCAGTTTAAATTCCAGGTCTGAGATATATGTAATTCCTGTTGAATATCATTGTATTTGATGTCAATTGAATACTGATAAAGAGTTTAATATATCTGCAATTTTATTGTAATCTGAATGGGCTTGGTAGAAGCCGCCAAATCTGAAGCTATGTTTATTATTTGAATGAAAAATTAGTTTTCTGACAAATAGTCCCAAACTAGGGTTATTACAATGCTATGTTTATTATTAGAATAAAAAATTAGTTTTCAGATTTAAAAAAAAAATAAAAAATAAAAAAATAGTGCCAAACTGGGGTTATTACAGTTGAGGAGGGTGAGATCCATCTGGAGAACTTTTATGTTGTCGAAGCTGAGTTATCTCCCTAAGAAAGAGTGCAAGACACCGCTAGTCCGGGTATCTGAAGAAGGTAGAAATAGATCGAGAGTTGTCCCTAAAAAGGCAATGGAATCTACCCCGGATCTCATAATAAATGGGACAACAAAAAATAAAGTGATGAAGGGTTTCAACTTCACCCAAGGGGCAAAACAAGCAAATCAACTCCTCCGTTAGAAGATGGTGATCTGACTCAATCCGGAGTTGGTGAGAACACACCCTGAGTTGCCCAATAGTGATCTGAAGACTATGCATTGTGTGCTGCTGAAGGTATTTTGGAGGAACTATTCTGCCCTCCTGTATCTGTAAGAAGTGCTCATGGTAGAAAGATAACTTGGGGGAAAGACGGGCAACAGGAGACATCCAAGTGCATCTGGTATACTAGAGACTAACATCCTTTCGGATCTTGTGGAGCATCCTCTCCTTACTAAGTCAAGAGGGGGGAGAACACCCAAAGAATAAGGGGGGAGGTTGTCTATCTGTATCTGAATGCTGGCCAAGAGGGCAAAAACTTGAAAATACCAGCTCCTTCGGCCTTCTCGAGAAATCGGAGAGAGTTCCTGTTGCCACATTTTGCACAGGGGTGCCATGTTTTTGGTTTCTGCATGTAAGCTGCTCTTTTCCTTTCCTTCTCCTCATTTTCCCTTTCTTCTTCTCTCCCTTTCTTCCTCTCCCTCGCAGCTTC
Organism: Wollemia nobilis; assembly: GCA_028583015.1. Classification (NCBI taxonomy): domain Eukaryota; kingdom Viridiplantae; phylum Streptophyta; class Pinopsida; order Araucariales; family Araucariaceae; genus Wollemia; species Wollemia nobilis. Next base: position 11,053,961 of record JAQPPZ010016869.1, on the reverse strand, counting down.
ATTCCCTCTTCTTCTTTCCCCCTTTCCTCCCCCAGCAAACTTCAGCAGGTGTACCTTGAAAAGTTTCTAAGTGTTGGGGCGACACCCGACTTCGCAGCGAAGTCGGAGTGCGCCCCTCAGTTGGAGCGCAGTAGGTAACCCGTGCGCAGCAGGACAGGGAACGATTGAAAATCTGACTAAGTGTCAGGGGCGCAACCCGACTTCGCAGCGAAGTCGGAGTGCGCCCTTCTTCCTGGGCGCACTAGGGGAATGACCTATCAGGAAAATGGCTAAGTGCTGGGGCGCAACCCGACTTCGCAGCGAAGTCGGAGTGCGCCCCTGTTCCAGTGCGCAGTCTGTACAGCGGATGGAGACAGCCAAGCACCGGTGCGCAACCCGACTTCGCAGCGAAGTCGGAGTGCGCCCTTTGACCGGTGCGCAGTTCGGTGAAGTCAACTCAGAAAATGCCAAGGCAAGGAGGCCTTCCAACTGCGCTGTCTTCCTCCTGCGCAACCCGATGGCGCCCGAATTCCTGGCGAAGTTGGATAAACTGCCTTTCAAGGCAGACACGTGTCACGCTTCAGCATCCGACAAGTATCCACCTTCGGGATTCGAGCCAAGATTTGACCGCGCAAGGACAAAGCATGGTCTGCACTACCGGCTCCAGTTGTCAACATTTAAAGCCGATGTGAAGTACCATCCGCCGCACCTACCCGCATTCCTGTTGACCGGAGACTTGACCCAACGCGCTGCCACGTAGCTGTACCGCCTTCAGGGACACCATGCTGCAAGGACAGTCCGGCCCGACAGAAGTCAGCATCAGCAGCTCCTCAGCCGCTCGTGTCAGCTGCTGTCTTGTCTGGGACTTTGTGCCCATGAATGTAATCGGGGGGAGTTTTGGGCTATAAATACCCACCACATTTTCAATGTAAGTGGTGGAAGGGGAATATATTGCTAGGGAACAATTGTAGTCGTGCGTTTGCCTCAAATACAGACATATACTTGGCTCTGCTTACTGTCTTTTATCTTGCATGCTGCCTCTCCTTGTCATTTCTGCCTCATGTTTCTTGTGTCATTGCTCGTTGTTGTACTTGAACTCCGGACTCCAAGCATTTGATGGCCGGGTATTCTTGGAATGCATAGATAGAGGATACATGGGATCGCTGATAGTTGTAGTTTCGATGTATGTCTGTAGATGAATGCTGTTAGTAGTGGTGATTGATTCGTTGCCATGCTGCTTATTCCCCCCACCCAACTCCAATCCCATTTGAAATCTCTTTCTGCACTTTTATCTCTTTCCCGCACTCTTATCTCATTTTATCTCTTTCCTGCACTCTTATCTCAATCCAACCCCCATAGGAGCCGGCCTTCTCCGGAGATTGGCTCGGAAGGCATTCCTTCCTTCCGGCCTTTCAATCTGGTGGGCGAATCTGGGCGCATTGACGACAAGTCCTTTCCTCATGGCAGATTCGTAACCAACAGTTTCTCTGGCACGCCCGGTGGGACCCGAAGTCCCACGTTTCAAAAGCGAATTTCTAACCCGTCTCCACCTGGCACTACCAGTTTGTCTGGTCCACACGGTGGGACATGGTAGTTTCCCACCCTCAAACAGAATCGAAGTACTAGTGCTCGCTTCATTGCTGTTTAAAATTTGAGCACAAGGCGACTCTGCAAATTATCTGAACATTCTCTGAGTCCGTGAAAGACCGGTCCTGACGCCTTCATGCAAACGAGAAGGTGGCGAGCAAGGAATCCGGAGAACCCGCCTGACTTTTACGAAATAGATATTGACGCTCCAGGTGAGCGCGTCAGGCTGGCTGATTACCAAGCTCGCGAAGAAGAGAACCGAGAAGAAGCCGAGGCTGAAATCCAAGAAGCCGAAGCTGAAATTCAAGAAGTTGAGGCCGAAGAAGAATCCACATCTTCGGACGGTTCCGATACCGAATACACTACCGGGTCAGAATCAGACATGGCTGCCCAGCAGGACGATGACGACCTCTTCCCGGCGGTGGATTCTACGGGGCCCTTGGCCCTGGTCGGACAACAAGCTGTGCCCCCTGCTGCCTTAAAGTCTATCCCTACGTATGACGGCTACGGCAAGACGGCGTATGAACACATCCAGGACATTCTTGCCCTGGCTGCGCTACACTCCATTACGGACGAAAGTGTGAAGACCCGTCTGCTGGCCCTTTCCCTTAGGGGGAAGCTTCTCTACTGGTGGAGATCACTGCCAGAGGGATCCATCACAGGGTGGCGACAGTTAGCCGGCAGGCTCGTGAAAGGATGCAACGAGTCTGCTGACCCTTCTTCTTTGCTGCATCAGTTCCAAAGTATCCAGAGACACCCCCAAGAGGAGGTGTCAGATTTCAACATTAGGTTTGCGAGGTCTTGGAAACGAGTACCTCGCGAACTCCGACCGTCAGCAGGTCAGGCCGCCTACTACTACCTGAGGTCCTTCAACTCAGACATTTGCCTGCTGCTGAAGGTGGCCAGAATCAACACATTCCCTGCTCTGTACGAAGCTGCCCAACAAGCTGAAATGGACATCATCTCCATCGGCAGGCTTCCGCACAGAGAACAACCGCCCATCTATCCTGATTTTCCCCGATCACAGTATCCATCAGCTTCTGGTTCAGAACCGTCCACTTCAGGGCAGCAACCCCAGCAGCAATGGAATCCGGCGCCGGTCGTGAATTCTTACGGCCCGCCACAGATTCATTATCCGCCTCCCCGACCTCCGCGTCTTCCAGCACTTCCTGCTCCCCCGCAGCATGCACAATATTCAACTCCTCCTCCATTGGCCGCATTACCTCCCCCAGCTCAGTTGCCGCCACCTCCGAACCATGATATCCAGAATCAAATTCTACAGGAGGTACGGGCTCTGGCCTCTGGCTATCACACCATGTCTAATGACATGACTGTCCTAAAAAAGAAGCAGGCCCAGATGGACCTGGCTCCAAGGAGGCCATATCCGCCCTCGGCGTTGACAAAGGATCGGCCCCCCGAGCAACATTTGCAACGGCGGCCCCCTCCGAGGAATGCTGCCATAGAGGATGAACCTGGTACATCTGACCAGGTCAACTGGTGCACCACGTGCAACGACCCGCATGATGAGGAAGATTGTACCCTGCACCAGCACTACCTCCAGACCTTGGCCGGCAGCGCCATTGAAGACGAAGAACTCTATATGATCCTGGGCGACGAAAGCAATTTCGCCGTTTCAGACGAAGTTCCAATGCCGCCTCCCGCCAAGGAAAACAAGAAGTCTGCCGAAGCTGCGGCCAAACCCCTAAAGGTGTACGCTAGAAGAGACAAGGCGCAACCCGAGGAGATACCACCGTACAAAAGGCTGTGGCCCTACACAGCCAAAGACAAGACTCCTCCGGCGAAGACTCCCGCAGTCAAGCCTCCCATTGCCAAAGCTTTTCCGGCTAAAACCCCCGCTGCTCAGCCTCCAGCTGAAACAAAAGAACAAGCTCAGGAGAGGCTGAGATATCCGTCTCTGACCAAGAGACAGAGAGTTGAGGCCACTCAACAGTACCGGACGAAGTACGAGCCGACGAAGGAAGCGGAAGGGGCGAGCACTTCGGGCTACAACATAGTAGACGAGTTGAAGAGAACTCCCACAAGAATCAGCATGTATGATGCTCTTCAGCTCCCAGGCTAGGTTGATCTGCTGCAAGAATCCCTGAAAATCATGAAGAGCGGCAAGCAGATACAGCCTGCTGTCCTGGTACAACCCCTGACAGTCTCAGCCACTGGGAAGAACAGACCACCTCCCTTCTATCTGTCATTACGGATGCAAGGGCACATAGTACACAACTGTATGGTGGACTCTGGTGCTTCCACGACCGTAATGCCGAGAGCCGTCTGCGACGAGATCGGGATGGAGTACACAAGGAGCAGCCAAGGCGTGCTGCAACTAGACGGCACCCCTGTCAAGACAGTCGGTGTCATCAAAGACATCCCCATTCGGCTGCACAAAGCTCTGGACATCGTGGTCATCCAAGAGGTTGTGGTCGTCGACTTGGAACCCTACTTCGGCATGTGTCTCTCCAGGGAGTTCACTGCGAAGTTGGGCGGGTATTTGTCTCTGGACTACTCTCACATGGAAGTGCCCTTCAAAGGAAGGAGACTGAAAATCTTCAATGAGAAGCCTTCCACTTTCTTAGTAGAGAAGATACCCGGAGAAGAGCCTGAGGACTGCATGGTTCAGCTGACGGAGGAGGAACTGGTGACAGTGGACATGACGGAGCAAGCTCTCGAGCAGCTGCAAGTAGAAGATGAATTCTCCTTGCGGGACTTCAACGCCGTAATTGAAACAGAGCAAGGCTGTTACACCATTGTTCAGCCTGAGAGGTTTGACAAGTCAGCCAGGAGAGAAGTAGGACCTGCACCTGAGAAGCTGTGGAAGCTTTTCTTTGACGGCGCGCGATGCAAAAATGGCGCCGGTGCTGGAGTACTTTTGGTTTCCCCAACCGGGATCCAGAAGGATTACACCTACAGGCTGGCTTGGAGCTGTACCAACAACGCGGCGGAGTATGAAGCCCTGTGCTTGGGTTTGCGAAAGGCGGAGAGGTTGGGAATCAAGCACCTGCAGATATACGGAGACTCAGAACTGGTGTGCCACCAGATCACGAATAAGTGCGCCTCCAAAAAGCACTATCTCAAGGCGTACCGAAATCGGGTCTGGGATCTGATGGAGTCTTTTGACTCGTTGAATGTCAAGGCTATTTCACGAGAGAAAAACAAGCATGCTGACATTCTGGCGTCTGTTGGAGCCAGGTACATTCCGGCTGATGACACTGTCCAAAAGCCGAAGCCGGTTCGCACCATTTACAGGCCTTCTGTGCCTGATAAGGACACCCACTGGCAGGTGTTCAGCTGTGACGAAGAGATCGTCACATTCTTGGTAAATGAAGCACTTTCAATCGAAGGTAGAGACCCTGATGACGAGCAATATGAGGGGTTGATACAACTGAAAAATAATCATGTCCCGAAAGGACTGATTACCCTAGAGAGCCTATTTGATCAGAATGACAGAGCCATATCTCATCGGATCAAAGTAGACCCGAAGCAGTATGCTGACCTGGAGCTGGAATCTGGCAAATCAATCAAGGTCGGGACAGACTGCACCACAGAGGAACTCGAGCAGATCAGAGCATTGTGTCGAGAGTTCCCTGACATAGTAGCCTGGAGCTACCAAGACTTGAAGGGGTATGACAGAGAAATAATCCAGCATACCATTGAGCTAGAAGATGGCGCCAAGCCATTTCGGCAAAAACAGAGGGCCGTCAATCCGAAAATCGAGGCCATGATGAAAGTCGAGCTCTTGAAGATGCTCGAGGCTAAGATCATCTACCCCATCAAGCATTCATCCTGGGTTGCGAACTTGGTTCCTGTGAGGAAGAAGAACGGAGACATTCGTCTCTGCGTGGATTTCAGAAATCTAAATCAGGCCTCCCTCAAGGACCATTACCCGCTTCCCCAGATCGATCAGATCCTCCATATAGTTGCTGGAGCCCAGAGATTTTCCCTCTTAGACGGCTTTTCCGGCTACAACCAGATATGGGTCAAGGATGAGGACCAGCACAAGACGGCGTTCACCACCAAATGGGGAACGTTCGCCTATCAGCGCATGCCATTCGGCTTATCCAATGCTGGCGCCACATTCCAAAGAGCCATGGACCTGGCCTTCCGAGAGCTGCTCAACAAAGTGATTGTCATCTACTTGGATGACATGACTGTTTTCTCTCACAAACGAGAAGATCATGTTCCCCACCTGCGGCAAATATTCGAAAGATGTCGTGAATTCGGCATCTCCATAAACCCGAAGAAATCTGTCTTCGCGGTGAAAGAAGGAAAGCTGCTGGGACATGTCATCTCCGAGAAAGGCCTGGCTATAGATCCTGACAGAGCAGAGGCTCTTCTCCGCTTGCCCGCCCCAATCGACAAGAAGGGACTACAGTCCTTCTTCGGCCAAATCAACTTCGTGCGGAAGTTCATACCGGACTTCGCACAAGTAATCAAGCCTATGGCCGAGTTGCTGAAGAAGAACACAGAATTTCTGTGGACTGAAGAAAGGGAGCAAGCCTTCGAGGAGATCAAAGCTCGCATTGCACAAGCACCGGTGTTGATAAACCCGGACTACTCCAAGGAGTTCATCCTGTACGCGGTGGGAGAACCAGAGAGTTACGCCGCAGTCCTGACCCAAAAGGGAGAAGATGGCGAGGAGCGCCCCATAGCGTTCCTAAGCCAAGTAATCCAGCCGCATGAAGAAAAGTACAACTTTATAGAGCGGCAGGTTCACGCTGTCATGAAATCTCTTCGTAAGTTCAGGCACTTTGTCTCCCAGAGCAAGATCACCGTATTCGTGATCCACCCTGACGTTCGAAGCTTTATTATACAAGGGGAACCGGGTCACAAGAGGGCAGGATGGATTGCCAAAATCCAGGAGTTCGACATCGAAGTGCGGCCAACCAAGCTAATCAGAGGCCGAGCCTTGTGCCAGGAGCTAGCCCGAAGCGCGGCAGCCGAGATATCCGCCTGCGAGTGGGAGGACCCAGCAACACGCATCAACCTAGCTAACTCCTTACCCGAGGAGTGCGACTGGACAGATGAACTGGTGAGATATTTCTGCACCGGAAGATGCCCAGACCACACGAATGCCTCACAAAGAAGGAGGTTTCGGCTAGGTGCACTGAAGTACACTCTTCGCCCCGAGGGGCTTTACTTTAAGAACATCGACGGCATCCTGTTGCGGTGCGTCAGAAAAGCAGACCAGTCCAGGGTCCTCGAAGAATTTCATTCCGGGATGCCTGGAGGTCATCATTCTGCAAGGCCCACGGCCTTGAAAATAATCAGAGCTGGGTACTACTGGCCCACTCTGTTTACAGACGCTCATGCAGTCTGTAGCAAATGTGATCAATGCCAGAGGTTTGCTGGCAGGAACAAGAAAGCACCCCTGCCCCTTCAACCGATCCAAGCCGAGACTCCGTTTCAGCAATGGGGTCTGGACTTCATCGGGGTGATTTCGCCGAACTCTGCAGCGGGCCACAAGTTTATCTTAACTGCCACCGATTACTTCACACGGTGGGCAGAGGCGATCCCTACAAAGAACGCCGACCAGGAGACGGTCATCAGGTTCCTCGAAAGCTTGATCACCCGTTTCGGGGTCCCGCAATCAATAGTAACGGACAATGGTCCGGGGTTCGCAGGCGCAGTACTCACAGAGTACACCAGCAAATTCGGCATCTATCACAAGATGTCTTCCAATTACTACCCGCAGGGGAACGGTCTCGCCGAGTCCACCAACAAAAATCTGCTGAAGATCATCCGAAGGACAGTGGAGAAAAATAAGAGGACTTGGCACCTACTCCTGAACCGGGCGCTGTGGGCGGACAGAATTTCATTCAAGAAGTCCATCAAAACGTCCCCTTATGCGCTCGTGTACGGCAAAGAAGCTGTCTTGCCAACGCACATTGAGATGCCCGCTCTTTGGATGCTCGATGAGGAAAGAAGCAGCGGGGATCCAGTAGACGACAGACTTTGCCAACTGTTGCAGTTGGAGGAAGACAGAGAGAAAGCGTACCAGGCCTTCACAAAACATGCCAAAGCCACTCAAGACTGGTTCGCAAAAGGTACCACTGCCCGAGTTTTCAAAATCGGGGACCTGGTGCTAAAGTGGGACTCGTTCAAGGCCAAACCCGGCAACCATGGAAAGTTTGATGCCCTCTGGGAGGGCCCCTATCAGATTGCCCGGGTTAATCAATTCAATGCATATGTGCTTCGGGACATGGAGGGACATCCTCTCCCCATTCCCGTCAACGGGTTCCACCTCAAGTTGTACCACCACTAAAGGCGCCCGAAAAGGCCCTTCTTTGTACAGATTTCCCTTTTTGCATTTTAAAGTTTTCAGCATGTAAATATTTCAAGTTTTTTTAGTTTTCCAAGTAGCCCAAGGTGGTCCGAGGCAAATGCCTGACTTCGCAGCGAAGTCAGGCAGCGCTCATCAAATGGGGCGAAGAAGGGAACAGAGCAGTTAAAAGGAGCTAAAAACGCCTAACTCTGACTGCCCACCCGACTTCGCAGCGAAGTCGGGTTGCGCCTTCTCCAAGGAGCGCAGTCGGGTAGCAGATTACAAGTAAAATGCCCTAAAGACGGACTGCGCCCATTTTTCAGCCGAAGTCCGTACTGCGCCCGCTTTCAGGGCGAACCTCGAACTGCGCCCATTCCCTGGGCGAAGTCCGAGTGCGCCCCATTCTCTGGGCGAAGTCCGAGTGCGCAAGATGGCGTGGAAAATTAAAGTGCAAAACCCAAGCTGCGCCCGTTTTTTGGCGAAGTTCGGATTGCGCCCAAATTCTGGGCGAAGTCCGACTTGCGCCCCTTTTTCGGGCGAAGTCGGACCGCGCCCCCCATCCCGGGCGAAGCACGAACGGCTCATCACGGAAAGCGCCAAAAGTTCACAAGTGTGGGCCCGGTGTGAAGTCCGACGCATGGCAAAGTTGGGTTAATTAAAAGGTCCTTTGAAAAGTGTGCCCAATGGTGGCAGCGACGTCAGCAACGGCACGACGTCCAAGAAAGCTTTAAATGATTGCGCAATAACCAAAGATGGCGCATTTAAAAGGCAACCTTGCGCGATAACCAAGGGTGACGTATTTAATGGGTAAGGTGCGCCCTGGGCCAACAAAGCACGTTTTTTTTAAAAAGAGGGCCCATGCGTAGCCGCCAAAATCACAGCGCCTCCACCAACCCATAGTTAACTGCTTTAACTTCCTCCCTCGCGCCATTAATGAGCAGTCACCGTCTACAAAAGACCCTGGCGCCAGCCAGAAAATTTATAAGTTGAAGCTGACTCCCGGACTGCAGAGAATAAGCCTGACAAGTTCGGAAGCTGTGGTCCCTATCTCTGATTGTTTCGACAAGGATGGACAAGGGAAAAGCGCCCGTGCAGGCGCAATCAAGTGTAAGTCCGCGCGAAGCTGACGAGTCTCCAGAATCTAGTGACCATGAGAGCACAGCGCCTCGGAAGGGCAAGAAGGAAAAATCCAGAACGAAGAGGCGCGTAGCTGGTCAGACTCCGCCGCCACCAATCAATCGTCTGTCCGGATACAAGGATGGTTTGTTCTCCATCAGCATCACGAAGCTGCGTCTGACTATCGCAAAGTGGGTGGGTAAGGTTCCACCTTCTCACCACCTCGGAGCCGCATATAATTCGAATCTTCATTATTTCCTGTGCCCTCCGACTCACTGGTGTCCGGAGCTGGTTGAAGTAATTGCTGAATACTATAAACCAGCTGCGCGGCAGGTCTGCGATAACAAAGGAAGGGTGTTGTTCACTCTTTTCGGAGAGAGCATCCAGCCGGCGTTCGCCCCAGGACTTCAGTACAGTCCAGACGCAATTATCAGAAGGGTGAACATAGAGGAGCAGACCGGCAGATTTTCGCAGACGAAGCGGATGAGAGAGTTTCTTAACTCAGAGCTGAAGACTCCGCTAAATCCCGGACAGTGGCCGACTGGCCCCATACCGCTGGACCGATTCGAGAACAAATATATTTATATCATCCTAGCGTGGGTCCTTGGCTGCGATTCAGACCGAGTGGTGCGGCCGTTTCAGCTGGCAATGGCCGAGTGCATCTTGCACGGGGAGTTTTACGACTCCACGGTGCAGAAGAGCGGGAAGCGCCCAATCTTCTACGATTGGGCGGACTGGTTGGCCTACGCGATTCATGCGAGCCTAGTAAGACTGCAGCAAAGGCAGTCGACGGACTTCCGGTTTTGCTCATTCCTCACATGGCTATGCCTGTACCATATGCATTACCGGATGAACGTCCCTAACCTGAGGAAAGCAAACGAACGAGGAGAGCCGCTCCCCGTGTACGAATGGACTGAGGCCCTGTACAGGAAAGGCTCGTTCTACGAGTTTAATGTCGGTTTTACGGGCCGGGCAATGGGGCTCGTTCAACCGTGGCGCGACTCACCCACCAGCGGCTATGACAAAGCATCTGACGGACAACAAGCTTGGTGATACCTTTCGGCTGACTCAGGGCACTGTCGTCCGAATCTACGGATTCAAGGGGAAGCCGTGTTTGCTGCCCTACTTCTGCACAGACCATCAGTTCGGGATGGAGGTGGCGCGGCAAATGGACTACGTTGAAGAGGAATTTGGCCAAGGGAAGAAGAGAGGTCACATATTCAAATATCCTATGACCTGGGCCAATATTCAGGTCTTCGAAATCGGGCAGCACGTTTATCTTGAGCAAGAGCTGCTGGAGATGGGCCTGATAATGCTGCCACAACGCTGGAAATACGACCCAATCGGGGTCCGGGGAAAGTTCACACACATCTGTCCGAGACCCGAAATCATGAAAGAAAGAAGAAATTTGACAGGTGCAGACCTCCACTGGCGCATTCATCTGATGCAGTCATGGCCACCATGGCATGAATTTTACTGTGAGGAGGTCACCTATGATCCTGAACGAAACCCGGACCACCAAATGGAGTCAGCGGGATTCAAGAAATTCCTCGCTAAGGTGGCACCGCTTAACTGGCATAAAGACAAAATCCTCGAATGCTGGAAAATGAGGTGTCGCACGCAACACGACAAGTCAAGCCGGAGGAATCTTGCCGTTGATGATGAGTTTTCGGCACTATATGACCAACACGTCGACACGTGGCAGCCCCTCGAATTTCGAGTTTGCGTTCCCCGAGGCGCGAACATAAGGCATAAAAGGAGGGCTACCCCTCAGTCATCGTCAACCCCGGCGACTTCCAGCGCGACTCCTTCCAGCAGTCAGGTGGGCCCAATGCGACTTGTTGTTTCTGTGGCAGTGCCGAAGTGGCGCAAGGTTCGGAGCGGTCAATTCTTGAGCTGGCCCCTCCATCAACAGAGAAGACGCTCACACCGCCAGCCAGTGGACCAAGTGCGGCAGGTATTTTACCAGCGCGACCCAGGTACAAATTTACCGTGGGGACATCAGCGCCTGCCGCCCCTTTATTGCCGCTCCCTTCTGGACCAGCCACGGCGTCGGGAGAAAAGAAAAAGAAAAAGGTCGAAAGGACCAAACGACCGCTGGAACCAGTGCAGCAGCCACCTGCAGAGCAGCCACAAGCAGCAGCGCCGGAGGTTGTCTCTTTAGACAGGCCCGAACCAGTAGCGGACATCCAGGCTGCAACCATTCCTTCAGCGTCGGCTCAGGCGGAGCCCGCAGGTACGTCCTCTGTGCCATTTGCCCAAGTCCATGTCGGCCCTGCAAAAACCCCGACTCCCACTTCATCAGGGCAAGTCGTAGCCGCATCCTCCGCATCGCAAGCCACCCCGCCGTTCAACGACTTTCACTCTTTTGACCAGTTTGCTCAGGACCCCAATGCCTTTCAATCCCTGAGTCAAACCCAAGAGCCTTCACCCGCGGTTAGTGCTGAAGCCGCTCCTTCATCTCCACATCTTTCGCCCCAGCCAACTGAAACCCTACCAGCGCCGTCTAGCCAAACCCCTGTCACTCCTAGGACCCGGTCACCCTCGAAGGTTACTACCCCCTCTGGTATCCCACCTACTTCATTGTTCGCGGGAAAAATGCCGCAGCAGGCCCAGGAGCTGGAAGACCTTGATTTCATGAGCATCACTGAGGACCAGCCTCTGGCAGTAAGAGCCGCAGGGGGATCTGCCTCCTTCCTACAAGGAGTTAAACGCAGAAGGGCCGAGGGGATAGCTGCCCCGGTCAAACGCACAAAGTTTGACCTAAATCGGAGAGTGCTTACGACAGAAAAGCTGATTCCTAAGGTGAAAAAGCCTCTCCATGATATGACCGAGGCAGACTACGAGCTTCAGACGAAGGAGAAGAACTTCGATGATATCAACGAAGAATATGAGATCCGCGGTATTCGCCGCAGAACAGACAACCTCCTTGTCAAGCATCTCGAAACCCAGGAGGCGCTTTTCCAGCTACAGAATACAACCAGGCAGCTCGAAGAAGACTTGGCGAGGGCTACAGCGCAGTTGGGGTCAGCACAGCAAGAAGTTGAAGACCTCAAGGCCCGGCTGGCCGCCGCTCGGCAGACAGCCGAACAAGAGAGGAAAGAAGCGCTGGAGCAGATTTCACAACTGCAGGGTTCACTGAAACAGGCGCAGTCGCAGCTAGCCGAGCAAGCATTACAAGCGGCGGCCTTTTCAAAGAGCAAGGCGAAGGAGATGCGCGCAAGTCTGCTACAAGGTTGCAAGCCCAACCTTGTCAAGTCCTTGACAGTTCTGGATTTCTTATCCAGAATTGAAGAAGTATCTGCCCAGGGCAAGCCTGTGGTAGAGGAAGCCGAACACCAGGCGAGGCAACTGCTAGACCTGGCTATGAAACTTGAGAAGATAGAACACGATGGCTTCCGAATCTCCCCTACGTCCTGTCTTGCCTCAGCGTGGGCAAATGCAAGGGTAACCTTGCACACTTACTTCGCCCGGACGGAAAGGATCAGAGCAGCCAGGCAGGCGCTGGACGCCTTAGAACAGGAAAGACAAATTCTCCTGGCTCCTTTTCGTATTCTGTCCGAGCATGGGTGTCCGAGCTATGTCAGAGATGACGAGCTCCTCACCCTTGAACAGGTAAAAGAGAACTGGCTGTCCTTTGAGACAGATACAGCTGAAATCGATAGCTGGACAGAGCCAGTTCAAGAAGCGCAGGTCACTCAAATGGTGGCTAAGTATTGCAAAATCAACTCTTCTCTTGGGGAGTTGGGCAAAAGATTTCACACCATTGACCTGCACGCAGTCGCTGCATTCCATGCAATACTCAGAGAAATCAGCGACCCTTCTCCTTTCCAAGCCGCAGTCTGGGACCAAGCTAAGACTGTGGCCGAACGCATCAGCAAGCGAGAGGCCGGGAGCGGAGAGCCTTCTGATTCGAAAGGCGAAACTGAGGAGGCGACTGGTGAAAGTGAAGATGAAGAAGAACAGTTGCCCCAAGGGAAACGACCAGAGCAGCGGAAGACAGGGGAAGGAAGTTCCTCTGCACCCAAAGGATAAAGGCATGGTTCTTTGCGCCGAGGCGAGCTCGACACCCCGCGAGCCGCCAGGAATGTTGCCACATTTTGCACAGGGGTGCCATGTTTTTGGTTTCTGCATGTAAGCTGCTCTTTTCCTTTCCTTCTCCTCATTTTCCCTTTCTTCTTCTCTCCCTTTCTTCCTCTCCCTCGCAGCTTCATTCCCTCTTCTTCTTTCCCCCTTTCTCTCCCCCGACAAACTTCAGCAGGTGTACCTTGAAAAGTTTCTAAGTGTTGGGGCGACACCCGACTTCGCAGCGAAGTCGGAGTGCGCCCCTCAGTTGGAGCGCAGTAGGTAACCCGTGCGCGACGGGAAACGATTGAAAATCTGACTAAGTGTCAGGGGCGCAACCCGACTCGCGGCGAAGTCGGAGCGCCCTTCTTCTGGCGCACTAGGGGAATGACCTATCGGAAAATGGCTAAGTCTTGGGCGCAACCCGACTGCAGCGAAGTCGGAGTGCGCCCCTGTTCCAGTGCGCAGTCTGTACAGCGGATGGAGACAGCCAAGCACCGGTGCGCAACCCGACTTCGCAGCGAAGTCGGAGTGCGCCCTTTGACCGGTGCGCAGTTCGGTGAAGTCAACTCAGAAAATGCCAAGGCAAGGAGGCCTTCCAACTGCGCTGTCTTCCTCCTGCGCAACCCGATGGCGCCCGAATTCCTGGCGAAGTTGGATAAACTGCCTTTCAAGGCAGACACGTGTCACGCTTCAGCATCCGACAAGTATCCACCTTCGGGATTCGAGCCAAGATTTGACCGCGCAAGGACAAAGCATGGTCTTCACTACCGGCTCCAGTTGTCAACATTTAAAGCCGATGTGAAGTACCATCTGCCGCACCTACCCGCATTCCTGTTGACCGGAGACTTGACCCAACGCGCTGCCACGTAGCTGTACCGCCTTCAGGGACACCATGCTGCAAGGACAGTCCGGCCCGACAGAAGTCAGCATCAACAGCTCCTCAGCCGCTCGTGTCAGCTGCTGTCTTGTCTGGGACTTTGTGCCCATGAATGTAATCGGGGGAAGTTTTGGGCTATAAATACCCACCACATTTTCAATGTAAGTGGTGGAAGGGGAATATATTGCTAGGGAACAATTGTAGCTGTGCGTTTGCCTCAAATACAGACATATACTTGGCTCTGCTTACTGTCTTTTATCTTGCATGCTGCCTCTCCTTGTCATTTCTGCCTCATGTTTCTTGTGTCATTGCTCGTTGTTGTATTGAACTCTGGACTCCAGCATTTGATGGCCAGGTATTCCTGGAATGCATAGATAGAGGATACATGGGATCGCTGATAGCTGTAGTTTCGATGTATGTTTGTAGATGAATGTTGTTAGTAGTGGTGATTGATTCGTTGCCGTGCTGCTTATTCCCCCCACCCAACTCCAATCCCATTTGAAATCTCTTTCTGCACTTTTATCTCTTTCCCGCACTCTTATCTCATTTTATCTCTTTCCTGCACTCTTATCTCAATCCAACCCCCATAGGAGCCGGCCTTCTCCGGAGATTGGCTCGGAAGGCATTCCTTCCTTCCGGCCTTTCAATCTGGTGGGCGAATCTGGGCGCATTGACGACAAGTCCTTTCCTCATGGCAGATTCGTAACCAACAGTTCCATCGTGGAGCGAACGACGAGGTAAGGGTACCGCCTGCAACCCTTAGGGGTATCTCCGAAAGTTTGAATCCTATGATGATAACCAATAATCAGGAAGATAATCTCAAGCTGGAAAGGAGAAGCCCCAAACTCTGCCAAAATAATAGAGTGGGGGATTGTGCCCTTGCAACGAATGAATCGTTGAAGAAAGAGTGTCTGGACTTGTTCAACCCGTGATCACTCAGTTGGGCCAAGACTAGGACCCCAAACCACTGACCCATAAGTAATAGTTGGCTTGACCAAGGCATCAAAAATCCTCATCTTCACAAGTATATCCTGAAAATGTGCTTTGAAGCAATTCCTCTCTAGCAAAGACAAAGCTGCATATCCCTTACACACTCGGGCCTCGGTGGCGGGTTTCATCTCAAAAGTGGGAGCATTTCATGTTAAGGTGACCTGTTTATTATGACATTTAGGGGACGTAGCATTTTGTTTTTGCTTAATTATTTTTGCAAATATAAAGTTACACAATATCATTTCAGCAAAACCAACCAATTCAAGTTGGTAGACTCTTAGACCAACATACAAATCATGAATAGAGAAAAATTTATGAAAACAAATAATGTATTTTGGGGCCTATTATACAAGTAGGCCTTGTTCAACTCACTACAACTTAGAAAACTAGAATCTAGAAACTTTGATTATGCGTATATAACAACACTTATATTAATTCTGATTTTGACGGGCATTACCGTGATTCACTTCAATATTACTATAGTAGTAGAATACCGTGGTAACTGTTGGTCACTAATCTGCCATGAGGAAAGGTTTTGGTATAATGCGCCCCAGATTCGCCCACCAGATTGAAAGGCCGGAAGGAAGGAATGCCTTCCATGCCAATCTCCGGAGAAGGCCGACTTCCTATGGGTTTTTAGTGTTTAAGCTAAGAGTGCGGGAAAGAGATAAATTGCGGAAAGAGAATCCAAATGTGATTGGAGTTGGGTGGGGGGAATAAGCAGCACGACAACGATCAATCACCACTACTAACAACAGTCCTATACAGAACACATAATGAAACTACAGCTATCATGCATCCTATGTATCCTCTATCTATGCATTCCAGGAATACTTAATCATCAAATACCGGAGTCCAGA
Source organism: Wollemia nobilis (assembly GCA_028583015.1). NCBI lineage: Eukaryota > Viridiplantae > Streptophyta > Pinopsida > Araucariales > Araucariaceae > Wollemia > Wollemia nobilis. The sequence goes on along the minus strand of JAQPPZ010016869.1, from coordinate 11,038,213 downwards.
GTTCAGTACAACAGTAAGCAATGAAATAAGAAACATGAGGCATAAATGACAAGGAGAGGCAGCATACAAGATGATGACAGTAAGCAGAGCCAAATATGTGTCTTGTATTCAGAAGCAAACGTATAGCTACAATGGTTCCCTAGCAGTATATTCCCCTTCCACCCATTACAATGAAGTTGTATGGCTATTTATAGCCCAAGTTCCCCCCGATTACAATTACGGGCACAAAGTCCCAGACCGGACAATAGCTGACAAAAGCGGCAAAAGAGCTGTTGATGCTGACTCCTGTCGGCGAGGACTGTACCTGCAGCAAGGTCTCCCTGAAAGCTGTACAACTACGTGGCAGCGCGTTGGGTCAAACTTCTAGTCAGCAGGAATGCGGGTAGCTGCGGTAGATGGAACTTCACATCAGCTTAAATAGGGGCAGTTGGCATAGGCAGTGCGGTCCATGCTTGTCCTTTATCTCGTCACGTCTCGGCTCGAATCCCGAGGCTGGACACTTGTCGGATTTTGATGAGTGACACATGTCTGCCTTGAAAGGCAGTTTGTCCAACTTCGCCCGGAATCAGAGCGCTGTCGGGTAGCGCAGGCGGGAAACAACGCAGTTGGGGAGGCCTCCGTGCCTTAGCCAATTTTTGGGCTTGCTTGATGAATCTTGCCCAACTGCGCACCGGTCAAAGGGCGCACCCAACTTCGCTGCGAAGTCGGGTTGCGCACCGGTACTTAGCACAAAAAGAGGAGCGCACCGGTCAAAGGGCGCACCCCGACTTCACTGCGAAGTCGGGTTGTGCTCCAGCAGTTAGCCGATTTTCTGCACACTGCTTTCCCAAGTGCGCACAGGAAGAAGAGCGCACCCCGACTTCGCTGCGAAGTCGGGTTGCGCTCTGACACTTAGCCAAATTCTGATCAGCTCCTGTCTGTTTTTGCACTTAGCATTCCCTAGTGCGCTCCAACTTGAGGGCGCACCCCGACTTCGCTGCGAAGTCGGGTTGCGCTCCAACACTTAGCCGATTTTCTGCACACTGCTTTCCCAAGTGCGCACAGGAAGAAGAGCGCACCCCGACTTCGCTGCGAAGTCGGGTTGCGCTCTGACACTTAGCCAAATTCTGATCAGCTCCTGTCTGCTTTCGCACTTCGCATTCCCTAGTGCGCTCCAACTTGAGGGCGCACCCCGACTTCGCTGCGAAGTCGGGTTGCGCCCTAACACTTAGAATTTTTCAGGGAACACTTGCTCAGTTTTGGGAACTTGAATGGGGGAAGTACAAGGGAAAAAGGGAGGAATGAAACTGTAGGAAAGGGAGAAAGGGAAAAATGGAGAAAGGGAAGAAAGAGGAGGGAAGGAAGAGCAGCACACTTACAGATTTTGAAAACATGGCACCCCGTGCAAAATGTGGCAACATTCCTGGCGGCTCGCGGGGTGTCGGGCTCGCCTCGACGCAAAGAACCAGGCCTTCATCCATTGGATGCAGAGGAACCTCCTTCCCCTGCTTTCCGCTGCTCTGACGACTTCTCCCCGGGCAACCGTTCTTCTTCAGGATCACTTCCGGCAGTTGCCTCTTCTGTTTCTCCTCCTGAACCTGAATGTTCTTCATTGTCGGCCTCCCGCTCGCGGATGCGTTCATATGCAGCCTTGGCTTGGTCCCAGACTGCTGCTTGGAAGGGCCCTAGGTCGCTGACCTCTCTTAGTGCTGCGTGGAATGCAGCAACTGCGTGCAGGTCGATGGTGTTGTATCTTTTTCCCAACTCCTTAAGGGAGGAGTTGATTTTGCAGTATTTTGACACCATCTGGGTGACCTGAGCTTCCTGGACTGGCTCTGCCCAGCTATCAATTTCTGTTGTGTCTGCCTCGAAAGACAGCCAATTCTATTTTACCTGCTCAAGGGTCAGAAACTCGCCATCTTTGACGAAGCTCGAGCACCTGTGTTCGGACAGAGTGTGAAAGGGGGCCAGGCAAATGCTCATTTCATGTTCTAATGCGTCCAGCATCTTCCTGGCAGTCCTTATCTTCTCTGTCTTATCAAAATAAATATGCAAGGTTACCCTTGCATCTGCCCACTCTGAGGCAAGTTGGGACATCGGGGGAAATCGGAGGCCTTTGCGCTCATACTCCTCAAGTTTCATAGCCAGGTCTAGCCATTGCCTCGCCTGGTGTTCGGCCTCCTCTACCACAGGCTTTCCCTGGGCAGATACTTCTTCGATCCTGGACGCGAAATCTAGGACCGATACAGATTTAACAACGTTGGGCTTGCATCCTTGCAGCAGACCAGCCCGCATCTCCTTAACTCTGTTCTTTGAAAAGGCCGCCGTCTGTGATGTTTTCTCTTCCAGCTACGACTGAGCCTGTTTCAACGAATCCTGGAGCTGAGAAACCTGCTCCAGTGGTGCCCTTTTTCTCCTCTGACAGCTGCTCGACTATCTGTTTCTGCGCTGCGGCCTCCTGCTGAGAGGCGGCCAGCTGGGTTTTCAGCTCGTCTATCTCCTGCTGTGCAGATCCCAGCTGCGCGGTGGCCCTAGCCAGATCTTCTTCTAGCTGTCTTGCGCTATTCTGCAGCTGAAACAACGCCTCCTGGGTCTCAAGCCGCTTGACAAGGAGATTATTGGTTCTGCGGCGAATGCCGTTGATTTCTTGCTCCTCATTTATGTCATCGAAGCTCTTCTCCTTGACTTGGTGCTCATAGTCCTCGTCGGTCATCTCCCGGAGAGGCTTCTTCACTTTTGGGATCAATTTCTCAGTTGTAAGCACTCTCCTGTCCAAGTCGTACTTGGTGCGCTTCACTGGGGCAGCTATTTCCTCGGCCCTTCTGCGCCTGACGCCCTGAAGGAAAGAGGCGGAACCCCCTGCGGCTCTTGCTGCCAGAGGCTGGTCATCTGCGATCTGCATGAAGTCGAGGTCTTCCAGCATCTGGTTCTGTTGCGGCATTCTTCCTGCAAACAGTGAAGCAGGAGGGATTCCAGAAGGAGTGGCCGCTTTTGAGGGCGACCGGGTCCTAGGGGAAGCGAGCGGCTGCATGGATGGCGTTAGCGGGGTTTTAAACAAATGAGGTGAGCGGCGCGGCGATATATGTGCAGCTTCAACACTGGCCGCGGGCGAGGGTTCCAGGGTTTGGCTCAGGGACTGGAAGGCGTTAGGGTCCTGGGCAAACTGGTCGAAAGAATGGGGGCTGCTGGATGGCTGGACAGTTTGGGAAGAGGAAGATGCAGCTACGGCTTGCCCTGATGAAATGGGGGACGGCGTTATGGCAGGGCCGACTGGGACTTTGGGGAGCGGGGAAGTAGACGTACCTGCGGGCTCCGCCTGAGCCGTTGTTCGAGGGACACTTGCAGCCCGAGTTTCTGCTTCTGCTTCAGGGCTGTCCAGCGAGACAATTTCTGCTTCGGGGCTGTCCAGCGAGACAATTTCTGGCGTAGTTGTCTCCGTCTGTACTGTGTCGGTCGTCTGTGCCACAGGTTCCTTAGGCCGTTTGGCCTTTTCACCTCTCTTCCTCTTCTTATCTTTTGGCGTTGTGGCTGGTTCGAAGGAAGGAGATGAGGTTGGGGCGGTAGGCAGTGATGTCCCCACGGTAAACTTGTACCTGGGTCTAGCTGGAAGGATGCCTACCGCGACCGGTTTGCTAGCTGGCAGCGCGGGCGCTTTTTCTGCTTGAGAGGCCACCTCAGGAGTTGACCTCTCTGATCTTTGTGCCCTTTCGGGTGCTGCTTCAGGAGCTGAAGGCTGCATTGGGCCCACTTGACTGCTCGTTGGCGTTGCGCTGGAAGTTGCGGGAGTTGACGATTGCTGGGACGGGGGCCTCCTTGTATACCTTTTCCTAGCGCCTCGGGGAATGCAATCTCGAAATGTGAAAGGCCGCCACGTGTCAGCGTATTTATCATATAGGGCCGAAAACTCATCATCAACGGCCAACATTTTCCGGTTGGATTTGTCGTGCTGCGTGCGGCATCTCATCTTCCAGCATTCGATGACTTTGTCCTTTTGCCAGTTGAGGGGCGCCACCTTGGCGAGGAATTTTTTGAAGCCTGCAGATTCCAACCGGTGATCCGGGTTTCGCTCTGGGTCATATGCCACCTCCTCGCAGTAAAAATCATGCCATGGAGGCCATGATTGCATCTGCTCGATGTGCCATTCCAGGTCTGCGCCTGTCTTGTTACACCTTTCCTGCATAATCTCTGCTCGGGGGCAGATATGCGTGAATTTACCCCTGACCCCTATTGGGTCATATTTCCAGCGCTGCGGCAGCATTATCAGACCCATGTCGATGAGCTCTTGCTCGAGGTAGACGTGCTGTCCTATCTCTTGCACTCGGATGTTCGCCCAGCAAATCGGATATTGAAAAATATGGCCCCTTTTCTTGCCCTGGCCGAACTCTTCTTCGACATAGTCCATTTGACGCGCAATCTCCATCCCGAACTGGTGGTCCGTGCAGAAGTAGGGCAGCAGGAACGGCTTCCCCTTGAATCCATAGATTCGGACCACGATTCCCTGTGTCAGCCGGAAGGTGTCCCCGAGCTTTTGATTCCTCAGATGACTTGTCATGACTTCTGGCGGGCGGGATGCCTTACGATTGAACAACCCCAGGACCATGCACAGAAATTTAAGATTAAACTCATAGAATGACCCTTTTCTGTACAAGACCTCGGTCCATTCGTACACGGGCAACGACTCTCCTTTTTCATTTACTTTCTTCAAGTCAGGAACGTTCATCCGGTAGTGCATGTGGTATAGGCACAACCATGCGAGGAAGGAGCAAAACCGGAAATCCGTTGTCTGCTTTTGCTGCAGTCTGACCAGGCTTGAATGAATCGCGTATGCCAGCCAATCCGCCCAGTCAAAGAAAATAGGGCGCTTCCCGCTCTTTTGTGCCGTGGAGTCGTAAAACTCCCCGTGCAGGATACATTCTGCCAGCGCCAGCTGGTACGGGCGTACCATCCTGTCAGAATCGCAGCCGAGGACCCACGCCAGGATGACGTAAATGTACTTGTTCTCAAATTTGTCCAGTGGTATGGGGCCTGTCGGCCATTGTCCGGCTGCCAGCGGAGTCTTCAGCTCCGAGTCGAGGAATTCCCTCATCCTCCTTGTCTGCGTAAATCTGCCGGTCTGCTCATCCAGATTTATCCTTCTGACAATCGCGCCGGGGTCGTACCGAAGCCCTGGGGCGAACGCTGGCTGGATGCTCTCCCGGAAGAGTGTGAACAACACTCTCCCCTTGTTATCACAGACTTGCCGGGCAGCTGGTTTGTAATATGCTGCAATTGATTCAATCAGCTCCGGGCATTGGTGGACAGGAGGGCACAAGAACCAGTATAGGTTCGATTTATACGCAGCCCCGAGGTGATGTGAGGGCGAAACCTTGTCAGCCCACTTCGCAATATTCGGCCGCAGCTTGGTGAGGCTGATAGAAAATTCGCCGTCTTTGTACCCGGCCAGGTGATTGACGGGCGGCGGCGGAGTTTGCCCTCGACTTCTCTTCGTCCGGGTTTTCTTTTTCTGCTCCTGCGGCGCTTCGCTCTCATGAGCGCTTGACTCAGTCTGTTCCTCAGCTTCGGGCTCTGCGTCACTGGATTGCGCCTGTACGGGCGCTTTCCCCTTGTCCATTTTCTCTGTTAGAATGGGCGGAGACAGGAAATTACGGCTTCTGGCTTCTCAGTTCTGCGCTTTGCAGTCTCGGAGTCAGCTTGACAATCTGAATTTTCTGAGTATGCCAGGGTCCTTTTTCTAGGCAAGGGTTGCAGCTTTAATGGCGCTAGGGAGGAAGTTAAGGCGGTTAACTCGAAGTTGGTGGAAGCGTTATAATATTTTGGTGGCCGTGCATGGGTTTAATCTTGAAAAGCGCACCCAAGTTGCAGTTGGTCCAAATGCGCCTTGCTTTCTTAATGACGTCGTTCTTGAAAGTCGTGCAATCATTAAACATTCTTTGGACCTCGTGCTCTTGATGACGTCATAGCCGCCGTCTGGGCACACCTTTCAAGGGAGAATTTCTGGCCCATGACCCAACTTCGCACCGTGCCGTACTGCGCTCTGGGCCCACACTTAGAATTTTTCATTTTTTCCGTGATAGGTCTCTCAGGGTGAGCCCAAAACTGAGGGCGCACTCGGACTTCTTCCAAAAAATGAGCGCACTCCGACTTCGCCCATGTTTGACTGCGCAGTCAGACTTCGCCCCAAAGAGTTGCGCAGTCTGATTTGACACTTAGCCATTTTTGCTTTATGCTCCCCGACTGCGCTCCCAAGATGGTGCGCAGCCCGACTTCGCTGCGAAGTCGGGTTGCGCACCCAGACTTAGTTATTTTTGCCCCTCTTGTCAGCTGCTTTCTCTCAAACTTCGCCCGATCCAAGGAGTGATACCCGACTTTGCTGCGAAGTCGGGGTTTGCTTCAAGTTTTGCTTGGGCTCTTGAAAACTGAAAAACTGAAAGCTAAATATGTACATTCTGAAAACTTAAAAAATGCGGAAAAGAAAATTGTACAAGGAAGGACCCGTTGGGTGCCTTTAGTGGTGATAAATTTTTAGGTGGAACCCATTGATGGGAATGGGGAGAAGTTGTCCCTCCATGTCCCGGAGCACGAATGCGTTGAACTGGTTCACCCGGGCAATCTGATAGGGACCCTCCCAGAGGGCATCAAATTTGCCGTGATTGCCCGGCTTCGCCTTCAATGAGTCCCACTTCAGCACCAGGTCCCCGATTTTGAAAAATCGGGTGGTGGTGCCTTTTGCAAACCAGCCTTGGGTCGCTTCAGCATGTTTGGTGAAGGCCTGGTATGCTTTCTCTCTGTCTTCCTCTAACTGCAGCAGCTGGCACAGTCTGTCATCCACTGGATCCCCGCTGCCTCTCTCTTCATCAAGCATCCAGAGGGCGGGAATTTCTATGTGGGTTGGCAGGACTGCCTCCTTGTCGTATACGAGCGCATAGGGGGATGTCTTAATGGACTTCTTGAATGATATTCTGTCCGCCCACAGCGCCCGATCCAGGAGTAGGTGCCAAGTCCTCTTGTTTTTCTCTACTGTCCTCCTGATGATTTTCAGTAGATTCTTGTTAGTGGACTCGGCCAGGCCGTTCCCCTGCGGGTAGTAGTTAGAAGACATTTTGTGATAAATGCCGTACTTGCTGGTGTACTCCGTGAGTACAGCGCCTGCGAACCCCGGACCATTGTCTGTCACAATTGACTCTGGGACCCCGAAACGGGTGATCAGGCTCTCGAGGAACCTAATGACCGTCTCCTGGTCCGCATTCTTCGTGGGGATCGCCTCTACCCACCGGGTGAAGTAATCGGTGGCGGTAACAATAAACTTGTGCCCTGCTGCAGAGTTCGGCGTAATGACCCCGATGAAGTCCAGACCCCATTGCTGAAACGGAGTCTCGGCTTGGATTGGTTGAAGGGGTAGGGGTGCTTTTCTGTTCTTGCTAGCAAATCTCTGGCATTTGTCACATTTTACACAGACCGCATGTGCGTCTGTGAATAGAGTGGGCCAGTAGTACCCAGCTCTGATGATTTTCAAGGCTGTAGGCCTTCCAGAATGGTGTCCCCCAGGCATCCCGGAGTGAAATTCTCCAAGGACCCTGGGTTGGTCGGTTTTCTTGACGCACCGCAACAGGATGCCGTCAATGTTTTTGAAGTAAAGCCCCTCGGGGCAAAGAGTGTATTTCAATGCTCCTAGCCGAAACCTCCTTCTTTGTGAGGCATTCAAGTGACAGAGGACTTTTAGTACAATTTTATTGAGCGGCAGGTTCACGCGATCATGAAGTCTCTCCGAAATTTCAGGCACTTTGTCTCCCAGAACCGGACAACTATCTTTGTGATACACCTGGATGTCCGGAACTTCATCATACAAGGGGAGCCGGGTCACAAGAGAGCAGGATGGATTGCCAAAATCTAGGAGTTCGACATCGAGGTACGGCCAACAAAGCTGATCAGAGGCCGAGCCTTGTGCCAGGAGCTGGCCCGAAGCGCTGCAGCCGAGATATCCGCCTGTAAGTGGGAAGATCCGACAACAACTACCAACCTAGCCAACTCCTTATCAGAGGAAAGTGATTGGACAGATGACCTAGTGTAATATTTCAGCACCTAGAGATGCCCAGATCACCTGAATGCCGAAGGAGGATATGGCCTCCTGGGAGCAAGGTCCATCTGGGCCTGCTTCTTCTTTAGTATAGTCATGTCATTGGACATGGTGTGATATCCAGAGGCCAGAGCCCGTACTTCTTGAAGGATTTTGCTCTGAATATCATTATCTGGAGGCGACAACTGAGCTGGCGGAGGTAATGCAGCCAATGGAGGAGGTGCAGAATACTGTGCATACTGAGGGGGAGCTGGGAGTGCTGGATAATGCGGAGGAGGAGGCGGCGGGTTAGGATAATGAATTTGTGGCGGGCCGTAGGGGTTTACAACCGGGGCCGGATTCCATTGCTGCTGGGGATGCTATCCTGAAGTTGACGGCATCGCACCGGAAGCTGATGGGTACTGGGACTGTGGAAAGTCAGGGTAAATGGGTGGTGTACCCTATGCGGGAGCCTGCCTATGGAAATGATATCCATTTCAGCTTGCTGGGCAGCCTCGTACAGGGCAGGGAATGAGTCAATTCGGGCTATCTTCAGCAGCAGGAAAATGTCTGAGTTGAAAGACCTCAGATAGTAGTGCGCAGCCTGACCTACTGAAGGTCGAAGTTTGCGAGGTACTCGTTTCCAAGACCTCGCATACCTGATGTTGAAGTCCGACACCTCCTCTTGGGGGTGTCGCTGGATGCTTTGGAATTGATGCAACAAAGAAGAGGGATCAACAGACTCGTTGCATCCTTTTACAAGCCTGCCAGCCAACTATTGCCACCCCGTGATAGACCCCTCTGGCAGAGATCTCCACTAGTAGAGAAGCTTTCCCCTTAGGGAAAGGGCCGATGAACGGGTCTTCACACCTTCGTCTGTAATGGAATGTAGCGCAGCCAGGGCTAGAATGTCCTGGATGTGTTCATACGCCGTCTTGTCGTAGCCATCGTATGTGGGGATGGATTTTAAGGCAGCGGGGGGCACAGCTTGCTGTCCGACTAGGGCTAAGGGCCCTGTGGAGTCCACCACCAAGAAGAGATCATCATCATTCTGCTGGGCAGCCATGTCTTCTTCTCCTCCGGTAGTGTACTCGGTATCGGTACTGTCCGAAGATGTAGATTCTTCTTCGGCCTTGGCCTCTTCGATTTCAGTTTTAGGCTCTTCTTCGCGAGCTTGGTGATCAGCCAGCCTGACGCGCTCTCCTGGAGCTGTAATGTCGATTTCGTAAAGGTCAGGTTGGTTTCCCGGATTCCTTGCTCGCCACCTTCTTGTTTGCATGAAGGCGTTCGGACCGGTCTTCACGGACTCAGAGAATATTTGGGTACTTGCATAGTCGCCAGGTGTTCAGATTCTAACAGCAATGAAGCGAACACCAGTGCTTCGATTCTGTTTTGGGGTGGGAAACTTCCATGTCCCATTGGGCGTGCCAGAGAAACTGTTGGTTACGAATCTGCCATGAGGAAAGGCTTTGGTAATGCGCCCCAGATTCGCCCACCAGATTGAAAGGCTGGAAGGAAGGAATGCCTTCCGTGCCAATCTTCGAAGAAGGCCGGCTTCCTGTGGGTTTTTAGTGTTTAAGCTAAGAGTGCGGGAAAGAGATAAATTGCGGAAAGAGAATCCAAATGTGATTGGAGTTGGGTGGGGGGAATAAGCAGCATGACAACGATCAATCACCACTACTAACAAGAGTCCTATACAGAACACATAATGAAACTACAACTATCATGCATCCTATGTATCCTCTATCTATGCATTCTAGGAATACTTAATTATCAAATACCGGAGTCCAGAGTTCAGTACAACACTAAGCAATGAAATAAGAAACATGAGGCACAAATGACAAGGAGAGGCAGCATACAAGATGATAACAGTAAGCAGAGCCAAATATGTGTCTTGTATTCAGAAGCAAACGTATAGCTACAATGGTTCCCTAGCAGTATATTCCCCTTCCACCTATTACAATGAAGTTGTATGGCTATTTATAGCCCAAGTTCCCCACGATTACAATTACGGGCACAAAGTCCCAGACCAGACAATAGCTGACAAAAGCGGCAGAAGAGCTGCTGATCCTGACTCCTATCGGCGAGGACTGTACCTGCAGCAAGGTCTCCCTGAAAGCTGTACAGCTACGTGGCAGCGCGTTGGGTCAAACTTCTAGTCAGCAGGAATGCGGGTAGCTGCGGTAGATGGAACTTCACATCAACTTAAATAGGGGCAGTTGGCATAGGCAGTGCGGTCCATGCTTGTCCTTTATCCCCTCACGTCTCGGCTCGAATCCCGAGGTTGGACACTTGTCGGATTCTCATGAGTGACACATGTCTGCCTTAAAAGGCAGTTTGTCCTACTTCGCCCGGAATCAGAGCGTTGTCGGGTAGCGCAGGTGGGAAACAACGTAGTTGGGGAGGCCTCCGTACCTTAGCCAATTTCTGGGCTTGCTTGATGAATCTTGCCCAACTGCGCACCGGTCAAAGGGCGCAGCCCGACTTCGCTGCGAAGTCGGGTTGCGCTCCAGCACTTAGCCGATTTTCTGGACACTGCTTTCCGAAGTGCGCACAGGAAGAAGAGCGCACCTCAACTTCGCTGCAAAGTCGGGTTGCGCTCTGACACTTAGCCAAATTCTGATCAGCTCTTGTCTGCTTTCGCACTTCGCATTCCCTAGTGCGCTCCAACTTGAGGGCGCACCCCGACTTCGCTGCGAAGTCGGGTTGCGCTCTAACACTTAGAATTTTTCAGGGAACACTTGCTCAGTTTTGGGAACTTGAATGGGGGAAGTACAAGGGAAAAAGGGAGGAATGAAACTGCAGGAAAGGGAGAAAGGGAAAAATGGAGAAAGGGAAGAAAGAGGAGGGAAGGAAGAGCAGCACACTTACAGATTTTGAAAACATGGCACCCCGTGCAAAATGTGGCAACAGTAACCTCTTAAAACAGGTTCTTTTTGAGCCTTCACTTCATTAGCAATTTTTTAGAAATTCTCATTCACTGTGATTGCATAAACTCTTTCAACCACATGTGCTAGAGCATGTACTCGTGTAAGTTATGATTTTTTTGTTGGTCCACATTTTTTGAGGCATTCACCTAGCATAGAAATATCGAGCAATGCTGCAATATAAGGAATTCATCTCTTTGCACACTTTGTTCATAGCTTCCGGGTTGTGGTCTCTATCTGTCATGGCCACCCTAGTGTGTGACGTGGGTTTCTTGAAAGCTGAACTCTGAATCTGTATGGAGGAAAACCCTTGAAATGCCTGGTACGATGCGAACCTTGGTGGTGGTTGGAACCATAGTTAAAAAAATTGCCGGTTTCTCACAATTTCTTATGGAACTTGAGAGAAATTGTAGGCGGCAAGTTTTTTTTTTTTTTTAATTTTCTTGGCACCGAGAAAATTGCCCACTCTTGGCAATATTTCTTGGGATTTCTTGCCCTTTTCTCGCAAGAAACTTGGAAAGCCTCGGCCATTTAGCAACAAATGGTAGGAAAAATAAATTCTTAAAAAGCCATTTGGCCTTATTTTTGCATTTTTCCTTCTCTCAGACTATGGGCAATTTTTGACAAAGTTTCAATATTAATAATTTTGAAAATAATGTATTTTCTATATTTAGTGGAGTTTCAAAATTTCAACTACATCCCACATAAATTTCTAAGAAAGTGACCATGGTATTTATGGTAAGCTTAAGTTCTTAAATGCAATAGAACTATAGGGATCTCTTAATAGTTCCATCATCCATGTACCCTTGGGGAAAAAGACTAATTGATGAAATAGGCAAAATATTTATAACTGCATTTGATTAAAAATCTAGTATGTTGAATGTTGATCAACATTCTTTTATTATTATACCAAACAACACCGAAGAAATGAAATAAAGAAGCTAAGAGTGGTAGTAAGTTTCATTGAAAGCTTGTTCATTTTTTGAGGCACTTGAGGAGGAAGCGGAACATTTGAGAGGATTGAAGGAGATATACCATGATGATCCTGCACTTGAGGAGCCTCCAATTCGACCACCTGTTCAGAGCCAAGGCCAACCATCTAGTTCAAGGGGGAGGAGGGGAAAACAAAAAACAGTTTAAAAACTGCTTTATATTTTTGAAATTTTGCATTTGTATGATACTATGATGTATTTGGTTGGATTTGATGATCATGAATTGTAATTGTGCTCTTTTTTATAAATATTTAATATAAAATTAGCTTTTTCGCTCTGCAATTATTGTTTAAAATGTTTTTTTTTTTTAATTTCTTTGGTGTTTTTTTTGGCTGAGTTTTTGCCAAGTTTATCCTGAGTTGCCAATAAAATATCCAAAATTAGGGTGTCGAGTTTATCGCAAGTTGCGAGTTTTATGCATTTTGTTTATAAAAGTGGTAATGGAATTGTATTGCAGTGTGTTGTATTCCATTTTTACATTTTGTGTGTCATGAGGCAGGTTAAGCAATATTCTACATTGAATATGTGTCTAAAATCTGTGTCTTATTGTGAGGAGCATCCGTGGTAGTTATGCACAAAGAATTTTAAAGAGCTTGCCATCAATGTAGATAGTGAGACATACTGAGCATCAAATCTTCTAAGATGGATTCTGCAAATGGATCGATATATCTTATGCATTTTTTTTTCTACTGATTAGAATTCTGTTAGGTTTTAGCAGAGTTTCTAAATTAAGATATTACAATGGAGCTTTTATTTTATATTTCCAAAGTATACAAAATAAATCACCTTAAGTTTTATATTCTGTCCGAGCTCGATGCCAAATCCAAGTTCAGAGATATGATATGCATTGTCCTTTTTTATTGTCGGTTTAACAATATAGCCTCATCAACTTTTGTTGTCATTTGTCAACATCTGAAATAAGATGTATTGCATGTTATAATGGTTTTGTATAGCATACATTTATTTTGGTATATATTTATGTCACATTGCTTTCTTACCAAGCTTTTAATTGCTAAATACCAGAAGGGAAGGCTATCAGAAGATGATGAAGAATTTGCCCAACAAGAGGAAAAAGGAGGAGAGGTGAGCATTCTGGTTTAGTTGTTGATATGGGAATTATATTTGCAAATAAACAGCTACTTTCCATGCCAACAATATGCATTTTCTGTGCAAATTCATGATATTGAACATAAAATATTTTTTGGATTAATTGAATGAAACTATATTTTGTGGATTTTTCCAGAATGTCAATGTGGATTTCTTTTACAATTTTTTTGTTGTGGACTTAAATTGTCATGTAAGTGTGCATACCAAATTATTTTATGTATCATGTATTTTGGTAGCATGGAGAGCTGGATGAGGCAATGGCTGGAGCCATAGACATTGGTGAGAAGGATGTAAGTTCTTATACGCTGTTCACTTGACCATCTTTAGAAAATTATACGTTTGCTTAAGTTGCAGTAACTTGCTATGGCTGAAATTTCATTCCACTATAATAGCTGGTTAGTTATTTGATAAATAATGGCTTATAGGTTGCTGACTAGAGAATAGTAGATATCTTTATAGCATCAGAAATTGAGTGTTTGTGATTGTATAGATTCATTTTGTTCTCACCAGGAGAATTTGAATGTATTAGGATGAAGATGAAGATGAAGTTGAGGTTGAAGAGGAGGAGATACCTGACTCGACAAGTATAGTTGCTGACCAGTCTTCTTTGGTGAGCTCTAGTCTTTGCAGCTACATTATATGCTTAATGGTTCTTTTCTGTAAATACTCAGTCTAGATGTAAAATGCCCTGAAAAATAGCAGTCTACATTTAGAACTGGTAACTCTAATATGAGTATTGTTATCAGGATAAGGATGAAGGCCAGGATGAGGTTGAAGAAGATGAGATATCTGGCTCAAGGAGTGCAGTTGATGATGAGTCTTCTTGGGTGAGCAATAATCTCTGCAGCTATGCAACATGCTTAATGGTTCTTTCTACTTATACTGGAATACAGATGCAAAATGATATTAAGAGAGAGACTCTAGCATTCAGAACCAGTCACGTTAGTATGAATGTTTGTGTATATCAGGATGAAGATGAAGATGAGGATGAGGTTAAAGAGGATGAGATACCTGATTCAAGAATTCCAGGCCTTGACCACCCTTCTTGGGTGAGCTATAATCGTTTTTAGCTACATTATGTTCTCAATTTATAATTATTGGAATCTAGATGCAAAATGAAATTAGTGTTCTAATTTTCAGAACCAGTCACTCTAGTATGAGGGTTTGTGTGTATCAGGATGAAGATGAAGGTGAGGATGAGGATGAGGCTGAAGAAGATGAGATTGCTGACTAGAGAAGTGCAGGCAGTGCCGGTCTTTTTATGTGAGCTCTTGGTACCTTATGGGCCAAATGCTTTCATTCTAAATATTGGAATGTAGATGCAAAAGTACCTTTAATCTACCTTTAGGAATGAGTCATTCTAGTTTATAGCATATAGTTTGGAACACACAAATAACTAAAAAGTCAAAAAAAGAAGCTTATGTAAAAGTGGTGTATCTTATATGATGAATGATAAGGCACTGTCCTCCATGCTGAAAGATGTTCACAATATTGCAAATGCTTGGGGGTAATATCACCTATTCATGACAATCTGGGTTATGTTACTTGATGCCATAATGAACTCTATGTACCTCATAACCTGTAGGATAAATGCTTTGCAACAAAACTATTATTGAATTTGTATTTGGACCAAGGGATGTAAGTTGTACTTTCAGCTAGTGATATGTGAAAGACAATGCAAGTCAATTGATGGGGTGAATTTAAATATAATCTATTGCTGCATTGTTATCTGTTTGTCTTTTTTCTTCCTGAGATTAAAATAGATGATGCTTGTTCAAGAAACACAAAATATATATGTGGAAATGAGCATAAATCCATGAACCTGCAGTATGTAAATCATATATAATATTGGTTTGAAAGTGAATCTAAACAATAAACTGGCATAGAAAAGTATGAATAATTATTCATGTCTATCAAATTTTGAAAAATTCAATTTTGAAGCTAACAAATATATGTATGGAAATTGATTATATTGCTATCAACTAGAGGCTGTCTATTGAGAGGCCAAGCCCTTTCTAGAGGAAGACATGTGACATCTAGACTTGTGTGTGACAAAACCGAACAGCAGCAGTAAGTCATCCGAGCATTTTGTCTTGTACACAGTTTGTTTTATTCACATACGCATCATGGGTTGTCATGTGTATATGTGGCACCCAAAGTGTTTGTAATAATCTACATCTCTTATAGTTTACTGGGTACTTCTACATTCTATGTATGTAGTTGCATATGGAATTATTGCGCAGTCGGTTGTTGCAACTGCTCCTTGATAACCTCCTTGTATATATATTTGACCCTTGCCAATCTTGTGGGGTTTGATGCTAGAGATATCATTATACTGGTTGTATTATGTACGACATTGGTTTGTCAATGAACTACTTTCAGAGATAGGCATATTTTGGCTACTTTTGAGAGTTATCTTAATTGCAGTATATTCATTTATGCTGCATATTTCATTGTTATTATTTTTTGTATGTTGTTTGGAATACATAAAACTTGTGCTACATTTGGCATTGTTGCTGTCATGAATTCGACTTTGGTTAAAGTGAATTCAGTGAGTGGATAATTAATGATGCATAAGGTGTATGATGACATAGACAATGACGATAGTGGGAGAGCTGACACGCAGGTTTGAGAGGATCATGTAGTGTACAACTGTGATGAATGATGAATGATGAATGTCTTGGGAACAATGTGTGCATGGAATCACAACAAAGTCCATTTGAACCACATGACCCCTTGGATGGAAGTGTTAAATACGAACCTTCTACATAACCCCCTTGTGAAAGGGAAAATGTTGGAATATCTATAATCTGACCTTATTAGGCCAAGGCCGATAGTGATGAAGTGCCTACAGGTGCTCTTTGTAGGTGCTAGTTCTAACGTGCCACCTCAACAAAGAAAATAGACTAGTTGGAAATAAAATATGCATGGAAGTCAAGTATGCATATACCAAAGTTTTGTAATTTGAATTAAGTTGTATGTTGTAATAATGCATGTAATAATGAGTTAAGTAGAGTTATGTGCGAACGTAGTCATGCAAGGGTAGTTATCACCCAGTTTGTCTTGTAGTTAGGAGGTGAGGTGTCGGGGGTGGTAGTTGCTTGTAACTATCATCCCCATTGTTTAAATAGACCCCCTCATTCATTTGAGTAGGTACACACATACATTGGGTAGACTCTATACATGCGCTAGAGAAATGAAATGAAATATTATTAATGTCCGCTGTGGGCCAAAATAAGACCAAAGGGACTATAAGAAGGACAATAATGACTGCCAGCTAGCAGGCTAAAAAGCCCAACAAAGAAAAGAACTAAGATAAATACAAGATGAAACTTGACAAACGGCCCAAAGAGAAAGGAAAAAGAAAAGAAAAGGGAGAGCAGAGGGGGGGAGGGCTGCAATCCAACAGAGAGGAGTGCATGCCAAGAAGAACGGAGATAGAGGAGGGGGGAGGGAGTAGCCCAGGGGGGAGAGAGTACATTGTAGACATAGAGAGTAGATACATTTGCACAGGCATTGCATTTTGCATGCCAGAAGGAGATATTCTGCATAGGATCAGATAATGTGTATGTAAGAAGATGCCGTACGCAGTTAACTGTATCGGCTATCATTAATGCAATATCTGTTCATACTTGTTCATCATTTGCTATTGTTTATTGTGTGAGATCTGCATGTATTGCTATTGATTGATTGTTGTAGTAGATTTAGCTTCAAACCTTGTTATCTTGTATTTTTCCCCAATATTGTTCGTACAGGGCTGTTTGGTCAGTTACTAGGCCATCCGTTGTAGTTGCCAAGCCGACAATATGGAAGGCAAGTTGTTTGGTTAGTGCCACCTGTTTGAGAAGAGTGTAGGCCGACAATAATAAGTCTTCCTCGAAATCGTTCGAAGCATCCTCTCCTTCTTTTCGGTTGAATCTCCCTTACGTTGGACTGCCGAACTTCCAGCTGTTCAGGATTTGTTCTGTTCCTCAGTCGCTCATGGCAACGTCTTTGGTTCCCACGACGCTCCCTCTTGTTGATAATTGCGAGTCTCATGTCTGTTGAAGTCGTCATCACCATAAACTGATTCTGCTTGTTGGCAATTTCTATGATTCCCTCGGCTTCGGAATGTTTCTGTCTGTGATTGTTCCTTTGACTGATCGTTTCCAGTTCTTACAATACGCCAATCTGATCTGTCCTCATTTCCTTGTCAATTCCTTGTTTCCCTCGGTAGATGATGAAAAACTCGGAAATCCTCATTGTCGTCATTAGGACGGGTTTCCTATTTGCCGTCCTTAGGACAGGTATTGCCAGTCTTGTCGTCACCATGACGGATTTCGTCTAGTTTTCCGTCATCAGGATTGATTCTACCAGTCCTGTCGTTATCAGAATGGATTATTATGCTATCGTCAACATAGTGGAATTCTAACCTGTCTTGTGCATGACGGTTGTTCTGTTTGCCTCTACATCTGCCATTTTGTCTTGCAAAATCAGGCTATTCTCTTTGGTGTATCGGATATTGAACTAGATTCCTTGGATGTTTTCCTCGAAATCGTTGGAAGCATCCTTTCTCTCTTTCCGGTCGAATCTCCCTTATGTTGGACTGCCGAACTCCTAGCTGTCCGGGATTCGTCTTGTTCCTCAGTCGCTCATGGCGACGTCTTCGATTCCCACATGCCCAATAAGGTAGACCTGATGGTCCATACCCACAAGTTCGTGGCTGTTGGTTGGTTTGAACTGTGTCTGCAGATAGTTCTTGCGGTCTATTCGGCTGACCAGTCGACCTATGGGTAGCAGGAGGAAAATTTCTTTCCCTCGAGTTACCGGGAAGGAGACCAACCAAACTCCCCCCTTGGCCAGGTACACTTGGGTTGCCTAGAAGTCCTGTCGAACTCCTTGGATTACTTGAGCTACCTCTATTCCTTGCCTGATCAACGAGTTTTGCTCTTGTGAGTTGTCCCCCATGATTTTGGGTTCTAGGTGACAACTGCCTTAAAATCCTCAACCTTCTATTTGCTCTCAGCAATCTCCTTCGCCACCTCGCTTCTTCAAAGCGTCTCCATGGTGCACATTGTTCTAAAGCATATTTGTACTGATTTAATTACACAGAGTCAATGCTTGAATCACCTACAGTATGCATAGGCCATCTTGATGTTTCTTGTACCCCTATTTGTAATCTCCTAACTTCTCTTCTTTGTCTTCTTAATTGATGTGCAATGACGCAATATTCCTGTACCTTCGATCTTTCTAGTGGCCCTCTTATTGGTTCATCATCACTACTTGAGTTATTTACCGTTTCTTCTTCCTCCTTCTGAGGCATCAATGGTTCATTATTTTCGTTGACTTGAACCATTTCATGGAATCGTACCCTTGCTTGCCGACTTCGTACTTCATCCCTTTGTCTTCGTTGTAGTAGGTTGGGGCTTGGATATTGAGTGTTAGGATCCCTAGGAAGATTTCCTTCACTACTTGATTCGTCTATCTATCCTTCGTTCCTAGGTTGTTCAGGTACTTCTCTAATATCCCTCCATAATGTCGCAACCGTTTGCTGCCTATTTACCTGCTACCTTGTATTATCAGCAAGACCTTGTTGAGGTCCACCCTCGATTCTTCTTGGAGGTTCTACTATCTCTTCTTGTTCTGGTGGGCTCACGTTCCTTTGTCTTCTGGAACGTCTTGTCAATGGGGAGGTAGTACTAGAAGAACCTTCAGTATTTAGTTGGATTCTCAATGTCTTTAAAGAGGAACTACTAGAGTTTAAGAAAAATAAGATACTTTCCGAAGGTATTCCCTCATTACCTTCTGCTCTTCCCCTTAACGCCTCCTGTTGTCTATCTAGTTGTTGCTCAAATTCGTCCAACTCTGCTCTTTGCAATTTGTCATGTCCCCTTTCTGAGCTCGTCAGCATTGTCACAGTGCATAGCCTATTCACGCGATCCTGTAGGCTATGGGAGCAGTTTAAGGATCTTGGAAGTCGGTTGGAGCAGTTTCCTATTTTTTAGGGCCGTGCTTTTTTCGGAACAGTTTCTATATTTGGACAATTCGACCAAAAGGGTATCCAAAAATGCTATCGAGATGTTGGCTTGGGTCTTCGGTGCAATTATTTTAATACTCGTAATTATTTAATTATAAAGTCGTATTTAATTAAATAGACTTTATATTATGTGTGCACATAAGTCACTTAAGTGAATTATTAATTATTTGATAAAGTGACTTAGGGAGACATAAGGATTTATTAAAAAGGGGGGTTTTTATCCCACATTGGTTATGTTATGATACAGCCAGGCCCGAGTCAATAATAAATAAAGTGGTCGGGCTCTCATTCCAGCATCCTTGAACATTGAATATATTGCTTGATGCATTATGGAGAATTTGCTTGCAGATTCGAGCTTGTTGAGAACGGAAACTCTCGGCAAGGACATCCACTACGGCTGTGAAAGATCAGCTCTATTGGATTTTGATTGTCTTCATTCAGAGGGCAAATTGGAGATCAAAGAGAATTTATGGTTCGTCATTGATATCTTGTGTGTGTTGGGAGATAGCAGCGATTTAGACCTGTAGATGGTACTTATTTGGAGGCTGTAGCAGTTTACTATTCACGCGGTACTGTAGCAGTTTACTATTCATGCAGCACTGTAGCAGTTTACTATTCATGCGGTACTGTAGCAGTTTACTATTCATGCAGCACTGTAGCAGTTACTATTCACGCGACACTGTAGCAAATTACTATTCACGGCACTATTCACAAACTATTTCCAGAACGTGGATTGCTGCGATTTGTTTTCAGACTTGAGGAAAATCGGGTATTTTCAGTGTTGTTCATCATTGTAATTTCCCTTGCAATTAAGTTGTTCCAGTTTGTGAAGCTTTCTTTCAGCAGTATACTGTATGTTTAAATCCCATAAAAATACCCAAAAAAAAAGAGCATATATTTGAATAAAAAGAGCAAAAATTTGTGTTTTTTTACTAGTCAAAATAGATAGGAAACAATCCAGAATAGGGTGGGTTGTTACAGTGGTATCAGAGCTGGTTTCCTGCCAGCCTGTGATCAGATCTGAATTAGGGTTTCATGAGGAGGATTCAGCATCCCTGAGTAGATCAGCATTCAGAAATTTTCTGGGCACTTTTGAAGGGTTTGTGGTGGAATTTTGCTGAAATGAAACCTAGGGTTCTTGAACATTAAATTTTTAATTGTGGATCATGGCACTATTGGGCGAAAACGAGTTGGTCGAAAGGCTTACTAATGCGGGAAGAAAACTTGGATTCATATCTCAGCCAAAAGATGTTCTCTCTTGTGTCCTAGGGGAGGTAGAAGATTGTTTGTATATGATGGATTCATCACCTTCTCGGGATATTACAAGCGGCTATGACTCCGGTGGTGAAGTCTTTGGGCAAGCCTAGATGGTTGAAACACACGGATAAGGAGGTAAGACTCATGGTCACTTCTTGCTTGAGTGAAATTTTGAGAATTTCAGCTCCTAAAGCTCCTTACAATGATGACACATTGAGAACAATATTTCAGTTGTTTGTTGATAGTTTTGAAAGTTTGGAGGATGTTACTTGTTCTCATTTCTCTAGGAGAGTTTCCATACTTGAATTATTTGCAAAAACTAGAATGGGCAACATCTTGTTAGATTTGGACATGGATGAGTTGGTTTACGAAATGTTTCATCATTTCATTGCTTCAGCTAGAAAAGAACATGCTAATAATGTTATTGCAGCTATGAGAGACATTATGATTTTGATTATAGATGAAAGTGATTATATTTACCAACCACTCTTATCAATGTTATTGGACGTTTGGAGGCAAGACTTGGTTGCTTCCACTGCTGCACATGAATTGGTTAATAGTGTTGTTAAAGAGTGTGAGAGGAAGCTGAAACCTTTCTTGGACAATGAGGATATTAGGGGAGAAGAGCAGTCCATGGCAGAAATTTCACATGAGGAAGCTAGTAAAGAAGAGCTTGTGGATCTAAAGAAGAATTCAGTGGAAAATTCTGAAGTTGTACCTACCCTGGACGAAGAAGAATTCAAATCAGAAATGGTTAACCAAGAGATTGAATCACCACATGAGATTGTTGTGAAAGAACATGATGCGAGATGAATGTATTAAAGTTCCCAAATCAGTTTGTGATGATAATGGATATGGTCTAGATTCCCAAACTAAATCCTTGGATAGAAGTGTTCACACTAGTTCCAACTCCTTGGATTTGGAGAGTGATGTGTGGGAGAAATCAATCCCTCATGAGGATCACAATGAACATACCTTTTCAGATCAGCTCCTAGTTCCTTGGGATCCAGGTGTTTTGGTACCAAGGTATGATGAAGGCATGGAGGCCATTGGAGGCTTCTCTTTCGCAGTTTCAGCCTTTGAAGAAAAGCGTTCAGATTTGGAGATCCTAGAAGAGAGCAATACACACCCAAATATGCCAAGTTTATTCATAATAAATGGTGGCAACTATTTTTCCAACCAACCTAGCTTAGATTCAGTATTGGACAGAGTTGAGAGTACATCTTCAGTTTTGGGGTGTTTGGATGAGAACGGCCGCCAGTTGGAGTCATCTCTACATCCATTGAGATCATGGATCAGCCATGATATTACTCCCATAAGGTATGAGCTTCATCCTGATTTTTATAGCAGCAGATTGAGATATTTTGGCACTCATGAATTAGTGGCAACAATGTGTTTGATAAGACTAATGATGTATGAGAAGGATGGGACTCTTGCACCACATTCTTCCATGCTGTTAAGAATCATATGGGCTGCATGTTTTTGGATAGTTGGAGCACTTGATGGGACTGTATTAACAAAGGAAGCACTCACAGTTGGTGATGATATGATGCTTGTGTATAAAACTGATTACATGAATGAGGAGACAGAGATTGTTGACTCAAAATTTAAACTCTTTCTCACTCATTTCTCCTCAATGTTTGATGGTTCTATTCATTTTTTGCATAGTACAGTCTTTGATAGAAGTAGTAAACTAAGTTCGGTTGACGTTAAGGACATTGAACAACTTTTACACATTGCTGTTCATGGGATTCACAATGAGCACACTTTGTCAGAAGGAAGGCATCAGCCCTTAAATGCATGGAATCCAGGTGTAAAATTCAATTATGTGTTAGTGGCAGCCATGTATATAGATCAGTCTTCAGATTTGTTCATCACCATCACTGATTTTGTCAGAGTTTTACATTTCACAGCCATAGGAAATGATGAGGAAAGATGTCACATTGTTGTTAGAAGGTTTGTGCCACATATGAAGACTGTTTATGATACACAAAAGATACAATATTTGCTTATTTCAGAGGATGCATTTGCAAGAACAGTCTTAGCAGGGACGTTGGGTCAATTGGAACCTTGTACCACTCAACTTGGCGCACTACATGCCTATGATGAGACGTTGTTGTATAGGAGTTATTGGATGGTTGTGTTGGAATTTGTTACATTACTTGGTGCAATTTGGGCTGCACATGTGAAGACAACTGAGGAGGCAGTATACAAGGAGTTTTGCGCAGCTTTGTGGAGGAAATTTGATGACCAAACAATGTTGTTTTGGACAAACACTTCGCTGATTTTCAAGATTGATTTTGGGACTGTTGTGAGGGAGAATTTTGGTACCAATAGGACTGATTGTCTGCTGATTTCAGAAGCGGCATTTGGGAAGGCTATGAAGGAAGGAACGATGGAGAAATTGAGGTCTCATTTGGCAAAAAAAAGAGTTGCATCTTTAACACCTTGTGAGACAGAATTGGAGACAATATGGGTTTCACGTAGACTGATCGGTAAGGCACCAACGACTGCACATCACATCAGGTCTGATTTACTTACATTCGCTGAGTTTTTGGTGACAAGAGGAATTGCTACACCACACGTGTTTTCAGTTTTGGGTGAGAATTGTATGAGGCCTGTGTTAGTCCATTTTGGGAGATATAATAAGGTGTCTTTCATAATGTTAAAGGCTGTTCTTAGAGCTGAGTATGAGCATAAGTTAGTAGTTTACAGGTATGCTCACTTGCAAGACATGAAGAGGGAGCATTGTCAGTTTTTGAGGAAGTTGGAGCAGCTGTTACACTTGGATTTGATGGCACATAATGGAGATAAAGTTGCATTTTCAGTTTTGATACATTTGGGGGCAAGTTGTTTTGGAGTTGGAAACATGGGAAAAGTAGAGCTTCAGCCATTGACATGCACTTTCAGTCCCATTTTGGAACAGCAGTTAAGAAAAGCATGGAGTGAGGTATGTAGGAGTATTTTGGTCATAAAACTTGACATTTATGATGTTGATAATGTTTCTCAAGGTTGGGGAGTATTGGATTTCCCTTGGGGAAAGGAAGAGGTGATGTACTTGACTTATGCATATGGAGAGCCAGAGTTTGTTGATTATAATTTCCTTTTCACTCTCTTTGGTGTTGATTCATTCATTACCTTTGCTAATTTTATTACACTCTTGCATAGTACAGCCATTATAAATAAAGGAGAATTGAGTTTACACATCTTTGAAGAGATTAAACAGTTATTTACCATTGCTGTACATGACAAATCAGAACTGCTATGCATCACCTCAGATCTGGTCTGTGAGAGTTTGAGCCTATTTCCACTCAGTTTTTGCACAATTGCAGCCTTTGGACAGTTTTGGAATAGCATGAAGACAATCTTTGGTCAGCTTGAAGCGAGGTTTGGGAACAGTCTTGGATGAATGTTTGAGGCAACCTTGGGTCCACGCATTGTTGATTTGCATCTTGGCCTCACACTCAGATTTTTGTTTTGATTTTTATATAGAAGTGGCAGCTGTAATAATTGTGTTGAGATTGGTTTGGGACCCCGGAATCACAGGTGGTTCCGATTAGGTGATTCGATGATGCTACATGGGAACATGAAGACATTCTACAACATCCGGCACTAATATTGCTTGGGGACAAGCAATTTTTGGGAGGGAGGACTGTCATGTCCCCTTTCTGAGCTCGTCAGCATTGGCACAGTGCATAGCCTATTCACGCGATCCTGTAGGCTATGGGAGCAGTTTAAGGATCTTGGAAGTCAGTTGGAGCAGTTTCCTATTTTTTAGGGCCGTGCTTTTTCAGAACAGTTTCTATATTTGGACAGTTCGACCAAAAGGGTATCCAAAAATGCTATCGAGATGTTGGCTTGGGTCTTACGGTGCAATTATTTTAATACTCGTAATTATTTAATTATAAAGTCGTATTTAATTAAATAGACTTTATATTATGTGTGCACATAAGTCACTTAAGTGAATTATTAATTATTTGATAAAGTGACTTAGGGAGACATAAGGATTTATTAAAAAGGGGGTTTTTATCCCACATTGGTTATGTTATGATACAGCCAGGCCCGAGTCAATAATAAATAAAGTGGTCGGGCTCTCATTCCAGCATCCTTGAACATTGAATATATTGCTTGATGCATTCTGGAGAATTTGCTTGCGAGATTCGAGCTTGTTGAGAACGGAAACTCTCGGCAAGGACATCCACTACGGTTGTGAAAGATCAGCTCTATTGGATTTTGATTGTCTTCATTCAGAGGGCAAATTGGAGATCAAAGAGAATTTCTGGTTCGTCATTGATATCTTGTGTGTGTTGGGAGATAGCAGCGATTTAGACCTGTAGACGGTACTTATTTGGAGGCTGTAGCAGTTCACTATTCACGCGGTACTGTAGCAGTTTACTATTCACATGGTACTGTAGCAGTTTACTATTCAAGCGACACTGTAGCAGTTTACTATTCATGCGATACTGGAGCAGTTTACTATTCACGTGGTATTGTAGCAGTTTACTATTCATGCGGCACTGTAGCAGTTTACTATTCATGCGGCACTGTAGCAGTTACTATTCACGCGGCACTGTAGCAAATTACTATTCACGGCACTATTCACAAACTATTTCCAGAACGTGGATTGCTGCGATTTGTTTTCAGACTTGAGGAAAATCGGGTATTTTCAGTGTTGTTCATCATTGTAATTTCCCTTGCAATTAAGTTGTTCCAGTTTGTGAAGCTTTCTTTCAGCAGTATATTGTATGTTTAAATCCCATAAAAATACCCAAAAAAAAAGAGCATATATTTGAATAAAAAGAGCAAAAATTTGTGTTTTTTTTACTAGTCAAAATAGATAGGAAAAAATCCAGAATAGGGTGGGTTGTTACACAATTCTTCTCGTTCATGCATTTGTTGCATTGTCTCATCTAGTTCTTGAACCACTTGCTCTATCAATCGTGCATTATGCATCCTCAGCGTTTTGTATTCCTCCTGTAACTGATGTCTCCTTGATCATTTGTTGCAGAACCCTTGATTCCTCATTCCCATTCTCCTCTTGCTCTACTTCTGGTTCTTGTTCCTATAATGCGACATTCGTGAGGGTTCAAAGTCGCTCTTCTCCTTCATTGCTTGGAAATCTGACATGAACTTGTAATCGCCTTCGTTCTTCATATCGAGGTTCCAACTCCCTCTGCTCGATTATAGGTTCACCTTCTGGTCCGAACCACTCCAGGTTCATTCGTTCTTCTTTTTGAACAATTCCATTTGGTTCTCCATGTTCATAAGATCGTATCCCTAGTTGTGATTCTTCTGTCGTTCTTCTAGAAGTTTCTCCCGATGCTTCCAAGTTGATCACGTTCACCTGTGCTTGTGCCTTGTACACTTTCAACTTGGAGCCATTTACAGTCTCGAGGCAAACTATACCATCCAACTTCTTTAACCGGACAACCCCGTTGTCCAGTACTTCCTCCACCTGGAAGGGTCCAAGCCATAGGGTCTTCAATTTTCTTGGCTTGAGTTCTCGTTTCCCATCATACTGAGCACTAGGTCACTAGCCTTCAAATTCATTTTCTGTAGATGTTTATCACGCCAATATTTGTGTTTTCGTTGGGCAATCTTTGTCGCCCACTGTGCCATCATCCTCTTTTCTCCTAGTTGTATGAGTGATGTGAGCCTCTCTTCCGTGCTCTCCTCATCACTCAGGCAATTTTCTACAGCTATTCTCAAGCTTGTTACCAAAAATTCGACTAGCACCACTGCCTCCTATCCGTACATCAACTGAAAGGGTGTGTGATTAATAGTTGGTTTGAAGGTTGTCCTGTATGCCCACAAGACTACTGGTAACTGCTCTTCCCAATCAGTGCCTTCCATGCCACATGTTTTGTACATAATGGAAACTAGGACTCTATTCATTGCCTTTGCTTGCCCGTTCGCCTTGGGATAATATGGGCTAGACAAGGAATGAAAGATCCTAAACTCCGTCATTAGATTTTGGATAATTTCATTGACGAAATGGCCTCCTTGATCAGTTGTCAACTGAAGAGGAATTCCAAACCTGGTGATAACCTGTTCATACAAAAAGCGAGCAGTGCTCCTTTCAAAGTTATCTGGTAAGGCCCTTGCTTCTACCCATCTTGTCAGATACTCTATTGCCACTACAATATATCGGTAGTTCCTCCTTCGGCTTATTTGCAATGGTTCCACAAAATCCAATCCCCATATTTCAAAAAGTTCCTGGCGTTGCGAAGGATGTAATGGCATGAAGTCTCTTTCAATGACTTTCTTGTTCTTTGACACGTATCACATGCCTTCACGTACTCCTTGGCATCGTGATAAAGGGTAGGCCACCATAGCCCTACCAACAACACTTCCTAGCTGTTGCATCTGTCCTCATATGGCCTTCTGCCAATCCCTCGTGTGTCTCCTTCAATATATGCTGCACTTATTCTTCCATCACATATCTCCTCAAAATGTGGTCTTCCCCCATCTTATATAGCAAGCCTGCAATCAACGTAAAGGGTGCCGATTTTGAAATGACTTTTCTTTGATTTGCTGCCATCATCTCCTTTGGCAGCTCTCCTGTCGATAGGTATTCCCCGATATGCTTATACCAAGCTGGTATCACACTTATCATAAATAATTGTGCATCGAGGAACTCATATTGTATCCCTCCTTCTGCAGGTTCTCCCGAGCGAATCCTCGAAAGCTGGTCCGCTATTACTTGCTTCTTCCCTAGCCTTATTACCACTTGAAACACGAATTCTTGCAGTGTGATGAGCCATCTACTCACTCCTCCATATATCATCGATTTATTAATCAGGTATAGCAACGCCTGATGGTCTACATAGAAAGCGAATAGGTTGGCTAGTAGGTAATGCCTATACTTCTTTACTGCGTAAACCATCCCCAGTGCTTCTCGTTCCGTCATACTATAATTCCTCTCTACCCTTAATAATAACCGACTTGCAAAGTATATGGGTTGGTCCAATCCAAACTGTCCTTCTTGAGCTAAGGCACAATCGATTGCGAAATTTAAGGCATCAACGTGGACATGAAACTCTTTCTCCCAATTTGGGTAAACCAGGATAGGCGCCTTCACCAGATGCGCCTTCAAACCTACGAAAGCCTCTTGGTGTTCCTTCGCCAATTTGAAAGGAACACTCTTGTGTGTCAGAGCGTCTAGCGGATGAGAAATCTGTGTGTAGTTCCTAATAAAAATCCTATAGTAGTCCACTGTCCCTATGAAGGTTTTGATTAAACTCACATCATGTAGTTCTTCCATCAACAATATTACCCTTATCTTGTCTGGGTCTGGTTTCAAGGCTTCCTGACATACGATATGTCCTAACAGTTTCCCATATGGCACCATCAACCTGCACTTCCCTGGGTTGACTGCGATTAGAGCCTTCTTGCGCAAGCTCATGCATTCCTCCAACACCTTCAAGTGATCTTGTGTTTGGCCATATAGGGACCAATCGTCCAAAAAGGCCTTAAGATTCCCTGTGGACATCTTATTGAAAATGTATAAGATGATTCGTTGAAAAGTAGTTGGCACATTGCATAATCCAAATGGCATGTGGTTATATGTATATAATACCATTTTCCACTATAAAAGTGGTCTTCAACTTGTCCTCCTCTGCAATGCTGATTTGGTTATAACTTGAAAATCCGTCCAAAAAAGAATAGATCTCATGGCCGGCTACTTCCTCCAAGATGGAGTCTGTGAAGGGGATTGGGAAGGGATCCTTTCTAGTTAACCATCCTCGTCCAAGCATTGCATCATATGCAGGTTTTTGCATGGCAATCACTATGAAATCTAGAATAATCAATAAATTCTTGTTCCGCTATCCACACTTTTTGGCTCATCAGTACTCCTTTTGTTTCTATATCGTATTGATTTGCTCCATATAATCTGAAATTTGGAGATCTCAATGTGGGCTGGCTGATGTTTTGCCATGTCTTCTCCGGCATCATGTTCACACTTGATCCTCCATCTATGATCACTTGAGTTAGCTTATGGTCCAATATCTTGATATGAACCAAGGTTGGCTTCCTCCCGGCTTCGATCGTTAGTATCATAGGGTCAATGAATTGCTCCTATTTGATGCTAGCTACCTCCCGAACTTCTTGTTTTCTTGTCTTTATTGCTTCGCCAACTCTACCATACAATTCAGGTACTGCACTCAGTAGATTTAATGCCTTCACTTCCACGGTCGTATTTAGTACCTGTTGGTCACAAATCCGCCACAGGAAAGGCCTTTTGGAATGGTTCGCGATCTTGAAGGGTTTTGACCAAAACGTGGAACTGATCAATTTGGCCTATGTCGGTATGCTTGGCTCGTTTGCTCAAGTCGTCTAGACAAGCTGCAATCTGGCAATATCTGAGGATAAAAAATCCATGACTTGTTTTTCTATAACAGGTTCAACCCAATTATCAATTTCCGAAGTGTCACCTTCAAATTGGAGCCACGCAGGCTTGAGTTCTTCTTTGGACAAAAGGTTCCTGTCATCATCAGTGAAGCCCAGGAAACCCAACCGCGTGAGATCTTGGAAATACACCAACGAGGTGCGCTATTTTTGTTCGAATATGTCCATCAGCTGTTTGGCCTTCTAAACTTTCCTCAACTTTGAGAAGAAGGCACGGACTGTGGACTGAGTGGTGGACCAATCCCTTGCTGTCCGATTCATGGCAGGTACCTGCGAATCTTGATACTTAGCGCTTTGTACCTCAAAGGCCAACTTCAACCGGCACCGCACTTCTTGCATCACTTCATCGACAATCGGCCCACTTTGCGAAGCGGCGCTCTGGGCTTCTGTAATGTAGGAAAGAACTAACAGGGCACTGGAGGCCCGAGATTTGAAGTTTTTTAGCAGATGCATGCGGATGTTCTTGATCCTGCCCCTATCAAACAACTTCATATTTTCCTTTTCATACAACTATTGCTGCATTTCCATGATTCGGGCTTCAAAATTCTTAGCCTTCTCCTTTGTTTCAGCTTGTTTTTTGTCGTGGTCTCCTGCAGCATCCTGGAGCTGAGCCACTTGCTGTTTCAGGGCAGTCATCTCCTGCTTCATTTGTTTGCACTGCTTCTGAGCGTCTTCCAGCTGGGCGCGGGTCTTCGCGAGATCTTCTTCCAGCTTCATGTTGGCACTCTCCACCTCGTAGCGGCGCTCATTTACTATCTTGGCGTGGCAGCGAAATGAATCAATTCGTACATGCATGGACTTCGACTCGTCATCCACGTCTAACTAGTCTTTGAGTTTTTCATGATATGTATAATCTGAAGGTGTCATATCCTCAAGAGGCTTCTGGACTTTAGGCACCTTCTTCACCTTGTGGAGTTTCCCGTTTTTAGTGTCAAAGACAGCACACTTCTCCACTTTCGCCAAGGACCGCCCTCTTTTCTTCTTGGCCTCCTTGAGCAACTTGTCAGTATTCTGCCGGGCCCGGAGCAATCTTTCCACCAGAGGGCGTTCTTCAATCAAAGCTAACTCGTTATCCAATGATGCTGGATTGCCAGCCAAAGGGGTGAACAAATATAATGACTAATGGGAGGATGCTTCGCCCGATGGATTGGCGACAAGCGTGGTGGGGGGTTCGGTGGGCAAGGGCGAAGCAACGAGTTGTGTCACCGTGACTGGACTATTAGGGTTTGGGAGCGAAGAGTTGTCCCTGGGATGTTCGGATGGTGTGAGGTGGGTGTGTGTAGATGGAGGTTCGCTGGGGGTGCCCCGACCAAGTGACGCGGACGATATAGAGGCATTGGGGACATCAACGAAGGTGCTAGATATGGCCTGTACAAATGGAATGGTGGGGGCAATTGAAATGGTGTCAACTGGTGGTCGCGAAGCTTCAATAGAAGCTGTGGTTTGCGGGGGATTATTTGCATACAAGGGGGATACTAAAGGCCTTTCGGTCGGGGTAACTACAGATGCAGTTTCAGAAACAGGAGAAGGGGAAAGGGGGTGCGTACCTTCGTGCTCCACTGTGAGAGCAGTAGAATTGAAGTCCTGCGTGTTGGGCCCTTGGCCGCTTTCCTCCTCTGTTCTTCCAGTATCTTCAATCTCCTTTTCTCCTACTTCTCCTTCTTCTCCTTCTTCTTGGAGGTGCTCCTCCATATCAATAGCATCAACATCAACGATCTCCTTTTCCTTTTGTGGCGGAGGTTCGGGTGTTGACTTGTTAGCATTCCTTTCAACTGAGCTTTCAGAAGGTTGTCCACTAGCAGAATCTGAGGGTTTGGTGCGAGGCCGCTTCGGATGTGGAGGGGGCATTTGAGCTTGGTCGGCCTTCTTCCTCTTCTTATTTTCCTTCTCCAACTGTTGCGCATCTTTCTCCGTAGCTTGGATGGAACCCTCGGCAGGGTCGTTCTGCTGCTCATGCTGTGCCCCCGCCGGTTCTTCATCTTCTTCCTGCTCTGGCACTTCTTCAATCTTCTTGGGCTCTCACCTGAGCCAGGAACGCTAGGGGGTACGAAGTCCGCGAAGGAGATAGGTTGCCAAGAATCAACATGGGCATCATAGAATATGTAGAAATCTCTGTCCATCTGGAGAAGACCACTCGATTTTTGCTTCTGGCGGTGGACTCTCATTATCCACCATTCCCTCAACTTCTCTTCGTGCCACCCTTTCAACTCTTCCTTCAACTCTTCTTTCATTTTTCTCCAAAATGCTGCGTCGGGGTTCGGAAACATGTGCCGGGTAGGGACGTATTCGGCCTCCATTGGGAAAAAATCATGCCACGGGGGCAGAGCTTGCATACGTTCAATGTGCCATTCCAAATCCCTCCCGTTTGGGTTATTGCGTTGTTCAACTATCTCTGGGCGGGGGCAGTTGTGAAAATTTTTGAATATGAGGAAATCCTTCATTACTCCCAGGGGATAGTAGAACCATCGTTGGGGAACCTCCAATAGGCCGAAGTCGCCGAGTTTCACCTCAAGGTGAGCATATTGTTTTATAGCAAAGACTTCAATGACCCCCATTTTAAAAGGGAAGTCGCATGTAGGTCCCCCCCATTTCCGGCCGTGGCCGTAGACTGCATTCGTGAAATCGCTCTGGCGAGCGACTTCCAGCGAAAACTGATACTCAGAAGTATAAAAGGGCAGCAGGAAGGGTTTACTTGTAAACCCGAAAATACGAACTACGAGCCCTTGTGTCAATTGAAAAACATTTCCCTTCCTTCCATTGACAATTCTATCTCTGAGAATCGCTGGTACCCGAGGGCAAGAACCGTGCATTAGCTGCAAGGCGCGTCCCAGGAACTGTTGATTAAAAACATAATATGATTCGGTCTTTGCCAGAAGAGAAGTCCACTGGCAGACAGGCTGCGGAGCTCCATTCTTGTCAACACAGCTGACAACAATGTGCGGAAAACGATCTTCAGTATGATAAAAGAAAAGCCAAATTAGAAAATAACACGGCCCGAAGTACTGGTCTGGCCTCGAATTCTTCAAATTCGTCAGCCAAGTGTGCAGGGTTCGAGCCACCCATTCCGCCCAGTCGAAAAACATTGGATTGACGTGCGGTCTAGACGGGTCAGGGGCGTAAAATTCTTCGTGGGAAACAGATTCTGCGAGCGCCACCTGCTAGGGATACACAACAACGTCGGAAGACAGGCCCGCCACCCATGCAAGGATGGAGAAAATGTCCGGGTATTTGAAATCGCTGAGGCGCAGAGGCATCTGCGACAATTTGCCGAAGGGAGCCCGACATTCAACTGTTCCCCTAAGAACTTTATTATGTTTGGGGAGGGGGTAAATCTTCCCGTCTGCTCACTCATATTGACATTTCGGACCGTATACCCCTTGGGTGGCTCCTAACGAGGGGCGAATGCCTCCTGTACGTCATCCTTATAGATTGAAAACAAATTATTTCCCTCATCATCCCGGACCTGCCTAGTCAGAGGCTGGTAATTTTGGGCGATAGCGTAGACAAGCTCGGGACAGTGGTGCACGGGAGGACACAGGTACCAGTACAGCTGCGAATAATAAGCTACGACCCGTTTGTGCTCTGCAGAGATATGACTCTTCATAAAATCAGTGGTTTGCTTGAGCTCGGCAATGCTCTTGGTGAGCGCAATGTCCTTAATGTTTTCCCACCCGTCAATGGGCGGTTCTACGGGCTCCTCTTCTGAATCCTCCTCTTCCTCCAGAACTTGTTTCTCTGGGCGGACATTAAGGTCGACCTTCTTGGGTCTGTGTTTCTTTTCCTCCTTCGACTTCTTAATCTTTTCTGCACCTGCCTCCTCGGGCGCCTTCTTCTCTTTAGAATTTTTCCTCCCCATTACGTTCTGCAGAACGTAGCAGAGTTACAGCACTCAAAAAGGCGGATTGGTAGGAGTGCAGCAGAGTCTCAACTAGGGTTTCAATAGTTCATAAGCTCTCTGCTAAGCATTAACCAATAGGCAAATAAATTTGTCGAAGGCACTCGGATTTTATAGGCAAAAGCTGAGACTGCTTCTATTAATGGCGCCCGCTGGAATTAAATGCATGAATAGAGCCTAAGGCGATCGCACTATTCTCTAATTGGTTCCCTAGCGCCATTTACGAGGTCCAAGGTACTTTGGAAATCTTGCCCTGCCTTGAAACCTTGAATTTCTGTTGTCTTGCACTTGTGCACGATCCTCTAGCCTAACTAAATTCTTTTGGGATGTGTGCCACCACCTTTGCATTAATTCCGTATGTTTCGAACGTCTTAGGCTGCCAATCAACACGCGTCCCAAGGCACGTTTTAAATGCGTTTGTCCCTTTTTTGGTTCAACTTGGGTACTTCGGATGAAAATTGGGTGAAGTTCCACTTCGACTTTGCTTTTGTCCGAAGCAGGTCGGTACGCGCTTTGTTGCTTCGCTGAATCGAGGGCGATAAAGAAGTTCGGCATGCCTTTTGCCCGAAGTGACCTTTGGGCATAAAAGCTAGCGAAGCAGAACTTCACCAAACCTGTTCCTTTAAACTTGATTCACAACCTCCAGTTACTCCTTTGCAGATGTTACTTCGTTGAATTTTGGAGCGAACCGAAAATTTGGAGTTTCTTTGGCCCAAAGCGGATTTTTCAACAGTAAAGTGATCGCTTATGCCTCCTCTTTGTCATGCTTTGGTAAATGGCTGCTTCGTCCGAAAAGGGCTCCGAAGTGGAGGTTTGGCCACCTTTTGGGCGAAGTGTCTACTTCACACATCTCGAGGCCGAACTAGCGATATAAAAAGAGGTGGTTCTCCAAATTGTGTCCGAAGTGGGTGCTTCGCCAGGTTCAAACCTAAACTTAGCGTATCTCTGGGGATGGTTTGCTGAGAACATTGGCCGAAGCGCTACTTCAGCAACTTTCTGAGCGAAGTATCCTGGTGGTTTTAGGCTTTCTTCATCATAGGCGTAGGGAGGTTCTCTGGAGTTGGGGCCGACGTTGTGGTTCGGCGCTTTTAGGACTCGAAGCGGCCGATTTTGGAGATTTTGGCCGAACTGACTCTTAAGTCAATTCCTTTCAGCGAAGCTGCCTATTGACTTGTTCTTGATCGAAGTTGCCCCTTCTTGCCCTCTTCCTTCAGTTCTGGGCTATGCGAACCTTCTCCTGGTGTTGGAAAATCAGCGAAGCGCTGCCTCCATGGCATGAAGCTTGTCTTGACACCGTCCTGTTCCGGAGATAGTCCTTTGACACTATTTCCCTTAGTTTGCTTCGTCGGCGTTGAGGTGCGTCGCAGCTTACT
Source organism: Wollemia nobilis (assembly GCA_028583015.1). Lineage (NCBI taxonomy): Eukaryota > Viridiplantae > Streptophyta > Pinopsida > Araucariales > Araucariaceae > Wollemia > Wollemia nobilis. The sequence continues at coordinate 11,004,205 of JAQPPZ010016869.1, read as the reverse complement.
CTTTGGTGACATCTGCTTCGCTCGGAAAATTGCCGAAGTGCCTTGTTGTGCTTAGATATAGGGCAATCCTTAGTTGTCTTGGACTAGGGTTGGTTTGTCTTGCAACAAAAGCTGCGAATCTACCCTAAATTTGTTTCTAATTTTGAAAGGCCTTAAAATAAACTATGTACATGCAAGAAACAAGAAAAAGACATTATATACAGGGGCAAAATTTTCTGGGTACCTTCTTAATGATAGTAGGCCTTCAGATGAAGACCATTGACCGGGATGGGCAGAATTTGGCCGATCATGTACTTCAAGATGAAAGAGTTGGCTTGATTGACCTGCGAGCTTTCGAACGGTCCTTCCCAGAAGGCCTCAAATTTGTCATGGTTGCCCGGCTTGATCTTCCACGAGTCTCATTTCCACACTAGGTCCCCAACCTTGAAAGTACGGGCAGAGGACTTCCTTTTGAACCAGTTTCGGGTAGTCTCTGTGTGTCTCGTGAATACTTCGTAGGCCTTTTCTCAGTCTTCTTCAAGCTGCAGCAGTTGAGCTAATATGGCCTCCATGGGATCCAATTCTCCTCTTTCATCATCTAACATCCATAGCGTAGGACTCTCCATGTGGGTTGGCAAGACGGCTTCTTTGCCATAGACCAAGGCATAAGGGGAAGTTTTGATTGATTTCTTGATAGAGATCCGATCGGCCCATAGCGCTTGGTCTAGGAGCAAATGCCAGGTCCTCTTGTTTCTTTCCAGAAGCTTTTTTATGATCTTGACAGGTTTTTATTTGTGGATTTTGCTAATCCATTGCCCTGCGGATATTAATTTAAAGTGGCCTTGAGATAATTTCCATACTTGCAATAAAATTCATTAATTCTGGCGCCTATAAATCCTGGGCCGTTATCTGTCACTATTGCTTCTGGAACGCCGAAGCGGGTGATTAAACCTTCAAGGAATGTGATGACCGTTTCTTGATCGGCATGTTTCGTGGGCACTGCTTCGGCCCATTTGGTAAAATAATATGTCGCGGTCAAGATGAACTTGTGTCCCGCTGATGAATTTGGCGTTATTACCCCTACAAAATCTAACCCCCATTGTTGAAATGGCGCTTCGACTTGTATCAGTTGGAGAGGCATCAGGGCGTTTTTACTTCGACCAGCGAACTTTTGACATTGTTCACACTTTTGGCAGACTGCAAAGGCGTCGACAAAGACTGTAGGCCAATAGTAACCTGCCCTAATTATTTTTAAGGCCATCGGCCTTCCTGCTAAGTGGCCTCCTGATATCCCAGAGTGAAACTCGCCGAGGACTTTTCCCTTATCATCTCCTCTGATGCATCTCAGAAGAACGCCATCAACATTTCTGAAGAATAGTCCTTCGGGGCGTAGGACATAGGAGGGATTGCATCTTGAACAGTCTTCGCTACGAGGCGTTTAAGTGCTCGGGACATCTCCCAGTGTTGAAGTATCTGACTATTTCATCTGTCCATTCTTCTTCGTCGGTAGATTGATGGGCAAAGTTGTTCTCTACCACTGGATCGTCCCATTGGCATGCTATTACTTCGGCAACTATGCTCTTCACTAGCTCTTGACACAAGGCTCGACCAGGAACCAATTTGGTGGGCCGGATTTCGATATCAAACTCCTGAATTTTATTCACCCAACCAACTCTTTTGCTGCCCATTTCCCCTTGGATAATGAAGCTTCGCACGTCCGGGTGAATAACATACACTGTGGTTCTGCTTTGGGAGATGAAGTGCCTGAAATTTCTTAACAACTTCATGACCGCATGCACTTGCCATTCTATAAAATTGTATCTTTCTTTGTGAGGTTGAATTACTTGACTTAAGAAGGCAATTAGCACGGGGGCCTGTGTAATTCTGGCTTTAGTTTCTTCAAATGCCTTTCTTCTTTCTTCAGTCCAAATAAACTAGGCATTTTTCTTTAAAAGATCAGCCATTGGTTTGATGACTTGAGCGAAGATAAACTTCCTCACGAAGTTAATTTGGCTGAAAAATGACTGCAACCCTTTTTTGTTTGTTGGGAGTGGAAGCTTGAGGAGCGCTTCGGCTCTGTCAGGATCAATAGCAAGACCCCTTTCTGATGTAACATGACCTTGCAGTTTTTCTTCCTTCACCGCGAAGATGGATTTCTTCGGATTGATTGAAATGTCGAATTCTCTACATTTCTCGAATATCTGCTGTAAGTGGGAGGTGTGATCTTCCCTCTTATGAGAAAATACAGTCATATCATCTAAATAGATAACAATGACTTTGTTCAATAGTTTGCTGAACGCTGAGTCCATGGCCCTCTGGAATGTAGCTCCTGCATTTGAACGGCCGAACGACATTCGCTGGTAAGCGAACGTTCCCCACTTGGTGGTAAATGTTGTCTTGTGCTGGTCTTCGTCCCTAACCTAGATCTGATTGTACCCCGAGAAACCATCTAGGAGAGAGAAGCGCTGTTCTCCTGCTACAACATGGAGTGTCTGGTCAATTTGTGGGAGCGGGTAATGATATTTCAAGGAGGGCTCATTCAAATTGCGGAAGTCTACGCACAGGCCGATATATCCGTTCTTCTTCCTGACAGGGACCAGATTCGCGACCCAAGAAGAATTCTTTATTGGGTAAATAATTTTGGCCTCAAGCATCTTCAAGAGTTTGGCCTTCATCAAGACCTCGATCTTTGGATTAATCGGCCTCTGTTTTTGTCTGCAGGGCCTAACTCCTTGTAATTCGATTGTATGTTGAATAATGCCTCGGTTATAGCCCTTTAAGTCTTTGTAACACCATGCCACGATGTCTGGGTACTTTTTGCATAAAGATCGAATCTGCTCAAGTTTTGTTGAAGTGCAATCTGTCCCGACCTTTATCACTTTGCCTGGTTCAAGCTCAAGGTCTTGGTACTGTCTTGCGTCCACCTTGACCCTGTGGGAAATCACCCTGTCATTCTAGTCGAACAGGCTTTCCAGAGTAATTAATCCTTTCGAAACGTGATTGTTCTGCAGCTGTAGTAGCCCTTCGTACTCTTCATCTTCAGGATTTCTTCCTTCAACGGTGGTTGCTTCTTGAACTAGGAAGTTAATAATTTGCTCATCGCTATCGAAGACTTGCCAGTGAGTGTCCTTGTCGGGCACAGATGGCCTATAGACAGTCCTTACTGCCTTGGGCTTATGCACCATTTCATTGGCTGGGGAGTATCTGGCTCCAATGGATGCTAAAATATCAGCATGCCTATTCTTCTCTCGTGGAATGGACTGAACGTTGAGCGATTCAAAATGCTCCAACAGGTCCCAAATCCTGTTGAGATATGCCTTAAGGTAGTGCTTCTTGGAGGTGCACTTGTTGGTAATTTGGTTGCAAACCAGTTCTGAATCGCCGAAGATCTGGAGATGCTTGATATCCAACTTCTCGGCTTTCTTCAGCCCCAAGCATAAAGCTTCATACTCGGCTGCGTTGTTGGTACAACTCCAGGCAAGCCGGTAGCAGTAGTCCTTTTGTTCGCCGGATGGTGACACCAGGAGCACTCCTGCTCCGGCTCCGTTTTTACATCGGGCACCATCGAAGAACAACTTCCACAATTCCTCTCGGGAAACTTCCTTATTCTCCCACATTGGCTCCGTGGACCTTTCGGACTTATTGATGGAATAGCATCCCATCTCTATTTCAATCATAGCATTAAAATCTGTCAATGAGAACTCGTCCTCGGTGCACAGCTCGCCCAAGACTTTTTCTACTAGATCCACCTGCTGTGACTCTTCAAACATCCAGTGAACTGAATCGTTAAGTTCTCCTTCCTCAGCCATCTTTTCTACGAGGGATGTAGCGGGTTTCTCGTTGTAAATCTTGACTTTTCTTCCCTTAAATGGAACTTCCAGGAGTGAATAATCCATGGAAAGGTAACCGCCAAGCTTAGCCGTGAACTCCCTCGATAGGCACATGCTGAAATATGGTTCGAGATCAACAACTACCTCTTGTATTACTACAATTTGAGGTGCCTTGTGCAACCGAATAGGTATATCCTTGATCACACCGACTGTCTTCACGGGAGTACCATCTAGCTGGAGCACGCCATGGCTACTTCGTGTGTATTCCATACCTATTTCCTCGCAAACAGCCTTTGGCATGACTGTGGTTGCGGCACCGGAGTCAATCATACAATTGTGAACAATGTATCCTTCCATCTGCAGAGTCAGATAAAATGGAGGAGGCCTGTTTTTTCCTGTGATCGAAGTGGGCAAGGGCTGAGCTAGGACAGGTTGCGTCGACTTTCCTACTTTTGCTGATTTTAGCGATTCTTGCAGCAGGTCCACTTGTCCTGGGAGTTGCAGGGCGTGATATAAACTGATCTTGGCGGGAGTCTTTTTTAACTCTTCGACAATATTATGTCGCAGTAGCAGGTATCTCTGGTTCCTTTGCTGCCTCATGCTTAGTGCGATATTGCTGTGTAGCCTCGACTCTTTGTCGTTTTGTCAGCGAAGGGTACTTCAATTTTTCTCTAGCCTGCTCCTTGGTCTCAGCCTGCGGTGGGGCTGCAGCGGTTTGCTAAGGTTTTTCCTTCACGGGTGGCGGCTGAGGAGCTTTGTCAGGAGCCTTGACAGATGGTTGTTCCTTTTCGCGGCGGGTATACACCTTCAAGGAGCCCATTTGGGCTGTATCTAATTCGATTGGTTTCTTCCCACCCTTGGTGAGGACCAAAACTTGCTCTTCCTTTGCGATCACTAAATTCTGATTTGCTTCCATAATCATGTTAACCTGGCCATCGGTAGTACTGCCCGCTAGCGTTTGGACATAATGTTGATGCAACATGCAAGTGCCCTCTTCATGTGGGTCGTTGCAGGTGAAACACCAGTGCACATAATCAGAAGTGCTCGACTCCTCACTAATGACGACGTTCCTCGCAGGAGGTCTACTTGACTGGGCTGCTTGGTCCTTTCTAAGCGCTGGTGGAGGATAAGGTCTTCTCGGCAGAAATTCCTGCTGTGCTTGTTTCTTTTTCATGACGGCCATATCATTTGATAATGTTCGCACAGTAGAATTTAAGGACTGAACTTCCTGTAACAACTTAGCTTGCACGTCTATGGCTGCAAGGGCCGATACTGCCGGAGGTGGCAACGGAGCCATTGTTGGGACTGGGGGCAAGGCAGGGTACTGGGGCGGCGCTGGTACTGCCAGGAATGGCGGAGGAACTGTAGGCTATGGGGTTGAGGGTGTGGGGAAATGTATATATGGAGCAGCGAACTGGGACACCGTCGGGTTCGGATTCTAGGGCGAAATCGGATTTGTGGGAGATGCCGAAGTCTATGCAGCGGCGCTGGGGTATTGTGATTGGGGGAAATTCAGAAATATAGGCATCGGCACCCTCGGAGGGAGTTTACCAATGGCGATCAAATCTATTTTTGCCTTTTGGGCCAGCTCATATAGGTCAGGGACTGTATTAACGTTTGAGAACCTCATCACCATGTTGATATCGGAGTTGAAGGCCCTAAGGTAATAATACGCCGCTTGTTCGGCTGTTGGCCGCAAGCCGGCAGGTACCCTCTGCCAGGTTCGGGCGAACCTTACATTAAAATCGAATATTTCTTCTTGAGGGTGTCTTTGGATTGAGGTGAACTGGTGTAGGAGGGAGGAAGGGTCGACATATTCATTAAATCCTCTCATTAGTTGTCCAACTAACTGGTCCCATCCTATGATGGTGCCTGGTGGCAGAGATCTATACCAGTAAAGAAGTTTTCCTCGGAGGGACAAAATTAACAGCCGAACCATAACCTCTTCTTCTGTGATACTGTGGAGTGCAGCCAGGGAAGCAATGTCCTGGATGTGTTTGTAGGCTGTCTTCCCCGTTCCATCGAACGTAGGTATTGACTTTAGAGCAGCAGGTGGAATTTGCCCCTGCCTAGCTAAATTTAGTGGGTCAACGGAATTCCAGGCTGGGAATAGCCTAGGCGGAGGTGGCGACAGCGGCTGCTGTTGTTGATGCTGCTGCTGTTGCTATTGCGGTTGCTGCTAATGAGCCATATTTGCACCTAGGTTTGGCTGATAAGGGGTAAGCAATAGCTGATTCGGTAGAACCAAAGTTCCCGAAGTGCTTTGGTGATCTGGAGAGTTTGGGGGGTTAGGAGGGAGACTAGTCGCGGTGCTGTCCGAAGTCGGACCTTGTTCATCAAAGACAGCTTCTTGCGATGACCCTTCGTTAAGAGGTAGATCCGGCCTGACTAACCTAGGACGTTCTCCGAAGGCGTCAATGTCGATCTCAAAGAACTCGGTCCCTTCTCTAGAGTTCCTAACTCTCCATCTTGTATGCTTGAAGGTACGAATATTTCAGTACCGGTCTCTAAGGCTTAAGATTTTCACGTTGAACAGAGTCGCCAGTTGCTCGAGTCTTACAGTATTGAGATGAGCATAAACTCTCAATACCACTCAGAAGGTGAGACTGACCAAGTCCCACCGTGTGTGCCAGAAACTGTTGGTCACAAATCCGCCACAGGAAAGGATTTTCGCATGTCTAAGCGCCCTAGACCTGGACCAACATTGAAAAGCCGGAGGGAAGAGATGCCCTCCGTGCCAATCTCCGGAGAAGGCCGACTCCTATACTAAACTACCGGGGTTTCAATATAAGAGTGCAGGAAAGAAATAAAAATATAAGAGTGCTGGAAAGAGATTAAAAGAGAGAGGGTGCAGGAAAGAGATAAACAATGCAGAAAGGGATAGAAATAACTGAATATCGCGGTGGGAAAGAACATGCAGCACAATAACTCATCTATATCTAAACCGACAACAAATAATACAGAAGATGTAACAAAAATTAAAACTGCATATGCTTCTCTATGTATCCTCTAACCAAAATTCTAGACACATTTATCTCCCAATGCTAAAATCCAGATTTTAGAATTACAACAATCAGAAAAATAAATGAAAGCAGAAATACTTGCCAGAGGCAGCATAAAAAGAAAGCATAGATTCAGAGCAAAGGATCTTCTATATTGATGCAGAATGTCTAGTTACAACAGCTTCTTTAGCAAAATGTTCCCCCCCCTTTTTCCATTACAATGCGTGGGTTTTTATAGAGGACTTTCCCCTCTGCGCCATTAATGATCCCGGTTTACAAGAATGCTAGGGTGGATTTGGTAATGATGCTAGCCTACTTTTCACAATTGAACCTTCTTATCCAATTACCATAACTAGATACAGGGCCGCGTTAAGCGGGGAAATTCGCATTTATGAACCGCAGACCTGCTTTGGTTAGGATGCTCAAGCGGCTCCAAAAATTGCGCTGGCCATCTTTTGCAATTGAGACTTCCCAGCCTATTACCATAACTAGATATCGGGTCTTTCGGGGCGAAAAAACTGCATTTATGTGCCGCACAAATGCCTTGGATAAATACCCGGCCTTGGAATGTGAGCTCCTCGGGAGGAGCACTGTCGTTAGACTTGCCCTGGGTGGAGCTTCGCTGGATTTTCAATCAAAGGATTGCTTCGCAATGAGTTAGAGCCGAAGCGAAGACCAGGATGGTAGGTGAATCTATGATGGTTCGCTGGAAAATGGCCTTGAAAACCGCTTCGCTGGGTGAACTGGCCGAAGTAGCTAGTCTGCTCGTGGAAGGCATGGTCACTTAATCTCTAGCTACGCTGCTTCGCCGAGGTATGAGGCCAAAATGCTGCTTCGGCGAGGAATTTGCCTGAAGTAACTGGCTACTGGCAACATGTTACCACACTTTCTCCCTCCGCATTTGGAATGAAGCTTCGTAGCGATCCAGTCAGAAGGTGGCAGTTCGGGAGAGCATCGTCCGAAGTTTACTTCCTGCCCTAAAATTTTTTCTATCCTTTTAGTAGTGCTTCGGCAAAACGGTGCTCAAAGTGGGAGTTTCGCCGGGGGCATGGCCGAAGTAGCTACTTCGCTAGACTGAGGCCCGAACTGGTGCCTACCTAAGTGAGAACTTCGCTGGGAAGATGGGCCGAAGTAGCACTTCGGCCAAGATTTCAGCTAAGTAACCTCGCTGAATTAGCACGTTCCTGCTTCGCTTGAAATTACAGCTTCGCAGCTCCTCCGCCCAAAGTGGATACTTCGGCAGTCCCATGAGCGAAGTGCCTTCTATGCCTTAGAATTTTTCAAGTTTTAGGCTGGACTTATCTGATTTCTTTTGCGAAGCTGTTCTTTCTTTGCCTTCAGTGAAGCTTTCTATCTTCTCCTGTTTTCTACTGGCGAAGCTTTTTCTATACATGAATTGAATACAGGGGGGGCCAAAAATGGGAACCAAAATTGCTGCAATGCTATAAAATACAAGAAAAAGCAAGGGAACAAATTCATAAAAAACAAGAAACGCTTTACACAATCAACTCAAACTTCAATTTTCTTTACCCCTCCAAGCAATGTGACAAAATTGTCAACAGTACCTATGTCGTCAAACGTTCAATCGATCTTTGTCTTTTTCAGGGCTTTTTTTGGAGTAGCTTTTCTTGTTTCTCCCTCTCCAATTCTTCCTTTATCATCTCCTGAGATTCCTGCCATCACTCCTTTTCCTTGGTAGGGTTTGGGTACTGCTCCATCTTTCTAGCGTGAGCTCTGGTCACTGCTAGAACTTCTTTTTATTTTTCTACATTATTATTAACTTCACCAATGTCAATCAAATTGACATTCTGTGTACCACTTGTACTTGCTTTGTTTGGGCAATTTATTTCTTTGTGGTTACTCGGTCCACACTTTTGACACATATGGGTAAACATTGTTACCATTTGTATTTCCTCCACTTTGTGGTTTGGGGCAATTTTTCATGAAATGTTCCCATTCCTGACAGTTTCGATACTGGATGATAGGTCTTCCATTGGAATCATATTGTGGATGACTTTGTCCACCTTGCCTTCCACCTTGGCAGTTATTCCTATATCCACCACTCATTGCATCTTGTGCATTTCTTGAGGTGTTTGTTTGTTCTTCCAGTTGCACTATCATGGTTTGGTGCCTTGCTCCCTTCAGGTTAAATGGATAGTTCGAAAAAGGATGTCTTGCCACATCACATATATTGCAATGTGTGTTCTTTGGACAATTAATATTTGTATGTCCTAATTTGCAAGCCAAACACCAAATATCTTTTCGTTCCTTTCGTACTTCCCCTTTGACTTATGTCATGATTTTATCAAATTCCTTTCTACAGGAGTGGATAGTGCTTTGCACCTTATCCTCCGAATCGCTATCTGAATCATCATTCCTTGAATGTCCTACAATTCCGGTTGCCATTTTTTTAGCTTTGCTCTAAAAATTCTTTGCCTTTTTGAGAGCTTCCTCATATGTGGAGGATGGTACTGCTTTTATCTTCTTCCTATACTTCGGTAGAAGTCTATCTATGAACCAAAGTTTTCCTAGTCCATTTGCGGGTGGCATCTGCATCTTATCAACCAATTTCTTCAATCTTTTGTTATAATTCTTGACATCCTCATCCGGTCTTTGTTTTGTAGCATAGATTTTTGTTATGATTTCCGTATCATCTCGTAATGGCCAAAATTCATTTATAAATGCTTCCTGCATGGTCTCCCATCGTCCAAATGGTTGTGTACTTTCTCTCTTTAAGTACCAATCAATGGCCATGCCTCGCAAAGTGGTAGGAAACAATTGCAACCATTCTGCTGGTTGTGTCACTCCATTTGCCTTCCACATCGTGGTACAAGTACCTATGTGGCATGCTAGGTCTTCTTTTCCTTCCCCGGTGAAGGGTGGGCATTTTTGTTTGCCCGCTCTATTTGCAACATGTACCATTGGGACTCTTCCAATCTCCTCATCACTTGATGATGATGCTTGTGTGGTTCTATCCCAATCTCTCTCAGCCGTGGGTGGTATAAGTGTTTCTTGTTCCATTGCTTGTTGTTCAAATAGTCTTCTTCCGAACTCCCATACGTCACTACTTTGCGACCTCCTTCACAAATAAATGATGTGCGATTTTGGTCTTTCTCCCCAAGACCCCCCGCTTGGTTGCTCTGGAGCCAAGCTTCGATCTTTCGCACCTGTTGGCAAACTCCTCTCCGTTGGCTCAGGTGTTACCATCCGCTCTTCACTTCCAATATTAGTTTCAATAATTTCCTCGACTATCGGATTCTGCTCTTTGTTCTCTGCTGTCAATCGCAATGTCTACCACCTTTCTCTTTCGGCTTTTGGACTCCCATCCTCCAAGGGGTTCCACACTCTCTCCACCTCTGGTTGTGAAACTTTGTCTCTAGTTTGTGTTCTTTGATTTTTTAGCCTCGCACTTCTCCTAAGTGGTTGCTCCGCTGTTTGTATTTGATTCCTTCTTCGTTGGCCTTGCAACCTTGAATCTGTCATTCACCTCCTTGTCTAGTCACGTTCGCTTCCTCTTTTGACCCAAACTTGATTAGGCAACGACGCCAAATGTAGATAGCAGTGAGTATTTCTCGAGACGAGGGAATGAAAGGGTTTGATGGGAAAAGGAGTGGTAAATCATACTAAGGAACATGTCCTACTGACTGTGTTGATGTCACTCAGATGGCTAATTACTGACAGCTTTAGTGTATGACGGATCTGTCTAGGCGGATAACTCTATGACAGACAACTTCATGACTGATGACGAATTGCCTTATGAATGATGACGAATTGCTTGCTGACAAATAGTTGACTGATGACGGATAAGCTTATGAATGATGTCGGTATTGTTGGTCACAAATCCGCCACAGGAAAGGATTTTCATATGTCTAAGCGCCCTAGACCTGGACCAACATTGAAAGGCCGGAGGGAAGAGATGCCCTCCGTGCCAATCTCCGGAGAAGGCCGGCTCCTATACTAAACTACCGGGGTTTCAAGATAAGAGTGTAGGAAAGAAATAAAAATATAAGAGTGCTGGAAAGAGATTAAAAGAGTGAGGGTGCAGGAAAGAGATAAAAAATACAGAAAGAAATGGAAATAACTGGATATTGCAGTGGGAAAGAACACGCAGCACAATAACTCATCTATATCTAAACTAGCAGCATTCAATAAAGAAAATGTAACAGAAACTGAAACTGCATATGCCTCTCTATGTATCCTCTAACAGAACTCCAGACACATTCAACTTCTCATGCTAAAATCCAGATATCAGAATTACAGCAACCAGAAAGCTAAATGAAAGCAGAAATACTTGCCAGAGGCAGCATAAAAAGAAGGCACAGATTCAGAGCCAAGGATCTTCAGTATTGATAGCAAAATGTTTAGCTACAACAGCTTCTTTAGCAAAATGTTCCCCCCCGTTTTCATTACAATGCTTGGGTTTTTATAGAGGACCCTTCCCTCTGAGCCATTAATGCACTAGATTTACAAGGATGCTCAGGCGGCTCCAAAATCGCGCTCGCCTCCTTATGCAAATGAAACTTCCCATCCTATTTCTATAACTAGTTGCAGGGCCGCGTTAGACGGGGAAAGTTGCATTTATGTGCCGCGGGCGTGTCTCGGACTCATACCCAGTCTTGGAATGTGTGCCCCTCGAGAGGAGCACTATCGTCAGATGCGCCTTGGGTGAAGCTTCGCTGGATTTTCGTCCGAAGCGCTGCTTCGCAATGAGTTCGGGCCGAAGTGAAGGTCAGGATGGGGGGCAAAGCCCTAAGTCAAAATCGCCTCGCCTGGGCTAATTTGCTGGAAAATGACTTCGAAGACAGCTTCGCCAGATAAAATGGCCGAAGTGGCCAGTCTGCTTGTAGAAGACATGCTGCTTCGCTGAGAAATGGGCCCAAAATGCTACTTCGGCAAGGAACTTGCCCGAAGTGGCTGGCTGCTGGCAATGTGTTACAAAACTTCTCCCTTTGCATTTGGATAGACGCTTCGCAGCGATCAAACCAGAAGGTGGCAGTTCGGGGGAGCATCGACCGAAGTTTACTCCCTGCCTTAGACATTTTCCTATTCTTCCAGTAGCGCTTCGGCAAAACAATGACCGAAGTGGGAGGTTCGCCAGAGGAATGGCCGAAGTAGCCAGCTCGCCAGACTAGGGCCCGAACTGGCGTTCATCTAAGTGACAGTTCGCTGGGAAGATGGGCCGAAGTAACACTTCGGCAAAGATTTTAGCGAAGTGACCCCGCTGACTTAGCACATTCTTGCTCAACTCAAAATTGCAGCTTCGCAGCTCCTCTGCCCGAAGTGACTACTTCGGCAGTCTTGTGAGCGAAGTGCCCTCCATGCCTTAGAAATATTTAGGCCAAAACTGGACTTCTCTGATTTTCTTTGCGAAGCTGCTCTTTTCTCTCTGCCTTCAGCGAAGCTTTCTATCTTTTCCTGTTTTCTGCTGGCGAAGCTCTTTATATACATGAATTAAATACAAGGGGGCCAAAAATGGGAACCAAAATTGCTGCAATGCTATGAAATACAAGAAAAAGCAAGGGAACAAATTCATGAAAAATAAGAAAACACTTTACAAAATCAACTTATACTTCAATTTTCTTTACCCCTTCAAGCAATGTGACAGAATTGTCAACATTCCTGGCGGCTCGCGGGGTAACGAGCTCGCCTCGGTGCACGGACCCTTAGCCTTGATCCATTGGGCCAGAGTTACCTCCGGTCCCTGCTTCAGTTTGCTCTTCTCCTTCTGGGGGTCCCTCTGCAGCTATCTCTCTTTCATTTTCTTCTCCTTCTCCTTCCTCATCAGGCTCTTGCTCCTGCTCAGGCGGTGGGGGAAGACGGTCACGGATACGCTCCATTGTCCGGCGGATATGAGCCCAAGCTCCCTTCTGGAATGGTTCGCGATCGTGAAGGGATTTGACCAGAATGTGGAACTGGTCTATTTGGCCTATATCGGCATGCTTGGCTCGCTTGCTCAAATCGTTCAGACAAGCTGCAATTTGGCAATATTTGAGGATGAAATCCGTGATCTGTCTTTCAGTAATGGGTTCAACCCAATTATCAATTTCAGAAGTATCACTTTCAAATTCGAGCCACACGGGCTTGAGTTCTTCCTTAGACAAAAGGTTCCCGTCATCGTCAGTGAAACTCGGGAAACCCAACTGCGAGAGATCTTGAAAATACGCCAGAGAGGTGCGTTGTTCTTGTTCAAATATATCCATCAGCCGTTTTGCCTTCTGAGCTTTCTTCAATTTTGAAAAGAAGGCGCGGACTGTGGACTGAACGGTGGACCAATCCCTTGCTGTCCGACTCATGGCAGGCACCTGCAAATCCTGATACTTAGTGTTCTGTGCCTCAAAGGCCAATTTTAGCTGGCGCCGTATCTCGTGCATCACTTCATCAACAATTGGCCCACTTTGCGAGGCTGCACTCTGGGCTTCTGTAATATATGAAAGGACTGACAGGGCACTGGAGGCCCGAGATCTGAAGTTTTTTAACAGATGTGTGCGGATGCTCTTGATTCTGCCCCTATCAAACAACTCCATGTTTTCCTTCTCATATAGCTGTTGTTGCATCTCCATGATTCGGGCTTCAAACTTCTTAGCCCTCTCTTCATTTTCTGCTTGAGTGTCATCGTGACTTTTAGCAGCATCCTGGAGCTGAGCCACTTGCTGTTTTAGGGCAGTCACCTCCTGCTTCATTTGCTCACACTGTTTCCGAGCGTCTTCTAGTTGGGCGCGAGTCTTCGCAAGATCCTCCTCCAACTTCATGTTGGCGTTCTCCATTTCATAGCGGCGCTCATTAACTAGCTTGGCGTGAAAGCTGATCGAGTCAATTCTCACATGCATGGACTCCGATTCATCATCCACATCTAGCTTCTCCAGGTCCTTGACCTTCTCATGATAGGTGTAATCTGAAGGTGTCATTTCATCTAGGGGCTTTTGAACCTTCGACACCTTCTTTACCTTGTGGAGCTTCGCGTTTTTCGTGTCAAAGACAGCACACTTCTCCACTCTCGCCAAGGACCGCCCTCTCTTCTTCCTGGCCTCCTTGAGCAATTTGTCAGTATTTTGCCTGGCCCGGAGCAATCTTTCCGCCAGAGGGCGTTCTTCGATCAAAGCTAATTCATTATCCAATGAGGTTGGATTGCCAGCCAAAGGGGTGAACAAATACAAGGACTGATGGGGGGATGCTTCGCCCGATGGGTTGGTGACAGGTGAGGTGGGGGACTCGGCGGGTAGGGGCGAAGCGACGGGTTGCACTGCCGTGACTGGGCTGTTGGGGTTTGGGAGCGAAGAGTCGCCCCCGGGTTGTTCAGATGTTGCGGGGTTGGGGTGGATGGATGGTGGTTCGCTGGTGGTGCCCCGGCCAAGTGACGCAGACGATGTAAAGGCATTGGGGGACTCAGCGAAGGGATTGAATGCGGCTTGTACATTCTGGGGGGTGACGGCGAGTGAAACCTTTTCAACTGGTGATTGTAAAACATCAAGGGAGACTGTAGTCCGCGAGGGACTGCTTGCTGGCAATGATAATACTGCAGGCCTTTCGGCCGGGGCAACTATAGATGGAATTCCAGAAGAGAAAGAAAGGGAAAGGGGGCGCGTACCTTCGTGCTCTGCTGTGAGAGCAGTAGAGGCGAAGTCCTGTGTGTTGGGTCCTTGGCCGCTTTCCTCCTCCGTTCTTTCAGTATTTTCAACTCCTTTCTCTTCTACATCTCTTTCTTCCTGGAGGTGCTCCTCCACATCGATGACATCCACATCAACAATTTCCTTTTCCTTTTGCAGTGGAGGCTCGGGTGCTGCTTCACTAGTGTTTGTCTCAACTGAGCTTTCAGAAGGCCGTTCGCTAGCAGAACCAGAGGGTTTGGTGCGAGGCCGCTTTGGGTGTGGAGGGGGCATCTGAACTTCGTCGGCCTTCTTCCTCTTTTTCTTCTTCTTCTTCTTCTCCAGCTGCTGCGCACCCTCCTCGGCAGCTTGGCTGGAACCCTCGGCAGGCTCGTTCTGCTGCTCTTGTTGTGCCACCGCCTGTTCTTCTTCTTCTTCTTGCTCAGGCACTTCCTCTATCCTTCTTGGGCTCTCGCCCGAGCCCGGGGCGCTAGGGGGCACGAAATCAGCGAAGGAGATGGGTTGCCAAGAGTCAACGTTGGCGTCATATATTTCGCAGAATTCCCCATCGATAATGAGGAAAGTGCTAGACTTCTGCTTCCGGCGGTGAACTCTCATTATCCACCATTCCCTCAACTTCGCTTCGGGCCACCCATTCAATTCTTCTTTCATTTTTCTCCAGAATGCTGAATCGGGATCTGGAAATGGGTGTCGGGCTGGGACGTATTCGGCTTCGATTGGATAAAAATCATGCCACGGGGGCAGAGCTTGCATGCGCTCGATATGCCACTCCAGATCCCTCCCGTTTGGGTTGTTGCGTTGTTCGACTATCTCTGGGTGAGGGCAGTTGTGAAAATTCTTAAACCTGAGGAAATCCCTCATTACTCCCAAGGGATCATAGAACCATCGTTGGGGGATCTCCAGCAGGCCGAAGTCGCTGAGTTTCACCTCAAGGTGAGCACACTGCTTAGTGGCAAAGACTTCAATGACCCCCATCTTGAAAGGGAATTCGCATGTGTGCCCCCATTTCCGGCCGTGGCCATAAATTATATCTGTGAAATCGCTCTGGCGAGCAACCTCCAGTGAAAACTGATACTCAGAAGCATAGTTGAGAAAATCGGAATCGGATTGGAATCGGCAATCGGGAAAAAATCGGATAGAATCGGCAATTGGGAAAAAATCGGCCAAAAAAAAACAAAAGAAAAGACAATTTTTTTTTTAATTTTCTTTTTTTCATGCATATCACAATGAAATAACACTATGCAAATCAAATATTAATACTATAAGTGATACTAGCTCAAAATAGACATGAAAATGGCAAGTGCTACAAGTTTAAAGCCAAAGTATTACAGTTTTAAACTACTACACACGAAAGAGACAAAACACATCTTATATTGCTTAATACTTATAACTTATAAGTTATAATATGTAAGTTTATAATAGTACAAAATTTCAAAATTTCAAATTACAAAATATCAAAATGTCATGAGTCAACAGTCAATCAAATTATCAATGTCTTTGAATCCCTTTTCCCTTTGCCCTACTATAGGCTCTAGTCTCTCTTTGACTTTGGTGCCTTGGTTGTGAGGCTTGTGCATCTTCTTGTTCCTTTGTTGCCATCTCTTCAGCTAGGTTTTCTAAGTTTTCAATTTCCTCCATGCTGAAGAGAACATCTCGTTGTTGCTTCTCCTCCTATGTGATCCAATCATTAGATGGATCAATCTCGTCTAGGTAAAAGGCCTCGGTACGTGTTCCTGAAATTTTCTTGTGGTGGAGGCGAAGGTTGTAGTGAACAAACACAAGATCATTCAATTTTTCTTGTGTAAGCCTATTGCGCTTCTTGGAGTGTATGTGCTCAAACATACTCCAATTGCGTTCACAACCTGAAGCGCTACATGGTTGAGACAAAACTCTAATGGTGAAGCACTGTAGATGAGGCGTATATGCACCAAAGTCCTCCCACCATAAATCTAAAAACAACCAAGAGGAAGGAAACTTAATAATTCACATGTAAAATCCTAAATTCAGATTATTTTTTAAAACAAATTCAAAAGACATATGACAAAATAAACAGTAATTCAATGAGGGTTACCTGGCCTCATAGTTGACTTTGACCGAATGCACATTGGCGATGGGAAAAGGATGCCCTCACGTTTTTTATAAGAATGCATCTCAACCTGTATCTTAGCACTAATTTTTCCATCAGGTTACATGCGGTCAACACATAATCGAAGGCCCGCCATCACCTCATAATCAACATGGAACGTGCTGGAGTAAAAAATTTTGGGGTTGAGGTAGTACCCCGTTGCATGAAGAGGGCTATGGAGCTTAGATGTCCATCGTCTATCAATAATATCCCAAATGGGACCATATTTGGAATGGACATGTCTATAAAATGAGGCAATTGCCTCTTTTGCCCTATCCATAGCCTCATATATATAGGCCATTGGTGATTCATCTCCATCAACAAGACGAAGAACCTTCACCAAAGGCTCTGTCACCTGAGAAAAAGAAAAAATTATTTAAATAAAATTTATAAAATTATTTAAAAATACAAGATTTACAAAAAGAAAATATTTTAAAATTTAAATTAAAAAAACATAATCAAAATATATTAAAAACAATTTTGTACCTTGATGGCCTCATTCATGCTTTGCCAAAAGGGCTCCTCAGACACATATTCATATATCTTGTCCCCCTCATTGGAGAATCAATATCTAGCAACTTGCTCAGAATTCCACTCCTCGCTCACAAACATTTGCTTGAGGGACCCTCTTGCATTATACATGCTTTGCAATGTCACAAAGTTTGTTGCAAAGCGTGTAACTCCAGGCCGCACTATCTCTCTCCCACCGGTAAATTGCCTCATGAGGTTGAAGACCCAAGAGTGGTTGTAGATAAATCTTGTAATTGCCCTTGACTTTTGTACAACCTCGGACACCCAAGGTAATTTGCCAATGTCTTCAAGGAGCAAATCAAGACAATGGGCTGCACATGGGGACCAAAATATGGTGGGAAATCTCTCCTCCAACAGCTTGCCAGTTGCTACATATGCTACTGCATTGTCCATGATGACTTGGAAAACATTCTCCACCCCAACCTCAATCACAACTTCCCTCAACAACCCTGCGAGCATTTCGACACTCTTAACTTGCGCCGATGCATCCACTGACTTGAGGAATACCACTCCTCTTGCTGAAGAAACCAAAAAATTAATTAATGTCCTTCCCCTGCTATCGGTCCACCCATCAGACATGATACTGCAGCCGTTAGTGCTCCACACCTTGTGCTGCTCCTCAAGAATAGCCTTAATGTCAAGCATGCATTCTTGAAGGAGAGGGCCCCTAATGTCATCATAAGTTGGCGGCCTAAATCCTGTGCTGCAAGCTGCGATGACATCCACCATGCTTCGCCAGTATGGAGACCTTACCGCATTGAAGGGAAGGTCAGAAAAATACCAAAAATTACCAATGGCCTTCCCGGCTGCCCTATGCTTCTCTTGGTTCCAAGAGGCCATACCATCAAGTGTGGCTTGTGTCCCTGCCCCAAAATTAGACTCATCCATCCCACTCCTTGCCGGTGCTGGTGTTTGTGCAGTTGATGGACTCAAACCTTCTTGATGAAATCCCCTAAAGCCAAAGGGGTTGGTTCCACTAGTTGTTGTATGATGATGAGAAGAGGGGGTTGACATGGCTTCAAATGTTCTTTTCTTTAATTCTTTTTTTTTCTGCTTTGGAAGTGACTATTGTCATGCATTCTCTTTCAACATTAATTGGCACACTTGGGCAGAGTCTAACATTCTGACCCGGTTTCCTTGCCAAATGAAATTTAAAGCGGTATATTCCTCCAAGTATAACAGTTTTACAAAATTTGCAAAAACTTTTCCCTTTTTCTTGTTCTTCTCCATACTTCAATGCTATATCTTTTTTATCTTTTTTCCGGACCTTGACATTTTCTTGTGGCTGCACATAATAACAAATAACAAATAACAAATAACAAATAACAAATAACAAACATTTAGATAAAATTACTTGAAAAAAAAAAAAAAACGTAAATCCTAAACCCTAGTTTGAAATTGTAAACATTGGCAGTTGAAAACATGCACTTGCTGCCTTGCATACAGATTTTAGACAACAAATATCAAACAAAGAAATAATTAAAAAAAAAAAAAAACTAAACCCTAAACCCTAGTTTGAAACTGTAAACGTTGGCAGTTGAAAACATGCACTTGCATACAAATTTAAGACAACAAATACTAAACGAACAATTAATTAAAAAAAAAACTAAACCCTAGTTTGAAACTTTGAAGGTTGAACTAGCATACTTGTTTCAAGTTCAACTAAACCCTAGTTCAACTTTCAACTAAACCCTAGTTTTAAAAAAATAAATAAACCCATATTTCATATTTGTTTCACTTTCACTAAACCCTAGTTGAAAAAAAAAACCTAAGTTACTAAACCCTGGCATACTTGTTAAGTTGTTTCAATTTCAAACATTCAACTAAACCCTAATTAAAAAAAAACTAAACCCTAAAATCAGTTTGCTTACCTCAAATGAATCCTTTTGGTGGTTGTTGGTAGCTTCCGGGATCCTTAAAACTTCAATGCAATTCACTGTTGGTGGCTGTTGGTGACTAGCAGATTCCCTTCAAACTTCGACAAATCCGGATATTTGATGTGTTTTAGTGTTGTCCTTAGTGTGGCAAGAGCTAAACAGACGTTTCTCTCAAAGCATGGAGGAAGAAATGAGCAAAAAAAGAAAAAAAACACCTTTTATAGAGTTTCCTCTACCCATGTGGCCGCGGGTGATTTTTTCGCCTAAAAATCGCGATTTTCCAAAAAAATTTTGATTCCGATTTTTTGAAAAAATCGGCGATTTTTTCAAAAATGTCGATTCTGATGCGATTTTAATCAGATCTTCGCAGAATCGCGATTTTCCGATAGGAATCGCGATTTTCTGCCAATTTTCGCTACTATGCTCAGAAGTATAGAAAGGCAGCAGGAAGGGTTTACTTGTAAACCCGAAAATGCGAACTACGAGCCCCTGCGTTAGCTGGAAAACGTCGCCCGTCCTTTTGTTGACGACCCTATCTCTGAGTGATGCAGGCACTCGAGGGCAGGAGCCACACATGAGCTGCAGGGCGCGTCCCAGGAACTGTTGATTAAAAACATAATAGGACTCGGTCTTCGCCAGGATAGAAGTCCACTGGTAGACCGGTTGCGGGGCTCCATCTTTGCCAACACAGTTGACAGCAATATGCGGAAAGTGACTTTGGGTATAGTAAAAGAAAAGCCAAACTATAAAGGAACACGTCCCGAAGTACTGATTTGGCCCTGAATTCTTCAAATTTGTCAGTCTAGTATGCAGGGTCCGGGCCACCAATTCTGCCCAATCGAAAAACACTGGGTTGGTGTTTGGCCTCGACGGGTCAGGGGCGTAAAACTCTCCATGAGAAACACATTCCGCGAGTGCCACCTGCCAGGGATACACTGCAGCGTCAGAAGACAGGCCCGCCACCCATGCAAGAATGGAGAAAATGTCCGGGTATTTGAAATCGCCGAGAAGCAAAGGCATCTGTGGCAATTTGCCAGAAGGGAGCCCGTTTACCAACTGTTCCCCCAAGAACTTTATTATGTTTGGGGAGGGGGTAAATCTGCTCATCTGCTCACTCATATTGACATTTCGAACTGTGTACCCCTTGGGTGACCCCTGCCGAGGAGCAAAGGCATCTTGTATATCGTCACGATAGATTGAAAAAAAATTGTTCCCCTTAGCGTCTCGGACCTGCCTGGTCAGAGGCTGGTAGTTCTGGGCGATTGCATGGACAAGTTCGGGGCAGTGGTGCACTGGGGGACACAAGTACCAATATAGTTGAGAATAATAAGTGACGACCCTTTTATGCTCCGCAGACAGTCGGCTCCGCATAAAATCAATTGTGTGCCGGAGCTCGGTAATGCTCTTGGTGAGCACGGTGTCCTTAATATTTTCCCACCCGTCAATGGGAGGTTCTACGGGCTCTTCTTCTTCGGACTCCTCCAGAATTTGTTTCTCCGGGCGGATGTTGAGGTCGACCTTTTTCGGCCTGTGCTTTTTCTCTTCTTTAGACTTCTTGGTTTTCTCGGCGCCCGCCTCCTTAGGCGCTTTCTCTCTTTTCTCCGTGGCTTTTTTCCCCATTAGAACACGACGGAACTACAGCAGACAGAGTGTGTGGAGCAGACTGGTGGATTTGCAGCAGAGTCTTGGCAGAATTTCGACAGCTTCGCGAGTACCGCTGCAGAGAAGTAGCTGGAGGGTGAACAATTCTACAATGGGGGCATTCCGCTTTTATAAGTAACAGTCGGGGCTGCTCTCTTAATGGCGTCCGCTGGAAATAAATGCCCACATCAGACTGAAGGGATTACGCCACTGTTCGATTGGTCGCCTGGCTTCGCTCACGAGAACCGATGTACTTTGGAAATCTTACCTCCGCTTCGAATCCTTAACCCCTTGTTGTCTTGCACCTGGGCACGAGCCTCCATTCTAACTACATTCTCTTGGGACGTGTGCCGCCACCTTTGCATTAATTCTTCATGCCTCGAATGTTCAATTGGGCCGCTATTTGGGCACGCGCCTCAAGGCACGTTTTAAATTAGCTCGCCCCCTTTTAACGGCTCAACTTGGGTGTTTCGGGCTAAAATCGAGCGAAGTTCCACTTCGGCTTTCCTTTTGCCCGACGCGGATAAGCATGCGCTTTGTTGCTTCGCTGGAATCGAGGGCGATCGGGTAGTTCGGCGTGCTTTTCGCCCGAAGTGGCCCTTGTGCACAGAAATCGGCGAAGTGAAAACTTCGCCGAACTTGTTCCCTTAGACTAGCCTTAAGTCCTCCCGTTACTCCTTTGCAAGAAGATGTTACTTCGCTGAATTTCGGTGCGAACCGAAGGTTCGGTGTTTCTCTGGCCCGAAGTAGGCTTTTTAATAGCAAAGTGATTGCTCATGCCTTGTCTCTTCGGCACACCTTGGTGGATGGCTGCTTCGCCAGGAATGGGCCCCGAAGTGGAGGTTCGGCCACCTTGTTGCCCGAAGTGCCTGCTTCGCCCATTCTGAGGCCGAACCGGCATTCTGAAAAGGGGTGGTTCGCTAGAATCATTGGCTGAAGAGAATACTTTGGCCGATGTTGAACCTCTTGGCCGACATGAACTTCGGCAAAGTGGAGGCCCGAAGTGGCAGTTCGGCCAAATTCTGGGCGAAGTGCCCTTCTTGCCTTAAAATTTTTCTGCCAACTTGATGGAGGTTCGCTAAAACTGTGGCCGAAGGGGATGCTTCGCTAGGTTCAAGCCCGAACTTAGCGCTTTTTGGAGGCGGTTCGTTGAAAACATTGGCCGAAGTGGAGGTTCGGCAACCTTTTGGGCGAAGTAAGCTAGCTGTCTTAGACCCTTTTCATCATTGGGACGAGGAGGTTCGCTGAAGTTGGAGCCGAAGTGGAGGTTCGGCAACCAAAGAGCCCGGAGTAGACAATTCGGCAGCACTTCTGAGTGAAGCGCTCCTCATGCCTTAGCTGATTTTTAAAGCTGGGAAGGGAAGTTCGCTAGAATTGGGGCCGAGGTTGTGGTTCGGCGATTTTAAGACCCGAACCGGCTGATTTTGAAGATTTTGGCTGAACTGACCTTCATGCCTATTTCCTTCAGCGATGATTCCCATTAACTCATCCTTGAGCGAAGCTGTCACTTTCTGCTCTCTTTCTTCGACTCTGTGCTGTGCGAACCATCTCCTAGCGTTGGAAAGTCAGCGAAGCGTTGCTGGATTTGTCTTCACAAAATCTTTATGCGATTTTTCCCGTTCTTGTTCCGGAGATAGTTCTTTGACCATTTCATCTGGCTTGGCTTATCGGCATTGATGTGCTTCGTGGCTTATCTTCTGATAATGACTACTTCGCTTTAGAAAACTGTCGAAGCACCTTGTTGTGCTTAGGTATTGGGTGACACTTAGTTGTTTTAAAACGGGACTAGTCTGTCTTGCAGCAGAAGCTATGAATCTATCCTAAATCTGTTGCTAATTCTGAAAGGCTTTAAAATAAAATATGTATAGGCAAGGATCAAGAAAAGACATTATGTACAGGGGCAAAATTTTCGGGTACCTTCTTAATAATGAAAGGCCTTCAGATGAAGACCGTTGACCGGGATGGGCAGAACCTGGCCGGTCATGTCTTTCAGGATGAAGGAGTTGGCTTGGTTGACCTGTGAGATTTCAAACAGGCCTCCCCAGAAGGCATCAAACTTGTCATGGTTACCTGGCTTGGCCTTCCATGAGTCCCATTTCCATACTAGGTCTTCGACTTGGAAAGTACGGGCAAAGGATTTCTTTTTGAACCAATTTCGGGTGATCTTCGTGTGTCTCGTGAAGACTTCATAGGCCTTTTCTCGGTCCTCTTCAAGTTGCAGCAGTTGAGCTAATCTGGCCTCCATGGGATTTGTTAGTCTAAAAAGACTACCTCCAGAAGATAGCAGATTTTTTGCATAGAAAGACCGGCGTTTCATTTTTTAGAGAGAAGTTCGTCTAAAAAGACTACCTCTAGAAGATAGCAGATTTTTTACATAGAAATACCGGCATTTCATTTTTTGAGATATGAAGCAAAGAATTGTTTAAGGCATGAAGAAGGTCGCGATTTCACGACATGTTAGATTTTCGTCAAGGTATAGTTCAAAGTTGTCAGAAAGCAGGAAAGTGTTGCGATTTTGCGGTATGACAGGTTTTCGCTCATAAAATTGACCAACAGAGCAAAAAGAGGAGCGTCACGATTTCGTGACATGAAAGGTTTTCGCCAGCATGTTGTTTAGAAAAGAAGTGCAAGAAGATGTCGTGATTTCGCGACTTGGCCGATTTTCGCCCACAATGCAGCCCGAAGGAGCCAACAAGGGGAAGGTGTCACGATTTCGCGACATAAGCAAGTTTTCGCTCACAAAGTAGTCTGAAAGGACTAGGAAGGAAAAAGTGTCGCGAAATCACGACATAGCTAGTTTTTGCCGACATATATATATTTAGTAATAAATAGAATGCCATCAAGATCTTGTGTCAGTAACTAGAACTAGACAATAGAGTAAATCAATTCCTAGATTCTTGCTATTAGAATTTATCTGTTGTAAGACATGCAAAAGATATGGAAGCACAATTATATTCTGATTGCTTGTAATTGATTGTATATCAAAATGTACTAATTATAGAGATTCCCCATAGGGTATATATGAGAGTAAACGTAATCTGAAAAGAGGTCGGCTCTTGGACGTTTACAAGACTGGATGTATGTACTTTGAATACAAGTAATAAGATTACTCTTCTATTGGCTTCTGGTTCACATTGTGCAATTGTATGTATTAACATTTCTTACTTCTATTTCACATTATTGAAATATAGATTGTGTTGGTTCTAAGATCTGGACTTACGCAAAACATAAATCATATTGTTGGAGTTGAAATCTGATATATACATGTGTTAGATATACTTCTGAATCACATTGAGAAATCCATGATTTCTGCGGGAAGATATATTGAATGCTTTGACAAGTAAAGTATATGTGTTCATCTTAGTTGTTATTTAATCTATACCATGTGCAAGTTCTAGCCTCGGCTATATTTCCCTCTCTTTCAGTAATATTCTTTTCCCTTTTCCTATAAAAAACCATCAAGGAACCAGCCTCCTCTGGAGATTAGACGAAAGATCTCATGATCATTTTCGTCTATTCGACGTTGACAAAATCAAGGCACAAATAATAACCAAAGGCAGATTTTGTTCCAATAGGATCCAATTCCCTTATTTCGTCATCTAACATCCATAGTGCCAGAATTTCGAGGTGAGTCGGCAATACAACCTCCTTGCCATAGACCAGGGCGTAAGGTGAAGTCTTGATTGATTTATGCAAATGATCCGCAGGAACGATCAAATGTTGTTTATGCAAATGAAGCAGAAGATGTCGCAGAGCCTTCTGTAAATTCTGATTACTGGTGCACTACGTGTAATGATCCGCATGGAGAGAATTCATGTATGATTCATCAACATTATGTACAGAGTATAGCTGTTGAAAAGGCAGAAAAAAGCATGAAAGGTCATGTAAATATAATTAGAGAAACAAACCACAATTTCATGATGCCTACGGTGGAACAAGTTACAGTCCTAACCAGATCTGGTAAAAAACCTCTGCAGGTTGACCCTAAAGAACTTCAGCCTTTAAGTTTTCCCCCAGCTCCAAAAACAGCTCCTATAGCAGTTTCCAAAGGAAGTTTACGAGCTCAAGTTCCAACTCAAAGCCCAAGGCAAGAAATCCATAAAGAATTCACTCCACGAAATGAAACTGAAACTCAGGATCAAGCTAAAGAAAGGTTGAGATTTCCTTCGTTGACTAAGAGACAAAGGACTAAAGCTACTCAAGGATACAAAAACAGATATGATAGCTTCACCAAGGAAAGAGAAAAAATTGTTGAAACATCTACTTTCAATATAGTTGAAGAAATGAAAAAGACTCCCTCGAAGGCAAGTATGTATGATGCTCTTCAATTCCCTGGTCAAATTGATCTCTTACAAGAATCTCTAAAGACGATGAAAGATAAAGGTAAAACTGTATCCTCTTCAAATACAGTCCAAGCAAACTAACATCAGCCACTAGAAAAAATAGACCTCTGCCCTTTTATTTATCTCTTCAGATGGAAGGATCAGTTGTTCACAACTGTGTGACAGATTCAGGTGCTGCTACTACAGTGATACCCAAAGCGGTATGTGATATTATGGGAATGGAGTACACTAGGAGTAATCTAGGTGTCCTGTAGTTGGATGGTACTCCTGTAAAAACTGTAGGAGTGATTAAAGAAATTCCCATACACAACTCCACAGGATGCCTCAAGTGGTGGTTATACAAGAAGTAATAGTGGTAGATTTGGCACCATATTTTGGTATGTGCTTATCAAGAGAATTCACGGCAAAAATAGGAGGGTACCTATCCTTAGATTACTCCCATTTAGAAATACCTTTCAAAGGTAGAAGGATTAAAATATTTAATGAGAAACCATCTACTTTTCATGTGGAAAAGATAGGAGAAGCTGAAACAGTGAATACAATGACTGAAGAAATTGGAAAAGTGGACCTGATGGAGGAAACCTTGGAAGACCTTCAAGCCGAAGATCAGTTCCCTATGCAGGATTTCAATGCCATGATAGAAATAGGAATATGAAGTTATTCCATTGAAAAACCAAAAAAGCAATTGACACCTGCTCTCGAAGAAAATAACTCTATTAATCAATTGTGGAAGCTTTTCTTTGATGGAGCTAGGTGCAAGAATGGAGCAAGTGCTGGGATAGTTTTGATTTCCCCCACTGGAAAGGAAAGGGTGTTCTCTTACAAATTGACATGGAGTTGCACCAATAATGCAGCTGAATATGAGGTGCTTTGTTTAGGATTGAGGAAAGCTGAAAAACTGGGAGTAAAACAACTGCTCATTTTTGAAGGCTCAGAACTTATTATCAATCAAGTCACAAAAAAATGCATCAGTAAACAACACTAAAAGGCTTATAGAAATAAAGTATGGGATCTTTTGGAAGCCTTTGAGGCTCTGAATATAAAGTCTATTCCTAGAGAACAGAATACCCACGCAGATTTATTGGCATCAGTGCGAGCTAATTTTTGTCCTATCAGTAATGTTATTCAGAAATCAAAGACGATTAGACTTATATAGAGGCCCTCGGTGCCAGACAAGAATATCTTCTGGCAAGTTTTTGAAAATGATGAGCAAATATTGGATTTTTTAATCCATGAAATGAACTGTTCAAGTAGCAAAGATTTACAAGACAAACAGGAAGAAGATATGATTCAATTAAAAAATAATCATATCCCTAAGGGACTTATCACCCTTGAAAGTCTGTTTGATAACAATGATAGGGCTATAAGCCATAAAATCAAAGTTGATAAGCACCGGTATAAAGAGGTAGAGTTAGAACCGGGAAAAATGATTAAAGTCGGGGTTGGTTGTACAGAAGAAGAATTGAACCAAATCAGAGAATTGTGCAAAAAATTTCCTGATATCATAGCTTGGGTGTACAGTGATCTAAAAGTATCTAGAAAAGAGATAATCCAGCATACCATTGAATTAGAAGAACGATCTAAGCCTTTTAGGCAAAAGCAAAGAATGGTAAATCCAAAGATAGAATCTTTGATGAAGCAGGAGTTACTAAAACTTCTTCAAGCTAAAATAGTGTATCCTATTAAACATTCTACCTGGGTGGCAAACTTGGTACCAGTCAGGAAGAAAAATGGGGACATCATATTGTGTGTAGACTTCAGGAATATGAACAGGGCATCACTCAAAGACCATTATCCCCTTCCTCAAATTGATCAAATTTTGCACACAGTTGCAGGGGCAGAAATATTCTCTTTACTAGATGGATTTTTAGGGTATAATCAAGTATGGGTCAGAGATGATCAATTCAAGACTGCTTTTACCACAAAATGGGGAACATTTGCTTACCAAAGAATGCCTTTCGGCTTATCTAATGTTGGAGCAACTTTCCAAAGGGCTATGGATGTAGCTTTTGGTGAACTTGCTACTAAGATTATAGTCATCTATTTAGATGATATGACTGTATTTTCCCATCATAAGCAAGATCATATAACCCACCTTGAACAAGTATTTGAAAAATGCAGAGAATTCGGAATATCTTTGAATCCAAAGAAATCCATATTTGTTGTAGAAGAAGGTATCCTAATTGGTCATGTCATCTCTAAAGCTGGATTAGCCATTGATCCTTATAGAGTGAAAGCACTTTTGGAACTGTCCTTACCAGTTAATAAAAAAGGTTTGCAATCTTTCTTTGGGCAAATAAATTTTGTGCGAAAATTTGTTGCAGATTTCGCACAGATTGTTAAACCAATGACTGAATTATTGAAGAAAGATGCTCCTTTCAAATGGACTGATCCAAGGAAGAATGCTTTCAGAAAAATCTTAGAAGAAATAGCCCAAGCACCTGTACTGGTTAATCCTGACTACTCACGTGATTTTATTTTATATGATGTTGGTGAATCAGAAAGTTACGCTGCAGTCTTTACATAGAAGGGGTCAGACCATGAAGAAAGACCCATAGCTTTTCTGAGTTCCACAATGCATGAGCATGAAGAGAAATATAATTTTATCGAAAAACAAGTTTATGCTGTCATGAAATCCTTGAAAAAATTTAAGCACTTTCTGTCACAGAGCAAAATCATTGTTTATGTGATCCATCTTGATGTCAGAAATTTTATAATACAAGAATTTGGCAAAAAAAGAGCTGGTTGGTGACTAAGATACAAGAATTTGATGTAGAAATACATCCAACAAAGATAATATGAGGAAGAGCCCTGTGTCAAGAATTGGCCAAGCAAGCTATAGGTGAGCAGTTAGAACCCCAAGGTCTAATGGCTAATACAGAATTAGATCCAAATCCGAGAAACACTGATTGGATTGATGATCTTGTGGAGTACTTTCAAACTGGAATGTGTCCTAAAAGTTTGAATGCTTCGCAAAGAAGAAGATTTAGAGCACAAGCTTTGAAATACACCCTTCAATCAGAAGGGTTGTATAGAAAAAATATAGATGGTGTACTTTTGAAATGTATAAGAGAAGATGAGAAACAAAAAGTATTAAAAGAATTCCATGGAGGTCTCTTTGGGGGACATTACTCAGGAAGATCCACTGCATTGAAAATACTCCGAGCAGGTTGTTACTGGCCTTCTGTTTTTTTAGATACTTACAAGGTTACCAGAAGCTATGAGCAGTGTTAGAGATATGTAGGGAGGAATAGAAATGCTCCTATGCCCTTAAACCCTGTCCAAGTCGAAGAACCTTTCCAGCAGTGGGGGTTAGACTTTATAGGGATAATAGAGCCCAATTCATCAGCTGGCCATAAGTATATACTTACTGCCACAGATTATTTCACGAAGTGGGCTGAAGCTATCCATACTAAAAAAGCTGATCAAGAAGTGGTGATTGAATTTGTGGAAAGTTTGATAACAAGGTTCGGTGTACCAGATTCACTGATTACAGATAATGGATCAGCCTTTATTGGAGCAAAAATGATTGAGTTTACTAGTAGATATGGTATATATTTGAAAACTTGTTGGATCAATCTTTCTTTGGGCAAATAAATTTTGTGCGAAAATTTGTTGCAGATTTCGCACAGATTGTTAAACCAATGACTGAATTATTGAAGAAAGATGCTCCTTTCAAATGGACTGATCCAAGGAATAATGCTTTCAGAAAAATCTTAGAAGAAATAGCCCAAGCACCTGTACTGGTTAATCCTGACTACTCACGTGATTTCATTTTATATGCTGTTGGTGAATCAGAAAGTTACGCTGCAGTTCTTACACAGAAGGGGTCATACCATGAAGAAAGACCCATAACTTTTCTGAGTTCCACTATGCATGAGCATGAAGAGAAATATAATTTTATTGAAAAACAAGTTTATGCTGTCATGAAATCCTTGAAAAAATTTAAGCACTTTCTGTCACAGAGCAAAATCATTGTTTATGTGATCCATCCTGATGTTAGAAATTTTATAATACAAGAATTTGGCAAAAAAAGAGCTGGTTGGTGACTAAGATACAAGAATTTGATGTAGAAATACATCCAACAAAGATAATACGAGGAAGAGCCCTGTGTCAAGAATTGGCCAAGCAAGCTATAGGTGAGCAGTTAGAACCCCAAGGTCTAATGGCTAATACAGAATTAGATCCAAATCCGAGAAACACTGATTGGATTGATGATCTTGTGGAGTACTTTCAAACTGGAATGTGCCCTAAAAGTTTGAATGCTTCACAAAGAAGAAGATTTAGAGCACAATATTTGAAATACACCCTTCAATCAGAAGGGTTGTATAGAAAAAATATAGATGGTGTACTTTTGAAATGTATAAGAGAAGATGAGAACCAAAAAGTATTAAAAGAATTCCATGGAGGTCTCTCTGGGGGACATTACTCGGGAAGATCCACTGCTTTGAAAATACTCCGAGCAGGTTGTTACTGGCCTTCTATTTTTTAGATACTTACAAGGTTACCAGAAGCTGTGACTAGTGTTAGAGATATGTAGGGAGGAATAGAAATGCTCCTATGCCCTTAAAACCTGTCCAAGTCGAAGAACCTTTCCAGCAGTGGGGGTTAGACTTTATAGGGATAATAGAGCCCAATTCATCAGCTGGCCATAAGTATATACTTACTGCCACAGATTATTTCACGAAGTGGGCTGAAGCTATCCATACTAAAAAAGCTGATCAAGAAGTGGTGATTGAATTTGTGGAAAGTTTGATAACAAGGTTCGGTGTACCAGATTCACTGATTACAGATAATGGATCAGCCTTTATTGGAGCAAAAATGATTGAGTTTACTAGCATTTATGGTATATATTTGAAAACTTCTTCCAATTATTACCCACAAGGTAATGGTCTAGCTGAGTCTACAAATAAAAATCTTCTCAAAATCTTGAAAAGAACACTAGAAGAGAATAAGAGGAACTAGCATTCCTTGATCAATCAAGCTTTATGGGCTGACAGGATCTCAATAAAAAAGTCCATTAATATATCACCTATTCTTCAGTATATCGTAAAGAGGCTATTTTGCCCATTCATATGGAGATACCAGCACTAATGTTGCTAAATCAGATAAATGAAGAAGGAGGTCAACCTATGGATGCCCGATTAATGCAGCTCTTACAGTTGGAAGAACAGAGGGAAGAGGCTTATAATCATCACCAAAAACATATGGTAGAAACAGAAGGATGGTTTAATAAAAGGACAACCTACAGAAAATTCAAAATGGGAGATCTGGTTTTGAAATGGAATGTGAAGAAAGCAAGCCAGGTAATCATGACAAATTTGATGTTTTTTGGGAAGGTCCTTTCAAAATAATTGTTGAAAAGCAATTTAATTCTTTCCAATTACAGGATCAGCAGGGTATGGTTCTACCCATTACAATGACTGCATTTCACTTAAAACTCTATTTTAAATAAAAAGGGCGGGAAAGCGTATGTATATCATTTATATTATAGTAAGTGTGTAAATATTTCCGAAGTTATTTTTATTTCAAAAATCTTTGTCAATATCCAACAACCAATCAGAAATCACCAGCAACAGAGAGATGAAATTAGAAGGTGCCATATTGTTAGATATAGCGGTTCGAATTCAACATTGCCACGTGGTTTGCCGACTATTGGTGGGAGAAGACCATTTTCGAAGAACTTTGATATGCGTTCCTTTTATTAAAAACGACGAATGATCGATTGTCGGTAGGAATTTAAAATGTGCCACGTGGTCTTTCAATAATTGCAAAAAGGAACCACCTTCGTAAATGGGAAAGCTTTATAAGCAAAAATTTAAGGTGCACAACAAATAATCATTGATCAGGTTCCTGAAACATTCGAAAAGATGTTAGAAATAACGCACAAAGGGATTCGAGTAGATCTAGCCCACCAACCGCAATTAATGCACGCCATGCATATTTAATGTCCCCTTCTAATCAGCTAGTGGGAGCACATAGAGACTATCCTCTACACGGGTTCTCGTAGGCTATGTCATATGGATGAGAGCCTTTGGAGATATTTGAGACAACTTTTGGATTCTTAGAGCTCAGTTTTGGTGGTCTTTCGGGATCAAACGGAGCTAGGATGCTGGAATTGCTATTTTTAGCAGTGTCGGGTTTTAGGGTTTCTTGTTGAGCGGACAGGGGGATGTTGTTCTACAATGAAATGGGTATCCAGAACATGTTTCAGTTGGTCAATCGGAATTTCATAAGGCAGAGTTTTTAGAGCGTAAAGCTTGGCTTTATTAAGTGAATTATTAAATTCATTTTATAAAGTTAAAACTTTATATTATAATTAAAGAAAAAGAAATATGTTTATCCCACATTGAGCACGCAAAAAAAAGTTTGCCAAGGAGGAGCCTATTTATTCGGTGGCTTGGTCTCATTTCAAACATTCTGGTTTATGTTATTTCTTCTCTTGGAGATTAAGGCCGACAGTTGATATTTCTTCATCGAAAGGGACGGAAACCTCAATCGATAACCCGACGGACGAAAGCCTGAAGGACAGATCGGTTCCATTTCAGGGATCAACAGTGTGCAGATTTTTGAAGTTCTGAGGACGGAAACCTCTCGGTATTGGAGAAGGGAGCCGGACGAAAACCCGCTTCTTGGCTGGTGAATTCACTCAGGATTCACGCTTATGTGACTCAATCAAAGATTCGAGGTTTATAGTCCATCGGCTTGGAGATAATAGCAAATTGGTATGTTTATAATGATATTCCCAAGACATTTATCCATCCGGAATTTCTAAAATTGTTGTTAATTTGCTGATACGAATTAATAAGCTATTTTGATTATGGCGTTCTGCATAAAAATCGATTATTCGGTGTTAAATCCATCTGGGTATCATTGCATGTTGTTGTTATTGGCTTCTTTCATTTGGGTATTATTGCATGTTCAAATTAATCCATAGTTATTGCAAAAACACCAAACATAGAACATGGCAGCTCATTACATGGAAATAATTCTGTCTGAAATTATATTGTTTGAAAATTTGCAGAGTATAGAAGATTAGCAGAAGTTAGGGTTTGGTTGTTGTTTTCAAATATAGGGTTTCCAGTTTCTGGTATTGGTGATTTGAATACCCATTTGGTTGATTTGGGATTTAAGAGTTCGGGTATTGTTAATTCCGGAGCTCGGGCTATTCTCTACCTTTGTGGAAGCCTAAGTAAATTTTAGATTCATGGAGTCTTATAATGATTGGTCTAGGAGACAACGTGATTGAGATAGGACTTAGAGTGAGATACAAAAATCCATCAGTCAATTAACTGCAATGATGCAAATTTCTCTACCTTCAGTTTTTCCTTAGGATAAGGTTGATTTTTCATTCATAAAGTTGCCAAAGAAAGTTGGAGTTGAACAAAATACTTTACAAGATCCTAAAATTGCAGCTAATATTGCGGCTAATAAAGTTGAGCTCGCTATCCCAAAAAAGTTGGAAAAACAGTTAACAGTAGCTATGTCACCTAAGTCAGCACCTATGGTTCCCTTTAAGGCTAAGGTTGAGCATCACACATCCAATAACAGAAAACAGATTCAATCTGCAGAACATTTCAGTAAAAGAATGGATGTAAGTTGTAAGCTCTATGCTTTGGAGAAACTTGAGTCCCAGAAATTGTCAAAAGATGTTCTTCTTGACAATCTAAAAGAAATGGATACATGTCTAGTTGAACTAGATCAATCTGATCGTGAGGTTTTGAATTGGGCAGCGAAAGTACCTATAGTTGCATTAGGCCAGCATTGGATTATGAGACATGCAGACAAGGACGTGAGACTTGCAGTCACCTCTTGTCTCAGTGAGATCATAACGATTACAGCTCTGGAAGCACCCTACAACGACGACATCATGAAGGAGGGATTACAGTTGATGGTTGACAGTTTTCATGGTTTGAATAACATCTGGGACTGATCCTATGGTAAGAAGGTTAGAATTTTGGAAGTGATGGCAAAAATTAGAATATATGTCTTTTTGCTTGATTTAAATTGTGCTGATCTTAGTCTCCAGATGTTTCGACATTTTATGGCTTCTATCAGTGAAGATCAGGAAGACATTATATCCTCTTACATGCAAACCATCATGGTACGCATCATTGAGGAAAGTGACGACTTTACCGAACCCATCTTGCCTAAGTTGATGGCTGTTTTGAGGTAAGGACAGATTACCTCTTCAGCTGCACGTAAATTAGTTGACAATGTTTCCAAGCAGTGTGAGAAGAAGCTGAAACCTTTCTTGGTACGAAGGAAAGAGAAGGAAAAGAGACCGAGTGACTTACAGATGCCAGGACTACCTCTCAAAAGCAAGAATCAGTTGAGAAGAGAACAACGTTGCTTCACTTGCCAAGAAGAGTGGTCACTTGGACATATATGTGGGCCCATAACCCACAAGTCCTAGGACTACTATAGTACCGAGGGTAATGACAGGACAACAATTGTGGAATTGCTTCCAGAGCAATCCAGTGAGGTCTGTGAGACCTTGGACATAAGGAATGATGAGCCTTGCATTTTTCCTAGCAACAGTTCATTGATGCATGGTGTTTTTTTTCATGGTGAAGACTCCAAATTTGATGAGGAGATCGATGTCAATGAAGATGTCTCCTGGTTAAAGTTAGAAACAGAACAGACCAGCAAGTGGTTGGATGGTGGTGTTCCTAATGAGTTGGAGAGTTATGCTGATGAAGTAAATGAGAAGATTGATAGAGACAAATTTCCTTTTGATCAGGGTGCTGACCTGAACATTCAGACTGCTGAAATTCAAAACATAAACATGCCACCTCTTCAATAAACTTGTGTGGAAGTACAGGAGGGCAAAATTGATGAAGATGAAGTTAATTCATCTTGTGGATCTCATTTTGGTGAGGGGCATAATGAATTTCGTGATAGTGGTGAGATCATAGAGCATGCTGATTTTGACATTGTTAAATCAGCAGCTGGTGAGGTTGTTCATGCAGTTGATAATTCTTGGGTTGAGCATGAGTCAGTCCTAACTCTCCAACGAAGTTGGAGAGTGTAGTGTCAAAAGGAATGCTGATTCTGATCATTATGCCAAAGATGGTAAATCAGAAACTTTATTGTGTGCTGTTGATCACAATCCAGAACTTGATACAATGCAAAGTTGGAAGGATAAGTTGCAGGTTACAGAAGAGAAGATTGTCCAAACATTAACCCATTTGGATAGCACACACAACTTTGTTGAATATCTTGTGTGGACAGCTCAGCTCAAAGATAGGCAGATAGGGTTGATTGATGTCTCCTCTGTTGAAAGCGTGCAAACTATTAAAATGGAAACTATTAAGCATGCTTTGGAAAAGATAAAATCTGATTACTTACAATTGTTGTCAGATAGGGATTTGGCTATTCAAACTGCAGAAAAGATGTACCAAGAACTCACCAAAAAGGAGAAGATAATTAACAAACTTAACCTTGAGTTAAGTTTTGTTCACAAAGAAGAAAATTGGTCAACTGCTACAACCACTCAGAAGGAACAACCTTAGTATGATGCTGATGCAGGTTCATTTCCTTGTGTTATGATTGGCGAAACATCTCCTGACTTTTGTGTGCAGAATGTTGAGAGTTGTAGCACACGTGATTGTATAGACCCTTCCATGGAACCAGTTGGTGAAGTTCGGATGGACTCGTATAGTGAGGTATGCTCATAGTTTTTCTTTCAGTCCACATGTTGATGATTTGACCATGTCATATATGAATGGGAAGAAGGGTTGGTATAAGGAGTTATATGTATCACCTTGGCATGAAATGCTCTTCCCTATAGTGGTAGAATCAGTTTCTTGTTGGGTTCCTCGTTTGTTAGTCCAGAATAATTCAGTTGTAGTCAGAGTGGCACAACAGAAATTATTAAATTTCGGGAATGACAAAATCCCTATTTGGCTATGGGATCCGGGAATTCCTCCGAGGGATGGATTGTTTTATAGAGTGGCGAGCTCGACGAGTTACCGGGGCGTTGTTATCGGTTTGGTGAAGAGCTTGAAGTGTTTTCAGTTTATGGGGATGACATAGAGGGCGGTGTCTTCATCATGAGACATTCTTCGGATTTATTTGGGATCCTGCATACAGATCATATTGCTTGAGGACAAGCAATATTTGGGAAGGGCGGACTGTAATGTCCCCTTCTAATCGCTAGTGGGAGCACATAGAGACTAGCCTATACACGGGTTCCCGTAGGCTATGTCATATGGATGAGAGCCTTTGGAGATATTTGAGACAGCTTTGGATTCTTAGAGCTCGGTTTTGGTGGTCGTTCGGGATCAAACGGAGCTAGGATGCCGGAATTGCTATTTTTAGAAGTGTCGGGTTTTAGGGTTTCTTGCTGAGTGGACAGGGGGATGTTGTTCTACAACGAAATAGGTATCCATAACAGGTTTCAGTTGATCAATCGGAGTTTCATAAGGCAGAGTTTTTAAAGCACAAAGCTTGGCTTTATTAAGTGAATTATTAAATTCATTTTATAAAGTTAAAACTTTATATTATAATTAAAGGGAAAGAAATATGTTTATCCCACATTGAGTGCGCAAAAAAGAGTTTGCCAAGGAGGAGCCTATTTATTCGGTGGCTTGGTCTCATTTCAGAAATTCTGGTTTATGTTATTTCTTCTCTTGGAGATTAAGGCTGGCGGGTGATATTTCTTCATCGAAAGGGACGAAAACCCCAATCGATAACCCGACGGACGAAAGCCCAAAGGACAGATCGGTTCCATTTCGGGGATTGAAGAGTGCAGATTGTTGAAGTTTTGAGGACGGGAACCCTCGATTGGAGAAGGGAGTTGGACGAAACCCAGTTCTTGGTGGTGAATTCACTCAGGATTCATGCTTATGTGATTCAATCAAAGATTCAGAGGCTTATAGTCCCTCAGTTGGAGATAATAGCAAATTGGTATGTTTATAATGATATTATGAAGACATTTATCCATCTGGAATTTCTAAAATTGTTGTTAATTTGCTGATATGAATTAATAAGCTATTTTGATTATGGGTTTCGCATAAAAATCAATTATTCAGTGTTAAATCCATCTGGGTATCATTGCATGCTGCTGTTATTGGATTCTTTCATTTGGGTATTATTGCATGTTCAAATTAATCCATAGTTATTGCAACAACACCAAACATAGAACAGGGCAGCTCATTACAACATATGTTTCCAATTGACGTAAAATCCTAATTTTGCTCCTGAGTAAAATCCATTGCATCACTTTCTATTCCTACTTTTCAAGTTTAGGCTTAAGTTTAGAAAGAAGGTTCAGTTTAGAAAGAAAGTTCAGTGTGATAAAAATCTCATGGCTCCAAGAAAGAACACTCAGAAAACAACAATGGCGGGTCCGTCTGCTTCACCTTCAACAAAAAGACGCGGAGAAGAAGTGAGTGAAAAGTTTGGTGATCGGGATGCTAGAATTGGAGATACAGTGATGACATGGAAGGACCCAGTAAAAATTTGAAAAGATATTGAAGATAGAATGTCCACTAGGGTTTCTACGTCTTCTCCTGCTACTTTTGCCTTTCATTCATTGCTATACTGGTATGTGTATATTCCTGTGCATCCTTGCCCTGAACTAGTTAAAGCAATTGCAAATTTTTATGATGAAAAGAAAGGGGTGGTTACAAATAAGAGTGGGAGAGTTCTTTTTGCCTTAAACCCAGATGCTTTCATTTTTGCTTTTGCTGCTGGGTATGTACCCGCCTTTGAGCCCAAAGCTTTTGACCCGGCAGACCAGGCAAAGTATTTCGTTCCCTCTGAAAAAATCAAGAATTTTCTTTATACACAGTTGAGAAATCCACCTAATGGAGGAAGGATGCCTGAAACTCCTATTTCCATAGCCGAATTCAAAAACCCAGAATTATTTTCCATATTGGCTATGGTGGCAGGGTTAAAAACTGATGAAAAAGTTCATGGGTGGCAAATTGCTTTAGTCAATTGCCTTTCTAACCCAAAAAATTATGACTCTGCAGTTATGGATAAGAGTATTCGACCTATGTTTTTTGACTGGCCAGGGTATTTATTTAAAGAAATACATGAAGGGTTGTCTGCTATCAAGAGGGGTTCTCAGTACTCTTTCCGTTTCTCTTCCTATTTAGTGTGGTTGTTCTTTTTCTTTATGGCTAAAGAGCTAGCATTTATTTCTGTAAATGATAAAGATGATAAAGGAAGGACTTTGCCAGTATATGATTGGACCAATGTATTGTACAGAACAGAGTCATATTATGATTTCAATAGGGAATTTCTAGGTCCTGCGTTGAAAATAATGTATGGGGAAGTCAGAAGGTTAACCTCCAGGGCTGAAAATATTTTACAAAATAAACACGCTGAGGAGGGTGATTGGTTTATACTCACCCAGGGGGTTGTTGTTAGGTTGTATGGTTTTACAGGAAAACCTTTCTTACTCCCGCATTATGTTACTGATAGATTGTTTGCATTGGAATATGTAAGGCAAACTGAATATATTAATTTGAAATATGGCACGGGTATAGGTAAAACTGGTACCTGTACCATACCTTTCCAGCTGGAAGGTATTGTGGTTTCTAAACGAGGTCAAAATGAGCAAATTGCTGAGGCTCTAAGAGATTTGGGATTAGTAGAAATCCCTCAGATATGGAAATATGATCCTCTAAACCGATTTGCAGAGAGACAAGCTATTCTGAATAGAATTCCATTGAAAGTATACCATGCTTCTATTAGGCCGGATATCGAAGCCTATAGAAATAATGATGAAGATGCTCCATTGGAATGGCACGTGGAACAAATGCAGCCATTGCCTCCTTGGCATGACTTTTATGAGCATGTGTTGCATTTTGATCCAGGAAAGAATAAGGGGCATGTGTTAACTGAAGGCACCATTGCTAGAATGCAGAAAAAGGGTGCAGATTGGACGATAGGAAAGATTCATGAATGGTGGACTATGAGAGTGCAAACAGACATGATTGAATCTAGGTATCCCATAAAAAATGATCTTGAATTCTCGGTAAGATATGACCATTATCAAAACTCCTGGTTAGGAATTTTCCCTGTGAAAATACCTCGCAGCGTTGGTGGTAGCAAAGGGACAAGCCCTGAAGCTGCTAAAAAACAAAATGTTGAACAGGGGAAAGGTAAGAAGGTTGTAGTTGAATGACCATTAGCTCAAACACAAACCAGGTTGAGAAGTTCAAAGAAAAGGGCCCCTGCAGAAGTCTTCACAAAAGAACAAGGAGAAGCATACGGGAAGGCCGCTCAAATGATGTTAAATATGGGATATGAAGGCAAAGGTCTAGGAAAAGAAGGACAAGGGATCACTGAACCCTTGCAGGCTGAAAGAAGAGGAAAATGCCTAGCCTTAGGAGCTGATTCATCCAGAGGTAAAACTTCAGTTTCTAAAAATGTTAAGTTTGTTCCCCCATCTAGTTCAGCTACAGAATATGATGAAGAACCTCTTTGTATTAAGAGGAAGAGGCTAAAGTCTATAGCAGAAGTTAAAGAAAAAAGTAATAAAATTGTTGAAGGAAACCCAGTTTCTGAGCAAATCGCTCAAAATATTGATGCTGATCAAATAGAAATGGCCCTGGAAAATGAACAGATTGTTCAAGATAATGAGGGTAATGTTCTAAATCTAGAGGTTACTGAACAAGAAAATGTCCAGATTGGGACTTTGGATGATCCAAATGACTTTGTTCAGGAGGATCAAAATGTAAATATTTCTAAGGAAATTACTGTGAAACAAGAGAATGTGGAACGTAAGAGAAGACAACCTGGAGGAATTCCTCCAAACATTGAAATTATAAATCTTGAAGGAGTTGCTGATGGTGAAGACAAAATTGATAACAACAGAAATGTTGAGGTCCCTATACAAAGTGAAAATCCAGATCAGATGATGAATGAAAGGGACCATGACCATGGAGAAAGAGATCAACATCAACAAGTGCTACACACAGACAAAGAACCAGCATTATGTTCTCAACTTCAATCTGAAGTTGATGTTGAGTTGATCCCCAATCCATTTCTTTCTAGCGCAAGTATTCCAGCTATTAAGTCAAGATCTTCTCCCAATGATGAAAATCATCCCACTCTTTCAAAATTGAAAGGGTTGAGAAAAGCGAATAAAAATGCTTTAGATTGGTGGGCATCTCATTCTGCTAAAGATTCTAAAGCCCCAGCTCATGTTCAAGAGATAATTTCCCTGGACCCCACCACAATGCAGAGGAAAAAGGTTAAATTAACACCAGTTTCCCATAAATCAAAGAGGGATATGACCATTGAAGATTATCAAGCAGAAGACACAAATGAAGATATTACTCAGCTACATATGTCAGATGAGTGGGGAAAAGCTCAAGCCCATTTTGGGACTATTTACTTACATGGAGAATTTTTTAGAGAGAAGTTCATCAAGGAACAAGAAGCCAGGAGGGATTTAGAATCCGTCCTGCAAGAGCAAAAACTGACTGAAAAGGCTCTAAAGCTAGAAGCTAAGAAGTGGGAGGATAGATTTGGTGAAGCTGCTAATGAAGCAGCTACATTGAAAGAAAAATTGAAAGAAGTTGATGAACAGGTTTGCTCCCTGACTCTACAGGTTCAACAATTCTAGCAGCAGTTGATTGAAAAGCAGAACACTCCATCTGGTTTCTCCAAAGAAAAAGCCAAGGCAGTAAGAAGAGAAATGCTTGAAGACATGTTGGTATTGAGCCTTAAGGCAAGGCCCATGTTATTGTACCTGGCCAAAGTGAAAGAAGTTATTGAAGTAGTCGGTGAAGAATTAAAAGCCTCAGTAACCTTTCTTCAAGGAAGATCAGATGCGGCCACAAAAATTCAAGTTTTATCAGAAAAAATGCTCGAGAGTGTTGCTGCTAAAATTCGTAGTGAAGCATGGTCTCAAGCTAAAATTGCAGCAAAAAGTTTCTTTAGGAGACTTAAACTGGTGACTCAGGGTGATAAGCTACTTCAAGAATTGGAAGCTGAAGCAAAAGGATTAGTGACACATTTAAATTTGGCTAATAAGTGTGGTCTTCCCTATTTATGGGATGATAATTCAAAAGTGTTGAGTGAAGATGCGCTAACACTATCCCTTAAAGCTTTCACAGAAGATGAGTCAGAAATAGAAAATTGGGAAGAGCCTATAGATGAGAGTTTGATATTTACCATGGTGCAGAACCTTACACAGATTAAGTCTTGCCTACAAGAATTGATTCTAAGAAACAAGATAGTGTCCCATGATAAAGTGGAAGAGTTGCAGTACATATATCAGCTGTTTATGGATTCTTCAGATCTTGAAGATGAAGACTGGAAGCAGGTTTGCCTTACCTACAATGAAGTGGTTGGAACAATTGAAAAACTGAAGAAATCCAAACATAATAATCAAAAGCAGCAAGCAGAAGGAGGGACTAGCAGCCAACCATGAAATTTGTTTCAAATTATCTTGAGTTGTTAATGTATTTTTAGTTAAAAATCCATAAGCTACAAAAGATATCCTGTAAAGGTAATGCTTTATTTTGCATTTCTTCCTGAATATTCTTTCCCACAAAAAAATCTCTTCTCCTGTATTATTTTTATATTTTAACTCCGTTTCCCAATGGATGAAGGTCCTGGATTCTAATATTTTTGCCAGCAAAATTTCCTCGAAAGGCGCCAAGAATGTTAGTCTAAAAAGACTACCTCCAGAAGATAGCAAATTTTTTGCATAGAAAGACCGACATTTCATTTTTGAGATATGAAGCAAAGAATTGTTTAAGGCATGAAGAAGGTCGCGATTTCACGACATATCAGTTTTTCATCAAGGTATGGTTCAAAGTTGTCAGAAAGCAGGAAAGTGTCACGATTTCGTGGTATGACAGGTTTTTGCTCATAAAACTGACCAAAAGAGCAAAAAGAGAAGGAGCGTCGCGATTTCGTGACATGAAAGGTTTTCACCAGCATGTTGTTCAGAAAATAAGAAGTGCAAGAAGATGTCGCGATTTCGCGACTTGGCCGATTTTCGCCCACAATGCAGCCCAAAGGAGCCAACAAGGGGAAGGTGTCGCGATTTCGCGACATAAGCAAGTTTTCGCTCACAAAGTAGTCTGAAAGGACCAGGAAGGAAAAAGTGTCGCGAAATCACGACATAGCTAGTTTTTTCTGACATATACATATTTAGTAATAAATAAAATGCCATCAAGAGCTTGTGTCAGTAACTAGAAGTAGACAGTAGAGTAAATCAATTCCTAGATTCTTGCTATTAGAATTTATCTGTTGTAAGACATGCAAAAGATATGGAAGCACAATTATATTCTGATTGCTTGTAATTGATTGTATATCAAAATGTACTAATTATAGAGATTCCCCATAGGGTATATATGAGAGTAAACGTAATCTGAAAAGAGGTCGGCTCTTGGACGTTTACAAGACTGGATGTATGTACTTTGAATACAAGCAATAAGATTACTCTTCTATTGGCTTCTGGTTCACATTGTGCAATTGTATGTATTAACATTTCTTACTTCTATTTCACATTATTGAAATATAGATTGTGTTGGTTCTAAGATCTGGACTTACGCAAAACATAAATCATATTGCTGGAGTTGAAATCCGATATATACATGTGTTAGATATACTTCTGAATCACATTGAGAAATCCATGATTTCTGCGGGAAGATATATTGAATGCTTTGACAAGTAAAGTATATGTGTTCATCTTAGTTGTTGTTTAATCTGTACCATGTGCAAGTTCTAGCCTCGGCTATATTTCCCTCTCTTTCAGTAATATTCTTTTCCCTTTTCCTATAAAAAACCATTAAGGAACCAACCTCCTCTGGAGATTAGACGAAAGATCTCATGATCATTTTCGTCTATTCAATGTTGACAAAATCAAGGCGCAAATAATAACCAAAGGCAGATTTTTGTTCCAACAGGATCCAATTCCCTTATTTCGTCATCTAACATCCATAGTGCCGGAATTTCCATGTGAGTCGGCAAGACAACTTCCTTGCCATAGACCAGGGCGTAAGGTGAAGTCTTGATTGATTTTTTGACGGAGATCCGATCGGCCCATAGCGCTTGGTCCAGGAGCAAGTGCCAGGTCCTCTTGTTCCTCTCCAGAAGCTTTTTCAGGATCTTTAGCAGGTTTTTATTTGTTGATTCTGCTAATCCATTGCCCTGTGGATAGTAATTTGAAGTGGCCTTGAGATAAATTCCATACTTGCAGGCAAATTCATTAATTTTGGCGCCTATGAATCCTGGGCCATTATCTGTCACTATTGCTTCTGGAACCCCGAAGCGGGTGATTAAACCTTCTAGAAACGTGATGACCGTTTCTTGATCAGCATGTTTTGTGGGCACTGCTTCGGCCCATCTGGTGAAATAGTCTGTTGCGGTCAAGATGAACTTGTGTCCCGCTGATGAATTTGGTGATATTACCCCTACAAAATCTAACCCCCATTGCTGGAATGGCGCTTCGACTTGTATCGGTTGGAGAGGCATTGGGGCGTTTTTACTTCGGCCGGCGAACTTCTGGCATTGTTCACACTTTCGGCAGACCGCGAAAGCATCGACAAAGACAGTAGGCCAATAGTAGCCTGCCCTGATTATTTTTAAGGTTGTCGGCCTTCCTGAGAAGTGGCCTCCTGATATCCCGGAGTGAAATTCGCTGAGGACTTTTTCCTTCTCATCTCCTCTGATGCATCTCAGAAGGACGCCATCAATGTTTTTAAAGAACAGCCCCTCGGGGCGTAAGACATATCGGAGGGATTGCATCCTGAACCGCCTTCGCTGTGAGGCGTTTAAGTGCTCGGGACATCTCCCAGTGTTGAAGTACCTGATGATCTCATTAGTCCAGTCTTCTTCGTCGGTAAATTGGTTAGCGAAACTGTCCTCTGCCACTGGATCATCCCATTGGCATGCTACCACTTCGGCGGCTATACTCTTCGCAAGCTCTTGGCACAATGCACGGCCGCGAACCAATTTGGTGGGCCGGATTTCGATATCAAACTCCTGGATCTTATTCACCCATCCGGCCCTTTTGCTGCCCATTTCTCCTTGGATGATGAAACTTCGCACGTCCGGGTGAATAACATACACCGTGGTTCTACTTTGGGAGATGAAGTGCCTGAACTTCCTCAGCGATTTCATGACTGCATGCACTTGACGTTCTATAAAATTGTATTTCTCTTCATGAGGTTGGATCACTTGGCTTAAGAAGGCAATTGGGCGTTCCTCACCATCATCCCCTTTTTGTGTTAGGACTGCTGCATAACTCTCAGGTTCCCCGACTGCGTAAAGAATAAAATCCTTACTATAATCCGGGTTAATTAGCACGGGAGCCTGGGCAATTCTGGCTTTAATCTCTTCAAATGCCTTTCTCCTTTCTTCTGTCCAGACAAACTCAGCATTTTTCTTTAAGAGCTCAGCCATCGGCTTGATGACTTGAGCGAAGTCTGGGATAAACTTCCTCACGAAGTTAATTTGGCCGAAGAATGACTGCAGCCCCTTCTTATTCATCGGGAGTGGGAGCTTGAGGAGCGCTTCGGCTCTGTCAGGGTCGACAGCAAGTCCTCTTTCTGATATAACATGGCCTAGCAGTTTTCCTTCTTTCACCGCGAAGACAGATTTCTTCGGATTGATGGAAATGCCGAACTCTCTACACCTTTCGAATATCTGTTGTAAGTGTGAGGCGTGATCTTCCCTCTTATGTGAAAATACAGTCATATCATCCAAATAGATGACAATGACTTTGTTCAACAGTTCGCTGAACGCTGAGTCCATGGCCCTCTGGAACATAGCTCCTGCATTTGAAAGACCAAACGGCATACGCTGATAAGCGAACGTTCCCCACTTGGTGGTAAATGCCGTCTTATGTTGGTCTTCATCCCTAACCCAGATCTGATTGTACCCTGAGAAACCGTCCAGGAGGGAGAAGCGTTGTGCTCCTGCCACAACATGGAGTATCTGGTCAATTTGCGGGAGCGGGTAATGATCTTTCAAGGAGGCCTGATTCAGATTGCGGAAGTCGACGCACAGGCGAATATCTCCGTTCTTTTTCCTAACAGGGACCAGATTTGCGACCCAAGAAGAATGCTTTATCGGATAGATAATCTTAGCTTCAAGCATTTTCAAGAGCTCGGCCTTCATCAGGACTTCGATCTTTGGATTAACCGGCCTCTGTTTTTGTCTGCAAGGCCTGACTCCTTGCAATTCAATTG
This sequence comes from Wollemia nobilis, assembly GCA_028583015.1. Classification (NCBI taxonomy): domain Eukaryota; kingdom Viridiplantae; phylum Streptophyta; class Pinopsida; order Araucariales; family Araucariaceae; genus Wollemia; species Wollemia nobilis. The sequence continues at coordinate 10,960,104 of JAQPPZ010016869.1, read as the reverse complement.
TATGTTGGATAATGTCTCGGTCATAACCTCTCAGGTCTTGGTAACACCATGCCACGATGTCTGGGTAACTCTTGCATAAAGACCGGATCTGTTCAAGTTCTGTTGAAGTGCAATCTGTTCCAACCTTTATCACTTTTCCTGGTTCGAGCTCAAGGTCTCGGTATTGTTTTGCGTCCACCTTGATCCTGTGGGAGATCGCCCTGTCATTCTGGTCAAACAGGCTTTCTAAAGTGATTAATCCCTTCGGAACATGATTGTTCTTTAGCTGTATCAGCCCTTCGTACTCTTCATCTTCAGGATTCCTCCCTTCAACGGTGGCTGCCTCTTGAATCAGGAAGTTAATAATTTGTTCATCGTTGTCAAAGACTTGCCAGTGAGTGTCCTTGTCGGGCACAGATGGCCTGTAAACAGTCCTTACTGCCTTGGGCTTATGCACCATCTCATCGGCTGGAGAGTATCTGGCCCCAATAGATGCTAAAATATCAGCATGCCTGTTTTTCTCCCGTGGGATGGACTGGACGTTCAGCGATTCAAAATGCTCCAACAGGTCCCATACCCTGTTGCGATATGCCTTGAGGTAGTGCTTCTTGGAGATGCACTTGTTGGTGATTTGCCTACAAACCAGCTCTGAGTCCCCAAAAATCTGGAGATGCTTGATACCTAACTTCTCGGCTTTCTTTAATCCCAGGCATAAAGCTTCATACTCGGCTGCGTTGTTGGTGCAACTCCAGGCAAGCCGGTAGCAATAGTCCTTTTGTTCGCCGGATGGTGATATCAAGAGTACCCCTGCCCCGACGCCGTTTTTACACCGGGCGCCATCGAAGAACAGCTTCCACAATTCATCTCGAGCAGCTTCCTTATTCCCCTGCATCGGCTCCGTGGACCTTTCGGACCTAGTGATGGAGTAACATCCCATCTCTGTTTCAATCATAGCATTAAAATCCGTCAATGAGAACTCGTCCTCAGTACACAGCTCGCCCAAGGCTTCTTCTACTAGGTCTACCTGCTCTAATTCCTCAGTCATCAGGCGAACCGAATCATCATGTTCTCCTTCCTCGACCATCCTTTCTACGAGAAATGTGGAGGGTTTCTCATTGTAAATCTTGACTTTTCTTCCCTTGAATGGGACTTCCAGGTGCGAATAATCCATGGAAAGATAACCGCCGAGCTTAGCCGTGAACTCCCTTGAGAGGCACATGCTGAAATATGGCTCGAGATCAACAACTACCACCTCTTGTATTACTACGATTTGAGGTGCCTTGTGCAGCCGAATAGGTATATCCTTGATCACACCCCCCCTCTTCGGGGGGGCCCCCCCTGAAGCACGCCCTGACTACTTCGCGTGTATTCCATGCCTATCTCCTCGCAAACGGCCTTTGGCATGACTGTGGTTGCGGCACCGGAGTCAATCATGCAATTGTGAACAATGCACCCTTCCATCTGCAGGGACAAATAAAATGGAGGAGGCCTGTTCTTTCCTGTGATCGAAGTGGGCAAGGGCTGAGCTAAGACAGGTTGCGTTGACCTCCCTGCCTTCGCTGATTTTAACGATTCTTGCAACAGGTCCACCTGTCCCGGAAGTTGTAGGGCATCATACAGACTGATCTTGGCGGGAGTCTTCTTTAGCTCTTCCACGATATTATATGCCGCAGTAGCAGGTATCTCTGGTTCCTTCGCTGCCTCGTACTTAGTGCGATATTGTTGCGTGGCCTCGACTCTTTGCCGTTTCGTCAATGAAGGATACTTCAGCTTTTCTCTAGCCTGCTCCTTGGTTTCAACTTGTGGTGGAGCTGCAGCGGTTTGCTGAGGCTTTTCCTTCGCTGGTGGAGGCTGAGGAGCTTTATCAGGAGCCTTGACAGGTGGTTGTTCCTTTTCACGATGGGTATACACCTTCAAGGGGCCCATTTGAGTTGTGTCTACTTCGATTGGTTTCTTCCCACCCTTGGTGAGAACCGAAACTTGCTCTTCCTCTGCGATCACTAAATTATGATCTGCCTCCATAATCATGTTAACTTGGCCGCCAGAAGTGCTGCCTGCCAGCGTTTGGACATAGTGTTGATGCAACATGCAAGTGCCCTCTTCATGTGGGTCGTTACATGTGGAACACCAGTGCACATAATCGGAAGTGCTCGGCTCCTCACTGATGGCGGCATTCCTCGCAGGAGGTCTGCCTGACTGTGCTGCCTGGTCTTTTGTGAGTGCTGGTGGAGGATAGGGTCTCCTCGGCAGAAATTCTTGCTGTGCTTGTTTCTTTTTCATGACGGCCATATCATTAGATAATGTTCGCACAGTAGAATTCAAAGACTGAACTTCCTGTAGCAGCTTAACTTGCACATCTACGGTTGCGGGTGCTGATCCTGCCGAAGTCGGCAGTGGGGCCATTGTTGGGACTGGGGGCAAGGCAGGATACTGGGGTGGCGCTGGTAATGCCGGAAACGGTGGAGGGACCGTAGGTTGTGGTGCCGAAGGTGCAGGAAAATGTATCTGCGGAGCAGAGAGCTGGGATACAGTCGAGTTCGGATTCCAGGGCGGAATCGGGTATGCGGAAGACGTTGAAGTCTGTGCAGCAGCGCTGGGGTATTGCGATTGGGGGAAATCCGGAAATATTGGCATCGGCATCCTCGGAGGGAGTTTACCAATGGCGATCAAATCTATTTCTGCCTTTTGGGCCAGCTCATATAGCTCGGGGAATGTATTAACATTTGAGAATCTCATCACCATGTTGATATCAGAGTTGAAGGCCCTGAGGTAATAATATGCCGCTTGTTCGGATGTTGGCCGCAAGCCGGTAGGTACCCTCTGCCAGGTTCGGGCGAACCTTACATTAAAATCGGATATCTCCTCTTGAGGGTGCCTTTGGATTGAGGTGAACTGGTGCAGGAGGGAGGAAGGATCGGCAGATTCATTAAATCCTCTCATCAGCTGTCCGGCTAACTGATCCCATCCCGTGATGGTGCCTGGTGGCAGGGACCTATACCAGTAAAGAAGTTTTCCTCGGAGGGACAAAATCAACAGTCGAACCATAACTTCCTCTTCTGTGATACTGTGAAGTGCAGCCAGGGAAGCGATGTCCTGGATGTGTTCGTAGGCTGTCTTCCGTGTTTCGTCAAATGTAGGTATTGACTTTAGAGCAGCAGGTGGAATTTGCCCCTGACCAGCTAGATTTAATGGTCCAGTGAAATTCTAGGTTGGGAACAACCTGGGGGGCGGCTGCGATAGTGGTTGCTATTGTTGTTGCTGCTGTTGTTGTTGTTGCTGTTGTTGTTGATGAGCCATATTTGCACCTAGGTTTGGCTGATTGGGGGTAAGCAATAGCTGATTCGGTAGAACCGAAGTTCCCAAAGTGCTTTGGTGATCTGGAGAGTTCGGGGGGTTAGGAGGGAGACTGGTCGCGGTGTTGTCCGAAGTCGGACCTTGTTCGTCAAAGACAACCTCTTGCGATGACCCTTCGTTGAGAGGTGGATCTGGCCGGACTAACCTAGGACGTTCCCCGAAGGCGTCAATGTCGAGCTCAAAGAACTCGGTCTCTTCTCCAGAATTCCTAACTCTCCATCTCGTATGCATGAAGGCACGGATATTTAGTACCGGTCTCTAAGGCTTAAGATTTTCACGTTGAACAGAGTCGCCAGATGCTCGAGTCTTACAGTACTGAGATGAGCATCAACTCTCAATACCACTCACAAGGTGAGACTGACCAGGTCCCACCGGGCGTGCCAGAAACTGTTGGTCACAAATCCGCCACAAGAAAGGATTTTCGTATGTCTAAGCGCCCTAGACCTGGACCAACATTGAAAGGCCGGAGGGAAGAGATGCCCTCCGTGCCAATCTCCGGAGAAGGCCGACTCCTATACTAAACTACCGGGGTTTCAAGATAAGAGTGCAAGAAAGGAATAAAAAGATAAGAGTGTTGGAAAGAGATTAAAAGAGTGAGGGTGCAGGAAAGAGATAAAAAATACAGAAAGAAATGGAAATAACTGGATATTGCAGTGGGAAAGAACACGCAACACAATAACTCATCTATATCTAAACTAGCAACATTCAATAAAGAAAATGTAACAGATGCTGAAACTGCATATGCCGCTCTATGTATCTGTTGGTTACGAATCTGCCATTAGGAAAGGATTTCGTGGAATGCGCCCCAGATTCGCCCACCAGATTGAAAGGCCGGAAGGAAGGAATGCCTTCCGTGCCAATCTCCGGAGAAGGCCGGCTTCCTATGGGTTTTCTCAAGTGTTTTAAGCTAAGAGTGCAGGAAAGAGATTAAAATGCGAAAAGAGATTGAAATGTGATTTGAGTTGGGTGGGGGAGATAAGCAGCACGACAACGATCAATCACCACTACTAACAACAATTAAATACAGAACACACTACAGAAACTATAACTATCATACATCCTATGTATCCTCTATCTATGCATTCCAGGAATACTTAATCATCAAATACCGGAATCCAGAATTCAGAATAACAGTAAGCAATGAAATAAGCAACATGAGGCAGAAATGCTAAGTAAAGGCAGCATAAAGAATGATAACAGCAAAATAGAGCCAAGTGTGTGTCTTGCATTCAGAAGCAAACGTATAGCTACAATGGTTCCCTAGCAGGATATCCCCCTTCCACCCCTTTACAATGATGTAGTGCGGCTATTTATAGCGCAATTCCCCCGATTACAATCCTGGGCACAAAATCCCAGAGCTGACAAAAGCTGACAAAAGCGGCGAAAGAGTTGCTGATGTTGACTCCTGCAGACAGGGACTGTACTGGCAGCAAGGTCCACCTGAAAACTGGGCAGCTACGTGGCAGTGCGGTTGATGAAACTTCGAGTCAGCATGAATGCGGGTAGCTGCGGTAGATGGAACTTTGCGTCAGCATGAATGGAGGTAGCTGGAGTAGGTAATTTGGCCCATGCTTGTCCTTTTTCCCATCACATCTCGGCTCGGATCCCGAGGCTGGACACTTGTCAACTTCTGATGAGGGACGCATCTGCCTTGGAAGGCAGTCTCTCTTTTGTGTCCTACTTCGCCTGGAATCAGAGCGCAACCGGATAGCGCAAGTGGGGAACAACGCAGTTGGGGAGGCCTCCGTGCCTTAGTTTTTGGGCTGCTTGAAAGATATTGCCCAACTGCGCACAAGCTAGAGGGCGCAGCCCGACTTCGCTGCGAAGTCGGGTTGCGCACTCCGACACTTAGTCAATTTGGCCGCTGTTCAGACCGCGCACAGGAATCAGGGCGCAGCCCGACTTCGCTGCGAAGTCGGGTTGCGCTCTGACACTTAGCTGATTTTCGGATACTGTTTCCCAAGTGCGCACAGGAAGAAGAGCGCACCCCGACTTCGCTGCGAAGTCGGGTTGCGCTCCCATACTTAGCCAAATTCTGCTCATTTTCTGTCTTCTTCCGCACTTCGCATTCCCGAGTGCGCTCGAACTTAAGGGCGCACCCCGACTTCGCTGCGAAGTCGGGTTGCGCTCTTAGACTTAGAATTTTTCAGGGAATGTTTGCTCTGTTTTGGCCGAAGAAAGAATAAGGGGAAAAGGGAGGAATGCAACTGATAGAAGGGGAGAAAGGGAACAATGGAGAAAGGGAAAGGAGATGGAGGGAAGGGAGAGCAAGATACTTACAAAATTTGAAAACATGGCACCCCGTGCAAAATGTGGCAACATTCCTGGCGGCTCGCGGGGTGTCGAGCTCGCCTCGACGCAAAGAACCGGGCCTTCATCCTTTGGGCGCAGAGGAACTCCCTTCCCCTCGCTTTCCGTCGCTCTGACGACTTCTTCTTTGGCAACTGCTCCTCTTCGGATCCGCTTTCGGCCGTTGCTTCTTCCGTTTCTCCTCCTCTTTCTGAGTCTGAATGGTCGCCACTGTCACCCTCTTGCTCGGCCGGCCGCTCCCGCTCACGGACATGATTGTATGCGGCCCTGGCTTGGTCCCAGGCTGCTGCCCGAAATGGCCCTAAGTCGCTGACATCTTTCAGCGCTGCTCTGAATGCCGCAACCGCATGCGCGTCGATGGTGTTGTATCTCTCTCCCAACTCCTTAAGGGAGGTGTTGATCTTGCAATATCTCGACACCATCTGGGTGACCTGAGCTTCCTGGACTGGCTCGGCCCAGCTGTCAATTTCTGACGTGTCTGCCTCAAAAGACAGCCAATTCATCTTCACCTGCTCAAGGGTCAGAAACTCTCCATCCTTGACGAAGCTCGGGCAACCGTGCTCAGAAAGAGCGTTGAAGGGGGCCAGGCAAATGTTCATTTCGTGGTCTAATGCGTCCAGCATTTTCCTGGCGGCCCTTATTTTCTCTGTTTTTTCAAAATAATTGTGCAAGGTTACCCTTGCATCTGCCCATTCTAAGGCAATTCGGGACATTGGGGGAAATCGGAGGCCTTTGCGCTCGTACTCCTCAAGTTTTAATGCCAAGTCCAGCCACTGCTTCGCTTGGTGTTCGGCCTCCTCTACCACAGGCTTTCCCTGGGCAGATACTTCTTGGATCCTGGACGCGAAATCCAGGACGGATATGGACTTGACAACGTTGGCCCTGCATCCCTGCAGCAAACCAGCCCGCATCGTTTTGACCTTATTCTTCGAAAAGGCCGCCGTCTGGGATGTTTTCTCCTCGAGCTGAGATTTAGCCTGCCTTAACGAATCTTGGAGCTGGGAGACCTGCTCCAGCGCTGCCCTGTTCTCCTCTGACAGCTGTTCGGCCGTCTGTCTTTGCGCTGCGGCTTCCTGCTGAGAGGCGGCGAGCTGGGCTTTCAGTTCATTGATCTCCTGCTGTGCAGACTCCAGCTGCGCGGTGGCCCTAGCCAGATCTTCCTCCAGCTGCCTTGAGTTATTTTGCAGCCGAAACAGCGTCTCCTGACTCTCGAGTCGCTTGACAAGGAGATTATGTGTTCTACGACGAATACCGTTGATTTCGTATTCCTCGTTTATATCGTCAAAGCTCTTCTCCTTGACTTGGTGTTCATAGTCTGCCTCGGTCATTTCCTGGAGAGGCTTCTTCACTTTCGGAATCAACTTCTCAATTCTCAGCACTCTCCCGTCCAAGTCGTACTTGGTGCGCTTCACCGGGGCAGCTATCTCCTCGGCTCTTCTCCGTTTGACGCCCTGAAGGAAAGAGGCGGAACACCCTATGGCCTTTGCTGCCAGAGGCCGATCATCCGTGATCTGCAGCTGTTCTCCCATGAAGTCAAGGTCTTCCAAAGATCGGATCTTGTCGCGGCATTTTTCCCGCAAACAGACGAGCGGGAGGTATTCCAGAAGTCGTGGTCGCTTTTAAGGGCGACCGGGTCCTAGGGGAAGCGAGCGGCTGAGTGGAAGGCGTAGGCGGGGTTTTGAACAATGGAGGTGAGCGGCGCGGCGATGTAGGCACAGCTTCGGCACTGGCCGCAGGTGAGGGGTCTAGGGTTTGACTGAGGGACTGGAAAGCGTTTGGGTCCTGGGCGAACTGGTCGAAGGAATGGGGGCTGTGGGAGGGTTGGGTGGTCTGAGAAGAAGAGGATGCAACTATGGCTTGCCCTGATACAATGGGGGACGGCGTTATGGCAGGGCCGACTGGGATTTGGGGGAGCGGGGAAGTGGACGTACCTGCGGGCTCCGCCTGAGCCGCTGTTTGAAGGACGCCTGCAGCCCAAGTTTCTGCTTCTGTCTCAGGGCTGTCTAACGAGACGATTTCCGGCGCGGCTGTCCCTGTCCGTGCTGCGGCCGTTTGCTGTGCAGACTCCTTAGGCCGCTTGGCCTTTTCGCTCCTCTTCCTCTTCTTTTCTTCTGGCGCTGCAGCTGGTTCAAAGGAGGGAGAGGAGGTTGGGGCGGCAGGCAGCGATGTTCCCACGGTAAACTTGTACCTGGGTCTAGACGGGAGGATGCTTGCTGCGGCCGTTCTACTAGCTGGCTGTTCTGGCGCCTTTTCCTCTTGGGGGGCCACCTCAGGAGTTGACTTTTCTGGCTCTTGTACCCTTTCAGGTAAGGCTTCAGGAGCTGGAGGCAACATTGGGCCCACTTGGCTGCTCGTTGGCGTCGCGCTGGAAGTCCCGGGAGTAGGCAATTGCTGGGACGGGGACCTCCTTCTATACCTTTTCCTGGCGCCTCGGGGAACGCAATCTCGAAATGCGAAAGGCCGCCATGTGTCAGCGTATTGATCATATAAGGCCGAAAACTCATCATCAACGGCCAACGTCTTCCGGTTAGACTTATCGTGTTGCGTGCGGCACCTCATCTTCCAACATTCAATGATTTTGTCCTTTTGCCAGTTGAGGGGCGCCACCTTGGAGAGGAATTTCTTGAAGCCCGCTGAGTCTAACCGGTGATCCGGGTTTCGCTTTGGATCATACGCCACCTCTTCGCAGTAAAAATCATGCCATGGCGGCCATGATTGCATCCGCTCAATGTGCCATTCCAGGTCTGCGCCTGTTCTATTGCACCTTTCTTGCATGATCTCTGCTCGGGGGCAGATATGCACAAACTTTCCCCTGACCCCAATCGGGTCATACTTCCAACGCTGAGGTAGCTGTATCAGGCCCATGTCGATGAGCTCTCGTTCGAGGTAGACATGCTGTCCAATCTCGCGTACTTGGATGTTCGCCCAGGTAATAGGATATTGGAAAATATGGCCTCTCTTCTTTCCCTGGCCGAATTCCTCCTCGACATAGTCCATCTGGCGTGATAGCTCCATTCCGAACTGATGGTCAGTGCAAAAATAGGGCAGCAGGAACGGCTTCCCCTTGAATCCGTAGATTCTGACTACAATGCCCTGCGTCAGCCGGAAGGTGTCCCCGCACTTGTACTTCCTCAGATAGCTCGTCATGGCCTCTGGCGGGCGGGATGCCTCACCGTTGAACAGCGCTAGGGTCATACCTAGAAATTTGAAGTTGAACTCATAGTATGACCCTTTCCTGTACAGGGCTTCAGTCCATTCGTACACAGGCAGCGACTCTCCTTTTTCATTCACCTTCTTCAAGTCAGGAACTTTAATCCGGTAGTGCGTGTGGTACAGGCACAACCATGTGAGGAACGAGCAGAGCCGGAATTCTGTTGTCTGCTTCTGCTGCAACCTGACCAGGTTCGAATGTATGGCGTACGCCAGCCAATCTGCCCAGTCAAAGAAAATAGGGCGCTTCCCGCTCCTTTGCGCCGTGGAGTCGTAAAACTCCCCATGCAGATGCATTCTGCTAGCGCCAGCTGGTACGGGCGTACCACTCTGTCGGAATCGCAGCCGAGTACCCATGCCAGGATGATGTATATGTACTTGTTTTCGAACCTGTCCAGGGGTATAGGGCCTGTCGGCCACTGTCCGGCTGGTAGCGGAGTCTTCAGCTCTGAGTCGAGGAATTCTCTCATCCTCTTGGTCTGGGTGAATCTGCCCGTCTGTTCGTCCAGGTTAATCCTCCTGACAATTGCGTTGGGGTCGTACTGGAGCCCCCGGGCGAAAGCTGGCTGGACGCTTTCCCTGAAGAGTGTGAACAATACTCTTCCTTTGTTGTCACAGACTTGCCGGGCAGCTGGCTTGTAGTATGCCACAATGGATTCAACCAGCTCCGGCATTGGTGGACAGGAGGGCACAAGAACCAGTACAGGTTCGATTTGTATGCAGCCCCGACATGGTGTGAGGGCGAAACTTTGTCAGCCCACTTCGCAATATTCGGCCGCAGCTTGGTGAGGCTGATAGAGAACTCGCCATCTTTGTACCCGGCCAGGCGATTGATGGGCGGCGGTGGAGCTTGCCCTTGGCTTCTCTTCGACCGGGTTCTCCTTGTTTGCTCACGCGGCGCTTCGCTCTCATGAGCGCCGGATTCCGTCTGTTCTTCAGCTTCGCGTTCTTCGTCGCTGGACTGCGCCGGCATTGGCGCTTTCCCCTTGTCCATTCTCTCTTTTCTGCTCGAATTGGCAGAGACGGGGATTCTGGCTATTGATTGCTTCAGTTCTGCGCTTTGCAGCTCAGAGTCAGCTCGACAATTTGGATGTTCTGAGTATGCCAGGGCCTCCTTTTCTAGGCAAGGAATACAGCATTAATGGCGCAAGGGAAGGGGTTAAGGTGATTTGCCTGAAGTTGGTGGAAGCGTTATAATTCTTTGGCGGCCGTGCGTGGGTTTATCTTTGGAAAGCGTACCCTGGTTGCGGTTGGTCCTAATGCGCCTGCTTTCTTAATGACATCCTTTTTGAAAGTCGCGCAATCATTATTTTAGAATTTTTTCGGACCTCGTGCTTCCAATGACGTCATAGCCGCCGCCTGGGCACACGCTTCGAGGGAGAACTTTTGGCCCAGGGTTTTAAGGAGGGACGCAACCCAACTTCGCACTATGCCACACTGCGCTGTCTGGGCCCACACTTAGAAACATTTTATCATTTTTCCTCGTTTCCCGCGACAGGTCACCCAAGGTGCGCCCGAAATTGAGGGCGCACTCGGACTTCGCCCAGAAAACGTGCGCACTCCGACTTCGCCCAGACTTGATTGCGCAGTCAGACTTCGCTCAGAAAAGTTGCGCAGTCTGACTTCGACACTTAGCCGATTTTTGCTCTGTGCTCCCCGACTGCGCTCCCAAGACGGTGCGCAGTCCGACTTCGCTGCGAAGTCGGGTTGCGCACCCAACACTTAGTCAAATTTTTGGCTTTTTTGTCAGCTGCCTTCTCTCAAACTCCCGATGTCGCACTGTTCCAGGAGCGATGCCCGACTTCGCTGCGAAGTCGGGGTTTGCTCTAGGCTTCACTTAGGCTCTTGAAAACTAAAAGCTGAATGCTGAAATAAATATATACAATCTGATAAAAATGCAGAAAAGAAATATATACAAGGAAGGACCCGCCTGGGGTGCCTTCAGTGGTGGTAAATCTTCAGGTGGAACCCGTTGACGGGAATGGGGAGAAGCTGTCCCTCCATGTCCCGGAGCACGAATGCATTAAATTGGTTCACCCGAGCAATCTGATAGGGACCTTCCCAAAGGGCATCAAATTTACCATGGTTGCCCGGCTTTGCTTTCAGTGAGTCCCACTTCAGCACTAGGTCCCCGATTTTGAAAACTCGGGCGGTGGTGCCTTTCGCAAACCAGCCTTGGGTCGCTTCAGCATGTTTAGTAAAGGCCTGGTATGCTTTTTCTCTTTCTTCTTCTAACCGCAGCAGTTGGCATAGTCTCGCGTCCACTGGATCCCCGTTGCCTCTTTCTTCATCCAGCATCCAGAGTGCGGGTATCTCTACGTGGGTAGGCAGAACTGCCTCCTTGCCGTACACGAGCGCGTAGGGGGATGTCTTGATAGACTTCTTGAATGATATGCGATCCGCCCACAGCGCCCGATTCAGGAGTAGGTGCCATGTCCTCTTGTTTCTCTCTACTGTCCTTTTGACAATCTTCAGGAGATTCTTGTTGGTGGACTCAGCTAGGCCATTCCCTCGCGGGTAGTAGTTAGAAGACATCTTGTGATAGATGCCATATTTGCTGGTGTACTCCGTGAGTACAGCGCCTGCGAACCCCGGACCATTGTCTCGTCACTATTGACTCCGGGACCCCGAAACGGGTGATGAGGCTCTCGAGGAACCCAATGACCGTTTCCTGGTCCGCATTCTTAGTGGGGATCGCCTCTGCCCACCGGGTGAAGTAATCGGTGGCGGTAAGGATAAACTTGTGTCCCGCTGCAGAGTTAGGCGTGATGACCCCGATGAAGTCTAGACCCCACTGCTGAAACGGAGTCTCAGCTTGAATTGGCTAGAGGGGCAGGGGTGCTTTTCTGTTCCTGCCAGCAAACCTCTGGCATTTATCACATTTGACACAGACCGCATGTGCGTCTGTGAAGAGAGTGGGCCAATAGTACCCAGCTCTGATGATTTTCAAGGCCGTAGGCCTTCCAGAATGATGTCCCCCAGGCATCCCGGAGTGGAATTCTCCGAGGACCCTGGGTTTGTCTGTTTCTTTGACGCATCGCAACAGGATGCCGTCAATGTTTTTAAAATAAAGCCCCTCGGGGCGAAGTACGTATTTCAAGGCGTTTAGCCTAAACCTCCTTCTTTGTGAGGCATTGAGGTGATCTGGGCATCTCCCGGTGCTGAAATACTGCACCAGGTCATTTGTCCAATCACTTTCCTCTGATAAGGAGTTGGCTAGGTTGGTGTCTGCTATCGGATCTTCCCACTTGCAGGCGGAGATTTCAGCTGCAGCGCTTCGGGCCAGCTCTTGGCACAAGGCTCGGCCTCTGATCAGCTTTGTTGGCCGTACCTCGATGTCAAACTCTTGGATTTTGGCAATCCATCCTGCCCTCTTGTGACCAGGCTCTCCTTGTATGATGAAATTCCTGACGTCCGGATGGATCACGAAGACAGTTATCCGGCTCTGGGAGACGAAGTGCCTGAACTTTCGGAGGGATTTCATGACCGCGTGAACTTGCCGCTCAATAAAATTGTACTTCTCTTCATGCGGCTGAATCACCTGGCTTAAGAACGCTATGGGGCGTTCTTCGCCATCGTCTCCCTTCTGAGTCAGGACTGCGGCGTAACTCTCGGGTTCTCCCACCGCGTACAGGATGAAATCCTTGGAATAGTCGGGATTGATCAACACCGGAGCTTGCGCAATTCTAGCCTTGATCTCCTCGAAGGCCTGCCTTCTTTCGTCACCCACAAGAATTCGGCATTCTTCTTTAACAGTTCGGCCATGGGCTTGATTACTTGTGCGAAGTCCGGTATGAACTTCCTTACGAAGTTGATCTGGCCGAAGAATGACTGTAGCCCCTTCTTGTCGATTGGGATGGGCAAGCGGAGGAGGGCTTCTGCTCTGTCAGGATCCACTGCAAGGCCTTTCTCGGAGATGACATGTCCCAACAGCTTACCTTCTTTTACCGCGAAGACTGACTTCTTCGGGTTGATGGAAATGCCGAATTCACGACATCTCTCAAATATCTGCCGCAGGTGGGAAGCATGGTCCTCTCTCTCGTGAGAAAATACAGCTCATGTCATCCAAGTAGATGACAATGACCTTGTTGAGCAGCTCTCCGAAGGCCAAGTCCATGGCTCTCTGGAATGTAGCGCCGGCATTAGACAAAGCCGAAGGGCATGCGCCGATATGCAAACGTTCCCCATTTGGTGGTGAACGCTGTCTTGTGCCGATCTTCGTCCTTTACCCATATCTGATTGTATCCAGAGAATCCGTCCAAGAGAGAGAACCTCTGTGCTCCAAAGAACTATGTGGAGGATCTGATCGATTTGGGGAAGCGGGTAATGGTCCTTCAGCGAGGCTTGATTTAGATTTCTGAAATCCACGCAGAGACGGATGTCTCCATTCTTCTTCCTCACAGGAACCAAATTCGCGACCCAAGATGAATGCTTGATGGGGTAGATGATTTTGGCTTCCAAGATCTTCAAGAGCTCAGCTTTCATCATGGCTTCAATCTTCGGGTTTACTGCCCTTTGCTTCTGCCGGAAAGGTTTTGCATTATCTTCTAGCTCTATGGTATGCTGGATCATCTGTCTGTCATACCCCTTCAAGTCCTGGTAGCACCAGGCTACAATATCGGGGAACTCTCTGCATAATGATCTGATCTGCCCGAGTTCCTCTTCAGTGCAGTCCGTCCCGACCTTGATTGTTTTTCCAGGTTCCAGCTCCAGGTCTACGTACTGCTTGGGGTCTACTTTGATCCTGTGGGATATTGCTCTATCGTTCGGTCAAAGAGACTCTCTAAGGTAATCAGTCCTTTTGGGACATGATTATTCTTCAACCGTATCAACCCCTCGTACTGCTCGTCATCGTGGTCTCTACCTTCGATTGTACATGCTTCGGTAATCAAAAAAGTGACGATATCCTCGTCACAATCAAACACTCGCCAGTGGGTGTCTTTATCAAGCACGTAAGGCCCGTAGATGGTACGAACCGGCTTCGCTTCCGGACGCTGTCATCACCGAACGTACTGGCTCCAACAGTACGCCGGAATGTCGGCGTGCTTGTTCTTCTCACGTGATATGGCTTTGACATTCAACGAGTCGAATGACTCCATCAGGTCCCAAACACAATTACGGTACGCCTTGAGATAATGCTTCTTGGAGGCGCACTTATTCGTAATCTGGTTGCACACCAGCTCTGAGTCGCCAAAGATCCGCAAATGCTTTATCCCCAGTCTCTCCGCTTTTCTCAAACCCAAGCACAGGGCTTCATACTCCGCCGCGTTGTTGGTACAGCTCCAAGCCAGCCTGTAGGTGTAGTCCTTCTGGATCCCGGACGGGGAAACCAGGAGTACACCTGCACCGGCGCCATTTTTGCATCGGGCGCCATCAAAGAAGAGCTGCCATAGCTTTTCTGGTGCAGGTCCTACCTCTTTCTTGGCTGACTGGTCAAGTCTCTCAGGCTGAGTGACGGAGTAGCAGCCTTGCTCAGTCTCGATCATGGCGTTGAAGTCCAGCAAGGAGAACTCATCCTCCACTTGTAACAGCTCAAGAGCTTGTTCTGTCATGTCCACCACCACCAGTTCCTCAGTAGTCAGCTGAACCATACAGTTTCGTGACTCTTCTCCGGGTATCTTCTCTACTAGAAATGTGGAAGGCTTTTCATTGTAGATCTTCAGTCTCCTTCCTTTGAAGGGCACTTCCATATGTGAGTAATCCAGAGACAGATACCCACCCAGCTTTGCAGTGAACTCCCTGGAGAGACACATGCCGAAGTAGGGTTCCAAGTCGACAACCACGACTTCCTGTATGACCACTATGTCAAGAGCTTTGTGCAGCCGGATCGGGATATCCTTGATGACACCAACTGTCTTGACAGGGGTGCCGTCTAGCTGCAGCACACCTTGGCTGCTCCTTGTATACTCCATACCGATCTCGTCGCAGATAACTCTCGGCATAACAATCGTGGAGGCACTAGAATCCACCATGCAGTTGTGAACTATATAGCCTTCCATCCGCAATGAATAGAAAGGAGGTGGTCTGTTTTTTCCGGTGGCGGAGACTGTCAGGGGTTGAGCTAACACAGCAGGCTGCGTCGGCTTCCCGTCTTTTATGTTCTTCAAAGATTCCTGCAGCAGATCAACTTGCCCGGGGAGCAAAAGAGCCTCGTACATACTTATCTTTGCGGGAGTCCTCTTTAGCTCGTCAACTATGCTGTAGCTTGAAGTGCTGGCTCCCTCCGTTTCTTTCGCAGGCTCATACTTAGTCCGGTATTGCTGCGTGGCTTCGACTCTCTGCCTCTTCGTCAGCGACGGATATCTCAGCTTCTCCTGAGCTTGTTCTTTTGTTTCAGCTGGAGGCTGAGCTGCGGGGGCTTTTACTGCGGGAGCTTTGGGCGCAGGAAACTTTTCCTTGGCTGCATGAGGCCACAGTGACTTGCCAGGTGGTAGCCCAGCAGGTTGCGCCTTTTCTCTTCTGGCGTATACCTTTAATGGCTTTGGTTGGGCCGCGGCAGCTTCAACAGGCTTTCTGCCTTCCTTAGGCAGGAGCAACGCAGGATCTTCTTCTGGGACGGCAAAGTTGCCTTCATCGTCCAGGATCATGTATAATTCATCCTCTATGGCGCTGCTCGCCGTGGTCCTGGAGGTAATGCCGATGCAGCGTGCACCCTTCTTCTCGAGTGTGGATCATTACACGTGGAGCACCAGTTGACCTGATCAGAAGTGCCAGGTTGATCCTCAATGGCAACATTTCTTGCAAGGGGTTGCCTTTGAGCTTGTCGTTCTGCGGCTTGGTCTTGTTGGCCACGAATCCGCCACGAGGAAAGGATTTTGTCGCTATTGCGCCCTGGACCCGCGAACCAACATTGAAAGGCCGGAAGGAAGAGATGCCTTCCGAGCCGATCTCCGGAGAAGGCCGGCTCCTTTTGGGGGGGGTCTGATTTAAGCTAAAGGGAACAGGAAAGAAATAAATGAACGGAAAGAGACAAATGTACAGAAAGAGATTACAAATATGTCCAAAGGTTGGTGGGGGGGAACTAACAGTACGGGAACACACCAATCACCGCTACTTACTGCATACAAACACAGAGCATGACAAGGAACCGCAAAACCTAGGCGTACTTCCGATACACCAGCAGCGTATGCACACCTTCAATAGCTCCCTAGCAAACATTCCCTACAAGGAACTAACAAGTAGGGATCGTATCAATCACTGCGATACGTACACCGACAGGGGTAGAAAGTAAACCTAGAGATGTCGGAGCTGTGTATATGTGTTAGGTAGAGAGTTTAACCGCACAGCCTTCAATGGCTCCCTAGCAAACATTCCCTACAAGGAACTAACAAGCAGGGATCGCATCAATCACCAGATACGGGCCAGCAACGTCACACACAACTGATGGAACTGCTACCAAATTTATAATGAATGCTTTAAATTAATGAAGTACAGAGGGTGCTTTAAGCAAGCAATGCTAGAGGAACCTGATCGCCAAATGCCAAAGTGAATCAACGAGCAGCGACACAGGTGGGCCTAAGGCATATAATGAAAGACAAGATAAAAGAATAAAGACAAGAGAATGTAACCGTGCATACAGATTGTATTCATAAGCGTAAGCACGGTTACAATAAGCACGTAGTTCCCTAACAGACATTCCCTTTCCACCACTTACAATGAAAACGTGGTGGCTATTTATAGCCCAAAGTTCCCCCCGTTACATTAATGGGCACAACGTCCCACCAAACATTAGCCGACAAAAGCAGCCGCGGAATCGCCGATGCCGACCTCCGTCAGTCGGACCGTACCCTCGGCATGGTCTCCCCGAAGGTTGAACAGCCACGTGGCACCGCGTTGGGTAGAACTTTATATTGACAGAAATGTGGGTAGCTGAGGCAGGTGGAAACTCTCATCAGTCTTAAATGAGGCAAACGACACAAGTGGTGCAGCCCATACTTATCCCTTTTGGTCGGCAGCCTTGGTTCAAATCCCGAAGCCGGACACTTGTCGTATGATGGGTTATGTCGTGTGACACATGTCCGCCTTGAAGGGCGCTCTATCTATCTTCGCTTGGGATCGGAGCTCCTTGGGATGCGTGGGCAGAAAACAAGCAGCTTGGGAAGGCCTTCACGCCTTGGTCAAATTCCGGGTTTGTTCCCCTACTGTACACCCGTCAAGGGCGCATTCCGGCTCGCTGAAAAGTCGGGCTGCGCACAGTGAACACCGGTGTCCGCGCCGTACGGACTCGCTCCGGCAGCTTATCATTCTTCTTTGTCACCGCCACCGCCGCTACAAGGTGCGCCAGAAAGAGGGGCGAAGTCGGACTTCGCACCAAAATCGGGCGAAGTGCGCACTTCGCACCAAAATCGGGCGAAGTGCGCACTTCGCACCAAAATCGGGTTTCCCGGTTCACCTTCCCGGGCCATAACTTTTGATCCGCCGACCCGATCGCCTATTATAATATATCGTTGGAAAGCTTGCGAGAAGATCTGCAATAATAAAATATCCAGGGCTCATTTTGTCCATTTTATCGCCCCCGTTTATGGCCCGAAAAACCCGAACACCTCAAAGATGCCCCCGACACTTAGCCATTTTTCAGGGCAAGTGTTGTCAATTTTGAGAAGAATGAGAATGTAGGGAAGAGAGAGAAAGGGGGGAGAAGGAAGAGCAGCTCTCTTACAAAAATTGAAAACATTGCACCCCGTGCAAAATGTGACAACATTTCTGGCGGCTCGCGGGTGTCGACCTCGCCTCGGCGCAAAGAATCCATGCCTTCATCCATTGGGCAACAGAGTCACCCACGCCGCAATCGCTCTTCGTATCCACCTCCGCAATCGCCTCCTCGGAACACTTAAAAAGAAAACACTGCACAGACTGAAAAAGGGAAACAACTAAAACTTGGAATAATAGCCGGATTATTTACACAAAATTTTGCGGCATTATTGGCATGCCGCTGACACAAATCTAGCTTTGGTTGCCTATCCGGTAAACCTGCAGCGTGCTCGACTCGTATCTGGTTGTACTTCAGATGATCTTTGAAGTCCGGCTGGCCTCCCAAAGCTTGCCAGGTCGCGAACATGGTGCAACGTGGCAGATTGTCATTCATGCCGGTACCCGTACAATTGATGAACAATGTGGCAAGGAGATTTTTCAGACGGGAGCCCTCTTCGGGTACCGGTTGCGGTGATGGTTGGAGCCAACACCACCACGGTGGAGACTGTAGGTGAACATTCATTTCTCCGCTTATGAGGTCAAGGCTGCTCACCAAACCTTAATTCCTCCGGGTGTCTTCTATTAGCTTAAAAAAGGGCGCCTGCTATCAAGAAATCTGGATCTTCAGCCGCCGGAGTCGCCAGTGATTTTGCCGGATGAAGGCAAGCCAAAGATTCACCAACTCGGGCTTCCTTAAAATATGGAGACCGATCGTCTCACCTCACCGATTCGTCTATGCGAGCTTGGTAATCACCGACTCGACGCGCTCGCTCGGAGCGTTGGTATCAATTTCGCAAAGTCAGCCGGTTTCCCGGTTCCTCGCTCGCCACCTTCTTGCTCGAACGAAGGCGTTAGGACCGGTCTTTCGGACTCAGATAATATGAACGTGCAGAGTCGCCAGTGCTCTCGATTTTGAACAAGAATGAAGCGAGCACCAGTTGCTTCAATTCTCGTTTGGGGGTGAGAAACCTCCTTGTCCCACCGAGCATTCGGAAAGAAACTGTCAGCCCGAATGAGGACGAGCTTGAGATCTTCCAAATGCGAGACAAAGGGTCCCACCGGCGTGCCAAAAACTGTTGGCCACGAATCCGCCACGAGGAAAGGATTTTGTCGCTATTGCGCCCGGACCCGCGAACCAACATTGAAAGGCCGAAGGAAGAGATGCCTTCCGAGCCGATCTCCGGAGAAGGCCGGCTCCTTTTGGTGGGGGGGTCTGATTTAAGCTAAAGGGAACAGGAAAGAAATAAATGAACTGAAAGAGACAAATGTACGTAAAGAGATTACAAATATGTCCAAAGGTTGGTGGGGGGAACTAACAGTACGGGAACACACCAATCACCGCTACTTACTGCATACAAACACAGAGCATGACAAGGAACCGCAAAACCTAGGCGTACTTCCGATACACCAGCAGCGTATGCACAACTTCAATAGCTCCCTAGCAAACATTCCCTACAAGGAACTAACAGCTAGGGATCGTATCAATCACCGGATACGTACACCGACAGGGGTAGAAAGTAAACCTAGAGATGTCGGAGCTGTGTATATGTGTTAGGTAGAGAGTTTAACCGCACAGCCTTCAATGGCTCCCTAGCAAACATTCCCTACAAGGAACTAACAGCTAGGGATCGCATCAATCACCGGATACGGGCCGACAACGTCACACACAACTGATGGAACTGCTACCAAATTTATAATGAATGCTTTAAATAATGAAGTACAAAAGGTGCTTTAAGCAAGCAATGCTAGAGGAACCTGATCGCCAAATGCCAAAGTGAATCAACGAGCAGCGACATAGGTGGGCCTAAGGCATATAATGAAAGACAAGATAAAAGAATAAAGACAAGAGAATGGAACCATGCATACAGATTGTATTCATAAGGTAAGCACGGTTACAATAAGCACGTAGTTCCCTAACAAACATTCCCCTTCCACCACTTACAATGAAAACGTGGTGGCTATTTATAGCCCAAAGTTCCCCCCGTTACATTAATGGGCACAACGTCCCACCAAACATTAGCCGACAAAAGCAGCCGCGGAACCGCCGATGCCGACCTCTCGTCAGCCGGGACCGTACCTCGGCATGGTCTCCCCGAAGGTTGAACAGCCCACGTGGCGCGCGTTGGGTAGAACTTTATATTGACAGAAATGTGGGTAGCCGAGGCGGTGGAAACTCTCATCGGCCTTAAATGAGGCAATCGACACAGGCGGTGCAGCCCATACTTATCCCTTTTGGTCGGCAGCCTTGGTTCAAATCCCGAAGCCGGACACTTGTCGTATGATGGGTTATGTCGTGTGACACATGTCCGCCTTGAAGGGCGCTCTATCTATCTTCGCTTGGGATCGGAGCTCCTTGGGATGCGTGGGCAGAAAACAAGCGCAGCTTGGGAAGGCCTTCACGCCTTGGTCAAATTCCGGGTTTGTTCCCCTACCGTACACCTCGTCAAGGGCGCATTCCGGCTCGCTGAAAAGTCGGGCTGCGCACAGTGAACACCGGTGTCCGCGCCGTACGGACTCCGCTCCGGCAGCTTATCATTCTTCTTTGTCACCCGCCACCGCCAGCTACAAGGTGCGCCCGTAAAGAGGGGCGAAGTCGGACTTCGCACCAAAATCGGGCGAGGCGACTTCGCACCAAATCGGGCGAGTGCGAACTTCGCACCAAAATTGGGCGAAGTGCGCACTTCGCACCAAAACCGGGCTTCCGGTTCAGCCTTCCCGGGCCATAACTTTTGATCCGCCGACCCGATCGCCTATTATAATATATCGTTGGAAAGCTTGCGAGAAGATCTGCAATAATAAAATATCCAGGGCTCATTTTGTCCATTTTATCGCCCCCGTTTATGGCCCGAAAAACCCGAACACCTCAAAGATGCCCCGACACTTAGCCATTTTTCAGGGCAAGTGCCGTCAATTTTGAGAAGAATGAGAATGTAGGGAATAGAGAGAAAGGGGGGAGAAGGAAGAGCAGCTCTCTTACAAAAATTGAAAACATTGCACCCCGTGCAAAATGTGACAACAGGTCTTTTGTTAGCGCCGGAGGAGGATACGGCCTCCTTGGAAGGAACTCCATCTAGGCTTGTTTCTTCTTCATTATTGTCATGTCGTTAGACATGGTATGATACCCAGATGCCAGAGCCCCTACCTCTTGGAGGATTTTATTTTGAATATCATTGTTTGCAGGTGGCAACTGAGCTGGCGGAGGTAATGTAGCCAATGGCGGGAGCGCAGAATATGCCGCATACTGAGGGGGAGCTGGGAGTGTGGGATACTGTGGAGGAGGCGGCGGCGGGTTAGGATAATGTATTTGAGGAAGTCCGTAGGGGTTTACAACTAGCGCTGGATTCCATGGCTGCTGACTTGACGATGAAGGCATCACACTAGAGGCCGATGGATACTGGGACTGAGGAAAATCAGGGTAAATAGGGGGCTGCACTCTATGCGGAAGTCTACCTATGGAGATTATATCTAATTTCGCCTGTTGGGAAGCTTCGTATAGGGCAGGGAAAGAATCGACTCGGGCTATCTTCAGAAGTAGGCAAATATCTGAGTTGAAAGACCTCAGGTAGTAGTGTGCAGCTTGACCTGCTGAAGGTCGCAGTTCGCGAGGTACTCGCTTCCAAGACCTCGCAAACCTTATGTTGAAGTCTAACACCTCCTATTGCGGGTGTCGTTGGATGCTTTGGAACTGATGCAACAACGAAGAGGGATCGACAGACTCGTTGCATCCTTTTACAAGTCTGCCTGCCAGCTGAGGCCACCCCGTGATAGATCCTTCTGGCAAGGATCTCCACCAATAGAGAAGCTTCCCCCTTAGGGAAAGAACCAGCAGACGGGTCTTGACACTCTCGTTAGTAATAGAGTGTAGCGCAGCCAAGGCCAGAATGTCCTGGATGTGTTCATACGCCGTTTTTCCGTAGCCATCATAAGTAGGGATGGCCTTGAGGGCAGCGGGGGGTACAAACTGTTGTCCGACTAGGGCCAAGGGCCCCGTGGAGTCGACCACCGGGAAGAGATCGTTATCATTCTGCTGAGCAGCCATTTCTTCCTCTCCTTTGGTAGTGTACTCGATATCAGTACCGTCCAAAGATGTAGACTGCTCTTCAACCTCGGCCTCTTCAATTTCAGTTTCGGATTCGTCTATGCGAGCTTGGTGGTCAGCCAGCCTGATACGCTCTCCTGGAGCGGCAATGTCGATTTCGTAAAGATCAGGCTGGTTTCCCGGATTCCTTGCTCTCCACCTTCTCGTATGCATGAAGGCGCTTGGACCGGTCTTACGGACTCAGAGAATATTCAGGTACTTGCAGAGTCACCAGCTGTTCTGATTTTAACAGCAATGAAGCGAACACCGAGTGCTTCGATTCTGTTTTGGGTGGGAAACTTTCGGGTCCCACCGGGCATGCCAGAGAAACTGTTGGTTACGAATCTGCCATTAGGAAAGGATTTCGTGGAATGCGCCCCAGATTCGCCCACCAGATTGAAATGCCGAAAGGAAGGAATGCCTTTCGTGCCAATCTCCGAAGAAGGCCGACTTCCTATGGGTTTTCTCAAGTGTTTTAAGCTAAGAGTGCAGAAAAGAGATTAAAATGCGAAAAGAGATTGAAATGTGATTTCAGTTGGGTGGGGGAGATAAGCAGCACGACAACGATCAATCACCACTACTAACAACAATCCAATACAGAACACACTACAAAAACTATAACCATCATACATCCTATGTATCCTCTATCTATGCATTCCAGGAAAACTTAATCATCAAATACCGGAATCCAGATTTCAGAATAACAGTAAGCAATGAAATAAGCAACATGAGGCAGAAATGCTAAGTAAAGGCAGCATAAAGAATGATAACAGCAAATAGAGCCAAGTGTGTGTCTTGCATTCAGAAGCAAATGTATAGCTACAATGGTTCCCTAGCAGGATATCCCCCTTCCCCCTCTTTACAATGATGTAGTGCGGCTATTTATAGTGCAATTCCCCCGATTACAATCCTGGGCACAAAATCCCAGAGCTGACAAAAGCTGACAAAAGCGGCGAAAGAGCTGCTGATGTTGACTCCTGCAGACAGGGACTGTACTGGCAGCAAGGTCCACCTGAAAACTGGGCAGCTACGTGGCAGTGTGGTTGATGAAACTTCGAGTCAGCATGAATGCGGGTAGCTGCGGTAGATGGAACTTTGCGTCAGCATGAATGGAGGTAGCTGGAGTAGGTAATTCGGCCCATGCTTGTCCTTTTTCCCATCACATCTCGGCTTGGATCCCAAGGCTGGACACTTGTCAACTTCTGATGGGGGCGCATCTGCCTTGGAAGGCAGTCTCTCTTTTGTGTCCTACTTCGCCTGGAATCAGAATGCAATTGGATAGCGCAAGTGGGGAACAACACAGCTGGGGAGGCCTTTGTGCCTTAGATAGTTTTTGGTCGCTTGAAAGATATTGCCCAACTGTGCACAAGCTATAGGGCGCGGCCCGACTTCGCTGCGAAGTCGGGTTGCGCACTCCGACATTTAGTCAATTTGGCCGCTGTTCAAACTGCGCACAGGAATCAGGGTGCAGCCCGACTTCGCTGCGAAGTCGGGTTGCGCTCTGACACTTAGCTGATTTTCTGGATACTGCTTCCCAAGTGCGCACAGGAAGAGGAGCGCACCCCGACTTCGCTGTGAAGTCGGGTTGCGCTCCCATACTTAGCCAAATTCTGTTCATTTTCGGTCTGCTTCCGCACTTCGCATTCCCGAGTGCGCTCGAACTCAAGGGCGCACCCCGACTTCGCTGCGAAGTCGGGTTGCGCTCTTAGACTTAGAATTTTTCAGGGAATGTTTGCTCTGTTTTGGGAATTCTGACCGAAGAAAGAACAAGGGGAAAAGGGAGGAATGCAACTGATAGAAGGGGAGAAATGGAACAGTGGAGAAAGGGAAAGGAGATGGAGGGAAGGGAGAGCAGCATACTTACAAAATTTGAAAACATGGCACCCCGTGCAAAATGTGGCAACAGTATCCTCTAACAGAACTCCAAACACATTCAACTTCTCATGCTAAATTCCAGATATCATAATTACAGGAACCAGAAAGCTAAATGAAAGCAAAAATACTTGCCAGAGGCAGCATAAAATGAAGGCACTGATTCAGAGCCAAGGATCTTTAGTATTGATAGCAAAATGTTTAGCTACAGCAGCTTCTTTAGCAAAATGTTCCCCCCCATTTTCATTACAATGCATGGGTTTTTATAGAGGACCCTTCCCTCTGAGCCATTAATGCACTAGATTTACAAGGACGCTCAGGCGGCTCCAAAAATCGCGCTCGCCTCTTGATGCAAATGAAATTTCCCATCCTATTTCTATAACTAGTTGTAGGGCCGCGTTAGACGGGGAAAGTTGCATTTATGTGCCGCGGGCATGTCTCGAAGTCATACCCAGTCTTGGAATGTGTGCCCCTCGGGAGGAGAACTATTGTCGGATGCGCCTTGGGTGAAGCTTCGCTGGATTTTTGTCCGAAGCGCTGCTTCGCAATGAGTTCGAGCCGAAGTGAAGGTCAGGATGGGGGGCAAAGCCCTAAGTCAAAATCGCCTTGCCTGGGCTAATTCGTTGGAAAATGACTTCGAAGACAGCTTCGCTAGATAAAATGGCCAAATTGGCCAGACTGCTTGTAGAGGACACGCTGCTTCGCTGAGAAATGGGCCCAAAATGCTACTTTGACAAGGAACTTGCCCGAAGTGGCTGGCTGCTGGCAATGTGTTACAAAAATTCTCCCTCTGCATTTGGATAGACGCTTCGTAGTGATCAAACCAGAAGGTGGCAGTTTGGGGGAGCATCGACCGAAGTTTACTCCCTGCCTTAAATCATTTCCCTATTCTTCCAGTAGCGCTTCGACAAAACAATGACCAAAGTGGGAGGTTCGCCAGAGGAATGGCCGAAGTAGTCAGCTCGCCAGACTAGGGCCCGAACTAGCGTTCATCTGAGTGACAGTTCGCTTGGAATATGGGCCGAAGTAACACTTCGGCAACGATTTTAGCTAAGTGATCCCGTTGACTTAGCACATTCTTGCTCAACTCAAAACTGCGGCTTTGCAGATCCTCAGCCCGAAGTGACTACTTCGGCAGTCTTGTGAGCGAAGTGTCCTCCATGCCTTAGAGATATTTAGGCCTAAACTGGACTTCTCTGGTTTTCTTTGCAAAGCTGCTCTTTTCTCTCTGCCTTCAGTGAAGCTTTCTATCTTTTCCTGTTTTCTGCTGGCGAAGCTCTTTATGTACATGAATTAAATACAAGGGGGCCAAAAATGGGAACCAAAATTGCTGCAATTCTATGAAATACAAGAAACAGCAAGGGAACAAATTCATGAAAAATAAGAAAACACTTTACAACATCAACTTATACTTCAATTTTCTTTACCCTTAAAGCAATGTGACAGAATTGTCAACAGGTACTAGACGTCGGTTGCAAGCATGATGACTTCAGTCATGACGACTGCTGGTAGGTTACGTGAGGCCCCCTAGACAGTTGGGCCGCTTCGTCCTTGCAAGTCTCTCGCCCCGCCTTAGTGCTCCTTGCAACAGTGCAACACAATATAGATCCAAAACACACAAACATACAGAGACCAAGTGGGCACCAAATCATATCATTGCATTAACATAAAAATAGCAACCAGTCTTAAGATTGCAACGCACGCTATGCCCTTCCTATAACTGCTCTCCTATGCAATGGATCTCGATAAATGGTGGATCATATCTGCATTGATATGGATTCCTATGGATGCTCTTGACTGGATTACAAAATGAAAGGAGGGTCTTTATATAGGGTGGTTCTGGTGGTTACTGTAACCAACCAGGCTCCCAACTTCCCCAACCATCTTATGTTTCAGCCTTAACTAATCAGTCTTAACAACAGTTTAATATTACATGATGGCTGAATACTTGCATTACATATTCGCATATATCTGATTACAATCACATGATTATTTATTAACAACATTGTTTTTGACCAAGTTGACTTATTCACATGCATCCTACGTAAATACAATATACTGTAGACATTTCGTCAAACGTCATTTCTTTTTGGAATTGCTGTCTACAATCCTGACTCCTTGTTGGCTGATTGTCAATTCTTCCACGTCTAAGTCTTCCATGTCCCCGTGGCAAGTTATCTGTCATTAACCTCTCTAAAGCTCACATAGTGTTGGTTTGTTCTTCAAAACAACGACGACAACAAATGTAGCATAGCGATTTGTACTCCAATCTTGGAGGAACTATTTGATATGACAGATTTAGTAATCAGCAATGATTGCAACAAGTCAATCTCAATACTTCTGTCTACTAATAAGAAGGTCTGTCCTGTTCTAGATTGCTATTCCTCAGTATGCAAGCTTATCTCTCCAATTGATGACAACTCAGCACAACACTTGTTTGTATGGCAATGACTTGTATGACATGCCACTTGTATAGCATGTACGATGACTCTTGTTGACACTCCTCTGAAGGCGACTTCTTGGATTGAACTTCAATCTTGCATATAGAACTTGGAAGAACAACCTACAAATCTACTTTGCTACAACAATCCATAATGACATCACACACAATGTATACACAATCACAATAGATGAAGGATGAAATGAGTAGATATTGTATTCACTCCTGCCTGTACAACACTTGCATTACATATCAATCTACGATCCTGTGCAGATATCTCCTATCTGCACAAACATGTCTACGCAGTACTCGTTGATGGATACATACATATGGTTTGATACAAAGTACGCTGGTACATAATATCTGCTTGAATGAATGGGGGGTCCTATTTATTTTTGAGGGCTGGTAGTTAATAGCAACTACCCTGGGACACATCACCTCTAATTGGGTGATAACTACCCTACGTTTGCACATACTTAATTACATGCATTATGTCGTACACATTACAAACTTTGAATTATCAAAAATGCTTACGTCATCACTTGTGACGTCAAACAAACATTACAAAATTACATTTCATTTAAATTTACATTTGTGTGCATTGCACTTATTTAATTTTCTACTTCTTTGGTTGAGGCTCTTCAGAACTAGCTCTTACATCCCAAACCCTTATCCCTAATGCTCAAGTATGGGCCAAAGACGCAAGAGAGGTGCCCGAGCTAATTAACCTTAACCCTAATGCTTAAGGTCCGACCCCACATACAAAATAGGCGCTTGAGCTAAATAACTGAAGTATGATTATTACGATGCTCATAAAGTAATAACAATAGAAGGTTAGGGCGTGAGAGGTGGTAATAGTTTGCATGCTAGAAAAGCTCTGGTGCCATCTTTTGTGGGACTTTGAGCTGCTTTGCTTAAATCAGAGAGTAGTAGAGGCAACTCAGCAAAAGACAGATTTATATTCATTGCCAACAGGAGTAGATGCAATAACTTTCAGCACTGGAGTCTCAGTTGTAGGAGTGGCATCAATGCAACACATCCCTAGGGTCTTAGATGTGGGAGCATTATTAACTAAGCAAGAGTAATGAACAATTAGGTGCACAAGGTGACAAGTGACAACCATATCTCAAAAAATAGAATTGAAGTAATAGAAAGCTGAGAAGAATTGGGTTAGTCGTAGCCGGTATGCAAGCACATGCAAGAAAAGAGCAATGAGGCTTGCCTGGAGATCCAACAATTGCAAGTTACCTTCACCAGCCACTCCATATAGCCACCAGTTCTTTCAGAGACATAGTTTGCTCACTAGGAGGTTCCAGTAATATCATTGGCAGGAGTGCTGACCTGTTTAGAGGGGGCTGATATAGGTAACAAAACTAATGACATGGTGCGGCTCAATTGCCATCACAATAGCAAGTCATCTGAGCATTTTGTCTTGTATATAGTTTGTCCTATTGGCATACATGTAGTTTGGTTTTCATGTGTATACAGGACACCCTATGTGTTTGTAAAATGTGCTCTGCATATAGTTTATGGGGTACTTTCCACTTTTATCAAGGTTCCACGAGCTTGGGGGACGGGGGGACGCGTTTCGGGGATGGTGGGGGACGGCAGGCCGATTTTAGGGGACGGCTGGGGGGACGGCTGGTATAATACTATAAATTTTTTTAGAAATTTAGAATAATCTACAAATTCTACACACAACAAAAATGAAAAATACTAAAAACTTAAAAAGTATGCATGTTCTTAAAACATGTTTCAATCTGAAATGAACTCAGCTATTAGCCTATTACTAAGTGCAGCCATTTCAACAAATGTAACTTGAAGGTTCAGCCAAGGATATCAAGTGCAATCTCTAACAGTTAACCAAAATAGTTGCTATTGCTCAAGTAATGAATGCCACACTGTTCAGCTTTTAACATTCAAACAATAACAATCATCATTTTTAAAGCCACCAATGTTCAAGCAAAGACCATTTTTTAATTTTTTTCAGTCACCAATGTTCAAACAAAGACAGTTCTCAGTTTTTACTTTTTGGCCATCAATGTTCAAGCAAGATAGTCATTGGTTTTCACTTTTCTCTGTTCAGGCAAGATAGTTATCTATTTTTTCAGCCATCAATGGTCAATCAAGACAGTCATCAGTTTACAGCCCTCAATATAAATTATAAAAGCAAGACAGCTTTACTGTTCAGTCTCTAGCAATTCTGCACTGCTGTCCAATCACTAAAGTGATATTTAAACATTGACAACCACCATTGTTCAGTTCCCACCATGTAAGCAATGACAGTTACTCCTAACTGTTCAAATATGACAGCCTTTTTTTTTAATTTAAGTTTGTATCATTTTTTTTTTTTATTATTTTTATTTATTTTTTATTCTGTTTTGGGGACGGCTGGCCGTCCCCGGGGATGTCCTTGGATGTCCCCTAAAAAGGGACGTCCCGGGGACGGCCACCTGGGACAGCCAGCCGTCCCGGGGATGGCTGCCCTGTCGTCCCCCAAAAGGGGGATGGGGGGAAACGTCCCCCATGTCGTCCGCTGTCCGAGGAGACGCAGGGGACGGGAAGACGCGTTCCCCGGGGGGGGGACACGTCCCCGTGGAACCCTGATTTTATTTATGTAATTGCATATTGGCTTGTTAGGTGGTTGGTTGGTTAGAACTGCTCCCTGATAAACTTCTTCTGTATATATTTACTCCTTGCCAGTCTTGTGGGGATCATCATGGTCATGTCGCTCGATGCTACAGTTGAACACATAACTGTGTACTTATGGATATGGGTCCTTAACCAAAAGCCCAAACCAGGGGCCACTGCAAGGCACCCATTTCACTAGTTATTGACGACAGCTTGTACGAGTGCATGTTGCTGTCTTATGTATGAGATTGGTTAGAAAATGTACTGCTTTCAAAGATTAATAATATATTTTGGTTACTGTTGAAAGTTACCTCATTTGCCATATATTCATTTATACTGCATATTTCATTGTTATTATTCTGTGTTTTGTTTGGAACATGTAAAACCTGTACTTCATAGGCCACTAGCCAAAGCATTCTTAATGCACGGAAGAATTCTTTGTCAAAGTTCAATATTTTGATTGGTTGCATATTTATTACGTATTTGATTTTGGAACCCTGTTACAGAATTTTTCTAATTTCAATTATTCACCCATTTTAACAACACAATTGTTCATTCAAGATTAACTTAGTTGGACAGAAGCAGGAATGCTGCTAAGCATCATAGATTTAGAAGTAGTTGGAATAGCTGGGTTGAGACATTGATAATAACATCTTTGGCTAGCCAAGCTTTTCTAATCTTGCCTTACAAAATGAAATCTATGATAATAAGCATGTCTACTGTTTTGATAACTTTATATGATTAACTGTATGATGTTGGGATTGGAATGTGTCCACTGTCTATGTATGGACCACTAAATCATTTACAGCTAAGGTATCTTTTGGTCTGGTCACCATGTATTCATGTATGGTTAAACATGACATGAAAAGTTTAGGAGTTTCCCTTTGATTCACTTACATGACATTTTTGCCAATTTCAGGAAGCTGATTGGGAATCACAAGAGAATTTTGGAAGAGCCACTGCTTAAAAATCAGATTTGGTGTCAAATGTCAGCCGTTTTACAGAATCTCTGGAGGATTAGACAAAGCTCAAGTGTAGAAAGTATGTGGCCTGTGACAACTTTGTCAAGCAAATTGTATGTAACAGGTGAAGGGCATGTACTATAGATTCCCATTATCTAGTAGCTGTATTGAACATGAATTCTGGCTACAATATATTTTAGTTGTGATTTATTGCAGCAGAGTGAGCGCAGAAAATTGTACGATTATGAATTTCTCACATTTGAAGGGTACTATCATAATTCAATGTACAGTTTATCAAATATTCTTATAAATACTTTACTGGTTTTAGTTGATTCTTCGGTGTGGAGAGGAAGTTTTGGATAATCCCATGAAAGATCTAGCTCAAGTACACATGTTAAGTACCACATAACTCATTGATCACAAACACTCAGAACTCATATCTGATTTAACAAATATGTTTCTAGTACCATCAGACTTGGTGAGACTAAGAGACTTATTTTGTCTTGTCCATAGTTCCACTTTACAGCAACTTCAAATTAACTAAGAATTATTTATACCTTACCAAAAGTACAGGTTTGATGCAAAGGATTTTATAATTTCCACTAATTAGAAAACATGTTCGACTCCTTTCCTGTTATTCTTATTACAATCAACACATATACTCTCTTTCCTATATGAAGTGTGCACCCCTTAACCCTTTTCATCATTAGCTGTAGCAACTCACCAAGAGAATCAGTTTCTCCTTTAGGAGGAAAATTGGAGTTTCAACAAAAACCACCCCAATTAAAATCTCATGTACAATAGAACAAACACCCTATCAAAACTAAATGTAGTAGAAAATGATATACCTGTGGTAGAGATCTCGTGAGAAAACTGGTCGTTGCATTTGAAGTTACAGGAGGAAGCCTTGATTTGGAGTTCTACTAGTCTCTGGCCATCCCTATGAACTTCATAAGAATAACTTGTTGATAAGGTATTCAGGGCAAGATGGACATGTTGGCATTTTTGTCACATCCAATTTTTTGACAAAATTTTGCCTAAGTCTGGAGCTTTAAATCAGCAAAGAGCATGCAGAAGTGTTGGCATTTTCGCGGGCCCGAAAAGAGGATGATAAAGTGGATGAAATGATCTTTGGATATTTCGTCATTGCAGATATTTTCACAAGCTTTCCGGCGATATATTACAATAGGCGATCGGGTCAGCGGATCAAAAGTTATGGCCTCGGGAAGTAAAGCCAGCGAAAGCCAACTTCGGGCTTGAAAATTTGACTAAGGCATGGCCCAGAATGTCCACTTCGGCCCAGAATGTCTACTTCGGCCCAGAAATGCTCACTTCGGCCCCTAAGTGCCTACTTCGGGCTTAAAAAATCAGCTAAGGCATGAGGGGCACTTCGCTCAGAAGTGCTGCCGAACTGCCACTTCGGGCTCTTTGGCTGCCGAACCTCCACTTCGGCTCCAACTTCAGCGAACCTCCTCGTCCCGATGATGAAAAGGGTCTAAGGCAGCTAGCTTGCTTCGCCCAAAAGGTTGCCGAACCTCCACTTCGGCCAATGTTTTCAGCGAACCGCCTCCAGAAAAGCGCCAGTTCGGACTTGAGCTCGGCGAAGCATCTACTTCGGGCAGATTTCCAGCGAAGTGCAATGTCGGCCAGCGAAGCTTCAAGTCGGCCAAAACGTCCAACGTCGGCCAAAGTGCTCTAAGTCGGCCAAAAATGCCTAAGTCGGCCGCGAAGCTTAACTTCGGCCTTGAAGTGCAATGTCGGCCCCGAAGTTCAATGTCGGCCGCGAACCTCAAGTCGGCCAAAAATGCAAAGTCGGCCGCAAAGCTCAAGTCGGCCAAAAAGTTAAACGTTGGCCAAAAGGTTCACTTCGGCTGCGAAGCTCAATGTTGGCCGCGAATCCCAACGTCGGCCAGAATTCCAACGTCGGCCAGAATCCCAACGTCGGCCAAAATGCCTATGTCGGCCAAAAACTCACGTCGGCCAAGTCGGCCAAAAATCTAGCGAATTGCCAGTTTGGGCCAATTTCTCAGCGAAGATTCTTCGGAACTTTTTCTGACAATGGTGCTTCTCCCGAGGGGCACACATTCCAAGATCGGGTATTTATACAAGGCATTTGTGCAGCACATAAATGCAGTTTTCGCCCCGAAAGACCTAGTATCTAGTTATGGTAATAGGATGGGAAGTTTCAATTGCAGAAGATGGCAAGCGCGATTTTTGGAGCCACCTGAGCGTCCTTGTAGATCTAGCGCATTAATGGCTCAGAGGGAAGGGTCCTCTATAAAAACCCATGCATTGTAATGAAAACGGGGGTGGGGGGGGACATATTGCTAAAGAAGTTGTTGTAGCTAAACATTTTGCTATCAATACTGAAGATCTTTGGCTCTGAATCTGTGCCTTTTTTTTATGCTGCCTCTGGCAAGTATTTATGCTTTCATTTAGTTTTCTGGTTGCTATAATTCTGATATCTGGATTTTAGCATGAGAAGATGAATGTGTCTAGAATTCTGTTAGAGGATACATAGAGAGGCATATGCAGTTTCTGTTTCTGTTACATTTTCTTTGTTGAATGCTGCTAGTTTAGCTACAGTTAAGTTATTGTGCTGCTTGTTCTTACCCACTGCAATATCCAGTTATTTCCATTTCTTTCTATACTTTTATCTCTTTCCTGCACCCTCACTCTTTTAATCTCTTTCCTGCACTCTTATCCTGAAACCCCGGTAGTTTAGTATAGGAGTCGGCCTTCTCTGGATATTGGCACGGAGGGCATCTCTTCCCTTCGGCCTTTCAATGTTGGTCCAGGTCTAGGGTGCTTAGAAATACGAAAATCCTTTCCTTTGGCGGATTTGTGGCCAACAGGACATTTATGTTTCGAACACAAGATTGCTTTGTTGTACTTACTATTACAAAGGAGGATGGTGAATTTGTTTGACAGTGTAGGTCTTTGTTTAACTTAACCAATCACTTCATGTTATTCATGAACTATTGAACCTTTAGTGTCACTTTATTTGTGGAAATATAAACACTATTGCTGATCTAGAGTGAAATTTTTGCTGTTCTGTTGGAACGTTATAAGGATTATTTTGAATTAGTGGCAATTGACTCAAATTACATTCACTATTTATGTGTGTGAGAATTGATTTAGGTGGCAGTTCAACATAGAAGCCTCTTTAGCACTTACTGGCCTCAGGATGGACATCCAATTTCTTTTCTTGGATGTGTGTGAGAGATAAGAGATGGGATAGAATTCATTTAGGTGGCAGTTCAACGTAGATGCCTCTTTAGCACCTATTGACCCAGGCTGAATATCCATGTTCCCCTTGTGCACTTTTTAGCACCTAAGAGCCAAAACAAATCAATTAATCATCTTCAAAAGTCATTTTAAATGGGGAAGACCAATGAAGGAATGAAGGAAATCATTGAAGCAATTTCTGTAGTTTGGGAATCAAAATGTAATTATTCCAAAGTGCACAGATATCACTCTAATTCTTGTAAGTTGCCAAAAGGAATAAAATTAGGTCCAGATTTTTTATGTGGAGTTTTCTTCCACAAGGGGGTTTCTCTGCATTAAATATTTGCCCTGCATGTTCTTAAAATTTGTTTTCATATGTGTGTGTGTGTTATAAAATAATTTATTATGGTGGTTGCAAAATAATTATCACTCTTCAACTGGATGGGTGTGTTACAATGGGCAAATCATTGCCCTTCTAGACACTCACCAACCAGAATTTATGTGCATCCTATATTCTGCAAAAGTTTGTAAGAGAATGAAATATGCAATGGGTTTCAACTCAGTTCGATTTTTTGCTCTCAACTTTGTTTGTATGCATGCTCTTATTAGTTACCAACAGTTTGGTATCAGAGCCATAGAGCTTTGTGTTGTAAGAAAAAAAATGATCTGAGAGCAAGAGGCTTAAAGAAGAATGGGCAAATGCTGAAAGAGGAAAACAAACCAACTGTAAAGTGAGTTTGTAAGAGTGGACCCAAAGTGGCTCAGTGGTTATGGGGAAAGTGATGGGGAGCAAGAAATTATCACCCTTTAAGACAAGGTTTCAATCCCATGGAGTTTCACCTTCACATTTTTGCCCATGCAGTTGAAATTCGACTATTGAAAATGTTTGGCTGACAAATAGCCCACTAGGGTTCAATTCCCATGGGTGTCTGTGATAATATAGTTTGTTGTAATACCACACTATAGCTCATTGAAATACTATGATAATGTGATCATGATGTAATACATGTGGGTTCAACTCGCATGGATGAAGTAATTTGTTACTGTTATATATTTTCAAATTTCTTAATGCTCTCTTAAATTGGAGATGTAATTACGAGTGCTTTAAAGATGCTTTTGAGATTTATCTAAAATATGCATAGATAGTGCTAAGCTATTTGTTGGCATTTTTTCCACATTAGAAATTTTGACGAAATTTTGCCTAAGTGTGAAGTGCACTTCACCAGCGAAATCATCTAGAGCTTTAGATCAGCGAAATGCATGCAAAAGTGTTGGCATTTTCACGGGCCCTAAAAGAGGATGATAAATTGGATGAAATGATCTTTGGATATTTCATTGTTGTAGATCTTTTCGTAAGCTTTCCGACGATATATTACAATAGGCGATCGGGTCAACGGATCAAAAGTTATGGTCCCGGGAAGCTGTAACACCAAAAATCATCTGGAGTGCGCCTGAGTCAGACGCATATTTCAGGGTGCGCCCAAGTCAGGCGCACATTTCTGAGTGTGCCCAAGTCGGGCGCACATTTTAGGGTGCGCCCAAGTCGTGCACACCTTTTCTCCCACGCAAGACTGTTGTTGCGCCGGTCTGTTGACTTTTGGCCCTTGCACCGGTTTCTCTTAAAAGCACTTCACCTCAGAAATTCAAAGTGCATCCTTATCCGACCAGGCGCAGCCATTCTGAGAAGCTTCCAGACTGGACGTTTCGGGAATTCAAGCATATCTTCCACGGAAGCGGTCCCCACGAGTGAGGAGGCAGCGCCAGCAAGTGGATTTTGTCAGGGCATTGAAGGGGTTCAACAACATTTTTGAGGAGTCACCAGTCCCTGCCATGCCTGGTTAATACTTTGTGACTGTACTTCTTTGTAATCTATATCTTGGCTTCCATCGCCATATTTTGTTAATCAACATTTATTGCTCAAGCGACAAAATTCTCTATATAAGCCCACTCTTTTATTGTAAAATGGATGGATGTTTGTTAGAGGCTAAATGAAAACCTGAATTATGCTATCAATACAGCTGATTTTTGGCTCTAAACCTGGACTTCTATTTTCATGTTTATGTCTTCTATTGCTTATATCATTCCGTGCTTTAACTGTAAACTTGAATTCTATTATTTGGATTTAGTTTCTAATAAAGTAGGAACTGTGGAGTAGCCTTGGAGATTATACATGCTAGATGTTTTGGTTTAATTTCTATTAGTTGTCTGTATTTGAGGGCTATTTAGTTCAGAATGCAATAGAGTTATCGTGTTGTTAGTCCATCACCCCTGTTTTATCTGGCCTGTGGCCATATTTCCCATCCCTTTTAGTCATTTACTATCTCTTTCAGTTCCTTAATCTCAAAACCCCCAGTTAGAATAGCAAGGGAACCAACCCCTCTTTGGAGATCGGCACGGGAGGCATTTCTTCCTCTCGGCCTTTCAATGTTGGCCGGGTCTAAGGCGCACTAAATAACCAAATTCTTACCTAAGGCAGATCTCTAACCAACAGTTTCTAGCACACCCGATGGGACGAATAGTCTCCATGTTTTAAGGAAGCTTGAGTTTGGTGAATCTCTAGCTTGCCTTCATCTGGAAAAATCACCTGGCGACTCTGTTAAGCGGAAGATCCGGGTCTCATGACCGGTGGATCCCTTTTATGCTGAAATAAGACACCCCGGAGGACCCAAGGTTTGGTGAGCAGCCTTGACCTCACAAGCGGAGAAAGAATGTTCACCTGGCGACTCTCACTCAGTGGTAAGGACCGTGATATCTGAAGACCACTGCTATAATGGCACATGTATACTATCCCAGTTGGGATGATCCTGGCCCTTTGAATCTCCAAGGTCAGCATGAGATTCCCAAAAGTGCCCTAAAGGCCTTGACAAAATACAATGGCACTGAGGGAATGGCCGGAGAGCACCTCGAAGATGTTGCTGCTCTAGTGACCCTCAATGGCATAACCCACGAAGAGGTCATGATCAGACTTCTGGAGAGGTCATGATCAGACTTCTGGTCCTATCTCTGGAAGGAAGGGCGTTGCAGTGGTACAAAATGCTCGAGCGTAAGAGCATCTGCTCATGGGCGGACCTAGCAGGAGCACTAGTCGACACATTTGATGGCTCTCAGGATCCCTTTCAACTCTTGATGCACCTCTCCACCATCACGAGAGCACCTGTAAAGGGCATCACGAACTTCAATGTTCGATTTTGCAGGAGTTGGGAAAGAATTCCAGAGGAGATCCGATCGACACCCGCCCAGGCCCACCTCTATTATGTTCAGGCTTTCCACGTGGACATAGGCCTCCTGCTACAATATGGGGAGCAAAGGTTCCCTCAAGTTTTTTAGGAAGTGGTACAAACAAAGCGACTTCTGCTCCTATCTAGAAAAATACAGTGGGAAAAATTGCCTTTCCATCACTCTCTCCGATAGTTGCTACTCCCGTCTATCTAGCGTAGTATTCACAATGGCAGATCCCTCAAACTACGCAGAGACCTGGAATGCAACTGTGTGGAGCTCAAGAGGCGGATCTCGTCCAAGGCCAACGATGGGAATATGCAAGCACTGCTCAAGAAATGGATAATATGGTTGCTTGCAGTTTCCATCAAGAGATGGACCAAGAAGGGGAACAAGCTCAAGTGGCAGATTCTGAGAGCGAAGAAGACACAATTTTGCACCCTTTTTGTGTCCCAGGGCATAGCACACAAGTATTTAGCCAAAACCCAATAAGCATGCCTCTTCAGGAAGCTGGTCCTGGGGAGATCCTGACAGTAGGGCTATCACCAAAAAAATCCTGCTGTCACATCAAGGAGTTAGAGGAACCCGTACCCAAGATCTTGCAACTGGTACTCGAAGAAGGCTCCCATGTGGTAAATCTCTTCGCCACGTTATTCATTAATGGTATGAGTACTGGTATGCATAATAACCTGCCATGTTCGCAACCTGGAAAACTTTGGGAGGCCAGTCGAACTTCAAAGATTGACTAAAGTACAATTTGATTTTGTCCGAACACTGCAGATTCACTGGGTAGGCACCCGAAGCTAGGTTTGTGGTGGCGACATGCTGATCATGTCGCAAACTTTTGTGTAAATAAGGTAAATAGACCAGCTGATAAGTAAAAGTTTTACTTATTTTTTTTTTTAGTTTAGTTTGTGCCTGAAGTTTGAGGAAGAGTTTACTGTCATCAGTGAACACTCAGAGGAGGACAATGAGGATGACTCTGTTGCCCAATGGATAAAGGTCTGGGATCGATTTGCATTTAGACAAGCTAAATGCCCCGCGAGCCGCCAAAAATGTTGGCATTTTTGCCACATTAAAAATTTTGACGAAATTTTGCCTAAGTGTGAAGTGCACTTCACCAGCGAAATCATCTGGAGCTTTAGATCAACGAAATGCATGCAAAAGTGTTGGCATTTTCACGGGCCCTAAAATAGGATGATAAATTGGATGAAATGATCTTTGGATATTTCATTGTTGTAGATATTTTCGTAAGCTTTCCGATGATATATTACAATAGGCGATCGGGTCAATGAATCAAAAGTTATGGCCCCGGGAAGCTGTAACACCAAAAATCATCTGGAGTGCACCTGAGTCAGGCGCACATTTCAGAGTGCGCCCAACTCAGGCACACATTTCAGAGTATGCCTAAGTCGGGCGCACATTTTAGGGTGCGCCCAAGTCGGGCGCACCTTTTCTCCCACGCAAGATTGTTGCTGCGCCCGGTCTGTTGACTTTTGACCCTTGCGCCGGTTTCTCTTAAAAGCACTCCACCTCAGCAATTCAAAGTGCATCCTTATCCGACCAGGCACAACCATTCTGAGAATCTTCCAGACTGGACGTTTCGGAAATTCAAGCATATCTTCCACGGAAGCGGTCCCCACGAGTGAGGAGGTAGCGCCAACAAGTGGAGTTTGTCAGGGCATTGAAGGGGTTTGACAACATTTCTGAGGAGTCACCAGTCCCTGCCATGCCTGGTTAATACTTTGTGACTGTACTTCTTTGTAATCTTTATCTTGGCTTCCACCGCCATAATTTGTTAATTAGCATTTATTGCTCAAGCGACAGAATTCTCTATATAAGCCCACTCTTTTATTGTAAAATGGATGGATGTTTGCTAGAGGCTAAATGAAAACCTAAATTTTGCTATCAATACAGCTGATGTTTGGCTATAAACCTGGACTTCCATTTTCATGTGTATGTCTTCTATTGCTTATCTTCTATCATTCCGTGCTTTAACTGTAAACTTGAATTCTATTATTTGGATTTAGTTTCTAATAAAGTAGGAACTCTGGAGTAGCCCTGGAGATTATACATGCTAGATGTTTTGGTTTAATTTATGTTAGTTGTCTGTATTTGAGGGCTATTTAGTTCAGAATGTAATAGAGTTATCGTGCTGTTAGTCCATCACCCCTGTTTTATCTGGCCTGTGGCCATATTTCCCATCCCTTTTAATCATTTATTATCTCTTTCAGTTCCTTAATATCAAAACCCCCAGCTAGAATAGCAAGGGAACCAACCCCTCTCTGGAGATCGGCGCAGGAGGCATTTCTTCCTCTCGGTTTTTCAATGTTGGCCGGCTCTAAGGTGCACTAAATAACCAAATCCTTACCTAAGGCAGATCTCTGACCAACACTATTATAGGATACTACTCAAGGATATCACACTGTGTGGACATGGAAGGTGAATTGCATTTTTATTATTGAAAAATTATCTCATTTACATGATAAGTAATGATTTTGGAGAGAACTCTTTTTACGTTGAGATATTCTTGTTAGAAGGGAAATGTGTTGTGTTTTAAAGATGCGTGTTCAAGACTTCAAGTTATGTCTTCTACTTAATAATACATTGCTTACAAAATATTTATAAGATATTGTTAAAAGCAATAAACTTATTTTGATCTTAGAGAGATGCAAATATTTAAAATGAGAATTAATGAAGCCCTTGCAATTATTAGCATACCACAAATCTAAGACGTAGAAAATGTATGTGAAGCATCTAATAAGTAAATGCTTCACAAGTCTATATGGATTGGAGTTTTTCAGATTAAGAAGCCATTGTACAGCTTAGGGATGACAATAATTAAGGTGCAACCAAGCATTTTACAAGTTTGAATGATATACAAAATTGGTTAAAAGCCATGGAAGAAGGGATTGAACCCTGCTTAACAAGCTACAGATCTCTAGAAACATTTTAAAAATCAAAGGTTATATGTTGAAAGACAGTTTGAAGAATTGAGCTTTGACTATACCTTTATCTCAAGATCCAAAATTGGAAGCAATAAAACCTAAAATAAAAAGACAACAATTCAAACAAGATTAAAATCAACTAGACAATAATTTAGAAACTATGTATACCATATGGTTTAGGTGGCTTGTGGGAGTCATTTATTTGACTATAACTAGATTTGCTATTGTTTTTTCAATTAAGTTTGAAGCTTTGTGCCATATTGCCAAACTCCTCATTGGAAGGTAGCTAATTCTTTTGAGATAGCACAAATATACTGTAAGGTGCATTTATTGTTGGATCTTGTGTTGGATTCTTGCACTAAGAAGTTGTCAACAATTGCGTTTTCATCAACAGAAAATGCAAATTATGTAATTGTTGCGTTTGCAATAGTTTATGAAGTAGTTTGGTTGAGGACAATACATGGCGATTTAAATTTTTCATAATATCAAACTTTCAACATTGTATTTTGAAAAGAAAGGTATGAAGACCTCTCTCTCTCTCTCTGGGTTAAAATTAAATCTATTACGATCACAATAAAAATAATTGTCATCTTTCAAGCACAAAGTATTTTGTTCTAACATAGTGGAAAATGACTATATGCAAGAAATCATGATAAAGTTCATGCATATGGCATATTTTGTGAGATCCTCTATAAAATTTAAAATCTATGACATATCTTGTCCCAATCCTTCTTCATGCTATGGGCTATACCACCAACACGACAATTTAAAAGTATTATATTATTTTGAATATTACCTTAAAATAATTAAGGGAATTAATACCTTTAATTAAACAACTGATTATAAATAAGCAATATGTTAGATAATGACCAAATGACATGAGCTCGATTGGATAAATTCTTTAATTGTCAAGGAGAAGACCCAAGTTCAAATCTTGGCAAGTGATACATGCATAATTACCAAGTTATAATACCACTATATGGTCATAATGTGATACAAGTGGGGCCAGTTTTAATCCCATATAACCATTTAAAAATATATATATTCTGGAAAGAGATCCTACACCTACATTTATGTTGGCTTAGTCAACCCATTATAATATATTGAAACTAAGAGTTGATCTAAATGTCATCATTATCATGAATATGCTCATCTTAGATGTATTCCCTCCTTTTCATTTCTTGATTGTTAAAACTACTTTAATATCACTTAATCATGTTGTATGTTATTCTCTACCCCCAACAAAATTATCATCTATCCATGAAGAAGCAACACAACTAAGTTGTGGTTCTAACTGTTACTTTTGTATTAAAAAGAATTTCCTTTTTAAGCTCAATTTTTTGCTTTGTGTTTATTAAGAAGATAGTAAAACTAATGAAATAAAGTTTCCTGCTAGCAAATGCTATATCTTTGTAAATAAGGTCACTGTTAGGAACCTACTATTAAAATAAACTTGCTCACATAAAATACTGTAAATAAATAAAAATTCATCAAATAATAGAATAACACTATGCAAAAAGTAATTGTAGAATTGAAACAATCTCACAAAATAACTCAGTATCA
The DNA here is from genome assembly GCA_028583015.1 of Wollemia nobilis. NCBI lineage: Eukaryota > Viridiplantae > Streptophyta > Pinopsida > Araucariales > Araucariaceae > Wollemia > Wollemia nobilis. The sequence continues at coordinate 10,919,622 of JAQPPZ010016869.1, read as the reverse complement.
TGGGCCTTTTTGAGAGGGCAACCTCCTTCAATATTTCATTAACTTGCAAAAAGATACTTTCATACATAGCTCCATGTCTTTTAAAGAAAAACTTCATGCAACCCTAACCCTAAGCTCAAGAGTTGGCTTACATTCAAAATGCCACTCGAGCTAGAATATTCTACTAAACATTGGTTATATTCTTGATAATGGTTACATTAAATGGTCCCACTTGTCTAGGCGCCTTACTTGCCACATACCATTACAAAAGTATTACAAAATAACATTATAAGGGGGTCCCCACATTGGACGTGGGTCATTACATAATCAATTGAGAATTACAAAAATAATGTTAGGATGGGGTCCTAACATGTCCTTTCCCTTCAAAAAGCTTTGTCCTCAAAGTAGTATATGACAAAACTGGTGCTGGAACTGGTGGAGAGACTCCCATGTAGCATCTTCCTATTGTAGACCATGCCATTGAACAAGGACCTCAATAATGGCTTAGTTGTGAAGAGTGTGCGTCCTACGATCCAACAATTGTTTTGGCTTGAGCAAGATAGAACCTTCTTCATCCAATTCTAGGAGGGTAGATTGAACCTGTACTTGATTTCCCACAACCTTCTTGAGAGAGGATACATGAAAAATAGGGTGGAGTTTGGATGTTGATGGTAGGACCAATTTTTTAGGTGTAGACAATAGTTCGACGAAGAAATAAATTACCAAACTGTCTGACAAGAATGTCCTATGAAGAACTACAATTTTGATAATGTACAACAATTTTGATAATGTTTTGAGTTATGTGATGTAATGTTTTGCAATGTAAATCAATCGATCCAATGAATACAGACTGATTAATTAAATGCACAAAAGGACAAACGTAGCCATCATTTATGTTAGACATATGGATTAGTTAGATGTTTAGTTAGTTAGATGTCTAGATTGTTGCTTAGATGTCTAAAATAGTTGTTACATCCGAAAATGATTAGTTAAGCATATGGTGGTTGGAATGGTTGAGTCAGGTTGGTTGCAGTAACCGCTTGGACTTGCCTATTAAATACCCTCCTGTTTCATTTTGTAAGCTATCCATACTTGTCTATAAATGCAAATCTTTTGTGCAGCAAACATTTTTCTATATTGCATGTGTTATGTGTGATTATATTTGGAGTATAGTGTTGTGTTGCAGGTATTAATCATTGCTTGGTACAAGGAGAAACATCGTCGTTGTGTTATGTTGTGTTATTGTAGGAACATGCAAGGAGAGTTGTAGACTGAAGAATGAATACCCAAGCTGTAGACATCTAGACTTGTTTGTCTAACCTAACCCGTCACATGTTCAAGCCTAGTCATCTAACCTTGTTGATAAACTCGTCCTAGATGTCTAGCCTAGATATCCCATACATCTATTTTCTAGACGTCTATCTCGTTGATCCTAGAAGTCTATTGCCTAGACATCTAGCCTACTTGTTCTAGACGTCTACTGTCTAGATGTCCACTGTGTTCTCTCTAGACGTCTATTGTCTAAATGTCTAACCCATTGCCCTAGACGTCTACCGCCTAGACATCTAGCTCGTTTGTCGTAGGCGTCTACTTGCACCCTTTAAACGTCTACGAGTTTGTTCTAGACGTCTACTGTCCTAGACATCTATTGAACTTACCCGTCTACAATAGAATAACATGTCATGTCATAATAAAACCCATCACTTATTCCTAATCTTGTCATTCCCTCATCTCGGTAAAGCACTCACCCTTGTCTACATTTGGCGTCGTCTAAACCAAACTTTGGGTCAAGAGGCATATGTGATAATGCAAAGAGGTGAATGACACATTTCAAGTAGAAGAGGAAGAAGTACAAGACCGCAAAGAAGAAACACATGACTAGCAAACCAAAGAACACATAACGAGGACGAAGCTTCACAACCTGGAGCGGAAAGAGTGTGGAACCCTGTAGAAGATGAATTTTTGAGAGCAGAGACGATGTTGGTGACAGTAGAAAGCAAAGAGAAAATAATAGAGGAAGTACCTGTTATTGAAAATGAATATTGGACACTAACACTCGAACGAGCGAAGAGGAGTTGATCGATGGATACAGAAGTAGGAGACTTTGTACCGCAACAACCACGTGTAGGTTTGTGGGGAGGAAGACCAAAACCACATCTTGTTTACTTGCAAAGGAGGTCACGAAGTGGAGGCTTATGAGAGCCAGGTAGAAGGCTATTTGATCTAAATTTCACACCATCAACAGTAGAGCGAGGATCAAGTAGAACTCCATCCCGATCACCACCGAAAGGTTCGCCTAGTGGGACAGTCCCAATGGCAAACATTGCTAACCGAGCGGGCAAACAGAAATGTCCACCCTTCACCAGGGAAGGAAAAGAAGACCTGACCTATCATGTAGGAACTTGTACCACCATTTGGGGGTCAAATGGGATAATCCAAGATACGAAGTGGTTGTAATTATTTCTAACTAGCTTGCAAGAGATAGCAATGGATTGATATTTGAAACAACAGAATACACAACCATTCACTCAGTGGACTTCCCTGAAGGATGCATTTACCGAAGAATATCGACCCTTAAGATATGACATCAAGATTATCACCGAAATATTCATGAAAAAACAAAGAATAGAAGAGGTCAAAAGCTACTATAGGAGAATGAAGTAGTTGATAGACAAAATGGAGATGCCACCTGTTGATGGAATGATAAAACATTAGTTTCTGGATGGATTACTTCCTAAGTACCAAAAAAAATGAAGGCAGTACTAGCCTTGACATATGCAGAAGCCCTTGAGAAAGCAAAGAACTTCGAAAGTGAAGCTAAGAAAACAACTGCAATGATCGGAGGATAACCAAGGCGTGAAGATTTTGATAGTGATGAAGAAGATAAAGTTCAAAGTGTAATACTCTCCTTTCGGAAAGAGTTTGATAAAATCATAAGAGAAGTCAAGGGAGAAAGGAGGAAAGATAGGAAGGAAATTTGGTGTTCTGATTGTAAAATTAAGGGATATGCAAATACCAATTTTCCAAAGTAAGCGTTTTGCAATATATACGATATTGCAGGTCACCTGGTAGTAGATTGCCCATTTAACTTGAAGGGAGCAAGGCACCAGACCCTGATAGTCCAACAAAGAGATCAAATTGATACTTCAAGAAAAGAACATGGTGCAACAAGAGATGAATACAGGAATAACCGCTGAGGTGGAAGACAAGGAGGGCAAAATCGATTATAGTACGACTCTGAAGGGAGACCCATAATCCTGTGTCAAAATTTCCAAGAATGAGGTTACTTCGTGAAGATTACCCCAATCCTCATAATACAGGTAATGTTGGTGGTAGAAATACTACCCAAATGTGTAGATGGTGTGGTCAAAGGAACCACAAAGAGGTTAATTGCCCAAATAAGGCAAGTTCTAGGGGTACGCAGAATGTCAATTTGATTGACATTGATGAAGTACAGTGATGGAGAGGGAAGATGAAGTCCTAACCATAACAAGAGCGCAAGCTAGGAAGATAGAGGAGTACCAAAATCCTGCCAAGGAAAAAGAGTGATGGTAGGAAGCTCAAGAATTGATAAATATAGAACTAGACAAAGAAAAGCAGGATAGGCTAGTTATGAAAAAAGCTTTAAAGAAAGTGGAGATCACATCAGACAAGCAAGCATCAATAGACGACTTGGTGACATAGGTACTGAATACGACGGTGGAAGTAAAAGTAGCAATTCTATTCAATATAGTACCTGAGTTATATGCTACGGTTGGGGAAGTCATGAAAACAAGAAAGAAAATTGAAACTTGATAGGTCGCCAACATCAAGCAAAGTCCATTCATTGATCCAATGATACTGATGATCGAGGTAGGGAAAATCCAGCTTTGGTTCACATGGATATATTGGACCATAAGTTGAATCAAGTAATCATTGATGGTGGATCAAGCATGAATGTGATGCCAAAAATAACGTGGTGGAGTATTGAGCAACCCGCACTAAGATATCCAAATTTCAAACTATATGGAGTAGATTAGTACGACAACGAGACAATAGGTGTACTAATGAGCCAAAAAGTAAGTATAGTAGAGCAGGAATTTTTGTTATATTTTGTCATAATCGCTATGCAGAAACCAATATATGATGCATTGTTGGGACGTGGGTGGTTACAAATGGTGAAAGTAAACCATAACTGGGAGAACAAACATCTGACCTTCAATAAAAACCAGCACAAATACTTGATTAATTTAAATAACCAAGTAGTAAGCCAAGAAATTACAAGTTTTTATGACTTAGGAGCTTCTTCCTCAGATGAAGAATCGAGATATGAACCAGACGAAGGAGCACTACACGTGGAGGATTGCACGAAGGATGAGTACAATGAAGAAAAAGGCTTACTCCACTGGTAGTTAAAATATTGTGAAGTATTTTCTCCCCAACGTTTTTGTATTAACGTAGGAAACAAAATCCAAGAGGATGAGGAGAAGGAACCAAAAAAGGACGAAAGCAGTAAGAAGCAGACAATAGCAGAGAAGGATAAGGAAAGAGAAAATTTGACATTCCCCAAGAACTTTGTAGAATACATGATAGGGGACGCAGTCATTGAAGACAAACCCACCCACCCCCATCGATTTTCTTAAGGTAGTAAACGAACCTGAGTCCATCAAGTATGAGGGACCTAAAATGATTCTGGTGAACTTGGGATAAGATGGTGAGGAAAAGATGATCAAGTGTGGAGATGTCTAGGATCCAGTATTAAAAGTGACAACATTTAAAATATTTCTAAAATATAAGGATGTCTTTGCTTGGACATACATGGACCTAAAGGGAGTTCCATCAGAGATCTGTGTACATAAGATTCCCCTGATTGAAGGCACACAACCAGTGAGGAGGTGACCTTGGTGAATGCTAAAATTGACAAGATGCTAAATGCAGACATCATCTTCAAGGTTATGACAAGTGAGTGGGTGTCATTGATTGTGATCACCTTGAAGAGGGAGGTAAACAAAATTCGAATTTGTGTGGATTTTCAAAGCCTCAATGTCGTAACCATCAAGGATCTCTTCCCGATCCCTTTCAATGACTCCATCCTGGAAGAAGTAGCGGGCCATGAAATCTATTCATTTTTGGATGAATTCTCAGGATACAACCAAATCAACATTATGGAGGAAGATAAGTTGAAGACCACCTTTGTAGTAGAAAATGAGATATGCTTATAACCACATATCGTTTTGATTATGCAACACACCAATTACTTTTTGGCAAATCATCTTATACATCTTTTGTAAGATGTCCACAGGCAATTTCAAAGCCTTCCTTGATGATTGGTTGTTGTATAGCAGGACACAGGAATATTTTAAGGCGTTGGATGAATGTATAAGCTTGTGTAGGAAAGCTCGGATATCTCTGAATCCAAGCAAACATGTCTTGATGGTACCATATGGGAAGATTTTGGGGCATATTGTAAGCCAAGAAGTATTGAAGCCCGATCCAAATAAGATACGAGTAATACTACTAATCGAGGAACCACATGACGTGATTTCAATAAAGACCTTATTGGAAAAAATAGGATACTACAGAAGTTTCATCCAAAATTACACACAAACTTCTCATTCATTATACGCTCAGTCATAAGGGTGTTCCTTTTCACTAGGCATAGGAGCATAGCGGAATTTGAGGGCTTAAAAGCACACTTGGTGAAGGCACCTATCCTAGTTTTTATAGATTGGAGGAGTTCCATGTGCATGTAGAGGCCTCAAATTTTGCCATTGGCTATGTATTGGCTCAGGAAGGCCAATTTGGGTTGGATCAGCCTATATATTTTGCAAGTTAGTTATTATCTCGAGCCAAGAATAACTACAATACAACATAGTGTGAAGCACTAGGGATGATGCACATAGTACAAAAGTACCAACACTATTTGTTGGCTAACCCTTTTGCTTTCTATATGGATCATCAAGCGTTTTTGTACCTGATTAACAAACCAAAGATCTATGGATGAGTGAGTCGATGGCTTGTCACTTTGTAGGAATTCGTGTTTCGAGTGGTAGTAATACTAGGGAAGAAGCATGTAATTACGGATCAATTACAAAGGATTCGCTCAGGAGAACCTATAGAAGGAGGAATACCATATGAATTCCCTGATGCACAACTGTTCATGATAAGTACGATACCTATGTGGTATAAACATATTGGGGATTATTTATCGATAGAAGAGTTGTTGAAGGATATGACGATAGTTGAATAGTGGAAGGTGATTACGATATAAACACCCTTTACCTTGATTACAGTATTGCTATACAAGATGGGGGAGGACCATATCTTGAGATGATGTGTGATGAAAGATGAAGTGCAATAGACCTTGAAGGAGGCACACGAAGGACTGTCCAGAGGACACATGAGACTTGATGTAATAGCTAGGAAAGTGCTATTGGTGGGCCTATGGTGGTCTACCCTTCATCACGATGCTAAGAACTTTGTTAAGTCATGTGACACGTGTCAAAGGATAGGAAAGTCGTTGAAATGGAAATTCATGCCACTATATCCATCGTAACCTCAAAAACACTTTGAGAGGTGGGTATTGGATTTTGTGGGTCCACTAAGAACAAGTCAAAAAAGGAAGTGCAGATTTATCATAGACTCAACAAAGTATCTAACAAAATGGGTTGAAGCGAAAGCCTTACCAGATAATTATGCATTGAGCACGACTCGCTTTTTGTATGAGCAGGTTATCACATGGTTTGACATACCTTTGCAATTGACAAGTGATAGGGGAGGCCATTTCGTTAACAAAATTATTCAAAACTTGATGAAGGAATTTAGGATCTTCCATTCCTTGTCTAGTTTGTACTATCCTAGAGAAAACGAACAGGTGAAAGCGACAAATAAAGTTTTGGTTTCCATTATGTATAAAGCATGTGCAATCAAAGGAGCATACTTGGAGGAGCGCTTACCAACAATTTTGTGGACATACAAAACCACCTTTAAACCAAATTCAAACCACACGCTCTTCCAATTGATGTACAAATAGGAGGTGGTAGTACCAGTGGAATTCTTGATACCAACTTCAAGAGTAGTTGTCGAAGTTCGATTGAATAAAGAAGAGAACATGGAAAAGAGACTTATTGCAGTGGTGCAACTAGGAGAGAAAAGGGTGATGACACAGTAGACAACGAAGATTGCTTAACAATGATGGAAGTATTGGCATGATAAACATATCTGAAAGATGAATTTGAAGGTTGGGGGATTAGTGCTCAAGTATAATGAAAAAGAGAGATCAAGCCAGGGAAGTTGAATACCTTGTGGCTTGGACCCTTCCAAGTGGAAGATGTACTGGACAACAAGGCTATCCGATTGAAGAAGCTGGATGGCAATCTTCCCTGATGTAGTAAATGGTTCTAAGTTGAAGGTTTATAAGGCACAGGAATAGATAAATGTAATCAACTTAGAAATTGAAAGACACTTTTGGTAACGCAACTGAAGAAACACAATCAGGTTGTATCACCCAAATTTTTCGCACCCTTACCTTTGGGCTAAAGGATCCGTGCCCTAGAAGGGGGATGCGAGAAGGATGGGACAATACCTCGAACGGAGAGGCCCTTTGAAGGTCGCGCCTCTCGGGGGAGGGGTATAAGGGTGAATTTTTGATGGATGGTGGGGTTCACGAGGAAACTTTGAGTGGCAGTTTCCACGCCTAGGTTGAGAATGGGTTTGATGTGTTCATTTTATGTTCAATCATTCAGATTCCTAGGTTGGCCAAAATGAATCTAAGCTATTCTATATGAAATTTCTGGTTTATATGAAGACAACAAATATAAATGAATCCTAAATATAGAGAATATCTAAAATGGAGAAGAGTACACCTGATTTCTAATGTCTGATGAAGATTTTGAAGCTTGTAGGAGTCCAGATCATCTCGGATATGACAGGATCATCTGTAATTGTACAGAATCATCTCCAAATCATAGGATATCACATGAGATCAGCCAAGATCGTTAGCGACCTGACGAATTCGTCAGACGAATTTGTCAAAAACCTACAATCATGAAAATAGACACCAAAAACCAAAAATACAATTGCAAGAATGATGCAAAATGATAGAAATAAGAATATAGATGCTTAAATGATAAATCCAGATATCAAATTAAATGAGATGCACTATTTTAATAATTTATTTTAAATTTTATCATGCAAATATGCTAAATGAGGTGAACTCCAAGATGCAGAACAAAAGTAAATTAATCTAATGCACAATTAAATAAGAAAAGGAGATAGAGAATGCAAACTCAGGGCTCTGATTGCCCCCAATCTGAATTGCAGTCAAAATCGTCTGCAATCGTACGAGATCGTCGACGATCCGAGCTTCCTCCAACTGAAACATAGTGAGATCTTGCAATAAAAATTGAAAACACAAATGCAAATGATGGGGGATAGGACGTTCTAACACAACAAAAAACTAAAGTTGCAGGGGAATGATCAGCTAGGGGGGGATAAACTGGGAAAATCCCAAGTTTATATAGGATTAGGGGGAGGTTAGGAGGTTGGGGATCATCCCAATCTGGGAGATCTCCAACGTAGGAATCTCCAACCGCGCAGACATGCTTTTGCTCGAGTTGGAGAGGTTGTTGAAACAAAAGCTAATTATGAAAATTTGGTTTTGGGACGAAATCGTCTAGACATTCTGTTCCAGACGAATTCATCCGATTTGGGATGATATCGTCAAATCGACGATGATATCGTCCAACGGTCAAAACAAATTCTAAAAATGGCATGAAAAATGAGGTGAGCGGTTAACGAGCGATTTCGGGGTTAAAATTCAAATTTTTATCTTTTTATTGATGGTTTAACTGCGCCAATTTTAGGGTGCTACATTTTGCCCCCTCTTTAGCAAATTTTTTGAAGAAAATGCGTTAAAGACGAGTTCTTCATGCTTTACAAGAAAGCAAAAATTTATTCCATTTTTTAGACGACGATTCTAGGTCGAATCGTACAACTGTTTGCTATGGTGCCCCCTCCGAGTTTTTACCCAAATCGAACGTTTGAGGTAAAAGCACGAAAAAGCAAAAATTAAAAAAATGTTGTTTTAAAATAAAAATAGGAAAAATAGGGTAAAACCCTAATTCATTTTTACTGTTCACTTTCACTGTTTCAGAGCTCTGTAGGCGAAATGGTGGAAACGACACACAGATTGATAGAGGTCCGACGCGGGTTGTGGGTAAGGATCTAAACCTAGTGTACTATGTTTTTAGCTTGATTTGTTTAATTTTTTAGTTGAATTTTAATTGTTTTTGGGCATCGCGACCATTTTTAGGCCGTCGACGACGTCGGGATGAAATCGTCCCAATTTCGTCGAAATCCTCCTTATATCACCGATTTCATCCTCAGACAAAATCGAAGAAATAGGGGCGATCTCATCCAATAAGGGGCGATCCCCAAATTGAAGAATCAGAGACGATTTCATCCTATTAAGGATGATTTTACTAAATTTGGTATGATATCGTCCAATAATGGGCGATATCATTTTTTTATGAGATGAAATTGATTTTAATGATTATGTACTAATGATTTTTGTTGTTTTATTGTTTATTTTGCAGAGGGGATTGCTAAAGAGTTGAGAGTGGAAATACGGGGGTCTAAGAGATGATTTAGCCATGCTCGATCAGGTCGAGTGAGATAGACTAGCAGAGGTAGGATTGCAGCATGTGGCAGAGATGCCACAAATTCCTACAGACATGGGGCTACTAACAGCCCTAGCAGAGAGATGGTATCCGGGGTCATCCTGCTTTTGGCTACCGATAGGGGAGATGACTCCCACTCTAGAGGATGTATGGAGGATCTTGAGGATCCCCATACATGGGTGATTCATGACTCCTTCGGCCAATCAAGGCCATGCTATGATGAGATTGTGTAGTGACCCAAGATTCACCCTAGAGAAGGGCGAAGTGAACATCGAGGCTTTGAGGCAGATGCCTAGGGCATCTCGATTGACCCGGGTTTTGGTAGGGGTGGTGGGTGGCCTTCTTCTATGCCACCAAAGTAGATGCAGGTTACCGTGGCTCCTCTCAGATGTGGTCTACGACATGAGAGACCATGAATACAGGTTTGCTTAGGGTAGCTTTGTATTATGTCGCTTGTATAGGATCCTTTACGGGGTCGTATACAAGGGAGGTCAATGTCTGGTGCTGACATCGCTGCTATAGGTTTGGTGTTGGGAGCACATTGTGATGTGGAGGCCGGTAGGGCTTCCACTGATAGGAGTTGATCGGGAGAGACCCTAGGTTTTCTATTGGTGGCTCCAGAGAGGGTCACAATGGCGGATAGATCTGTCGATGTCTCGGAGGTTGCTAGATGACCTCACCCTAGATCAGATCACCTGGAGACCATGGAGAGAGCATCCAGGGTGGGTAGAGGATGGACAGGAGTTGGCTCACATCAGGTGAGTCATCTAGTTGAGGACAAAGCGGGGAGAGGTAGAGCTCCACCGCTATGACCAAGTTTTGAGGCAGTTTGGTCTACAGCAGGGGATCCCTTCTCTTAGGGATTATGAGTACTCCCGGACTATGTGGGATAATACCACACTAAGCGGGGCTCCAGACATGCAACGGTTCTAGAGTCAAGATGCTGATGATGCCCCCATTCAGCCAGTGGATGGGGACGACGTGGGGGTAGTAGACGGGTATGATGCCTGGTATGCAGGCATCCGCCCTCCTCGGATGACGAGGGCACAGGGTCCGATGCATGCTGTAGTGCAATGGATGGAGAGGCGGTGCCAGGATGCCATCGATGCAGTGAGGGGTTGCAGAGGGAGGGATTAGTGATGACCTCCTTAGGAGAGACGCCGAAGAGTACCACAGGCTTCAGAGAGACAACAACAACAGACGGAGAGGAGAGGAGGAGGGAAAAACTCCCTCCTCAAGCAGAGGGATAGGCCACCATCGCCCGATAAGGGCAAGGGTATCAAGGTGGGGGAGAGCAGCGAGATGGTGGCTCTCCGGGCGGAGAATGCCCACCTACGAGCTCAAGTGCAGACTCTTCAAGATGAGGCTACACGACTCAGGGCTCAGAGCGGAGGGGCGAGCATGTGGGAGTTGGCATGGGGTATTGCTCAGATCATGTTCTATCAAGGATTGTACTACCATGTGGTTCTAGAGGGCTAGAGGATACCGCTGCCAGCCAGCATTGTGGAGCCGATCAAGATGGGGTCATCGAGGACATCATCATGATCGACGTCGAGGACCCATGATACAGGACGGACTCCGATGGGACCACCTCCTCCACCTCAAGGCAGGAGAGGAGATGAGGTTGAGAGCTCGAGGGCTTCTCGAGACTAGTTGCACATTGTACATAGACCATATATTTTTGAGAGGATTGAGTATGCCAGGGTATAGATTGTGGCATACCAATCCATTTTGATATGATGTATATACTTCTTGATATATATATATATATATATGTTCTTTTTGTGATATGACTTGTGCATATGTTTTATGATGCTTTAATATTTTAATTGTTGATTGACTATTCATGTAATTATGTCATTGAAAATATTATAATTTTATGTCATGCTATAAAATTTAAATGAAATAATCTGATGTAAACAAATTGGTTGTTGTGGTGTGATTTGATGAAAATAAAGTGACTTCTAACAATAATTTCAAAGGACATTGTCACTGTTACATGACCATTTCATGGAGTCGCCGCTCGCTAGGTCATCAAGCTAATCCCGGTATGAGAGAAATATTGCTAAAAGTAAAAGGGTGCTTAAGAGACTTTCTTAAGACTTTGTGTTGTGATGATGAAAAAATGATGATGGTGATGATTTGTTTTCAGATTTCCATGAAAATATTATGCATGAAATATTAAAAATATGATTTTTTCTAGGCATAAAATTCCTAAGTGTGATAGAAATTTGAACAATTGCCTAGGAATTATACCATCGTCACAAAAAAAACTGAATGTTGACATAATGAAATGAAATAGAAAAGGTTTTCATTCTTTTTAAAGCACAATTGTGTAACATAATGATTTAAGCCATATGCTTTTATGGATTAAATAAATGGGAAAAAAAATTAGAACGATGGTTTGCGCTAGGCATAGAATTTTAGGTATAGACTTATACCATCATCGCGAAATCCAAAGAAGAAATTGATGTAATAGTTTTATTGCATAGTTGATTTTTGATTTTGAGATAAAAAAAATATAAAAGATGAGGACTTGCACTAGGCATAAAATTCCAATTTAGGTTTAGGAACTATACCATCGTTGCGAAAGTCAAAAATATATAAATGTGACTTTATTGCTAGATTTTTGAACATGTTTTGCAAGAAATTTTTGGATTCTTGAAAAAAATGTATTTAATTGTTTTTACGCTAAGACAATATTCTCAAGTAAGAAAATCAAATTATTCCAGAAGATTTGAATAAATATTTTAAATTATCTCAAAGACAAAATTTAGATTTATAAGGAACCCCATGTGCATATGTGAGTTCATTGCCGATCTTGATCTATCATAATGATACAAAATCTCTCAAACACAAATGTGTGTGCAATTGTATTGTTCATTTACCAATTTTGAGCAAGATAATTTGATACAAGTAATTTGAATTAACCAAATGAGTGTTTGTTGACCATGATTTATATGCATGTAACCGTACCAAACTACTATGTAAGTCGGGTCATCAAGAGCTAGCTGATCCATGAGCGGACATAGGTCTATACAAAAGAAGGTCGCTAATGTGACAGACATATCACCACGCTAGGAGTTACCCAAGGCCAAGCGGGTTGGGCACAAACCACCTGTTATGGGGTTTACCTCACAGTTTTTGAATAATTGAGAATTCCAGGGATTCAAGCTCATTCACCCTTCTTTTCTTTCAAAAGGTAGGGGAAGGGATTTATTGCTTTTTGCTTTTTCTTTTCTTTTCTTTTTCTATTTTTTTGTAATTTGCTTGACACCGAGATAATGCTGAAATATTGCTGAGATGGTACAAAATGATATTGAAATAATGCTTCTTTTTCTCATGATTTTTCTTGATTTTCCTTTTCTTTTTTTTCTTCCTATACTAGGGATACTTGCTCGGATTTGCTGTAGAGCAAGGGATTTTTATTCTGGGCAGGGGTGAGCTTGTCCTTTTGTCAATTCTCAAAGATTCTAGACCATGTGCATGATAGGATAGCAGGGGAAACTTTTTGCTCAAGAGACCACTTCTACTATGTAGCATCATTTTGGAATTTGCAATGAAATCATTTTAATGTGAAAAGGTGTACTTGGTTCAAGTAAATAACAAGATCAGTTCTCTATGCTCAAAACTTTATTTAATTCAACTGTGGACTTCGATATAAGAGAGATTAATAATCATACCAAATAAGATCAAGATATTTATTCATGTGAGTGTGAAAGTGAGGGATTCCAAATAAATGCTAATTTATCCAAAATAACTGAAAATATAATTGCAATACTTCAAGAATTGACAGGTGCAAAAATAGAAGATGTTTTTGAGGATTTTAATGATTTTGATTTTTTTTATATTTTGATTTTAATTTATGAATTGAGAGAATACATAATATTACTGTTTTTGAAATTTTTATATGAATTACTAAGAATGAGACAATATGTATAATATATATAGTGACGAAATTACCATATTTATGCATAATAGCGCTTAAGATGCATAATGTTCATAGGTTATTTAAGATATTTACCATCTAAGGTAGCTAATATGTATGCTCTCGATCCAAATTTAGCAGTGATAATATATGGCCCAAGCCAGTTAGGCTCAAATTTACCTTTAAGGTCTTTAGTTGCATTAGTATTTTTTTGATTTTCTTTTAAGAGGAGGTCGCCGATCTCAAAGGATCGATGATGAACTTTCTTGAGATATGCTCGTTTGAGCTTGTTATAGTAGGCACGAAGATGCTCCAAAGCATTAATGCGCTTCTCATCTAGGAGTTCCAATTGACTAAATCTGCCAACATGATATTCATCTCCTACTTCGGTATCTTGAAGTAGCAGAGCCAAAGAAGGAACTTCTAATTCAAAGGGAAAAACAACTTCAGTGCCATAAACCAAAACAAAAGGTGAAGTGCCCGTGGGAGTACGAATGCTAGTTCGATAAGCCCACAAAGCAGGATATAATTGAATGTGCCAATCATGGCCAGATTTATTGACCAGTCTTTTGAGGATTTTAATTAATGTTTTATTAGATGCTTCTTCTTGGCCATTACCCTAAGGATAATAGGGAGTGGACCAACGATGTTGAATTTTATATTTTTGACATAGTTTCTTTACATATTTATTTTTGAAACAAGTTCCATTATTCGAGATGAGATTTGTAGGAATTTCGAACCTACAAATAATTTGATTAAAAATAAATTTGGAAACTTGAGTTCCAGTGCAAGAAGCTAAGGGCATAGCTTCAACCCACTTCGTAAAATACTCGGTGGTGGTTATGATGAATTTGTGTCCATCAGATGACATAGGATTGATTTTTTTGATGATGTCTAAGCCCCATTTTGAAAAGGGCCAAGGAGATGAAATAGCCTGCAGTTCTTATGCAGGCGCATGGACAAGGTCAACATGTTTTTGGCACTTGTCGCAATGGCACACGTAATCATGTGCATCATTCTCCATGGTAGGCCAAAAATATCCTATCCTAAGGAGCTTCTTAGCAATGGCGCTACCACTAAAGTGTCCCCCACAAGATCCATCGTGGGCTTCACTCAAAGCTGATCTAGACTCTTCTAGATTCAAACATCTCAATAGGATACCTTCAAAATATCTCCTATATAAGGTATTGCCAATTATGACGAAGCGACTTGCTCGTCTACGTAATAATCGGTGCTGGTTTCTATTAAAACCTTCGGGGAAGGTCCCATTTTGAAGAAAATTAAGGATATCAGTGTACCAAAGTTTAGGAGTAGTTTCGTTGATTAGAAACACGTCCAAAGGTTCCAAGCATGATTTAGTTGAAGCGGGTTCCTAGAGTCGACGAATAATTATGGTAGCATATTCGTCATCTAACTCCAAGGGTAAAAGAGATGCAGCTGCGGCCATGGCGTCAGCCGCACGATTGCTAGTTCTAGGAATAGCTTCCAAGGTAACTTGATCAAATAAAGATATTAATTGTAATACATATGCTTTATATGGGCATGCAATTTATCATCTCTGGTCTGATAAACATCATTAATTTGATTTATAACAAGTTGAGAATCATCGAAAACTAATAGATTTTTAATTTTTAGTGCCATGGTAGCTCGTAATCCAAGGATTAGAGCCTCATATTTAGCAGTGTTATTAGTACAGGCAAACGTTAATTTAAAGGATAGAGGTATGAGATGTTTCTATGGAGATATCAAAATAATACCTGCACTAGTCCCACTCATGCATCGGGCTCCATCAAAGTATAAGGACCATTGCTCTGAATGATCTGCCTCTAGTTTAAGGCATTCGTCAAGAAACTCAATGACGAGGGGATGGGTGGATTCTAAGGGTGCAACAACTAATTGATCTGCTATGATTTGACCCTTAACAGACTTCTATCCTATAAACATGAGTTCAAACTCACTTAGCGCAAGAACCCACTTTGCTGTGCGACCAGATAAATAAGGTCGACTCATGAGATACCGCAAGGGATCAAATTTAGCAATAACGTATGTTTTCTGACTGAGCATATAATGGCATAGTTTCTATGTAGAAAATATGACTGCTAGACATAACTTCTCTAATGTTGTGTAGTGGGTTTCATAACTAATTAATGTTTTGCTAATGTAATAATTAGCACGCTCTCTTTTCTCATCATCAAGTTGAGCTAACATAGCTCCTAAAGCAAAATTTGAAGCAAAAATATACAAGATAAATGGGCGATCAGGTTTAGGTGGCGAAAGTATAGGTGGGTTAAGAAGATATTGTTTGAGGAGTTCAAATGCTTCCTGACATTCGTCGTCCCAATGGAAAGAGACATCCTTCTTAAGAAGCTTAAGAAAGGGTCCAGTTTTATTTGCCAACTTATCGATGAAGCGACGGATAGCTTGAAGCTTACCTTGTAGACTCCATAATTTAGATATATTTGTAGGTTTAGGCATATCAATGATAGCTGTAATCTTGAGAGGGTCAATTTCGATGCCACGTAAAGAAACTATAACCCCCAATAATTTACTTGACTTAACTCCGAATATACATTTGGTTGGATTCAATCGGATAAGATATTCCCTTAACCGATTAAATACTTTTCTCAAGTCATCTAAATGGTCATCTTCTTCAGTAGAATGAGCTATAATGTCATCTACATAATCATGTAGTATATCATGCATCATATCATGAAAGATATAAGTCATGGCTCGTTGATAGGTTGCACCTACATTCTTCAAACCGAATGGCATCACTTTCCAACAGAAAGTCCCCCAAGGGGTAATAAAGGTTGTTTTAGCCTGATCTTCAGGAGCTATCCTGATCTGATTATAACCAAAAAATCCATCCATTAAGGATATCATTCCACTCCCAACAGTAAAATCAATGATCTGATCCATATTAGGAAGGGGAAAATTGTCTTTAGGGCATGCAACATTAATATCTCTAAAGTCTGTACAAACCCTAACCTTAGTAGCTTCTTTCTTAGTTATTGGAACTACATTCGAGATCCATTCAACATAATCAATGGCTTGTATAAAAATAACATTAAGGAGTTTTTCTAACTCCCCTTTGACTAGTAAGGCCACTTTAGGATGCATTTTTCTAAGTTTCTGTTTAACAGGTTTAGCATCCGGATGCACTACTAGGTGATGCATAACTACAGAGGGGTCTAATCTCGACATATCTTCATATGTCCAAGCAAAGACATCTTCATATTCAGCTTTTAAGAAATGCAATGTATTTATCCTATTTTTCTTGACTCAATTCTGATCCAATGTTGATTATGTGAGGGTTATCCTTGGTTCCAATGTTAATTTTTATGACATTTTCTACTTCCATGTGTAGATCTCTCTCAAAATTAGGTGGGGCGGGTGAAACGCCCAATTCTTGTAATTCTTCCAAGGTTAGCTTGGATAATTCATCTTGAGGAGTCATGGCCTCAAGCTAGGCTATACTAGGTATAGAGCCATCAAAATAAAATCCATTATGTAATAATTCCTCAACGGAGACATCATGAAAGATATCTCCCTCCAAATCATCGTTGGATTCAGTGATCATCTCAGGATAAGCTATAGATATCATATTACATGTGAATGTCTTATTCGTTAAATGCAAAGCATCACGTTCATCTAAATAATCTTGGTAACATATAATATGGTCATCATCCTCAAATGGGAATGGCTGACCCTTACTAGAAAATAGGCCCACACCACATCGGGTGGGCCACGCTTCTACCTCAAAAGGTTCTTTCATACCATTCTGGAAAGGTCCCAAACCTTTCCCTTTATATCCCAATTTAAGCATTATAGGTTTGGCTTTAATATACTCATTAGTAAAATAACATCGAGCATATCCATCATAATGAGTTCTGATGTTTCTGGGTATTCTACCCCAGTCATATCCCTTATAAATAAAGGTATAGCTCCCGACTTGGTAAATACTTCCCATAGGCTGTGGGAGGCCCAAGGTATGAGGAGATGGTGGCAAATTATTTAAAATAAGGGAATCTTGCATAGAAGCATTCGTTTCTTCTGATATAAGAATTTTAGATAGATCGGGTAAGAGCTCATTAGTAAGAGCATAAGAGGTAGAAGGAACATTCCCTACATCTTCTGATGCAGAAAATATGAATTTGGTGGATGTATACGGTGTAGAGGTGTCGATAGATGGGTCTATTATAGGTATGGAAGTTATAGGAGTAGAACAAGAGACATTGGTTGTGGGATTAGGATCTTTCTTAGGTCCTAATGCGGTTTGTTCAGAATATGGTTGAGCTATATGTGGAGGTGCAACTGATGGAGAAGAAGTAGATGACTTTGTGGGTGTGAGTTTCACACGTTTAGATGGATAATGAGAATTAGGATGTGTGGATGACAGAGCAGGGAAAAATTGAACTCCAATAGGTTCTGCCAAAGCACACATATCAAAGGGTCTTGGATCACCATGAATGGTAACCAACTGATTCTTAAATTCAAACTTAACACATTGATGTAAAGTTGAGGGAACAACTCGCATTGCGTTGATCCAAGGATGACCCAAGAGTATATTGTATGATGCAGGGCAATGTACAATAAACACAGTCGTATCCAAGGTTCTTGGACCAACTTGCAATGGAATGGTAATAACTCCACACGTTTCTTGTGTTTCGTCATTGAAAGATTTTATGATCATATCAGTTCTTTTCATTTCATCACTTCTAAACCCAAATATTTGGTAGAAGTCAAAAGTGCAAATATTTAAATATGAACCATTATCAATCAAAACTCGTTTGACTGCTACATCTCCAATTAAGGCAGTAATATACAAGGGGTTATCTTTATGTAAACTATGTTGCGGTATGTCTCTATCCCAGAAGTCAATACAATCAACTTCACGAGTTATTATAGTATTGGCCATGGCTTCAGGTTGAATGTCTTGTGGTACCATCATCTGGCTTAATGTGAGCATTAATTCATCTCTATGTGTAGGAGAAGATCTTAAAAGGTCCAAGAGGGAAATTCTAGCTATAATATTTGATAATTGTTCATTAATATTATAAGGAGGTTTAGGTTGAACATTAGGTGCATGATTCCCTTTATTAGGAACCTTCAAAACAAATGGAGTTGATCCACCATTCTAAATTTGATCTTGTTGAGAATTTTGAGCCTGTTGTCTAGTAACAACTCCGATGGTACCCACAATATTATTCTGCGAATGATGAATGGGTCTTGGTCTAGCGTTTATAGCTAGCTCATTAGAAAGTAATTGGTGAGATGATGGTCTAGTAGTGACTCTTCTTGGAAATGGTTCTTTTGGAACCATATAACTTGTGATAGGGTGAATAGTATCTGATTCATCTTCAGAACTATTCGATTGATTTGATGTGATTTCCATATCACTCTCAGTCTCGTATTTTGTATCACTAAGATCAGGTATCTGAATATTATATAGAGGCCTGGTTGTAACCATGGATAAAGTTGTGTCAAAGATTTCCAGATCATGAGCAGGTAAATGCCCACTAATAGTTCCTACATATCGGGCAGGAGGAGGGACATTATGATGTTCAATTTGATTAGCCACCTCCTTACCATGTTTTGGTAAGGGATGTTGAAAGATGTCCAATGACTGATTGGCATTCTGATTCTGGTTTTGTGGGGTGTTCTTTTGAACATTATTAGGAGGATTTTGCTTAGGTTGAAAGGCTTGCACCTCCATCTCATTGTTATCAATCAAGTCATGTATTTTATGTTTTAATATTTTACAAGAGTTGGTAGTGTGTCCAGGTCCTCTATGGAAGTCACAATGTAAATCTACTCTATATCTAGGTATAGTTGGATCAGGTTCTCGGATATTTGGTAATTGAATCAAACCTCGTTCTAATAATTGTGGTAGAATAGTTGATAAAGGTTGATTTAACCTAGTAAATTCTCGAGGAGGTCTATCAGGAGGTTTCAAGTACAAACTTCTCCGTTGTCTTTGCAGCATTAACATTAGCAATATTTTTGCTATCGGTGACTCCATCACCCACAACTTGTTTATTCTTATATTTATTTTTGGATGTTTTCTCATCGTCTTTCTTTTTAAGCTGGCCTCTCCTAATGAGAGCATCTTCCACTCTTCGGGCTAAGTCTATAGCTTGATCGAAGGTGGTCAAGGTAGCAGTTGATAATTCGTAAGATAGTTGCTCTTGCAAATTATTAATAAAGATGTCCAACATCTCCCTATAAGGTAACACAAAGTGCAATTTTCCTATCAACTGTCTCCACCTATCTAGGAAATCAGCAAAGCATTCATCTTTATCCTGTTTTAAGTTATACAAATCTTTAATGGTCACATGTCTTTCGATGTAGGCACTAAATTGATGAACAAAAGACTCGGCAATTTCTTTGAAATTCCTCAAAGAATTAGTGGGTAATTGATAATACCACTCTAATGCCATTCCTCCCAAGATTTTTGGGAACATTTTTAGTAATAACAAGTCATCATGTGATATATCATGACATGCTATCCTAAACATACGAATATGCTCTATGGGATCTTTGGTTCCTTTATATATGGGAAGAACATGCATAGGAAAATGTTTAGGATATGGCTGTGCTAAGACTATAGGATCTAAAGGCTGACTACACATCTCTCGATAATTGTACGAGGGACGATAGCTGATACCAATTTTTAGTCTTACAATGACACTGAGAGGGGGGGTGAATCAGTGTAGCTCTTTAATCTTGAATTTATAGCTCTTAAAACTAAAATAATGAAACCTTAAAATAGATATAGCAAGTATAACAATAGAGCATCACACAACACAAGATTTAATGAGGTTCACCAATGTGGCTACTCCTCAAAAATGACTGCTTGGACTACCATCCAAATCCAGCCTTTATAAAGCACCAACTTTACAATCAATTTACCAAAACCCACTGGAAGGAGCACCAACCCCTCGATTTATACGCACCAACTTATTTATCACCAATAGAAAGGAGCACCAACCCCTGATTTACTAGCACCTACTGGAAGGAGCACCAACCCCTGATGCCAAGCTACAACCTGGACTTGAATTTTGAATCTAGAAGTTTAACAGAAAGATACCTTCACTTTTACAAGACCCTGACTGGTCTACTTCACCTTTGCGTTCTCTATGCACTCTTCTCTCTCTACGCAATCACTTCGCACACTCTGCTTCATCATAGTCGAACTTCACGATCGTCTTCTCCCTTTTGCGCACTCTGCTTTCTTTGCAAGTTTCACACTTAGCATGATTCGACACGACTTGCTCTCTGCGCACTACGATCGAACTTCGCACATATCAACTCGCATTCGACTATATTTTCAACACTTCAATTCTCCAAACAACCCTCCTTTTATAACAATATTTTCATGAAGAAAAACCCTAATCTCAGTCATTGTAAACCCTAATCTTAGTCGACTGTAAACCCTAATCTTAGTCGGCTGCAAACCCTAATCTTCGTCGACTTACATCGGTCTTCGTCGGCTTCAACTGCCCCTATAACTCTTCTATTGTTGTTGCCACGAAAACACAACATGTCGTGATATCGTGACACTTTCTCCTTCGTACGCTTTCTCTTAGCTTTGGCCCACGAGAATACAACATGTAGTGATATCGTGACACTTTTTCCTCCGTACGCTTTCTCTTAGCTTTGGCCCGTGAGAATACATGTCGCGATATCGCGACACTTTTTCCTCCGTACGCTTTCTCTTAGCTTTGGCCCGTGAGAATACAACATGTCGCGATATCGTGACACTTTTTCCTTCTTACGCTTTCTCTTAGCTTTGGCCCGTGAAAATACATGTCGTGATATCGCGACACTTCTGCCTTCTTACTTTCTCTCTCCTTCTTTAGTCATGATGTATCGTGACTTTTCCTTCTTCTCGTTATGGGTGTGACACTTTTTCTCCTTAGCGCTTTCTGCCTTCGGTCGTGACATGTCGCGATATCGCGACACTTTTCTCCTTAGCGCTTTTCTTGCCTTTGGGTCGTGAAAAGTGACATGTCAGGATATCGTGACACTTTTTCTCCTTAGCGCTTTCTCTTGCCTTCGGGTCGCGAAAATGTGACATGTCACGATATCGCGACACTTTTTCTCCTTAGCACTTTCTCTTCCTTTCGTGACATGTCGCGATATCGCGACACTTTTTCTCTCGGACTCTCTTTCTTGCAATATGTCACGAAATCGTGACACTTTTTCTACTTGCCTCTTTCTCTTCCAACATGTCACGAAATCGTGACAGTTTTTCCTGCTTGCACTTTCTTTTCGAACATGTCACGAAATCGCGACAGTTTTTCTTTCTTCTCAACATGTCGCGATATCGCGACACTTTTTCCACTTGCCTTTTTTTCTTCCAACATGTCACGAAATCATGACAGTTTTTCTTTCTTCTTCTCTCTCTTCCAACATGTCACGAAATCGTGACAGTTTTTCTTTCTTCTTCTCTCTCTTCCAACATGTCGCGAAATCATGACAGTTTTTCTTGCCTGCTGAATATGTCACGATATCGTGACACTTTTCTTACTTGTCTTTTTCTTTGATCTTTTGCAAGTGGTCCACTTCGGTCTTCTTGGAAAATCATTGTACATACTCTGAGTAACCTTTGAACTCCTGTCTTCTGCATCTGACTAGCTTTTGAACTTCTTGTCCACTGCATCAACAGATCTATCTGACTGTGTTGACAACAATGACAATACTATTGTTGTACCTTGCTCAACAATCTCCCCCTTTGGAATTGTTGGCAACACATGTGCAATTTCCTGTAACTCTTCTCCCCCTTTGACAATAATACCAAAGGGCTACTGCAGACTCCCCCGAGTCCATGCACAACATTCTCAGGCACAATTTATTACACTTAGCAAAAATCATGAACATGAGCAAAAAGATAATCAAATACTTAAATGCTCCCCCTGAGAATGTGATCTCTGTAGCTAGTCAATTCTTGGGAAGTGTGACCACTCCCAATTTATTGCGAAGGTACTCAAAAACTTCCTTGGGCAATGGTTTTGTGAAGATATCTGCTACTTGCTCTGTGGTTGGAACAAAATCCAACTTAACCTCACCTTCCGCAACTTTGTCCTTCAAAAAATGATACCTGATAGCAATGTGTTTTGTGCATGAATGCATCACCGGATTCTTGGAGATGTTAATGGCACTGGTGTTATCACACTTAACTGATATTGGCTCACTGAAGCTAATACCAAGATCTTTCAGGGTTTGTTTCATCCACAATACCTGCGTACAACATGTTGTTGCTGCAATATATTCTGCCTCTACTGTCGATAGAGAAACTGACTCTTGTTTCTTATTGTGCCATGCGACCAATCTGTCTCCAAGATAGAATGCACCTCCACCGGTACTCTTCTCGTCATCTACACATCCTGCCCAATCTGCATCTGAATACGAAATAAGGGTGAAGTCTTTACCTTTCGGATACCATAACCCATACTCCATAGTACCTTTGAGGTACCGAAGAATCCTCTTCATAGCTGTCACATGAGTCTCCTTGGGATTAGCCTAAAATCATGCTACCATGCATACTGCCTGCAAAATATCTGGTCTGGTGGCTGTTAGATACAGTAAGCTTCCAATCATAGATCTGTACATGGTTTGATCAATAGTTGGAGATTTGTCATCCTTGCTCAACTTGCAACTTGTTGTCATGGGAGTGCTAACTGGCTTACAATCCTCCATTGTGAACTTTTTAACATCTCTTTCACATATTTAACTTGAGAAATAAATATGCCCTTCTTATTTTGATTAACTTGCAACCCGAGGAAATACGAAAGTTCACCAATCATTGACATTTCAAATTCTTTCTGCATCTTATTTGCCAAATCTTTACATGACTCATCTTTGTTTTCGCCAAATATGATATCATCTACGTATACAACAAGAACAATAAGATGCCCATTTTCTATTTTGACATACAAATTACTATCCACCATACCTTTCTTAAACCTTTGTTGAGTGAGATAGTTGTCTAGCCTTGCATACCATGCTCGGGGTGCCTGTTTTAAACCATATAATGCTTTCTTCAATTTGCACACCAAGTTGGGATCATCACCAAGTTGGAAACCATCTGGTTGTTCAATATAAACCTCTTCTTCAAGTTTCCCATTCAAAAATGCTGATTTTACATCCATTTGATAAACCTTGAAATTCTTGTAGACTGCTAAAGCCAGAAACATTCTAATTGCCTCTAGTCTAGCTACTTGGTGCAAACGTTTCCTCAAATTCAATGCCTTCAACTTGAGCATAACCCTTGCATACCAATCTTGCTTTGTTTCTGACTACTTGTCCATCTTCATTCAATTTGTTTCAAAAAATCCATTTAGTCCCGATTATATTTTTGTTTGCAGGTCTAGGTACTAACTCCCAAGTTTTGTTTTTCTCAATCTGATCTAATTCTTCATTTATTGCCTTCATCCAGCTCTCATATTTGCTTGCATCAACAACATTTTTGGGCTCAATGCTGGATAGCAGAGAGTAGTTACTTACTACTCTTCTTCTTGTCTGAACACCAACTTTGGGGTCTCCAATTATTTGCTCTCTAGGATGATTTTTCTGCCAACTACCTGTTTTGAATTTCTTATTTTCTTCCACTTCTGAATCATCATCTGAGTCAATTTTCTGTATCTTTTCCATTTCATTTTCCTCATCTCTTTCAATAACCTCTTCATAAATTGGGTAGTTCATTTCATAGCTAATTACTCGTTCTCTACCTTCATCAAATTTAACATCGGCACTGTCCACAATTTTCTTTAGCTTCTTATTGTAGCATTTGTAAGCTTTGCTTTTTGATGAATAACCAACAAAAATACCTTCATCCGCTCTATCTTCAAACTTACCAAGATTATCTTCAGTTCTTTTGATGTAGCACTTGCTGCCAAACACTTTGAGGTATTTTGTTGTTGCCCTTTTTTCGAACCATAACTCATAAGGAGTTTTGCTTTCATGTGTTCTCAGCATGTACCTATTTTGGATATACACCGTAAGTATGGATCGCTTCTTTCCAAAACCTCGTCTCGCTAGACCGCTTTCATCCAAGCATAGTCCGTGCCATTTCCTATACTGTCTTGTTCTTTCTTTCTACCACTCCATTCTTTTGAGGTGTCCTGGCTGCTGAAAACTGTCTCCTAATACCGTATTTTTCATAGTATTCTGTAAACTCCTCTGAAATGAATTCTCCTCCTCTATCTGATCTTAAACATTTGATCCTCTTACCTATTTCATTCTCAACTTGGTTTTTGAAAATCTTGAACATATCAAAAGCTTCTGATTTATGCTTTAAGAAAAATATCCATGTCATTCTGGAATAGTCATCAATGCACAACATAAAATATTTGTCACCATTTATGCTTTGTGTTCTCATGGGTCCACATAAATCAGTGTGTATTAGTTCCAAAGGTTTGCTTGTGTAGTATTCTTTAGTTTTGAATGTGACTCTAGTTTGCTTCCCCTTTTGGCATGAAGCACAAATGTTGTTTGCAGGTTTCTTGATGGTGGGAATATCTCTTACAACCCTTTTTGAGGTGATTTTTACTAGATTATCAAAACTGATATGACCAAGTCTCTTGTGCCACAACCAATTTTCTTCTTCCTGTCCAATAAAACAAGCTCCTTTTGAAGTCTCTGAGAGCGTGTACAGGTTTCCAGATGTCCTTGATCCAGTTGCTATCAATTTTCCACTGTTTGTTTTTCTGACTTCACAACCCTGCTTCATAAAAACTACTTCATGACCTTTATCACAAATCTGACTTACGCTCAATAAGTTATGTTTCAACCCATCTACAAACAGGACTTCTTCTGACTTAATTTTTCCATCACTAATTTTGACAGAGCCTTTGCCAACTATCTTAGCTCCATCATTGTTTCCAAACTTTACTGAACCACCTTCATATTTCTGCAACTTCTCAAACTTCTGTTTGTCACCTGTCATATGACTGGAGCATCCACTATCAAGTATCCATGGTACATATTTATTCTGTGCTCTAAATGTTGTTTGTACTATTAAGGATTCCTTTTCTTCCTTAAGTCGCTCCTTTTCTTTCCACTCCATTTTGATAGTAGATTTGAGCTCTTGTTTAGCCTTTCCCTTATCAATAGCTTGAGCTTGTTTTTCGAGAAGTTTTCTATTTTGTCTCATCCTATTTGGTTGAATTTTTCTTCCCTGAAATTGATTTGAAGCAAATGTACTTCTACAGTTTCTTGCAATGTGCCCAAAATTGTGACAGTTATAACATTCTACTTGTATAATTCATCAAAGGAGAGAAAGCATTTCTACTGGTGAAATTCCTTGGTCTTACATTATATTTGCAGTCTGAGATTTTATGTCCATAGCCATTGCATTTAAAACAGAAACCAGAAAAGGGATAATTGAACCTCGGGTGATGGTCTTTGCCATGTTGTCGTAGGAGCCCTAGGTCTTCTTCTTCTTTGATGAGTGACATTGGTGAATCCATCATTGTCAATTTTCCTTTCGTGCCTGGCATTATTGCTTTCTGTTGCATGAGATGTTTTTCCTTGATCAACCTGTTTCTTATCTTCATTCTTTATGGATTCTACATTTCTGGCCTTTGATCCATTAGATGATTCTCCTTCGACGAAACCCAGACCAAATTTGATGCCTGCAGGCCTTTGGTCATTTATGATCTTATCCAGCTTCATAGAACTTTCTTCACGTTTGTGATAGCAACTGATTTTCTTATTCATCTCTTCTAGCTGCATTCTTAACCCAACAATCTCTTCTTCTAGCTTGCTGCAATGATCTATTTTCATGGTTATTTGCACTTCCAGATCTTCAAAGATTTTCTTGGATTCTTCTATCTGTACTTTCAAACTGGATATGATTTCATTTGCATCCTCAAGCCTTTTTGAAAGTTTCTTATTCTTTTTCTTCTCTATTTTCCACTCTTCAAGTGCAGAGATCAACTCACCTACTAGATCTACTTCAGCCTCAGGGTTTTCACCACATACTTCAGAGTTCACCCCTTCTTCCTTTTCTTCTTCAAATGCCATGAAAAGAGCTTCACCTGTTTCCTCTTCAAAATCCTCACCTGAGCTATCTTCTGATGAACTGGCATTCCTGGAGATGAAACTTTTCTTCTTGAAGTTGCCTTTTCTGAAATTCATTTTCTTCTTCCAAGTCACTTCTTTCTTGGTGCGATCCTTCATCATTTTTGTTCTTCTCATTAAGTGGACATTTAGTCACAAAATGCCCAATGCCTCCACAGTTGAAACATTTAAGCGGTAGCTTTCCTCTGTATTTTCCTTTTCCCCTTTTTAGTTTTCTAACAAAGTTTGCTTCCATTTCATCTGATGTCTCTTCTTCCTCGGACTCTTGTTTCACGTTTTTATTTTTGAGGGCTTTAAAAGCCGCTTCTCTATCTGTGGGTTTAGATCTTCCTATCCTCATCTCATATGCAGTCAAGGAACCATACATCTCATCTATACTAAAATAATTTAGATTTTTAGCTTCTTCTATCGCTGAGACTTTAGAATCAAACCTTTGAGGAAGAGATCTTAATACCTTTTTCACGATGGCAGAGTCTTCGATATCCTCGTCGAGTCCTCTCGATCGCATTAATGATTCCATTAACTCTTAGCATATATGCCTCAATGTTTTCATCGTCATTCATTTTTAATGCTTCGAACTGAGCTCGATGTGTCTGTAACTTGGCCTCCTTGATCTTATCATTTCCTTCATGAAAACTCCTCAGTTTGTCCCATATCTCTTTTGCCGTTTTACAGCTCATGATCTTTACTAGTTCACTGTCTGCTACTCCGCTCATGAGAGCATTCATTGCTTTTGAATTATTGTCAAACAATTTTATTTCATCAGCCTCTTCTGGAGGAGTGATGGGTATTTTGTATCCACGAACTACTGAATCCCAGACGTCGTATCCCAAAGCACAGAGATATGTCTGCATCCTGATTTTCTAGAACGCGTAATTAGATCCATCAAACACTGGTGCTTTGTTTGATGAGAAGCCTTCACCACCTGCCATTGTGTTACTTCCAAGATCACCCTAGCCGGTTAAGCTTGTATAGGAACTTAGCTCTGATACCAATTGTTAGTCTTACAATGACACTAAGAGGGGGGGTGAATCAGTGTAGCTCTTTAATCTTGAATTTATAACTCTTAAAATTAAAATAATGAAACCTTAAAACAGATATAGCAAGTATAACAATAGAGCATCACACAACACAAGATTTAACGAGGTTCACCAATGTGGCTACTCCTCAAAAATGACTGCTTGGACTACCATCCAAATCTAGCCTTTATAAAGCACCAACTTTACAATCAATTTACTAGCACCCACTGGAAGGAGCACCAACCCCTGATTTATCTACACCAATAGAAAGGAGCACCAACCCCTGATTTACTAAGCACCTACTGGAAGGAGCACCAACCCCTGATGCCAAGCTACAACTTGGACTTTAATTTTGAATCTAGAAGTTTAACAGAAAGATACCTTCGCTTTTACAAGACCTTGACTGGTCTACTTCACCTTTGCGTTCTCTATGCACTCTGCTCTCTCTGTGCAATCACTTCGCACACTCTGCTTCGTCACAGTCGAACTTCATGATCATCTTCTCCCTTTTGTGCACTCTGCTTTCTTTGCAAATTTCACACTTAGCATGATTCGACACGACTTGCTCTCTGCGCACTATGATCGAACTTCGCACATATCAACTCGCATTCGACGATATATTCAACACACTTCAATTCTCCAAACAACCCTCCTTTTATAACAATATTTTCATGAAGAAAAACTCTAATCTTAGTCAGTTGTAAACCCTAATCTTCATCGGCTTACATCGGTCTTCGTCGGCTTCAACTACCCTTGTAACTCTTTTGTTGTTGTTTTCGCGAAAACACACCATGTCATGATATCGTGACACTTTTCCTTCGTACGCTTTCTCTTAGCTTTGGCCCATGAGAATACAACATGTAGCGATATCGTGACACTTTTTCCTCCGTACGCTTTCTCTTAGCTTTGGCCCGTGAGAATACAACATGTAGCGATATCGCGACACTTTTTCCTCCGTACGCTTTCTCTTAGCTTTGGCCCACGAGAATACAACATGTCGTGATATCACGACACTTTTCCTCCTTACGCTTTCTCTTAGCTTTGGCCCATGAAAATACAACATGTCGCGATATCGTGACACTTCTACCTTCTTACTTTCTCTCTCCTCCTTTAGTCGCGAAAATGCGACATGTCGCGATATCGCGACACTTTTCTCCTTAGCGCTTTATCTTGCCTTTGGGTCGTGAAACGCGACATGTCGCGATATCGTGACACTTTTTCTCCTTAGCGCTTTCTCTTGCCTTCGGGTCTTGAAAACGTGACATGTCGCGATATCGCGACACTTTTTCTCCTTAGCGCTTTTTCTTGCCTTCGGGTCACGAAAACGCGACATGTCATGATATCGTGACACTTTTTCTCCTTAGCACTTTCTCTTGCCTTCGGGTCGCGAAAATGTGACATGTCGCGATATCGCGACACTTTTCTCCTTAGCGCTTTCTCTTGCCTTCGGGTCATGAAAACGTGACATGTCGCGATATCGTGACACTTTTTCTCTCGGACTCTCTTTCTTGCAATATGTCGCAAAATCGTGACACTTTTTCTACTTGCCTCTTTCTCTTCCAACATGTCATGAAATCGTGACAGTTTTTCTTGCTTGCACTTTCTTTTCGAACATGTCACGAAATCGCGACAGTTTTTCTTTCTTCTCAACATGTCGCGATATCGTGACACTTTTTCCACTTGCCTTTTTCTCTTCCAACATGTCACGAAATCGTGACAGTTTTTCTTGCCTCTTGAATATGTCGCGATATCGCGACACTTTTCTTACTTGTCTTTTTCTTTGATCTTTTGCAAGTGGTCCACTTCGGTCTTCTTGGAAAATCATTGTACATACTCTGAGTAACCTTTGAACTCCTGTCTTCTGCATCTGACTAGCTTTTGAACTTCTTGTCCACTGCATCAATAGATCTATCTGACTGTGTTGACAACAATGACAATACTGTTGTTGTACCTTGCTCAACAATATCATGATATGCTATCCTAAAAATATGAAGATGCTCTATGGGATCTTCGGTTCCTTTATATATGGGAAGAACATGCATATGAAAATGTTTAGGATATGACTGTGCTAAGACTATAGGATCTAAAGGCTGACTACACATCTCTCGATAGTTGTACGAGGGACGGTAGGGATCTATTTGGTCCACGTGAGAAACTAGCTATTTCACCATGGTTTCAAGATTACTAGTTTGTCTACCATATTGGTTCGGTGGGACATAGGTATGGGATCTATGAGTGTATGATGGTGTGACATAAGGATTAGATGCTATATTGCTATTATGCAAAGTGTTGGTAGGAAGAGTATTATGAAGGGGATTTGTAATAGTAATATGTTGTACCCCAGATTGTTGGTAATTGGTGTTTGGTTTTGTTTTGGATTTTTGTTGATTTGAGGTATGTTGATCAAGAGTTTGGCGAAATAGAGCAGTAAATGATGGTTTCTTTTGTGCGGGAATGACCCTAGGCTTGTTAACAGGCACTTTAGGTTTTCGAGTAGCCTGCTGTTGTTGCATGTTCTGGATCACAGCTGCCATATCCAAATTGGATGGTCCAGCTTGATCACTCTATTGATCAATAAAGGACAAGGGATTAGTGTGTGTTTGAAATACATCTTCTAGAGTTGCTTGAGTGTTACTAATTCAATCCTTGTCCATATGGGCTGCTCTATTAAAAATACCAATATTAGTGTTAATGAACTTCCAAAATTGTTCCATATTCTCAAAAGTGATAGCTCCTCCCGGAGACATTTTAGGGGATGAGGATCCTTCCTTTGTAACAGTTTCTTCTTGTTCATTTCCTACAACAAGATCTTCTTCTTGCTGGTCTAGGATTTCTTCTTCCTAAACTTGGTCCTCAGGAGGGACATTTTGGTCAGTTAATGGTCTTCTTAACCAATCTTCACCTTCTTCGGTTTGTTTTCCATTCCTAAGTCTAGGCATTGTGCTAAACTTAGGTTTGAGCAAATATATATACTTATATATACATATGCGATAGGGTTGAGAGGTGTATATTTCAACTATATACCTACTATAATACTTTAAAATGAAAATGTTTTGTTTTTGTTTTTTTAATTTTTTTTTTATTTTTCGTTATGTGTAATTATATGACTTAGTTTTCTATGAATAGTTTATGGATATCATTGATAGGGTCAAGTTCATCAGGAGTCATGAAATGCTCCTCTTCAAATTGGAAGTGGTTTTTCAAGAACTTGACAAAGTGTGCTATGGTAATATGATCTACTTTAGACTCTGACTTGTAAAAATAAAGTTCATGGCAATACTCTCGATATAACACAGCTCTAGGAATTCTATTCCACATTTTTCTATCCGTAAGAATGACTTCTTGATCCTCTATACGAGGTAGAAATTTATGTACTACAATTGCATTCTCAAGGTATTCGTCAAAGGTGTATAATTCAGAAGACACAAGTGCTCTTTTATCTGCTAACCACCTATGGCAAGCTCTCTGAAGTTCATGATGCAAAGTCACCTGATCAGGATCCAGGATTCTATCTAGGACAAACCTCTTAATTTTTCTAAGTTCTACAGATCTAGATTCAATAATACCCAATCTCCTATCAAGTTTGTCCCACAAAGGTTGGGCTCTATATGTTTGAGGTACTCTAAGCACATAAGTAATCTCTATAGCCGTTAATTGATTTTCAACATTTATGGTGACAACTCATCTTCTATTATAATCTACCATCTAAGTATGATATGCAAATTTAATGGTTGTCTAATGATTCTAGATGTTCTTAATAATGTGTTTTTTTTTTTGAATTGTTTTCAAAAGGTGTTTTAGTTTCACGTCGGGTTCACCAAAATGTATCGTTCAAATTTTTTGCACCCTTACCTTCAGGCTAAAGGATCCGTTTTTGAAAGGGGGATGCGAGAAGGATGGGACAATACCTCAGACGGAGAGGCCATTTGAAGGTCACGCCTCTCGGGGGAGGGATATGAGGGTGAATTTTTGACGGATGGTGGGGTTCACTAGAAAACTTTGAGTGGCAGTTTTCATGCTTAGGTTGAGAATGGGTTTGATGTGTTCATTTTATGTTCAATCATTCAGATTCCTAGGTTGGCCAAAATGAATCTAAGCTATTCTATGTGAAATTTTTGGTTTATATGAAGACAACAAACATAAATGAATCATAAATATAGAAAATACCTAAAATGGAGAAGAGTGCACCTGATTTCTGATATTTGATGAGGATTCTGAAGCTTGTAGGAGTCCAGATCATCCCGGATATGATAGGATCATCTGTAATTGTACAAAATCATCTAGATCACATGAGATCGTTTGAGATCAGTCAAGATCATCAGCGACCTAACGAATTCGTTAGATGAATTCGTCAAAAACCTGCAATCATGCAAACAGACACCAAAAACCAAAAATACAATTGCAAGAATGATACAAAATGATAGAAATAAGAATGTAAATGCTTAAATGATAAATCCAAATATCAAATCAAATAGGATGCAATGTTTTAATAATTTATTTTGAATTTTATCATGCAAATATGCTAAATGAGGTGAACTCCAAGATGTAGAATAGAAGTGAATTAATCTAATGCACAATTAAATGAGAAAAGGAGATAGAGAATGCAAACTTAGGGTTCTGATTACCCCCAATCTGAATTGCAGTAAAAATCGTCTGTAATCATACGAGATCATCACCGATCTCAACAGGATCGTCTAAAATTGTGGTTGAATCGCCTGTGACAATCCGAGCTTCCTCCGGCTGAAACACAGTGAGATCCTGCAATAAAACTTGAAAACACAAATGCAAATGATGGGGAATAGGACGTTCTAACACAACAAAAGCTAAGGTTGCAGGGGAATGATCAGCTAGGGGGATAAACTAGGAAAATCCCAAGTTTATATAGGATTAGGGGGAGGTTAGGAGGTTGGGGATCATCCCAATCTAGGAGATCTCCAACGTAGGAATCTCCAACCGCGTAGACACACTTCTACCCGAGTTGGAGAGGTTGTTGAAACATAAGCTAATTATGAAAATTTGGTTTTGGGATGAAATCGTCTGGATGTTTTGTTCCAGATGAATTCATCCGATTTGGGACGATATCGTCAGATCGACGACGATATCATCCAACGGTCAATTTTTTTTTTAAAATGGCACGAAAAACGACATGAGCATTTAATGGGAATTTTTGGGGTTAAAATTCAAATTTTTTATCTTTTATTGATGGTTTAACTGTGCCAATTTTAGGGTGCTACACAGGTATACGATCCTATGAACTTGGTGATCCAAGTAACATTGTTCGAGAGGATAAGCCAGCTAACCTAGAATGGCTATTTGAAACTAAACCAGTAATTGAGTAGAGGGAGTTGGAACCTCGAGAGGGAGAACAAATATGATTGCAAGTCCACATTAGATTTTTGAATAGCGAAACAGAGGAGTGATTCCAAACTCTCACAGATTTTACTTTGTAGGAATAGGAGCTAGAAGTGGAAGATGGTGAAGAGCAAGGAGCTATAATTCTATAACATATGGTTTTACAAACACAAATATTGTAGGAGTATGAAACCCTATGACAATATAATGGAAGATTGTGGGAACAAGTCATTCAAGAGTTGGATGGAACCATGCAACGGATGAACCAACGATATGAAACACACACGACAAAATGGGCAGAGAGAGGCCAAGAAGAATTAAGAGGAATCACAAAATATAATGAACAAGCCTCTTCAAAAGGCAACATATTCTCTATAACTAGTAATTTGCCAGCTACAAACCATCCTCAAAGGTAGCAAAATCATAGGTTGTAAATGCAAATTGATGTGCAAAGAGAGGATATAGAAAATAATGCAAAAAACCATGTCACCTTATCCTCTAATTCTGATAGTTCATCTACAACCATGCTAAGAATCCTCAAGAACTGCTTCACCATGAATAATGATGACTCCTCAAGAACTGCTTCACCATTAATTTGATGTCCTCAAATATTTTGGAGACCACCAGAATAGGATGAAAATTAGGGAATTACATCAGAACTTGTCTATAAATAGTGTATATTAGATGAATCAAGAACAAGCAACCAAGATAATATGGTAGGATGTCAGAGTATCCGTATAACCAAGGTATGTAGGATGGATAGAAGATTCAAGTGAGGACGAAAACCAACCTCGAGACCCTAATATACCCTACTCCAATCCCAACCCAGACCATAGGAGGTAAAAGGATGAACTTTGAAGTCAACAAGAAGGGGTTAGATTCCTCGAGATAGTACAGGTGATTGAAGACAAGGAATATTTGAGCCCACAAGATGACGATACAAGAAGGCTGAATGTCCCATCGGATAACGAAGATGTAGTGTCAAGAAGATCAGTACCACAAAGGTGGAGAACACCATTTGAATAATCCATGCAACGTCCAACTGAACGTTAAGCAGTTGTAATGTATTTATTTTCTGTAAGAGACTAATTACGATGACATAGAAGAGAAGTATAACGATTGCACCAAAGGATTCAAAAAACCTTAGAATGATCGATGAAAACTGTAGAAGGAAATGAGTGGCTTTCTCAAATCAGTATCAAGAGGCCCTAGCCCAATGTGCACTATAGAGACACTTTGAAGAAGCAATTTGGTGATGATGGTTGATAAAGACAGATAGAAGATCAAGAATTCTACACCAATTGACACCTGGAAATTAGGTACATGCAAAACCAAGATCATGAGCAGAACTAAAAGACCAAGCCCAAAATAGAGGTGATTTGGACAATCTCAGGAGTTTATCAAGATTTATGGGTAACCCAAGCTTACCTGAACAAGGAAGGAGCATGGTTGGCCTACATCCCGATAACCCAAGAGGAATAAATACCCCTCTTGATACTCCTAGGTCGACTAGTCCACAGATTGGGCTGCAAGGACCATATGTGGATATAGTCCAAGTCAACCCTTCACTACGAGTTTCTTAGAATAGACCCTTGGGTCTACCTCAATGAGCTCGTAGGAATCAAATATGTCATCAAGAATGATCGAGGGATCAGTCAAACTCTTGGGAATATGGAAGTACGACAACCCCACATTAGGGGAATTTTATCGATAAGGGGAAGAGGATAAGCTGCAGAGGCTAGGGGAAGACATGGGTTCCAAAATAGGGATACCAATCAACACCAAATAGATCAAGGATGGGCAGTAATCCAATGAAATATTGATAGAATTCAAGGCAAAGGCTAAGGGATAGGAAGGATCTATTGAAACTTTGGACAAAGAGGAAATCATCCTAGTGGAGGGATGACTAACTATTAGGAGCAAGGATTGTGCCCCACTATCTTGATTACTGCAAAATAATCCAACATAATTACGGGAGGACATAGTGAGTTCATTTTGAAGATGAACCTACCTGTTTGATCGAGGAGTCAACACGTTTAGACTCTGATACCACTCATCTAAATGATGCAATTACACGTCTATATGATGAAGGGACCCGTATGATAGATGTTTGGTTGGAAAAAACACATATAGAAGCTGATATAACCTATTAGGAAGGATGAAGTGACATAAACAGAGATATATGTCAAGCAAAATATCACTAGATGATTAGGCAGGGTACACATCATCAACCAAAATATGAGGAGCACATAGATTGGCATATTATTCCACGAAGATATACAAGGCATGAAGAACAACCTCAGACAAAAACTCCTCGTAGTCACAAAAACCATCAGAATCACCAATATATTGAAGCACAGGTAAACATCAATGATTTTAGAAGTTTCGAGACTAGTAGTCAGCACCAAGAAGATAACGCATTGGATACATTGGAAGTACGCATCAAAATTATTTGTGTGCTTCACCCAACGATGTTAAAAAAAAGCACAATTTTGAAATAATAATAAAACAAAATTAAAAAGAAAAAGAGAAAAAGAGAAAAAGAGAAAAAAAGAAAAAAAGTGAGAAAAAGACAAAATAAGAAAAATATAGAATTAGAATAAAGACTTTAGATGTCTTGTGCATGTAAAAACTAGGTGAGGTGGCACACATGTAAACAATGAGTCCTAGGTGGCAGTTAGATGAGTAGTTACAAGGGTGAAAACTTGCCTATAAATTAAACGTGTTGGGGTAAGCTTGCTCATTCGAATGTGAAGAATTTGCATGTGCAAAGCAAATTTGGAGCCGAGAGGGATTACCGACGCACCAAGTATTTTTTTCCAGGATGAACCTTGATGCCACACCACCTGGCAGATCGTACACTTTGTGGTATTTTTGGGATTTTTTTGTGCAAGTGTAGGTAGTTCGATTTCCCAATTCATAGGAAGATGACACAACATAACTAGGAGAGATATTTTTGGTTGTGATACATCTGGATATACCCTGAGACGTTTGCAAAAGAATTATGGGTAAAAATGCACCTAGGGCATTCATAAATATTGTACAATAATCTAGATGTCCATAGTCATTTGAAGAATTATACGTATAACTGATAAGAAGGCGTCTATGAAGAAAAAGTCTAGCTAAGAACTTAAATGTCTAAAGAGGAGATGTTTAGAAGAAAGACCTAGACGTCTAGGAAGGAGATGTTTAATTAGAAGACCAAGATATCTAGGAATAAGACATCTAGCTGAAGAATTAGACATCTAGTAGAAGATGTTTGGCTAAAAATTGATGTATGAAAGAGATAGACATCTAATATATTGATACGTTTGAGTAGGAAGACGTTTTAAATACATAATATGTCATGTAGAGGAGACGTCTGATAAGAACCATGAGCAACCAAAAATCAGGATAAGTTCCATTGTCAGAAAGAGGAGACGTCTAATAAGAACCATGAGTCCATTGTTTCTAAGCGACTCTGTCATCATCAGGAGCATGGAGATATTATGCATGAACAAGTTCCAAGCCTAGACAAGGGGTAGAATCAAGGTAAATATGAGGTGGTGCAAATAATTTTTTTTGCTTGAAAAACCAAAGAAGTGCAACAAAACAACAAGAATTAGGTCTTGATTGAGGAAATCACCTAGATTTTCCCAACAAGATATTTTTGCTAGAAATATTGGGTAGAGACTCTAGCCAAAGACTCGATGAGGATGCAAATCAAAGAGGTAAATTCAATTTTATTTTGTGGGTTCAAAGTTTTGAGAAAGACTTTTTCAAGGAATACCTGGTGAAGATATTGCAAACTTATGATGCACTGCATAACACCAATATAGTACGCATAGGTGATTAGAACCTGGTGATTGATTTTTCTCGTAAGGCATTCTAGCATACATTCGAACTTACAAATAAGATAAAACCAGTGGTGAATGAGTGGGTCGATCCAAAGAAAACCTCATAGTTGATTCTGAGCATCACTACTCTGAAAGAGGATATTGATGCCATGTTAGCAACTCACAAAAATCGAGGAGTTCAACAACCACAACTAAAGAATAAGTGTTTGAAGTGCATTATGAATGTACTAATGGCTAAATTATCAAGCTAATAGTGGAGTTCAACTCTTCCAATTTGGTTGATTCCTTACTTGAAGGGGATTTACATGTGATTGGGCAACTCATTTGGCACTTTGCATGCAAAATTTTCTAATGCAAACCACCAAGAATTTTTTTATGGTATTCCATACCATTGTATTATTGTTGGATGCAAATTATAGTGTTGGAGTACAAATTCTAGACTTTGAACCACCTCAACAATTACCAAACTTGGCCTTGACCATCTTGTAGTGGAAGGATGCCAAACCATAAGTGAAGAAGTAGACATCGGTAAAGAAGCCATAGGTGAAGCAAATTTCCCATAAGTCATATCATAAGGAGGGGCTAGTGACCAATTCATAAGGGGAGGATACAAAACCACCATCGGTTGAGGCAACAAGGCCAACAAAGAAGTTGCTGCAACTCCACCAAAAGTACCCAAGCCAATGATGAAGAGATGGTGATTTGATCTACCACCACTATCCCTATCTCCAAATTTGGTGTAAGGCATCACAACAGAGAAGATTGCTCGTAGTTGAGATATAGCTTGAAGTCTTGAGCAATAGATAAATGTTCATCAGGAAGAGGTTGATTTTGAAATCCCTTTAGTTCTGTAGAAATTTTCAGCTGGAACCAGTACTATTGTACAAATTGGACCTAAGGAATATTTGGTATAAGCTCATTTTTGGGCTCGAGAAATGTTACCAGAAACACCTCCTGAATCCATATTTACAACCACTTCCTTTGTTGCCTCCCTACGGGCAGTTTAATTTGAAGATATTCTCATAGTAGATGCATCCAGGACAATAGGAATAGCAGTACCCATAGGGAATCCAAATGAATCCATAATAATTATGGTAGAGGAAGGTTTACCACCCATAGTGTTGGAAATACAACACCTGGGATAGAAAAAGATTCCATATCACTCGATGAAGAGGTCTCCTTAAGACATGAGACCAATGTAGAGAAGGGAGAGCAACCTCTATAGATAAAATTATCTTAGCATACTATTGGGGCAGAAGGTGACAACAACCAAGCTCAGATACCTCTCAAACAACCTGTATTTATAGAATGGAAAGCAACCAAGAAGTTCATTGACCTATCCAGGAAAGGGAAGGCGATATTACACAAAGAAGAGGAGGAACATAAGGATGCATGGTCCAAACGTATTCTGTTGGATCTACCCAATTTTGTGGATTCATCAGATACTATGGATTAACAAGAGCTAGACTATTTTTCTAAGATGACTAAAGTGATTGAAAATCTATACTTGTAGTTTGACGTAGCTTGTGTTGGTCGATGAAAGAAGTGGCAGTTCATGGGGGAAGAGGAGCTGGACAGGTTGGTGAAATGGACTGCACAAGGTTCCTGGTGAGCAAAATTTTTAGCATCTATCAGGATCAACCTTGGACTCTTCCCACTGCACACTTGTCAACAATGGAGGAAATGAAAAAATTGCTTGAGAAAACATCCACCCTTTATTGGAGTTAATATAGGTATACATTTATGGCCACGACAATAATCATCCTTCACAACATCCCATAGAACATGGATAATAGGTGGGGTTAGCACTCGAATTACTACCAATGTATAGCCAGTACAAATTTCTAGCCCACTTGTTGTGTTGGCTAGCAAAGGGGATCAAACACTTGCATTCAACAAGGTATACTATGGATAATAAATTACAACTAACACAGATAAAATTACAAAGGCAGGAGCAACTTCTAGCAGAAGAAATTGCTCAGATGGATGAAGTACAACATATTTGGGAAAATCAACAAGAATTGGAGAACCTTAGCACTCAAATTGAAGAACAAGCCCCGATAATTATCAAACTTGAGGCTAAAATGTTGAAGCAAAAGGAGGCTAAATAACTATTGATTCGATAGACCGAAATATTAGTGGCTCAAAAGAACCAGAGTGAGCTAGCTTGGCAACAACATGAAGAGACTTAGCAGAAGGAGCAGACAACCTTGCATGAGGAATTGCTTCAAGCACAATAGTGCGAGGTCACTCTTAAAACTGAATTGGCACAAAAGGCTTCATCTTCCTCCATAGTGCCTAAAAAATAGATGAATGAGCTTTTCTTATAGCGAGAGGTAGAATTTTTATGTAGGCTCCAAGATATGGAAGAATATGCCAACACTTTGGGAGTAGAATGGGCCAAGTATTACAACTATGGCAAGTGAGTTTGATATGAATGTGAAGCTCTTCAGGCACAAGTATAGGAATTGGAGGAGGCACTTTAGTATGCGGTCCCAAAGATACTGAAACCCCTTAGAGAAAACATTGAAAGTCATTGTGTTGCAGGTATTGATCATTCCTTGGTATGAGCTGAAACATCATCATTGTGTTGTGTTGTGCTATTGCAAGAATAGGCAAGGAGAGTTGAATATTGAAGAATGAATTCCCAAGTTGTAGATGTTTAGACTTATCTGTTTAACCTAACCCATCAAGCATCCAAGCCTAGTCATCTGACCTTTTTGTTAAACTCATCTTGGATGTCTATTGCCTAGACGTCTAGCCTAAATATCCTATATACCTATTGTCTAGATGTCTATCCCATTGATCCTAGACATATACTACCTAGACGTATAGCCTAATTGTTCTAGACATCTATTGTCTAGTTATCCATTGTGTTCACCCTAGACATCTAATCCATTGCCCTAGATGTCTAATTCCTAGACGTCTACCTGCACCCCCTAGATGTCTATTATCGAGACCTATACAAGTCTATTCTAGATGTCTACTATCCTAGACGTCTATTGAACTTACCTGTCTATAGTATAATAGCATGTCAAGTTTCATAATAAAACCCACAACTTATTCCTAATTCTTCTCATTCCCTCATCCTAGAAAAGCACTCACCCCTAACTATAGTAGGCCATGGCATCAACCCATTGTAAAATTTGGTAGGATCCATAGTACTTGGGCATGAGTTTATAGCACTTACAAATCTGGAGGGATGATTGTTTGTAAGGCTGCAAGCAAAGGGAGACCATATCACTAACATCAAATATATGCTTATAACAGTGTTAATAAGGTTGTTGGCGCATTTGGTTCTAGGCTGCTTCTAAATTCATATTTAGGTGATGGAGGACTTCAACATGTTGTCTGAGTGTAGTGTTGATTACATGTACCTTAGAGCTACTTGGAATGTAGGAGGAGGGTGTGAATAGAATTCAGCCATAAATTGCTTCAAAGGGATGATATTGGTCATCCTATGATAGGAAGTATTATCCCACCACTCGGCCAAGGGAAGCCACTTTTTCTATTGTGTAGGATGATCAGAGATAAAGCAACGGAGGTCGATCTCCAATTTTTTTTTGATAATTTTAATCTGACCATTCATTTGTGGATGGTAAACTGAACATATTTTGAGCTGAGTTCCCTGCAACTTAAACAATTCTTGCTAGAAATTACTAGTGAATGTAGGCTCACGACCAAACACAATGGAGGCAGGCATGCCATGAAGGCGAAAGATAAAATCAAGGAAAATTTAGGCAACTATGGAGGTTGTGTAAGGATGGAAGAGGGATAAAAAATGAACATACTTCAAAAGATGATCCATTACCACAAAAATAATTGATTTGCCTTTGACCTAGGTAACCCTTCAATAATGTCCATGGGAATATATGTCTAAACCTATTCAGGAATAGGCAAGGGTTGTAGAGTTCTAGGAGAATGCACTGTTTCACCTTTCATCCATTGACATGTGTCACATGCTGCCACAAAATTGTATATGTTATTCTTCATACCCTTCTAAGAAAAGGTACGCTTAATACTTTTATATGTTTTGAGGAATCTTGAATGGCCTGTAGTGGGGGAAGCATGTACTTAATTCATGAAAAGTTTCTAGAGTGGAGATGTGTGAGGAACAACAAGGCACTGGTGGTAGCGTAAATCTTATCCATCCCAAGTGTATTTGGGACATGACCTAGGCTCTATTTGAAGGGAGGCAACCAAAGTTTGCAAGACCGAATCCTTAAGCACCTCCTCATAAAGAGAATTTATCCACTAGGGAATGGGTGAAGAAATGACACATAGCATACTGTGAGGCTCAAATTGGAGAAAGAGCATCTGCCACAATGTTCTCCTTGCCCTTTTTATAAGTAATATCATAATAATAGCCCATGAGCTTAGAGACCCACTTCTATTATTTGGGGTGACAATCTATTGTTCTAAGAAATATTTGAGACTTTGATGATCTATTTTAATGGAGAAATGATTCCCAATGAGATAAGGTCGTCAATGAGTGACTGCATGTAAAATGATAAACAATTCCTTAGCATAAGTTGATTTGCCTAGATTACGATTGGAAAGTGCTTTACTAGTGAAAGCCAAGGGATGCCCTTACTGCATCAAAATTGTGCCACCTAAAGCATTGCTTTCAATTACAAAAGGCTTAGAAAAATCAAGTATTTCTAAGATTGAAGTGGCATACTTCAACTCTAGGAAATCTTGTTCAGCTAGATCAGTTCAACTAAAAAAATATATTTTTTAACATGGATGTTAAGGGACTGATAATTTTTCCATAGTTGTGGATAAATTTACGGTAATAGCCTGTAAGCCCCTCAAACCCATGAAGAAATTTTAGAGTGTGAGATTTCGACCACTCTTGAACCACCTGAATCTTCCTAGGATCAACTTTAATATCATTTTTTGTGATAATGTGTATCGAATATTCCACTTCCATCAATCCAAAAGAATACTTGGAACACTTAGCATAAAATTGATGTGCCAAAAGTTATAGAGTCTGCTCCACATGGGAGAGATTCTCTTCCCAAGATAGACTATAAACCAAACTATGATGAAAGAAAACTAGAATGAATTTATGAAGAAAGGGATGAAAATTTTTGTTCATGAGGCTTTGAAATATGGAAGGTGCATTGGTCAAGCCAAATGACATCACCAAGAATTCATAATGACCCTCATGAGTATGAAATGTGGTTTTAGGAATATCTTCATCCTTGAGCCTGATCTGATGGTACCTGAAGCAAAGATCTAATTTGGAGAAAAGCATAGTCCCATGTAGCTCATCTAGTAATTCATCCACCAATAGGAAACTTATCCTTAATGGCGAGCTTATTAAACTCACAAAAATAAATACATAATCTCCATGATCCATATTTCTTTTGCACCAATAAGACAAGAGAAGAGTAAGGGATGTTACTCGAGTGAATGACTCCATATTTTAACAATTTTTGCACTAACTTCTCTCTAAATTAAGGTTATGAAGGTATTGGTATGACCTGATGTTAGGTGGTACACTAACAAGTACCAATGGAATGGCATGGTCATGGGAGCGATGTGGTGGCAAGTCTATTGGTTCGACAAAAACTACATTATGCTTTGTCAAAACAAGTTGTAAATCTTTAGGAATTTGGTCCACTTATGTAGTAGGTGGTTGGATTGCAAATATTTGTGCGATGACCCCACAAGAAGATTTTTTTAACAATTTCTCCATATGGTTCGAGCTGATAATCTAAGGAGAACCTAATTTTGAACCTTGAAGAGTGTAAGGTTGTCCATTATGTGAAAACTACATTCATAATTTTAGAAAATTCCATGCAATCATGTCCAAGGTACCCAACCACTGAGCTCCTAACACAATACCACACCCCCTTAATTGAAGTTTAAACATATCTTGTTTGATCTCATAATCCCTATTTTCAATTTAACAATTCAAAATTTACCTTTACAAGGTAAGGTCCCTCCATTTGCCACCATAACATCGAAGGAAATGCATGTGTGTATATAACAATTGGCCTATTTGGAAATTAGGGGATCAATAAAGTTATGTGTGATAATTGAATTAATATTAAGCGTTGGCCTTTGAAAAAATCCACAAATTTTATGGTCTATGGAGTAGTAATCCCTACAAGAGCGTGGATGCAAATGTTTTACTAGAGTTCTTCATGTAATTTCTCTTCATTTTGAGGTTGTTCTTCTATTGTTTCTACATAATCACTATGATCACTTTGTATAAGTTCCTCTACATCTATCAAGAACAACTTCTTCTGGGCACACCTATGCCCTTTGATATATTTTTCATCACAATTGTAGCACAACCCTTGGGCTCATCGAGCATCCATTTTCTCAGTGGTCAAGAATTTTGAGGGGATATATTTATTTTCATTATTGCTTGTGAACTTTGGAGAAAAAGAGAGTTTGGTTGGTTGAAATTTAGGTGTCCTCCTTTGAGTTAAAAATTTAGATTCGACCAACCGTGCTAGGCTTATGGCCTGTATCATTGTTTTTGGGTTAAACATATTAACCTTAGCTTGAAGATCATCCATTAAGCCACTGATGAAACAACTCATAAAAAAACCTTCATTCAACCCCTTGGTTCTGTTAGCTATTTTTTCAAATTGGTCCTAGTAGTCTCGAATTGTAGAATTTTACCTTAGCTTGGTTAGTGCTCCTTGAAAATTATCATATTCACTGACCAAAGTGAGTAAGTAGTTGTGATTCAAAAACCTTCTAATAAGGATCAATAACGGTATGTTGGAACCACTAGTACCACTGTAAATAAGTCATCTTGACCTAGTAATATTTAGGGATATTGTGGAGTTGGAATAATGGATCAACATAACATAACCACCCATCCACATCTTTCCCATTGAACTTAGAAAAGTCTAATTTAGGCATCTTGAAGGTAGTATCATGGTAAAAATTAGTGTGGAAACCTTCCTTTTCCTTATGGGGTCTTATTCCTCACCCTGACTATTTTGTATCCTGATACTAAAGTACTTGTGGTCCACCTTGAATATTCTCAACCTCTAGAATTTGTTCTTGAATTTTGGTTTTGAAGGTAATGTATTCACTTCTTAAGCATTGGATGGCATCTAGTATTTAT
This sequence comes from Wollemia nobilis, assembly GCA_028583015.1. Taxonomy (NCBI): domain Eukaryota; kingdom Viridiplantae; phylum Streptophyta; class Pinopsida; order Araucariales; family Araucariaceae; genus Wollemia; species Wollemia nobilis. The sequence continues at coordinate 10,875,667 of JAQPPZ010016869.1, read as the reverse complement.
TTATTATCTTGGATAATGACACTAAGTTATTTGGTGATGGTCTCCAACATTAAGATACTTTGTTCCATCTCTTTTTAGTGTCCATGAGTACCAACAATCATTTTGGTATGATTTGAACGACTACTAGTGACTTACTAAAAATAGAAGTGTGATTTCAAGGGTTACTATTTTTAGTAATAAGTTCAAAAAAGTTCTTGGATGCTATATATCAAAATTATTAGCTCAAAAATATGGTCACAATGAGCTATATCCCACAACACTAGTTTTTAGCATCCTAGACTTATTTTACTGTTATTTTTACGAGTCTACTGGTGAGGTCAATTTTTCCTTCGAAGGTTGGGTTCAAAAGTTAGGTATTGTGTCAACCAACTCTACCTTGTATGTTCTGACTACTGACCACTCTTGAAATTGTCCTCTCACTTGTACTATGACCATTAACATTGTTCAATCACTGACTTTAGGATTCTCTGTACTATGCATTTACTAACACTATCTGTTCTTTTTTTGTCACTGACTACCCTATATTTATTGATTGTTACAAATGACTGTTATTGCCACTAACCCAAATGTTACTAAAATATTTCTTGTCACAAACACTTGTAGAGTCTACCTTGACTGTTTGGTGCATGTAGTTTTTTCATGATAGGGAAGTCTCCTTTGTATGCTCAATCTTGTGGGGAAAATTATAGGTTTAGAAGAACAGGAAGGCTTTGTTTTTACATGTTGATTTTTTTTACAAGACCAAGGTACACTAAGCAAAGGAGTATGTAATACCCATATGCCCTCTATTATACCGTAGTGATAAACAATAGTGCTCGAACCAATATTTTAGTCCATTACCCAAGGAGGATTCCACACATACCCTTGAGCACACTATCTGCCTCTCTAACAGTACGAGAGGGTAATTTTCAGGGATGCTGTGTCTCATGTACTATAGATAATACAAGGCTGAAAATCTTCCTAATAGATAAAAGTTTATTTAATCCTAAATGGTCTCCTTAAATAACCGAAGATACATGGGAGCTCGATTTTGTGCACGGGTGTTGTCTGAGGCCTAGATATTGGAGACTGATCATCCCTCATTTCACTAGATGCTTTATGGGCTAACTAGATTAGCTAATAATGACAAATACTCCATGATACTTTAAAACCCTTGGCATAGGGTTTGTAACCTACTCAACTACTATATAAAAAATTTATATTTTTTTAAAATAAAGGATAACAAAAAAAACATAGGAAAATTATATCTAATAGTTGGAATGAATGAGCAAGAATTGTCGCATCCACAAAATAAATCGATCCTAGAAAGCGTTCTAATACCACTTGTTAGAAATCTATTATTTAAATAAAATCGCTCACACAAAATACTATAAATAAACATAAATTCATCAAATAACAGAATAACACTATGTAGAAAGTAATTACAAAATTGAAACAATCTCACAAAATAACTTAGTATCATGGGCCTCTTTGAGGGGGCAACCTCCTTCAATATTTCATTAACTTGTAAAAAGATACATTCGTACATGGCTCCATGTATTTTAAAGAAAAGCTTCATGCAACCCTAACCCTAAGCTCAAGAGTTGGCTTACATGCGAAATGCCACTCAAGCTAGAATCTTCTACCAAATATTGATTACATTCTTAATAACAATTACATGAAATAACCCCACTTGTCTAGGTGCCTTACTTGCCACATACCATTACAAAAGTATTACAAAATAACATTGCAAGGGGGTCCACATGTTGAATGTGGGTCATTACATAATTAATTAAAAATTAAAAAAAATGTTAGGATGGTGTTCTAACAGTCACTTTCATCTTCAATATATTTTTTAATTTACCTTCTTGATCATGGATATCACAATGCAAAAGTACACATTTTGAAATATTATTTTCATTAGTAAAATAAGATCTATAATTTTTTTCAATTTTTTTTAAAAATAAAGCTATCACGACGTCAACTAACTAATGACAACATTCAACAAATTATGTTTAATTATATTGTTCCCATTTCATACTATAAAAAATAAAATAATGATTAGTTTCTATTAAGAGTATTTTCTTTATGCTTTGCATGATATGTATTTACCCGTATTGGTTATTTGGTTCAATTTTATACTATTTTCAATTTGTACAACTTTGTTTGCTTGACTTCATTCTAATTGACATTATCATGGTAATTCAAGTTAAAGATGTAGAGTTGAAATTTTTTGTAATTATTAAATACAAGAAATGAAATAGTTATCTTTGTTGGCTCTTTTTCAAGATATCATTATGATCTCTTTGTCCAAATATACATATACATATTTTTTTGAAGTCCATTAGCATCATACATACTAGACCACTTGGTACTATCCTAGGTCCACTATGCATGGAGGAGGTACTCAAGTTGTATTATCCACCCATGGGGTATACATACTCTAGTCATTTTTGGATTTGAACCTTGGACCTCTTATTTAGAATATCCAAGCCTTCTTCAACAGGCCTATTAAAAATAAAATAAACATGTGAATTAATAAAATTACATAATTTTAAAGCTACAAGCTTATTGTAGTGGTAAGGGCTTTGGCCTCTCTTTGAGAGGTTTAAGGTTCAAACCCCACTTAGTATGAGAGAACTGAGACCCCTCATAAAAATCTATGTAAACTCATTGAAAAATAAAATGAAATAATTTTATTTTATTAAGTTTATTTTTAAATAAAAGAATATCACTAACAAATGTAAATTTATCAAGTTCACATAGACATATAACTAATAAAACTAAAATAAAAATGACAAAAATTAAACAAAATCATAAAAATCTAATGAATATAAGTAAAATAATTTGAATAATAAATAAAATCACAAAAATCTAATGAATACAACTAAAATAATTTCTATAATAAATATAAAGTTGATGTTTTAATGTAAATAAAGAGTTGTTCAAAAATTTTGAGAAATGTTTTTTTTTTTTTTTGAATAAAGATGATTATAGTTAAGCTTGTTATAACGTGTAAAGATGCCATTTTGCACAAACAAATGTTTATATCTTCAATCTAAAGCCTAAATATGTGATGATACATGACAAGTTTTAGAAATTATACAATTTTAAAATCATGGAAGGATATTTTAATATATGAAATTCATATTTAATACAAATGAAATAATATTTTTAAACTTATATAAAAATTTGTATAACATATTCTTCTATGTTATTTATTTTTTGAATAGAAAGATTGTTTTTTTCAATCTTTAATTTCTTAGATTTTTCACAACATAGACATATTTATAATTGTAATTGAATAATATGTTTTTTTATAATCTTAACCTTCAATATAAAAATATTTTTTAAGGAGCGAATACAAGCATGGAGTGGGCCATACCTTTGATGTTTTTTTAATTTGGTTAGTGTGAGAAACCCCTATGTCTGATGCTTAGGGTTGGGCATCCCCATCCCATCATGACCTCTCATAAGTGTAGAGTTGAGATTATTAATAGGGAATTTAACACACAACCATATACACACCCATCCCCTCGCACATTCGCCTACATCATAATTTGAACCTTAGACCTCTTGAAGAAGAGCCAAAGCTTGAACCATTGTGTTGTTCCCTGGGACCATACATTTGATGTTTTGCTCTAGTTATTTAGAGAAATGAAAAAATAGTCTCTCAGAAGTATAAGCTAAGTATTAATAAAATAAAATCATTTAAGAATGTCCTATTTAGAAGATGCACTAACTAGGGAAGTAATTTTGAACCTATAAAAGACAAAGGGAAGAAGGAATTTACAACACACTATATCCAAGCAATAAATAAATTACTAAAAGTAATTGTCAAGGATTAGAATATTGGACATAATATAATGGTTCTTAATAGTATATAAATTAAATTGACATTGGTTAGTGTTGGCCATTTTATATTCATTGGAAATTTTTTATAAAGCAATAATATATTTGTCTCTTTTATTTTTGGATAATAAGTTGAAACAATTTTCTAAAATCCAATGCATTTAATGATTAATGGGGAGATGTCCTTTGGGGTCTAAAACAATGGAGAGAATGAGTTTCATAAAAATTTTGAAGTGAAATCACCAAAAAATCTTATGCATTGACGTTCGCCCTTCCTTAGGAGCGAACGTCCCTTGCACCCTTTCTAAGGGCAAATCGGTTTTGAAAGCAGTTGAAAGAAAAAAATTAATTAAAAGGTGACAAATTGCGCTCACCCCCCCTTAGGGGCGAATAGGACATTCACCCTTTTTAGGGGCGAACGTGCCTTGGCATCACCAAGAGCAGTTGCGTGCCCGAATCAAATTACGTTCACCCTAGTCGAGGAGTGAACATACCATTCACCTCTCCTATGGGCGAACCACTTAGTGCGCATGCCTGAATCAAATTACGTTGGCCCTAGTCGAGGGGTGAACACACCGTTCACCTCTCCTATGGGTAAACCACCTAACGACAACAAAAAATCATGTTCGCCTTCCCTTAGGGGTGAACGTGCCGTTCACCCTTGAATTGGGTGAACCTGTTTATATTAAGATCATGCGCATTTGAAGGGGCAAAGATAAATCGAAAGAATGGAACTTTAGTCAAGATGTTGAATTTTACATTTAATGAAGGGCACTCTCAGTTACTCCATTTTATGGATCACGAAGAGGAAGGTGAAGGGAAACGAGCCTTCATGATTTCCAATGTATCAGAGACAATCTGAAGAATTTAATATTTTCTCCTAACAGGTGCACCTCCGTCCGAAGTTCGAATTTTCAAGAATTTGTTCCCCTGGTGAATGTATTTTCCAAGAATTCAAGGAGGATTTTGCTGATTTTTTCTTTGATTCTCAGACATTCTTCTCTCGTATGTATTAAATGAAAGAGGCAAAAACCTCTATAAATACTAGGTAAATTTCATTGTAAAAGGGGGGGTTAGACATTTTGCGAGAGATCTCTCCAAGCTCTCTACATTAATACAAGGCATTCAAGCTTCTAAATTTGTGAGTGATTTTGTGTATGATATCTTTCTGTGTGTTGTGCTTCTATCTTACATCCGCCTTTCTCTTTTGGCTGTTAAGTTTAAATTCTATACTTGGATTTAAGTATTGCTATTGAGAGAGGGAATGCTGGAGTAACATTTTGGATGTCATTAGTGTAAGATCGCAAATAAATTTTGTTGCTCTTTCTTCTATTAGGTGTTGTTTCTTGCTTGGGTTTTTTCCTTCTAGTTACTCTAACACCAATTCTGCACTTTGGCCTATGGCCATATTTTCCATCTATTTTTGTTATTTCCAATTTTTTTCCTACATCCTTAGTATTTTTCCAGTTTTAAAATTAGTTCGGGAACCAACCCTCTCTAGATATTGGCACGGAGGACATCTCTTTCCTTCGAACTTTCAATGTTGGTCGTATCTAGGGTGCATAAACATAGTGTTTATTGATTAGGAATATATTTGACCAACAATTTTTGGCACGCCTGGTGGGACTTTTAAGGTTCCACTTCCAGTAGCATTAGGTTTGGTGTTTGCCTTCTTGCTTGAGATTAGAACATCTGGCGACTCAATTTTTACCCAAAAATTTGTAAGTGTGAGGACGACAAAAGCTTTTTTCTCATGAATACAAGATCAAAAGCCAAAAATCCTAATAATCAAATTAGATTTTATGAACTAGACATTCAAAAGTTAGGAGAGCATCCTCAAATAGCCACTTTTTGATGAACATATTCACTTTCGCATATCTCATCCATACCACCTATTTCATCTTCCCAGTTAGCTTGTGTGTTTTCTGCCCCTATGAATCCTGTAAGCACTGCCACCAGTTTCCCTCAGTATTCGCCTAGTACAACCACTAACGTCCCGAGTCCCGCTCCTCATATTCCTATCCACATGGCCCAAAATCCTTCACCACATCAACAACTTCCAAGGCAATTTTTGGCTTGCAATAGCTCATGAGCGCTGAATCTATAGGCACAAAATCACGTACCTCATGCTGCTTTGAAGGCTTTACCCACATATGATGGTACTGGGAAAACTGCCTATGAGCATATCCAAGATGTAGCCTCTCTTGCAACTATTCATGATATAACTGATGAGGATGTGATGATAAAAATTTTGGTCCTGTCATTGAGAATGAAATTGTTGTATTGGTACCTGTCTTTGCAGCCAGGTACTATTACCTCATGGGATGAATTGGCAGATTTGTTGATTAAGAATTTCCATGAACAAGCTGATCTGTATTCTCTATTGCACCATTTCACCTCAATCCAAATACATCCGCAAGAGGAACTTGTAGATTTAAATATTTGGTTTGCGCAAAGTTGGCAGAGGGTCCTAGATGGTTTACGACCAACTCATGAGCAAGCAACATTTTATTATCTTTGAGCACTCAGTACAGATATTGGTATGGTGGTGCGCCAGGCCAATGTGACTACATTCCTCGATATCTATACACAAGCTCAAAATACCGAGTCATATTTAATTGCTATAGGTGGGCTTCCTTCGAAGGTGACGATGCCTATCCTCCCTAATATGCCACAATATCTTTACTCTAATGCATTTTTGTAGCCTATGCCATCAATGTATCTTATTCCTTCATGGAATTTGAGCTCTCCTCAAATAGCTCCTATCCTTGTTCCACAGTCATCTACTATGAGCTTTCCATAATTTTCCATCCCATCAGTAGCATCATAGGCTTCAGCCATTTCTTTTCCAACACTGCCAACACCCCCAACACCCTTATCATTACCTGCACCACCAACACTCTTGTCATTGCCAGCGCCAAGTCTGTCACCCAATACAAATCCTCTCACGACCTTGTTGCAAGAAGTAAAATCCAATAATGCGGCTTTGAGGATGATATATAATGAGCTTACTACTGTGATAAAAAAGCAGGTGGAGGCTGAGTTTCGATCAAGAAGGTTTTAGACTCCACCCATAACTTAAGAACAAGTATCTATTAGCAAGGAACCTGAGAAAAACACCATGATCGAAGCAAATGATGAGAGCAACATATCCGAAAGGACATATTGGTGTTCTACATATAATGATACTCATGGTGAAGACACATGTATGGTACATCTAAACTATGTTTAGACATTAACAAAAATTTCTTCGGGTAGCAAGTCAACATGATTAGAGAGATGGAGTGTAATTGTATGGTGTCATCCCTAGAGAAAGTTTTAGTCCTTACTAGGTCTAGAAAGAAGCCAATGACTATTGATCCTACAGACTTGCAACCTTTGAAAGTACTTGTGACTCCAAAAGCGCAAGAATAAAAGCGGGCATCCCCGAAAAAGATTCATGATGTTGAAAAATTTAAAAACTCATTACCTGATCAAGCACAAGATAAGGCATAGGTTCAGCCTTCAAATTTGCAATGCATCAATACTGCTTCATTTCCTAGCAAAACTAAGGAGCAAGCTAAGGAAAGACTCAAGTATCCTTCATTGATGAAAATGCAAATATTCGATGCTATGCAACAATATCGAGACAATATGAGTGGCCTTTAGAAGAAAATATCTCACCTGCTCATGGCTACAGTATCATGGAAGAAATGAAGAAAATTTTGACAAGGATTAGCTTGTTTGATGCATTACAATTACCTGGGTAGATTGATTTATTGCAAGAATATCTGAAGACTGCCAAAGATCAAAAGAAGGATCATTTACAAACAGTCTTGGCTCAAGTGCTCCCCAATTCAGCAATAGGGAAGAATTGACCTCCCCCGTTTTACTTATCTTTGAGAATGGAAGGGTGGATCATGCATAATTGTATGATCGACTCTGGTGCTGCCACTACTGTCATGCCAAAGGCAGTATGTAAAGTAATGGGAATGGAATATACAAGAAGCAGCCCAAGAGTTTTACAATTGGATGGTATGCCAGTTAAGACTGTTGGAGTAATCAAGGATATTCCAATAGTGCTCCATAGCATGCCACAGATTACCGTCATCCATGAAGTGGTGGTTGTTGATTTAGAGCCCTACTTTAGCATGTGCCTTTCAAGAGAATTTATAGCTAAGCTGGGAGGTTATATTTCCCTGGATTATTCACATTTGGAGATTCCATTCAAAGGTAGGCAAATTCACATTCGTAATGAGAAGCCCTCACCTTTTCATATTAAAAAAATTGAGGAGGCAGAACAGGTCCCAGGCACGGTGAATATGATGACCGAAGAATTGGATGAAGTTGGCTTGGTTGAAGAAATACCCCAGGATCTTGGTCTGGAAGATGAGTTCCTACTGACAAATTTCAACACTATGATAAAAATAGATATTGGTTGTTATTCAATTCAGAAGATAGAGAAGTCCCAAGAGCAAATCCTTGAATCCCCAAAACCTATTTTGCATCAGTTATGGAAGTTGTTCTTTGATGGCACTCACTATAAGAATGGTGCAGGAGTAGGTGTTGTGTTGATTTCCCTTGAAGGTATACAAAACACTTACTCCTATAGATTGACCTGGAGCTATACAAATAATGTGGCTGAATACGAAGCGCTATGCCTTGGCCTAAAAAAGGCCAAAAAATAAGGAATCGAACAACTGTAGATTTTTGGTGATTCTCAGCTTATTGTTAATCAAGCTACAAATAAGTGTGTATCAAAGCAACATTACTTGAAGGATTATCGCGATATATTATGGGATATTTTGGAAGCATTTAAAGCTTTGAATATTTAGGAAATTCGTCGAGAAAAAAATAGACATGCTGACATTTTAGCTTCCTTAGGTGCTAATTATTCTCATGTTGAGCAAGTGGTTTGCAAGCCCAAGACAGTAAGGGTGATTTACACACCTTTAATTCCTGATAATAACCTCTATTGGTAGGTGTTTGATAATGATGAGCAAATAGTGATTTTTTTGCTAAAAGAAGCTGCCAACGCAGAAGATAGGATTCTTATGGAAGAAGAAAAGGAAGGTATGATTCAATTAAAAAATAATCACATTCCTCGAGGTTTGATTTCACTAGAAATTTTATTTGATCAAAGCGATAGGGCTGATAAGAATAGGATTAAGGTGGATGCTAAGGAATTCAGAGAATTACAGTTGGAGCCAAGAAAAGTTATCAAGATTGGTACTGGTTGTGAACCAGATGATATTGAGGGCATTAGAAATCTATGCTTCGAATACCCAAATATAGTAGCATGGAGTTATCAATATTTGAAAGGATATGACAAGAGCGTGATTCAGCATACTATCGAGCTACAAGAAGGAGTTAAGCCTTTTTGGTAGAAGCAACACCCTGTTAATCCCAAGATTGAGGTTCTCATGAAAGCAGAGTTACTGAAGATGCTTGAGGCGAAGATCATATACCCTATTAAGCATTCCACCTGGGTGGTAAACTTGGTTCTTGTAAGGAAGAAGAATGGGTACATATGCCTATGCATCGATTTTCAAAATTTAAATCAGGCATCACTTAAAGACCACTATCCTCTGCCTCATATAGACCAATTCTTCATGTCGTGGCTGGTGCTTAGAGATTTTCCTTGCTATATGGATTTTCTGGGTATAATCAAATTTGGGTTAAATATGAATATCAATACAAGATAGCATTTACAACTAAGTGGGGCACATTTGCTTACCAACGGATGCCCTTTGGACTTTCAAATGCTGGAGCTACTTTTCAGAGAGCCATGGACGTCGCCTTTGGTGAGTTGCTAAATAAAATCATTATGATTTATCTTGATGATATGATAATGTTTTCACATTGCAGAACATATCATGTTTTCCATCTAAGGCAAATATTCGAGAAATATCAAGAATTTGGGATTTCTATAAACCCGAAGAAGTCAATTTTTTCTGTCAAGGAAGGAAAATTTTTGGGACATGTGATTTTGCAGGAAGGATTGGCAATAGACCCTGCATGAGTGGAAGCACTTATGAGTTTGTCATTACTATCTAATAAGAAATGTTTGCAGTCCTTCTTTGGACAGATAAACTTCGTACGTAAGTTTATTACTGATTTTTCCCAAGTTGTCAATCCCACGACTGAGCTCCTAAAGAAAAATGTGGAATTTAAGTGGACAGAATCCAGGAAGCAGGATTTTCAAGAAATAAAAGAGAGAATTACTCAAGCACCAATGTTAATCAACCTTGATTACTCCAAAGACTTTATACTTTATGTAGTGGGTGAGCAAGTGAGCTATGCTGAAGTACTAACGTAAAAGCAACATGATGGCGAAGAAAAGCCTATCGCTTTTCTAAGACAGGTTATAGCACCACATCAAGAAAAGTACAACTTTATAGAGAAACAAGTTTGTGTAGTGATGAAGGCCTTGAAGAAGTTTCACCACTTTGTTCCTCAGAGTAAAATTATGATTTATGTCATTCATCCTGATGTTCGAAACTTCATCATTCAAGGAGAACTGGGTGATAAAAAGGGCTGGATGGGTCTCAAATATCCAGGAGTATGATGTAGAAATTAAACCAATGAAACTGATTCGTGGATGCACTCTGTGTCAAGAGTTTGCCAAAAGCGTTGTTGAGACAAGTCGTGAAGATATAATTTGAGCAAATAGTGCATCAGTCAGCAAGGAATGGACCGAGGAACTCATTCAATATTTTGTTTCTGGAAGGTGTTATAGCCACCTTAACTCCTCACAGTGCTAAAGGTTCATATTACAAGCGCTCAGGTATGTACTGTTGCCCAACGACCTATATTATAATAATATTGATGGTATACTTCTTAGATGTGTAAAATATTATGAGAAAGAGAAGATTATGGAAGAATTCCATTCTGGGCTATTAGGAGGGTATTATGCAAGCAGACCTATGACTCTAAAAATTATTCGGGTAGGGTATTATTGGCCCACTCTGTTCGTCGATTCACATAAGATAAGCTAGCGGTGCGATAGTTTTCAAAGATATGTGGGTCGAGTTATGAAAGGAGCATCACCACTACATCCGATCCAGGTGGAAGCTCCCTTTTAGCAGTGGGGTCTCTATTTTATAGGAGTTATAGATCCACATTCCTCTACCAAACATAAATATATTCTGACCGTGACAGACTATTTTATCAGATGGGTAGAAGCTATACCTACCAAAAAGATAGATCAGAAAACTATTATTTATTTTTTGGAAAGCCTTATTACTCGTTTTGGCATACCGGATTCTTTAGTCATCGACAATGGCACTCCCTTCATTGGAGCCAAAATTACAGAATTCACCAGTAGATACGGAATTTACCTGAAGACCTCTTCCAATTATTACCCATAGGGGAATGGATTGGCTGAGTCAACTAACAAGAATCTGCTCCAGATTTTGAAGAGAACAATGGGTGACAATAAGAAGAGTTGGCATTTATTATTAAATCAAGCACTTTGGGCTGATCGCATTTCAATAAAAAAGTCAATAAAGACCTCCCCGTACACTTTGGTGTATGGAAAAGAAGCTATCCTTCCTACGCATATTGAGCTCCCTATGCTCCAATAATTGCAAATGTTTCATGATGATAACAAAGAAAATGATTTAATGGAGGTTATATGGGTGCAATTGTTGCAATTAGAAGAAGAAAGAGAGCGTGTCTTCCATACTTTCATAGAACATGCTGCTGAGATGAAGAAGTGGTTCAAGAAAAAAATGACTAATAGAAGCTTCCAGGTGGGTGATTTGGTATTGAAGTGGAACGAGGAAAAATTGAATCCAGGAAAACATCAAAAAGTTAACGCAATATGGGAAGGACATTTTCGAATTTCTATTGTTTCTTCTTCTAATGCATTCCAAATTTGTGACATAGAAGGGTATGAGCTCCATATCCCAGTGAATGACATTCATATGAAGCTTATGTTTCATAAGATTTCGAATCAAAGATAACATCCTGTATATATGTAAATATTTTCATGCATTTTAAACAATTCTGCATAGGCATAAATATGTTGTAAAAAAAAAGAAAAAAGAAGAAATGATGGTTAAGACGTCATTTGTCCGAAAGAGAAAAAAAAGAGGAGAAAAGAAACTCAAAAATGGGTAAAGCAATGATAGAGTTTCGCATGTGCTTGTTGAAATAGGTGAACGTCATGTTTGCCTATATTTAGGGCGAACGCACTTGGATGATGTCATCTAAAAAAAAAAAGAGTGATAAGAAAAAGAAAAAAAAATTGTTTTTTCTTTTTTAGAAAAAAAAAAAAGAAAAGCCATTTTTTGAGGAGGCGCGCTACGAGATTTTAAAACACATTCACCCATGAATTTATAAGCACATGAGAGGGTTTTTTTACTGAAGAAGATATTCCCAAGGAGTACATGGCGATAATCAAAAGTAGTGGGCGATAAATTCGAGTAATGATTTTCGAACGTGGGAAGCATTTGAATTGATTTTTCCAAGGTAGCAGTCAGAATTAATGATCGAATGAGTAATGGACGGGTTGTTTTCCCTAACAAGATTCTAGCGCTAGGGCACATTTTTCTATAAGATTGCACAACACAGAGGCCATGTTTTTTCAAGAGGATCAGATGACGAACTAGAAAAAATATTTTCGTGCCTTGGAAAGGACATTTGAATAGTTTTTGAAGAATATTTCTCCCTAAAGGTGCACCTGCATTTAATTCTGTAATTACTGCAATTACTGGTAGTGAATTTATAAATCTTGGGAGGTAAAAGGCTAATTTTATTTTTTCACCCTGATTTTTTAAAGTCTTTTGCTTCTTTGTATCCTTTTCTTTGAAGTGTAAAAGAATTTTTGAGATTTCGAAGTAGGGAATTACAGAAGAGTCATTGCTTTTGTTTGGAAAAATGGGCAGACATGGCAAAGAATTAGCAGAGGTGCAAGAGGTCACAGAAGCAAATCCTGCTAAGAAAAGAGAAAGAAGTTAAAGGGCCAAGAAATCCTAACAAATTGACTATGTTGGCCTGGATCCTTACAAAGATAATATGGTTAATATTGGTGATTGTGTGATCACGCATAAAGGAGTTGACCAGTTGAGGGAAGAGGTTGAAGCTGTAGTAAGTCAGGGAGTTTCCTATAATAGTTGTCTCATGACACCTCATAATTCGTAGCTTTCATGGTATCTTTGTTTGCCTATACATCCTTGCCACGAGCTTATTCAGTTAACTACACAATTTTATGACTCCTCTACTAGGGCCATCCAAAATTCCAGACAAGAGATTCTAATCACAATTACATCGGATGAGATTCAAGAAGCTTTCACCTGTGGGGTAGGCACACCGAATTATGCAGTAAACAAAAATATCCATACGGACGAACAAGAGAATAAATATGTCTCCACAGTTATAATGAGATAATTCATGGAAACTCAGATTGTCAAAGATCCACATATGGGGTAGCTACCAAGTTTGCCTAAACTTCTTTTAGAATTCAAGTGCCAGGACATCTATTCCATGCTTTCATGGATTGCTAGGTTACCCTCAGATGAAATGGTGCATAAATGGTAGGCAGCTATGGCTCAATGTATTTCCAAGGTGGAGTTTTATTCACCCGCTGTTATGAGGTAGGGCGGAATCTGATTTATTTTGATTGGGCCAAATTTATTTCATGGAGAATCAATTCGCAGCTACAAATATTGCAGTAAGAGAAATCTAGATCATTTCGGTATACGTCGTTGTTAGTATGGTTTTTATTTTTTCAGATGTAGCGACATTTTTCTTTTATCGCTGTTACACAGATGGACAAAAGAATGAACCTCTTCCAGTTTATAAGTGGACTCAAGTGTTAACAAAGAAAGAGTCCTACAACTTTAATAGCTGGTTTTTAGGCCCCGCCATTGAATTGCTTTGTGGCAGTTGCGACCGAGTGCCTCACGACTTGAGAGATGCAGTTGTTTCGAAGCAAGAGGGAGATATATTTTTGCTTACTCAGGGCGTGGTAGTTTGAATTTTTGGATATAAAGGTAAACCATTTTTGTTGCCTTATTTTGCTACTACATACATTTTTGCAATGGAAGTGGTCTGCCAGATGGATTATATCAATGATATATATGTCTCTAGACGAGGAAAGAAGACAACTTGTACTATGCCCTTCAAGTTTGGGAGTATAGAAGTGAATCAGGTTGGGAAAAATCACTTGCTGACGGTGGCACTTCAAGACTTGGGTTTAATTGAGTTACCGCAATGTTGGCGCTATGACCCACTCGAATTTTTTTTGGAGTTTATTAAGGTAAAATCCTTTCATTGTTGCCCATGCCCAAATATTCAGAGGTGATGAAACAATTTTGATGAGACATACATGAACTGGCATATAGATAAGATGTCCTCCCTTCCTCCATGGCACAATTACTACGAGCAGGAAGTGGAGTATAATCCAAAAAAGAATGCAACGCATATTCCTCCTCTGGGTTTGTTCACAACTATCCAAGAAGTGAATCCTTATTGGATGGAGGAGAAAATTATGAATTGGTGGGTGATGCGCGTTCATAGGAGGAAGCCGTATAATGCTTATGAAATGAAGCTTTATACCCAATTTTTTGAAGTTTATGATAAGCTTGTGAAATCTTATCAGCCCGTTGCTTTTGCCACTATTTTATTGTAAAGTTTTCAGCAGTCCGAAAGTGGTGAGAGCGAACCTGAGGAGGAAAATCCTATAGTTGAGGATGACACCAAAGAAGAAGAGGAAGAAGAATAAGAAGAACAAAAATATATCTTCAAAAGGTGATCACAAAGGATGAATCACCCTCAGGAGGAGGTTTCTATGCTCAAAAAACATAAATGACCAATGGCACCTCCATTTCCTAAAGCATCTAAATGACCTCGCACTATCGTAGCTACTACTTCCATTGTGATAGCACCCATGTTTTTGGGTACTACAATTTTTGCTACGCCAAGTTCTATAGTTGCCTCTATTCCGGTAGCAATGCTTTCACCCAATGTTGAAATTCCTACTTTTGTAGCACAAATATTTCCAATGGTGTAGCAGAAAGAGGAAGAGTAGCTTTCTGAAGATTCTCATGTTGAGATTCTGGATGAGGGGATGGCCCTAAGTGTTGTCGAACTGGAGGTAAATTAAGAAGAGGATGCAGTTGTGCAACCTCCCTCATCTAAAGAATAAGTGGTGCCCATGCCCCAAGGTACATCATCTTTTCCCTCTTCTTCTCTCTCTCATTGAGAACACAACTATTTCTTCTTTGGTCCCATCTGTTATGTTTTTTTTTCCTCCACTTTATATCTCTCCATATTTTGGTAGTCCTTTCGTTTCATTTTCTAGAGTTTCTTCTTCCGCTTCGAATTCTTCTATTTCTAAAATTATTATTGCTTCTTCTTTCATTCTTGCCTCTTCTTCTTCTATTTCTTTTAGTTCATATGCGTCAGGGGCAAATCCTTTTTTTTGTCCCCTTCCCTCAGTCGTCACTTCCTCTGTTATTACGACTGTTAGCACCCAAGTTCCATCTAAAATTAGTATAACTATAGCCATGCCTATGTCTTCCACTTCCTCCGCTCTTTCTCTTCCTTCCACCATTCCCATGTCCATTCATTCATTGCAATCTATGTCATCCTTGTCCACTGGGCCTGGTTGCCCAGAATTTTTGTTCCATTTATACCTTTTTTGGAGTTGCAGACTGTCCTAGATATAAAGGTAGCTCAAAAGTAGCCAGACATTGAAAAATTAAATCGAGCGCATCTGAGCTCTTCCCAATGGTTAAAGAGTATGCGATGAAAGGAGGCTTTGATTTTGGCACATCCAATCAAGAAGGTGGCTTTCGATCCAATTGCCAAGGAGGATCATATGGCAACATTCACTCCACTATTTTAGAAACCTCAAGGTGAATTGCAACCTAAAGACTATGTTTCTGAGACTATCATTGAAGATCTCACGCGGATTAATCCCATTGAAAAAATGGGTAATATGCAAGTTGATATGAGTTCCTTGTATTTGCACAGGAAGCATTATAAATAGAAATATTTTGAAGTGCAAAATAAGGTGCTAGATCTTGAAAGCGCCTTTTCCAAGAGCAGGGTGACAAGAAAATACAGCCACTAAAAATGAATACTTGTGTAATCAATTCCAGGTGCACTTGAAGGAGCGTGATGCTGCTAGAATTGAAATGCATAATCTTCAGCAATAGGTCAAAGAACTCAAGAAGTAGCTAGAATCCAAAGTCGCGCCTGTTTTAGGATTTTCGTGTGATAGTGTAAGAGATATTCGCCTTCGCTCCGCCCAAAATTCTACCAAGTTGGCTGCACAAGCCGTCAAGGTGTTGCAGTACTTATGGGAAGCAGGGATACAAATCCAGCTTGGGCAACAAATGATTGATTCAGTGGAGGAGTTGTTGTCTCCCCATATGGAGACGATTGTGAAGATACAAGCATTGTTGAATACGTCTTTGAATATTCGCCCTCTTAGTGAGATGGATTATGCCTAACCTTGCGAAGCTATTTTCAGTGCATAGACCTTGTAAATGAAGGGCGGGATGTCCTCAATACTATTTAGTGGGAGCATACTATTTCAATGTCTCATTTTGAGACTATTGACCGGCTGGGTTTCACTACCTTCTTGGATGAATGGGGCAAACCTATTTCGATGGAGCAATTGCAAGAGCTCTGGAGTGCATTTATTGAAGATATTATGGATATTAACACCTTGACTGATCCCCTTAATAAAGCGTAAATGTTGCCTCTTATTGAAAAATATACACGTTTGGAGTTCTCTTTATGAATTAGCCCAACATTCGAAGCACCTCAGCTTGATGGATGTGCAAAATATTTGCTTCGTTTATGAATCCCTCAACATTCCATGTTTATTTAATACTAAAGCTTGACATGAGGCTATTCATACCTAGGAGGCCTTTTCAAAGGTTATCATAGAGCAATAAAAGCAAGCAGTGGTGAATCACGAAGCAGCGACAAAGGCGACAGAAGAGGTGGCACATGCGGAAGTACTTCGCGTTGCAGCCATGGTAGAACAGGAAGAAGCAAAATGCACACAATAGGCATCCAAGAAGAAAACTTCCATAATAAATAAGGCAACAACAACTGGCAAAAAGAAATTTTCACCCAATGGATAAAGGCCTGGGATCGCTTGCATCCATGCGAGTTGGATACCCCGTGAGTCACCAAGAAATATTGGCCATTTTGTATTCATTGGAAATTTTGTACAAAGCGATAATATATTTGTCTCTTTTATTTTTGGATACTAAGTTGAAACAATTTTCTGAAATCCAATGCATTTAGTGATTAATGGGGAGATGTCCTTCAGGGTCCAAAACAATGAAGATAATGAGTTTCATAAAAATTTTGAAGTGAAATCGCTAGAAAATCTTATGCATTGACGTTCACCCTTCCATATGGGTGAACATCCCTTGTGCCCTTCCATAGGGGTGAACATCCCTTGCACCCTTTCTAAGGGCAAATCAGTTTTGAAAGCAAAATGAAAGAAAAAAAATTAATGAAAAGGCGACAAATCGCGTTCGCCCTCCCTTAGGGGTAAACGGGTTGTTCACCATTTTTAGGGACAAACGTGCCTTGGCATCACCAAGAGCGGTCGCATACCTGAATCAAATTACATTCACCCTAGTTGAGGGGTGAACACATCGTTGCCTCTCCTATGGGCAAACCACTTAGTGCGTACGCCCGAATAAAATTACATTTACCCTAGTCGAGGGGCGAACACACCATTCTCCTCTCCTATAGGTGAACCACCTAGTGACGACATAAAATCATGTTCGCCTTCCATTAGGGGTGAATGTGTCATTCACCCTTGAATTGGGCGAACCTGTTTGTATCAAGATCGTGCGCATCTGAAGGGACGAAGATAAATCGAAAGAATGGAAATTTAGTCAAGATGTTGAATTTGGCATTAAATGAAGGGAATTCTCAGTTACTCCATTTTATGGATCACGAAGAGGAAGGCGAAGGGAAATGAGCCTTCATGATTTCCAATTTATCAGAGGCAATCTGAAGAATAAAATATTTTCACCTAATAGGCGCACCTCCGTCCGAAGTTTAAATTTTCAAGAATTTGTTTCCCTGGCGAATGTATTTTCCAAGAATTCAAGGAGGATTTTGTTGATTTTGTCTTTTATTCTCAAACATTCTTCCCTCATATGTATTAAATGAAAGAGGTGAAAACCTCTATAAATACTAGGTAAATTTCATTGTAAAATGGGGGGTTAGACATTTTGCGAGAGATCTCTCCAGGCTCTTTGTATTAATACAAGGCATTCAGGCTTCTGAATTTGTGAGCGATTTTGTGTATGATATCTTTCTGTGTGTTGCGCTTCTATCTTACATCCGCCTTTCTCTTTTGGCTATTAAGTTTAAATTCTATACTTGGATTTAAGTATTGCTATTGAGAGAGGGAATGTTGGAGTAAAATTTTGGATGTCATTAGTGCAATATCGCAAGTAAATTTTGTTGCTCTTCCTTCTGTTAGGTTTTGTTTCTTTCTTGGGTTTTTTCCTGCTAGTTAGTCTAACACCAATTCTGCACTTTGGCCTGTGGCCATATTTCCCATCTATTTCTGTTATTTCCAATTTCTTTCCTACATCCTTAGTCTTTTTCAGTTTTAGAATTAGTTCGGGAACCAACCCTCTCTGGAGATTGGCACGGAGGACATCTCTTTCCTGTGGCCTTTCAATGTTGGCCGTATCTAGGGCGCATAAACGCAATGTTTATTTATTAGGCAGATATTTAATCAACAATTAGCTATTTTAAAAATTAAAAAATGGATTCAAAGGAGATGGAGTCTCAATTTACAATATTCCATGACTTCTATTTTTAAAAGTTTTTTCTCTTATCATTTTCTCCATTTTAAAAGTTGAGAACTAAGTAATAAGCAATGGCCCATGATTTACAGAAAGCATTGACTTATATTTAAAACAATAGAACAATTATTTTTTTAGAAATGGAAGCTATGTAAAGGGTTTTAGTGTGAATGAGAATTTTTGGATATTTGCATGAGCAGTACTATATTTTAGTGAGTAAAATCCTAATTTAAGTTAGGCTAGATCTATTGGTCATATTATGATTTTTCTAGCGAAGTTAGAACCTTAGGCCACTTTAACATCCAATATTTTTTTGGCTTTAAGGTGACAAGTGCTAAGCTAGTTGTTACTATTCAATACCATAACAATGCCTCTATATCCTCATTCTTAATATTATTCATCACCTAAAATTTTGACAAAATGAGTTGTATGCTTATAATGGGGTCATCTTAACATTGATGTTATATATGTTGCTTATATGTTCTTATATTATTAGATGTTTATTAAAAGGTCATGGTTTTAAATAAGGGATCTTATAAGAAAGTGATAGTCTATAAATTAAAAGGAAGGTATGCTTGATTATACAATAAACGGGGAAGGGTGAGTTAAAAGCAAGATAAAAAATACATTAATAGAAGGTATGTAATTAGTATGAAGTTTGATTTTTTTTCTTTTAGTTAGTTATATGCGATTGAAATGAGCCTCACCCATATTACATCATTGACTATATAACGACATTACAACAACTTGACTATTATGCAAGTATCACCTAGTAAGATTCAAACCTGGGTCTCCTCCTTGAAATTTGATAACTTGTAAACCCTAAAACACTAATAAAATATCATTAGCTCAACCAGTTGAATTTTTCAAATTTCAAGGAGGAGATGTAGGTTTTAATCTTACCAAGCAATACATACATAATTCTCAAGTTGTTGAAATACCACTATATGGTCATGATGTAACATGGATGGGAGTCAATTCAATCCCACGTAACCAATTAAAAAAAAAATCGAGCATAATCTAACATGATATTCAAATCGATTTTAGTTATAGTGGATGTTAGAAGCATCTCTATAGGCTATCGAAGTTTCTTAGTCATGAATTGTATGTAATACACAATCTTCTTTGCAATGGCATGATTCTATGTACTAGTCAGTGTTATTTATTGGTGTTCAATCTCCTCTTTTAAGAAAACTCCAACAATATATTAACAATGCTTAATGAAACAAAATAAAGAAGAAACATTGATCTTGAAGCCTTGTAATATTATAATAATCAATATACAATATTATATCTTGAACTAATTAGGGTGACATTTCAAAATGATGTAATCATATAAATATGCATTTCAGTGACACTATCATATGATCCTCTCTTATTCATGTGAAAACTTGATTTATGACATTGTGTCAATTTACTTATACAAACACATTTGTATAAGATTAGCTAACAACTACAAGCTTATATAATATAAAAAATAAAATCTAACCCTTAAGTAAACAACACATACTTTAAACGATGAAATCTTGGGATGCTCTTCTTCTTCATATACAAGATGTTGTTTCTTGTAGCATATTCTTATGATGGAATTTTGTTCTACTTAAATAATAGTTCTCTAAAGTAGTCGAGAGTGACCAAGTTGTTAGTAAATTAGAATAAGCCTTTTAAAAAATAGAAAAGTAAGAGGATGGTTAATAACTCAAAGCAATGCAAACAATTGAGTGTCATATTCATCATAAGATGTTGTCATAGACACTACATCCTATGTGAAAGCATCAATGCATGTTTATATAAAACTTTTGTTGGAATAAATCAAAGACCTATTTATATTTAGCTTAGTCAAGTATTGTTTCTAATATTTAATATCAGTCAACTATTTTCAAAATTTATATTCTCCCTCACAATTGAATAATGAAAAGTTGTATACAATTGTTATTCTTGTCATTTTAGCCCATATAAATTAGGATTTTTATCACTAGGTTTGTTTTTGTTTTCATTGTATAAAAATAAATCTTTTCAATATTTACAATTTAAACTCCTTTGTTTGATATTTATTACAATCTTATTTTTGATAGCTAGTTTATCTCTAATATTCATCAATCTAATACATTTTTATATTGTTTGTTTGATATTTTAAATTTATAACCTTAAAATGAAATAAACGTCCTTATATATCTTTGTGATGGTTTAGTTTTGAGATTATTTTATCTTGAAAGACATTTATATTTTATCTTATTGAAAACATCTAAGGTATAACTTGGATTCTATACTGTAAAACAAAAAAATTGTTTCAAATGTTAACAAGAGATCTTACCTTCATATCCACAAATAGAGGATATGATATATTATCATTGACATATTTTATTTTTGACTAGCCAATAACAAAAAAATATAGGATTTTTTAATTAGTTTCTTGAGTTAAAATGTGTAGTATGTTCCTCAAATCCAAAGATAAAATATCTAAGAGCAAAAACTAGAAAATCCAGTGATGCTAAATCAATATTTAAAAGTGTTGTTTGTGGTGGAAATGAGTTTTTATTATATTACAATGAAGATCTAGAGCACCATCCAAATCCCTCCTTTAAATCTTCTCATTGCTCTGCTTCCTATGTAAACAAGTCATGTCCTCTTATTTGTAGCATAGACCTATCTCCTTCCCCATTTAGTTGTGTAGATTTACTTTCTTTGTAGAAACAATTATACCTATAGATTTTAGGCCATTATATTTACATAGATCTCAAACGTGTATAGAGGTATAACAACAACAATATTGATCATCTACACCTAGATTCATAAATGATCGATATAAAAAAATGATCTCATCCATACTCTAGACTTAAATGATAATATAAGTGGAATTATTCTCATTCCCCTTTTCCATCACTAAAATAAAGCTAATGAAGAATTGCTTGATAATTTGACAAACTCAAAATATAATAATTTCTCATTTGACATCTTAAACTATTGCCTACAAATTAGTTGCAAGTTAGTGATACAGAATTTCTCATAGACAAAATGATAACCATTACGAGTTTTTGAAGTTGTTAGACCTATTTGAATTTTTTGATGTTTTGAGATATTAATATTTGTTGTTAATAGTTTTCTAGTCTACATAAAAAAAAAGTTTTGTTGATCATTTTGTAATAGGATGATTTTTAGGATTCTTTTCAAAATAGAATTTAATTAGCTTTAAATATCTAGGAAGAATTCAAGTGACAATATGATTTGAAAGTCATTGATATGATTATTGTCAGATCAGTGCTTAGAATTGAACGCAATGTAAGTATTGAATTACATCCACTTAGTTAATACATGAATTTTGTACTTTAATTATATTGTGTATTTAGTTTTTTTAAATAGTTGTAATTGAAATGAAATTCACATATATAGAAAATCATTGTAATCCATGGTATGGAAAGAGATCAAATAGTTACAACAATGATGCTTGGGATCAATTATGCACTCAATGAGAAAAAATAGATAGAAAAAATAATTCAATAAAAAGAGTAGGTAGCTAGCAAAAGCACTACCTTACAATGATCTCAAAGGGAAATGAAGTGACTCACCAATTTGGGAATATAAGTCTTAACATTTGACTGTAAATACAAATATTAAATATTATAAAAATTCATTTGTATACTTAATCATTCATATCTATTATATATTCATGTGATATTTGTTTAAAAATTTGTATTGTTATATTCAAGAGTTGAATCCTAACAATCATTTACCCTCAAATTTTAAAATTTGATTATAAAAAAAGGATATAGGTAATTCAAGAGGACACTCGAATAATATGCCCATCATCCATTGTAATGAATTTTAATGTTATTAGATTATTTGAGTCTAAATATTGCCAATGCTATTGATATTTTATGTTTTTATTTTTATATTTATCTACTATGATTATAGGGAGGAGTTGAAGAGGACATTGAATGGAATGATGAAAAGGAAAATGACTACATTAGTAAGGAGGGAGGTAATGACAAGGAGAATAACAACCATGAATATGTCAATAAACATGGAGATGTGATGGTGACGATGATGGAATTTTATAAATATAATCATATGTTCATTTTATGTGATATCCATCAACATTGATGTCATACATATATGTATATTTATAATGTTTATTTTAACATATAATATTTATGCTCATGTTAGAATTTGTGAATATGGGTTGTAAATAGTTAGACATAAAATTCGATAAATTGGAAAATAAAATCAATAATCAATTTATTCAATTAAAATTGTTGCAAGGCTACAAAAGGTAAAAATAACAACTCATGATCAAAATTTTAACATAATTTAAATTTAAATTATGTTTAGTTTTATTTTTTAAAATTTACTTATGTGGGATTGAAATGAGCCGTATATTATATTATGACCTCATGGCGGCATTACAAAAACTTGACAACTATGCATATATCACTTTACAATATTCAAACCTAGGTATCCTATTATGAAGTCAAGGTATTTAACCAATTGAACTCATTCTATTTGATCTAAATTTTATTTAAATTTAAATAACTATATTTTTATCCTTTTAAGTTTCAAAGCTATCTAATGCTATGATAACATTATTTTATATAAATATTTTGACACTAATCCAATACCAAAGTACTAATAATTATTTGTACCATAATGTTAGGTTGGATCTACAAATCAACTCTACAACATGAAATTGATGCTAAAGTGATTTAGAAAAGTGCTTGTTAGCACAAGCTACGTCATTCTTCCACTACAAAAAGAAATCAATATCAACATTACAATGATATTACAAGAGATGATATGCCCTTAAAATATAGTAGTGAAGCTTATAAACATGAAGGTTTTAAAAAATATTGGCAATTATGGTAGTTCAATTACTACCATTACAATTCAAAAACGAAAACAATCGTGTAGATAGAGGGGGGAATAAGTTAAAGTGATTATGCTTAAAATAGAATCGAGAATTTAATTTTAGTAAAAGGATGGGCAAGGCACAACTTGCAATTTTTCAAAGGTATAATAAATGTGATTCATTCTTGAGTGCAAAATAGTTAAGTTAGGAAGGGACGATTCACTCATTGACCCAAGAGTGAATACCATCCTAAAGAGTGAATTATCGCTTGAGGTATGGTATTAGAAAATATATTTTTTGACATAGATCTAATGCATGGAGTTCAAGATAATAATACGAAAAATAATCTTTTGTATTCAAGTGACATTAGTGAAGGAAATTGATTTGTTAAAACCATTTAGAATGAGTTTAGAGGTAATTTTGGTTTACCAAGCATCAATTTTGCTAAAAGATGTTGCCAAATTAGGACTCCACTAGAAGTAGAATTATTTTTACCTTAGTTAAAAGTTAGATTAAATTTTTTCTAGATGATGAGTGGCTATTGACACATATTTTTGTACCAGAATTGTTTCATTATTACAATTATATGATGATTATGATATGTTTTCTATAAATTATTATT
This sequence comes from Wollemia nobilis, assembly GCA_028583015.1. NCBI lineage: Eukaryota > Viridiplantae > Streptophyta > Pinopsida > Araucariales > Araucariaceae > Wollemia > Wollemia nobilis. The sequence goes on along the minus strand of JAQPPZ010016869.1, from coordinate 10,851,588 downwards.
GAATAAAATGTGATTTTTTAGGAAAAATGATTAATTACCATAATCTAACAAATGTGTTTGATTTATATCAAATTTGTCCGAGTTCTGAGAAAAATGTAGGAAAAATATATGGATGATCAATGAAGAGATTGTCGAACTTTGGAGTGCACCTCGGACGAGAAAAAGAACCAATAGAGTTCGGTGACAATAGTAATTGATCTTGTTACAGATGTTGATTACTGAAGTATGTTACTGAAGGTAATTACTGAAGGTAACTACTGAAGGTAACTATTGAAGGTAATTACTGAAGGTAACTACTGAAGGTAACTATTGAAGACAATTACTGAAGAATGTTTTACCAGTAGTTACTGAAGGATAATAAATACTGTTGACTTCAGCATGCCACATCATATTTGGATGACACATCAAGATGGACGACACATTAAGTTGGACGATAATTGATATTTTCTACCTAGCAAAATATTTCATTTCTCGCATACTATTTGCAGGAATATTTCAAGTTGACAAAGTTATTATTTGCTTTATAAAGTTTTTAATCAGTTTATTTTGGGAAGTTTGAGATATAAACACAAATATTGTTAGACTTTCCTAGAATATAGGACATGAGGTCCTAATGTATATATTGTGAGTCATTTAAAATAACATTATTTTTTAGGATTATTAGTAGGATCCCACTTGGACTAGTCAAAATATTTATAAGTCCAAGTAGGAGTATGTATTATGATTAGGTTTTAGATTATTTTTTATTAATGTATAGTCATCAGTCCACAAAATCCGCATGTTAAATACGTGGAGAAGACTATTTAAGATTGTATTAGTCGTAGTATAAATTACATAGAAGACCTTGAAAGAGGTCTACACTCTACACTCTACACTCTACACTACACACTACTCTACACTCTATTCTCTATTACATCTATTGTTACATTATAGTCTGTTCTAAGTTTACAATTATGAAGAAACACATTCAACATGTACAGTTGAAGATCCAGTAATAAAATAGCATTTTGTTCTTCAAATATGGTAATCTGTATCAATTTCATGTGTTATTTGATTTCTGTCATGTAAATTGTGTTTATTTGTTACTTGCATTCATAGAATAGACATAATATTAGTATTAGATATAAAATCTAGTTACTGAATAAAGTAAACTAGGGGAGAAAGCTCACACTGCCCTCTAGGAGGTAGGGCCCACTCCTATAGACAGTCCCTGAGCTCTCACCCCTACAATAGGTTAGGATTAGTTAGCCTTAAATTAAATTGCATTTCAAATTACATAAAATAAAATAGATTGCACGAGGATCCTCACAAATAAATTAAATCATGTTTACAGTAATTAAGTGCATCAGTAAATCAATTCATTAGTAATTAGATGCATTAGTAAATCAAGTCATAGTAAAAGTAAAACATAATTGCATTCATTTATCATATCCTCCATCATTCATTTATGCACAAATTTAATTTTGTTCATTTACTTTTCTGTACATGTGAAGATTGAAAAAAAACTTGAGCTAAGCTTAGTATTAAATCCTACGATATAATCTATACGAGATTGTTACTCTTTAAATATGACCTTGATTTACCTCGGATTGATAAAATTAAATGTAAGCTCTATAGCCAATCACTAGAATTAAGAGCTAAGAGCTCATTTATATAAAGCATTTTGCTATTTTTAGATTATTAGAGCTTTTTACTTGTGATCAAGCTTGTAATATTAATTCAAACTATGATTTATGAAGAGACTATGCATGGCTTGTATGGATCAACTATATATTTTGACCTATTTATTCATGGATGTATGATTCTTATGGATATTCCTTCCCATATATTGTTAATACTCTCACTTTATTATTATAAGGTTTTTATGGATTTTATTGTATCAATGTTATTTAATCTCTCCTAAAGATTTCAACTAGATCACCAATCACATTGCTATGATCACAAGATTGTATTTGTTTCATTGCATTTAAAATTATCACATCCCTTATTCTAAAATAATATTTAGTTCAACTTATATGAGTTAGTCTATATTGGAGTTAGATATTTTACCCATAAATAGGGGATTTACTTGATCTCCTTTCCATGTCAGACTACGATCTCATATGCACACAAATCATACTAGATAAATTTATTGATCAATAACCCTAGCATGTCTGGTAGGAATCACTGGTGTGATTTCTATATTAAATTGTACCTACACCACTTGCCTTAGTTAGATATATCATTTTGGACTTGTAATTTAGATCTACACAAATTCACTTTAAATCTATTACGATATGTTAAAATGTTTGTTAAAATTACCAGATTCAACCTAACCTATAAATGGTTTATCAAGTTTATTTGTTTTGACTACATATTTAATTATATTATACTAATTTTCATATGTTTTTATGTTTAAATCATAAATTTTTATGAAATGGTGGCTCTATAAAAAAAAAAAACTAATAATTTTGTCTTAGATTCAAAATTTTACATTAGACCCTAGAAGATTTTTTTACTATTTTTGGTTAGACCAATTTGTATTATCAATTTGAGGTATTTTAGAAATAATGAAAGCTTATAGGTATCCATCAAATCGACTCTTTCTATTTTTTAGAGCTATTTTAGATTTTATAAATGTTATATACAAAGTTTTTTAACCCCTCATGAGAGTGATTCACCCTATATCTCCAAAGGAAGCTCTAAATATATGCAAGTGCCTCTTTAAGTTACCTACTCATCCTCAAGAGCAATTCACCTCATATATTCAAAGGAATATCTAAATATATGCAAGTGCCTCTTTAAGTGACCTACTCATCCTCAAGAGCAATTCAACCCATGAAGCCTTGAGACACTCTAAATACATAAATTTGATCTACTTAGCTATCCATTGTGATCCATACCTATTTCTATGATCCAATATCTCCACTAAGGCATAATATATATAGACTATAGGTTAAACATACAATTTTTTTGAGAAACTTTCAAAAAAATCTAAGCACCCTAAAGAGAGATTCACTTTACTCCTTAAAGAGTGATTCACTCTTTGGAGTTGGAATTTATTTTCCTAGTTTTTAAACCTAAATTTTGGGTGTTTATAGGATAAATGCAGGCTTCATAAGTGCAAAAATACAACTTAATATTAATAACATAAGATCAAATTCTTGCTAACTAGAAAAATAAATTGATCTAGTAAGATCACTCACTTATCAAAGGAATGATTCTAAAGGAAAGAAACCTATAACCATAATTAATATCTGAGAATAATAAGGGATACCTGTAGCTTTTAAGGCCTAACACTTAATGTAATTCTAATATAAAATTAATTATAGTATATAAATAAAGTTGCAATATAAAGAACTCAATAATGAATTAAACAAATCTAGAAATAATTTAGAAATACTCATAGAATAATCACATGAAAGTACTCACAAAAATACTAAAATTGATATAAAATAAAGGTCTACTAATGCATGCTATCTACAATGCATTTTCGATACCAATTACAATTATTTGTCACAAATATATATTAGTATGTGACTCTTTATATGAATTACTCTTGACCTTCACTCTTCTTTGAAACTTTTCACTTTCCTATTCTAAGGACACATGTGCACTGTTACACAATGGATACTTGTGCACATCCATACTCACAACACTTGCACACTTAATTACATACCACTTGTGCATCTCCTGCATATTATTACATTACATGAAATATAATCTCACACTCTAATCTAAGAAACACCTAATTTAATATTGTACCAAGGTGGTACATTGGCATGTACTAAATAATGTAATATTATCCAACACCCCCCTGCATTAATTGGTTATTGAAGACTCTTGTCTTCAATACAGTATTTATATTTCAATTCACTTTGCATTGTATACCTTCATCTTGATAAGATTCCTTTTCTTCTTGCTTGTATTCATATTTAGTTTTAGCTTCATATTCTTCAGTTTCTGTGTTTTCTTGAACTATATTCTTATCATTGAATTCTTCTAAAAGAATTATCTTTTTGCCTTTGTTCTTTATATCATATGTCTTCTTTGGTATAGTGTCTTCTAAACATTCACTTAAAGCATCATGATAAGATCCTAAATTAGATGAATGTGATGTGCCTATATTGCATGAAATATATTTTTCAAAAAAAATATTCATGTATTTTTGCTTTCCTCTTAAGAGATTCAATCAACTCTCTTTGTTTCATGCTTTCTTCTTTGTAATATTTGAGTGTCAGCAATACCATATATAGAATGCTACCAATATCTAAAGGAATTAGAATATCATATTTTCCATTATCAATTGTTTCAATGATCCTAGCATGTAGATAATATTCCAAAGTTTCAAGACTTCTCCTATTGCTTCACTATAGATCAATTTTGTAGCTAGATCTATGATTCCTTTAAATTTTGTAAGCAAATTTTTTATTCCAATTTTTATGACATTTGATCTTTGTTTTTTATTATGTTTTCCATGTCATTATCCATTGATTTCCTAGTTTTTGAATAACAAATTTTAAAATTTTTAAGTTTTGCAAGAACCTTTGTAGTGGAATACCTTATGGCTCCCTAATTGAATAGAAACTAGAATGTTTGTAAACTTATGAATTCCTAAATTTTGAGTAGAATTCCTTGACTCCATAGTTAAATGGCTGCAAATATTCTATGATTTTTCAAGTTTCAAGAAATATTAGTGAATAAAACTATTATTTAACCCTTTGAAAAAATAAGACTTCAGAAATATTAAATCCTACTTATCACTCCAAAAAGTAGTTAAGGCATTAATTTTTCTATTAAACTACTTATCTCTCCATTAGAATTTTTTAACCTTAACAAAGAAATAGTAAAATATATACTCTATATTTCAAAATTTTAACCTTAGGGAAAATTTAATAGACTTAAAAAATCCTTGGTGCTATGTTAAGTGTTTACTTTGACTGCTCGACTACAATCATGTGAGGCTTTAATACATTATGATTCTTTGCTTGGAACACCGTTAAAGGCTTCTACAAAAATATTTTGAACTTTACCTATTTACTTCCTTCTTGTCACATGGTGGAGTGAATGAAAAATGACTTGGCACTTAAGATTTATTTTAAACCTTCTAATGCTTAGATGAATGTAACACTTCAATATCCTATTTCCACCTAGTGCACATGACAAAAAACTCTTTCAGTATATTCTCTTTCATGCTCTACTTTAGACTAGAATATATTTTCTTCTTCACTACGAATTATGCAATTGCTTTGTCTTCTCTTTGTCTATCTCTTGTTCTTTTTACGTCATTTGTAATGCTTCTACAATGGTAGTTCTTATCTATAGCACTATGATACTTAGAATGGTGCTTTATCACCTTTGATTCCTGTTGTGGCTGATCCACAACACACCCCAAAATTGGGGACCCACCTTTTTGCAGGTTTGCAGAGAAAATCTCAGTGACCCAGATGCTAAAAATGAAGAAAAAAGGCAAAAAAAATGCACAAGTGTAGAAAGTGTCACGAAATCGCAACATGTTGCGAAATCGTGACATGTCACGAAATCGCGACCTGTCGTGCCATCGCTACCAAAAAATAGAAAAGTGTCATGATATCGTGACATGTCACTCCGTCGCTGGTAAAAATAAAAAGTTGTCGTGATATCACGACATGTCGCTCCGTCGCTGGCAAAAATGAAAGGTGTCGCGATATCGTGACATGTCGCTCCGTCGCTGGAAAAAATGCAAAGTTGTCGCGATGTTGCGACATGTCGCTCCGTCGCTGCCAGGTAGGAGAGAGAAAGACAAAATGAAAAGGTGTCACGAAATCGCGACGTATGGAGCTACCACTGCTTGGGAATGAAAAGTGTCACGATTTCGCGACGTGTTGCTGCAAAAGTTGTACGGATTGGAAAATGGTCACGATTTCGTGACAGGTAGAGTTTTCGCGGCTCAGACGAAGCAGGATGCCTTAGAAAGAGAAATTGTCGCGATATCGCGACATGTCACATTTTTGCGGCTCCAAGCAGCTGAAGGTGTACGGAACGAAAACGGTAGCGATTTCACGACAGAAAGTAGGAAGAGGGTGCCAAGCGAGAAAAGCGTCGCGATTTTGTGACAGAAAGTAGACAAGAAGAACAAAACAAAAATATGTCACGATTTCGTGACATGTTAAAAAATCGTGGGTCAAACTGGTCAAACAACATGATGCGAAAAAATGTCGCGATATCATGACAGAAAATGGCAAAGAGGTTCAAGGTGAAAAAATTTCACGATATCGCGACAGGTCGCAGTTTCGTGGCTACGAAGCAGCAGAGTGTACGAAAGTAAAAATGGTAGCAAAATCATGCAACTTTTGGGAAAGCATGCCAGCCAGAGAAAGGCATCACAAAATCGTGACAGGTTGAAGCCCGAGTAGTACGGATGAGAAAGACATCACGAAATCATGACAGAATCGAGCAAAAGAGTCCAAGGCATAAAAACATCGTGAAATCGTGACGGGTTGCAGCGAAGGAGCAAGAAGCGGAGAAATGTCATGAAATCGCGAAAGGGTGCAGCCGAAGGTGTACGGAATAGAAAAGGGTCACGATTTCGTGACAGAAAAATAGCAAGGTGTACGAAATAGAAAAGTATCACGATTTCATGACAGAGAGCTGCCAAAGTGGAAGAAACAAAAAAACGTCGCGATTTCATGACAAAAAGCAGTGCCGAATGAAAGATGTCGCAAAATCGTGACAACATTGAGCAAAAGGGCATGAAGTGTGAAAAGCGTCGTGAAATCGCAACAGATCGAGTGAAAGGGCACAAAATGGAAAAGCATAGCGATTTTGCGATCGATTGCGGCCAAAGGTGTATCAAGCAAAAAAACGTCGTGAAATCGCGACAGGTTGCAGCGGAGCATTCGAAAATGAAAATTGTCATGATTTCATGATGAAAAACAGGAAAAGGGTACGAAATAGAAAAGTGTCACGATTTCGTGACAGAAAGCCGCGAAAGGAGAAAAAGCAAATTGCGTAGCGATTTCGTGATGGGTTGTGGCCGAGAGTGTATGAAATAGGAAAGCGTTGCGATTTCGTGACATGTCGCGTTTTCGCTGGGCAAGAAGGCTAGGAGGTTGTTGGGCAAAAAACGTCGTGATATCGCGACCTGTCTCATTTTCGCTGTGCTGGCAGGGGAACAGGCTGCATGCAAAATAATGTCACAATTTTTGTGGGACCATTACAAAAGGTGCAAAAAGCATAAGGCACGTGGCATATAGGTGTCAGGGTTTTAGAAGCGTTACATGCAACAAAATATTTCAAACATTTCGGCATCGAGCATGAATCAAAAGCAACGAAAAGGTAAGGAATTTGAAAGGCCGCATGTTGGAAGGTGAAACGAAGCGACACAGGGAGAACCGAAGAGCCACGCCAGACAGTATAAAACCAGAAGTGCAGATTGAAGATGGGGTTGGAAATTGTTGCTTGTAGAGTTGCAGAGACAAGGGCTGCATGCCATTTTGGGCCTGCACTTGGGCAATTTCCTTCATTTGTTCTGGATTTGTAAAACCTGGAACATTCGTAATTGTAATTGATACATCATTTTAATGAAAAAATACAGAGAGTTGGCATTTCATTGATGAGAAAGAAGGAGTCATTTTGCATGCATGATTCAATGTATTATCTTTCCCTTTCAGATTTCTAGGCTTATAGGTGAAGTTGAATGCAAGTTTTCTTGGTTGCTTCATGCGAATGTCTAAATCTGAAATTACATTAAAACCCCAGAAACCCGCACCTAGCTTATCTGGATTGTGTGAATTTACAGGTTCAGTAGGTTAGGTTGCATGCAGAAACCTCATTAGCTTCGGTTTTATCAATCAGAATGGTCGCACTTTGGATATAATTTAGTTTTACTTTCATTTGCATTTCTCTTATTTTCAAACCCTTATTTTATTTTGCATTTTAATTACTGTATTCAAATAAACAACTGAAAATCCATCAGAACTAAGGATCAAAATATATTTATTTCTTAGATTTATTCTCTTTGAGTCCATTGCAAATTCAAATTAAAGTAAACTATAGTGCCCCTTGTTAACATCCACTTGCAACCCTAAGGTGTTCCCAACATTTACATTGAACAACATCATTGGTGTTAAAGAACCAACATAACAGGAACCTTGGATAAATTACTTTCTTTGCAAGCAGAGGATTTTTGGGACTCAGATCCTACCGAAGAGTGTTCTTTCACAATTGGATGAAAACACCACTCAATAGATTGGCGCTAGAAGGAGGGCCCGAATTGGTTTACTCTACTTTTGATTTCATACATGAATAATATATTTTTGATTTAATATTCAAATCATATTTTAAAGTTCATAAATAGCTAAACTGCAGCTTTTTTTTTCTTTTGTTGCAGGTTTTACGTTGAAATAATCGAGGGTTTCATCAGACAGGCTGGACCCACCGCGTCGTATTGTGACCAGGTCCCAAACAACCAGGGAAACCATTTTTCATGACCTTACTGGTACTCCCAAGAATAAAACCAAGCAAGTCGTAAGTTCACCAGTCACGAAAGACCTATTTTCTCTAGGAACATCGAGTGGACTTACGCCAGTAATATCAGTTGCCCCTAGTGTGCCTATAGTCAATAATATTTCTACTGCTATTGTAGGGTTGTCTTCATCAATTTTGAGTCAAATGGCTCAAGCTCCAGCAGCTCCTTGGTATGGAGCTAACAATACTCCTTTGAATATTGTTGGGATATCCATGAAATCCCCAAGAACATTGAAATATTTTTGCCTAAATACAAACCAGATGGCCCAAGAATAGCAGAAGAACATATCCAAGCCTATAGGGATGTTTTAATTAGGATGCAAGTTCAATATGAAGATGTGGCCTATAGACTGTTCCCCATGAGCTTAGATCCAATAGCATATGAATGGTATATATGCTTGCCAACTGGTTCAATAACTTCTTGGACACAAATGGAAAACACCTTTGTTAATCAATTTAGGTCACCCTTGGATCCCACAACTATTTACAATCAGTTTATTACATGCAAAAGAGGCCAGGGGGAACCGATCAGAATGTTTAATCAGAGATTCCAAAAGTGCTATAATAGAGCAATTAGGCACTTTGCTATTGATCCCGTAGTGGCTTTACAGATATATTTTGGGGCATTGGACCCCATGACAGCCATGTTCACAAGACGCAATCCTCAAGTCACCACGTTGGCTTTGGCCTATAATGAAGCGATGACTATCGAGCAGAAAATGACACCACAAGGCTATGGGTTTACCTAGATTCCTATAATGGGACAGTATGCTCCATATGGTCAAGCTCCCTTGGCAAATCAGCTCATGGCACCACAAATGCCAAGCATGAACGCCTTCCCATATCAGAAGCCGTATCCACCCACACCTGCATATGCACCCATTCCAATCCAACCAATCACATCCATTCCACCTGTCCCTACATTTTTGCATAATAGCCAATCAACTATGCAAGGAACTAGCCAAGTTAATCCTCAGGCTATAGTTCCTTTTCCAAATCCAACCCCGATTCAAAGTGTCAATCCATACGGGAATCAAATTCCTCAGAACCCAACTCAAATGATGAATCAAGACCCCATTAATTATGCGAATCCAACGGGGGTTAACAACAATGTGATTCCTGTTGAGTGTTAATTTGTCATATTACAAATAATAACACGCAACTTAGAGTCTCGAACAAAAGACTCTTTCTTGCAAAGAAATAATTTATTTTATTTTCCTTCCTTTTATTATTTCTCCAAGCTTCTTTGTGAAACAACTTTTACGTATATAAAAGTGAATTTCAATTTAATACATACAACTGATATATCCTGGAATAACTCAAATCCTACTGATATCTTTTAACAAGGGGCCTTTGTTGATTCTCAATGAACTTTATAATCTTGACTTGTTTGATTAATAAAAAATAAACAAAAATCCTTTTGATGTTCTAATATTCACAATTTATTCTAAGGTTAATCTGTTCGTTTTATCTCTATTCAATAGTTCTCGTTATTTCAATGTTAGTTTCTGACATGAAATTAAGCATATCAAGGAATAAAATAGAAACTGTTATTTTTGAGTCACTGGAAAATAATGAAGGATATTAAAATGGTTAACGATCTCCTCCCTACAAAATCCCAAGTTAAGAGATGAAGTCCCCAAAACAACCCAACCGATCAGATCTGTACTAACACACAATCTAATCAGATCAGATGCAAGACTCTAAGGAAAAGAATATAACTGCATCATTCTACCATTCACCTATCGTAACCCATCCCATGGCGTAAACGAAATAGATACAAGACAAAATGATGCAACGGAAAGATTGACAGTAAAACAATAGTTTTGGCTTCGATCTCCTTTTGATTTTACACACAAAAGTCATGTTACCAAAGAAAAATCCTTTATTTCAATAAATAATGCTTTTTGTTACAGTCTCCAGCCCCGTATCCATCTACATTTCTGCTATTTAACCTTTCTGTCGTGCGTTCTCGGCTGTTCCATGACGCTTCGTTTCGACTCCGGGACCCTTCGCTTCAATTCCCGCCTTTTGGTATTCTAACCTTTGCGTGCATTCGTAACGCTCGATCTCTGTGGCCAGTAACTATTGTTATGAAACGTTACTCTGGTTCTGTCATTTCTGCCACGTGTCCTACGTCTCCTGCACCTTTCGTAACGCTTTCCCACGGAAATCTCGACTAGAATTTGCATTTGGCCTCTTCCGTTTCCTAGCCGCGATAACGCGACATGTCACGAAATCGTGACATGTCACGATATCGCGACATGTTCTTGGTCCGTACGCCCGTAGTAGCTCGTTGTAGCGATATCGCTACCGACTTTGCTTTGCCTTCTTTTCAAAAAGTGGTAGCGATATCGCTACCACTTTGGTTCCGAGCCTTCCTTCGATGAAGTGGTAGCGATATCGCTACCACTTTGGTCTCGAGCCTTTTTTCGATGAAGTGGTAGCGATATCGCTACCACCTTGCTTTCACGCCTTTGCTTCACGAAGTGGTAGCGATATCGCTACCACTTTTCTTTCGAGCCTCCGCTTCACGAAGTGGTAGCGATTCGCTACCACCTTTCTTTCGAGCCTCCGCTTCACGAAGTGGTAGCGATTCGCTACCACTTTTCTTTCGAGCCTCCGCTTCATGAAAAAGTAGTGAAATGATTACCACTTTCAACCTTGTGCTTCCTCTCGGCAACTTGTAGCGAAATCGCTACCATTCTCAACTTTCCGTACGCTTCCAAAAAATGCGTCACGATTTCGCAACACCTCTTTTCTTTGCCGTCGACACGTCACGATTTCATGACATCCTTTCTGTCCTGCTATCGACACGTCACGATTTCACGATAGATTTCAATTTTTCGCAGCGATGGAGAGACAGGTCGCGATTTCGCGACATGTCGCGATTTCGCGACCCTTTCAACACTTAGGCATTTTTCTTCTTTTCTTCATTTTTAGCATCCGGGTCTTTGAGATCTTCCCTAAAACCTGCAAAAACAAAGGTGGGTCCCCACTTGGGGTGTGTTGTGGATGAACCACAACAAATGGCGACTCTCTCGTCAAATGCTCTTGAGCATTTTAGTAAGAACCCAACCTAACACAAATCACAAATTTGAAAACATGGGTTAGCCCATAATCAATATAACTAATGCCCAAAATCAGAAGTACATGAATTATCATAATCATCAAGTACTAGCTCGGTGTGTGCAATGAATTCCTTTCCTTATCATTTGAATTTGATCCACATTCCATCATCGGTTTTGCATGAATGCATATGCGAAATTGTGAATGATTTGTGTATCCTACCGAATATGCCATGAGAAAATGCATAGTCACTCTTGTAGTATTATGTGCAAACATTCAAGACTGCCAAACCCTCTTAGGATCCACTAGTGAACGGTTCATTATATCCCAAAGTTGGTTATGAGTCCCTACTATCTTGAACCCATGTGCAAGTGGATGTGAAATCAGAACTTTGGGGAATCAGACTCCCAACCAACCGAGATGAGAGTTTAACCCTATCCTTACTATTTTGATTTAGAATTCTTTACCTCACTTTGAGCAAAATAACTAAACCAATTATGGAAGAAATGGTCATGCTAGTCTAACCCTCTAGACAATCAGTGGTCTTATTTTTTAGGCAAGACATGATGCCATGCATGGGCCTATCTAACCCCATAATCCAAAACTTATCTTCATTTCTTTGGACCTTGGGGATGACTACCCATCCCTTGCAGAGGACAAGTAGTACGATCCTTACAATCCAATATAAGGATGAGATGGGAAAAATTTATTTATTTTACTTCTTGGACCTTGGGGATGACTACCCATCCCGGTTAGGGACAAATAGTACGATCCTTACAACCCAAGATTTTAAATGTAAATGGAAAATATTAATCTTGTTACTTAGACCTTGGGGATGACTACCCATCCTTTGCAGAGGACAAATAGTACGATCCTTACAATCTAAGACTTAATACGAAATGAAACATAAGAGCTTTGGGGAATCAGATTCTCAACCAACCGAGATGAGAATTTATGCCCTATCCTTACTACTCCATGTGGGTCCAATCAAAGCTTTGGGGAATTAGATTCTCAACCAACCGAGATGAGAATTTAACCCTATCCTTACTACTCTAATTTTAGGCTTTAAGCTCTATGGAAGTGGTCAAAACCACTATTTTTTAGGATCATGTTGCATAATAGGATAGACATGAAAACCATTTTCGCCCAACCTTTTCCTCCAAGTTAGGTTTTGATCATTTTGCTCAAGATCCCTTTTAATGTATGAAACGTGCTTGGTCCTAGATACTTCAAGACTCGGCTTCAACCTTAGGATTTACTTAGATTTATGTTATAACATAACCCTAAGAGGATTCAACATACTCAAATGAATTGCACCTAAGATGCATATGCCACTACGGTGAAATGTATGAAAAGTGAGATGGAACATGAATGCATTATTTCTTGAATTGCAAATGAGATGATTTGTCATGCAAAACTGACTTTTTCATGCATCACAAGCTTCAAATGATCTAAATTAACTGTTTGTATTACATGTGGAGCTTTTACAACATGATTCCAATGTTTCATATTCTCCCAATCTTAGGCATGTGTTCAACATCAAGCTTTTATTCCCTTTTTTTTTTTTTTATAAGGCAATGAAAAGGAAATCAAAGGAACACCACCGCCTAAATGTCCAACCTGCACACAAACGCAAAAACCCAACATTAATACAAGAAAAACCTGAAATAAAAAATGAATACATACTAACATATCAAATCTGCACATCAAGAAACTAAATTACAACATTGACACAAAACTAGATATCTCCTGAAACACACACTTAAGTATCAAATCTGCACACAAAGAAACAGATCACAACATTAATACAAAGCTTAGACATGTCAAAAAAAAAATAATACACACCTAAACATGAAAAATGAAAGCAAGAAATTACAGCGTTATTACATATAATACAAAGCCCAACTACCTCATGCTTGAAAGTAATGCTTCAAGTGCAACCCATTGATAGGTAGTGCCAAATCCTTTCCATCCAAGGTTTTTAGTCTAAAACTATTTTCCCCTAGGATCTCCGAAATCTGGTAGGGACCTAACCAAAGGTAATCAAATTTATCATGTTCCCCCTTCTTCTCATGTCTTTTGTCCCATAACAAAGACTAAATCTGAAATTTTAAACGCCTTGGCCTTAGACCTTTTGTCAAACCATATTTTTACAATGTCTTGGTGTTTACTAAAATGAAGCATAGCTTCATCCCTTTTTTCATCCAAGCGCATTAATTGCGTTAGTCTAGACTCAAGTTTATCATTAGTTCCAAAATAATCTTTCATGAAGTGCAGCGTTTGTAATCTGAGATTTGCAGGAAAAATGGGATCTTGTCCATAAACCAGATGGTAAGGAGATGTCCCTATTGCTTCTTTCTGTCAGCCCAAAGGGCCAACTTAAGCTTATTGTTCCAATCCCGCGGATTCCTTTCCAACAATTTTTTTATGACAATCAACGGATTCTTATTGGATGACTCGGCCAATCCGTTACCTTGAGGGTAATAATTGGAGAACTTTAAACTCACGCTGTTATCAAATGCCCAATTAGCAAACTCTAGAGAGGAAAAGGCCGAACCATTATCACTTACGATGGAGTTAGGCATCCCGAATCTAGTGACAATGTTATCTTCTAAAAATTTAATGACCACCTCTGCAGTAGCATTCTTTGTGGGGATAGCTTCGGTCCATCTCGTGCAATAATCCGTAGCCGTCAGAATATATTTGTGAGAATCGGATGAATTGGGGCTGATAATCCCAATAAAATCCAGGCCCCATTGCGTGAAAGGTCTGGACTCGATTACGGACCGTAAAGGCATGGAAGCGTTTCTGTCTCTATTGGCCGCAGCTTGACATATGTGACATGACCTCACATGAGAATGGGCATCCTTGAATAGTTGAGGCCAATAATAACCGGCTCTGAGGATTTGATGGGCTGTGGCATTAGCGGACCCATGCCCTGTCCCATGTTTACCATGAAACTCTTCGAGTATTCGCACTGCCTCCTCTTGATCAACGCAACGAAGGTAAATACCTTCATGGTTCTTTCTGTATAATGTGCCAGATCTAACTAGAAAATTAGCAGACTTCAAACGCAAGGCTCTGCGCTGAGTAGCATTCAAAAATGATGGACACCTACCATTTAGTAGATAGTACACCACATCTGCATACCACTCCTCCTTGGTTACATCAGCGACTTCATAATGTTGACAAGGAATTGCGAGATCCTGTTCTGCGATTGCCTTAGCTAACCCTTGCCCCCGCACTATCTTCATCGATTGAATCTCCAGATCAAATTCCTGCAAAGTTGAAACCCACTTACCACGCTTCTCACCTAATTCATTCTGAACGAACATGGCTTTGACAGCAGGATCTGGGACGATAGCAAAGACCCTATTGTGGACTATGTAGTGCCTGAACTTTTTTACAGTCTTAACCAACGCATACATTTGCTTGTCTAGGGTAGAATATCTCAGTTTCGCATCTTTGAGAGGACTACTCAGGAAAGCAATGGGATTTTCAATGCCGCCTTCACTCTTCTGAGTTAAAACACTCGCAAAGGAGTGATCTGAAGCAAATGTGTAGATATAGAAAGGCTTCGTATAATCGGGACTCACCAAAACCGGGGCTTTAGAAATCGCATCCTTGATATTATCAAAAGCCTCTATCCTTTCATCTATCCAAATGATCTGGACCTCTTTCTTTAGCATGTCGTTCAAAGGTCTTGCTATCTCTGAAAAATCTACGATAAATTTTCTGACAAAATTGATCTTTCCGAAAAATGATCTCAACCCCTTCTTGCTATTGGGACGAGGAATTTGCTGTATGGCTTCTATTCTCTTGGGGTCAATGGAAATTCCATCCTTAGATATTATATGCCCCAACAGTTTTCCTTCTGTTACCCCGAAGATGCACTTCTTTGGGTTGAGAGATATACCATGTTCCCTGCATCTTTGAAAGACTTTCTTAAGATCCCTGACATGGTTTTCCCTGTTCTTAGAAAATACAGGAATGTCATCGACGTAAACAATGATGCACTTACCAATAAGCCCTTTAAAAGCAAAATCCATAGCTCTCCGGAAAGTGGCACCTGCGTTCAATAGTCCGAAGGGCATTCTCCTGTATGCAAAGGTGCCCCATTTTGTCGTAAAAGCCGTCTTCATCCTATCACTAGGATGGATAAGGACCTGATTATATCCCGAATAACCATCCAGGAATGACATCATCTCCGACCCGTTTACCTTTTGGAGTATTTCATCGATGGTGGGTAACGGGTAGTTGTCCTTTTGGGATGCCTTATTGAGATTTCTGAAATCAATGCACAACCTTATTTCTCCACTCTTTTTCCTCACAGGGACTAGGTTAGCAACCCACGTGGAATGCCTAACGGGAAAGATGATCTTAGCTTCTAACAGTCGCTTCACCTCTTTCTCTATCAAGGGTTCTAATAATGGATTAACTCGCCTTTGTCTTTGCCTCAAGGGCTTGGACTCTGGCTTCAGTGGAATCGTGTGCATTATGACATTCCGATCATAGGTTTTCAACTCCTTATAACTCCAAGCAATGCAATCTATGTATTCTTTTAATGCATTTGCTATGGAATCCTTCTCCCGCTTGGTACATGCTTTTGCTATGAATACCTCCCGGGATTTTCTTGCACTTCCAATGTTAACCAAATCACAAGCCTCTCCAGGAGATGGAACCCTTTTACCTTTTCTTGGTTTGCATCCGATATCAAAGATTTTTTCTAATGAAGCTATCTCATCGTGCATCCCGTTGTTTTTTACAGGATTTTTATCTTTCGAAACTACCTCCTCTACGTCCCTTTCTTCTTCATCTATGTACCGCTTTTCAAATATACCAGAATTAGTGACAAAATGAAATATGTGCCTGTCACTATCAAATACTTGGAAGTTCGTAACATTATCTGGTATCGAGGGACAAGGGACCAACTCTATAGAGAACTTCTTGCATTTCTTATGGTCCACCGGCTTCAACATACTCGTTGCTACAGCTAGGGAGTCTGCCGGACGATTGCCCTTTCTCGAGATCATAGAAATGTTAAAGGCGTCAAACTCATCTATTAAATCTCTGACCCTAGTTCGGTAAAGCCCGAGCCGCCTGTCCTTGCATATGTATTGTCCCCTCACTTGTTTCACCACCAGTTCCGAATCACCAAGGACTTTGATATATTTAATTTTCTTCCGAATGGCCAGCTGTAGTCCAAGAATCAAAGCCTCATATTCTGCCATATTGTTGGTGGCAGGGAACTGTAGTCTGTATGCAGCGAATATAGGCTCCTCGGTCCGAACATGACAATTCAACACCGGCTCCTGCTCCTTGTCCGGACCTGGATCCATCAAATCTTAAGGTCCAAATGTCTTGATGTCCTTCAAGAAAGTTGCGCCCAATCCTTTCATCATTGGTATTTTCGAGTGCTTCTATGTCCAAACAGTATGCTCCCAACTCACCTTCAATGTACTGGATCTCGTTCGGCTTGTTGTAATCTGTGATCATCTCTTTGAGTCGGGGTTCACTGTCAATTCGAATTTGATTGGCCACTCCCCTCCAAGGCAGCCACATGTGTGAAGAGTCTGTCACAATGTAACCGTTTAGGTTCTTACTCCAATCTCTTCCCAATACCATGCCATATTTGATAGGAATATCGAGCACCAATATGTCTATGCGCTGTTGAACTCTGGGTTCTGAATTGACTTGAATATGCACATCACCCAGCTCTCCTACTGCCTCCATGGTTGACTCGTCCAACTGCACCACCCTCCTCCTAGAAGGCTTTGGTGTAAGTCCCAATATTTTACAGATTTCTAAGGGCATGATAGTAGCCGAGGCCCCTGAGTCTATTAAACAATTGTGCAAGTTTTTACTTGCAATTCTAATGGTTACCAAAAAGGGAGGTATATCTCATTTTTCTTTTTGTACAACCACTTGGGACTCAGAACTTTTAGCTTCATGAACTTGTGCAGATGGATTTAATCCTTTTGGTGAACTCACTTCTTGGCCTAATAATCGGGCCATGTCATACATCGATACATTGGCCCTATTCTTCTTCATATCTTCCACCAAATCGTAAGTGAGCTTTTCTCGGATTTGGCAAGTTTTGCATCATCTTAGACTTTTCGACCTTCGATGGAGGAGGGGGATTGACATCTCCTTTAGGGTCGGGAGGGAGTAATTGATTATTAGGAGGAGCAGAGGAAGTTTTGGGCTCTTTAGAACTCCTAGTGTAATATTTGTGATTTGCTTTCCCAAAACGTTTGTTTGCATGAACTTCCAAAGCTTCTTCATCTTCGCTTCCAAAAAATTCTACATCCTCCTCTTCTTCACTTTCATGGGAATGTATGACCTCCGTTAGCATAGACTCCGGTTTCACGTGGCCACAGTGCGGGCAATCATTATCACAAGATCCCCGCATCTCCACGCTCTTCCGAAATGTCTACCCGGTTGGCAACGGGATTGGGTACCCGCCCGTTGTTAGGCTGCGTGTTATACATTCCTTTTCCTCTATGATTGTGAGGTCGGTTATGGCCCATGGCCCGATCAACTTTTTTATTGACATTCCCCACTGTTACCAACACCTTGGCCAACGTTTCTTTCATATTTTCTATGGCCGCTTCGGACCCTTGTGGTTGAGGCACTGCAATTGCAGGTCCAGCTTGTGTTGGCTGCATTAGCCACCTCTGGACTGGGTACAATGGCTTGGGTTTGGGCAGGTGGATTCCATCCTGGATTCCCATTTTGAATGGCTTGAGTTTGGGCGGTGGATTCCATCCTGGATTCCCATTTTGAATGGCTTGAGTTTGGGCAGTGGATTCCATCCTCGGATTCACACTTTGAATGGGAGTGATTGTTGGATAAGTCACTGAGCTTGGCGTGTTAATTGGAGCAAACCCCGACATGGTCAACAGATTATTGCCCATACCGAACCCATGCAAACCCATCGAGTTATTTTGAATCAAACTCCGTGTTTGAACAACGGCATTCGGATAACCTGACAATGGCGTAACTTGGGTGGGTGTTTGGAAGTTGTTCAACATTGGAGCCTCGTGGTGCTACTACCCGGTTCATCATGGCAAATTGGCCTGTATGGGCCATATTGTCCCATCCCACTCAATTGAGACAATCCCCCGCCCCGGCAGGTTCATCTCGTTGCTCGAGAGTCATTGTTTCTCGCATAAGCCAAAGGAAGGGTTGTAACCCGAGGGTTCCTTCTAGTCAACAAAGATGTTAAAGGATCTAAGGCTCCGAAGTATAGCTGCAAGGCAATTGCAGGGTCTACCGCAAAGTGACGAGTCACATTCGTATATAGCTTTTGAAATCTCTGATTGAACGTTCGAATGGGTTCATTGGTTTGTCTTTTGCAAGATACGAAGAAATTGTATGTCATGGAGGGATCTACTAACTGCTTGAATTGACCTATGAACGCAGTCTTCTAGCCGGGCCCATGAAGTTATGGACCCCGCCGGCAAATTTCGATACCATTCGTTAGCAATGTGGTCTAGACTAGCAGGGAAAACTCGACAGGCAACATCCTCGTGAGTAACCCCCTACCTAAACATGTAATCTTTATAGATTTGGACATGATCTTCTGATGTTGTTGGACCATCATGAATGAATTTGGGTAATCCCCTTTCAATGTTTCTAGGCAAGTCGTGGACTCGCCCGGGAATATCTAAAGGGGAACTCCGAGCACCATACCAAAGGGCAGGTGGTCGTTGTTGTTGTTGTTGTTGGGCCATGTTATTCAAAGGTGTCAACCCCGTGGGAACAATTGGAACTCCCGGAACTCGTGGAGACAGATACAACCGGTGTTACTATCCCACTTGAACTTAAGGGTTCGAGGCCCACTAGAGGTACTTGAGTCCAAAGAAATCCCTAACTCAAGTATACCGGGTGGTATTTCAACTTCTAATGTTTTGTTTTTCGGCCTCCTAGCAGTGGGAGAAAGGCTTTGGAAGATAGTTTCCCCCGTGGTTTTAGACCTAGTAGCAATGTACTCAAAGTTGGGCCACCTTGGAAACTCTAGGACTCTAAAAGATTTCTCAACTCTCACTGCCAGATAAAATGTCTAAATGTTACACCTGCAAGCACAATAGGTGGAAACAAAACTACCCACGTTAATTGTTAGAACAAATCAAAATTGCAAAGCAATACATAAGGCCCTCCTTCTAGCGCCAAAATGTTGAGTGTTAATTTGTCATATTACAAATAATAACACGCAACTTAGAGTCTCGAACAAAAGACTCTTTCTTGCAAAGAAATAATTTATTTTATTTTCCTTCCTTTTATTATTTCTCCAAGCTTCTTTGTGAAACAACTTTTACGTATATAAAAATGAATTTCAATTTAATACATGCAACCGATATATCCCAGAATAACTCAAATCCTGCAGATAGTTGTTAACAAGGGGCCTTTGTTGATTCTCAATGAACTTTATAATCTTGACTTGTTTGATTAATCAAAAATAAACAAAAATCCTTTTGATGTTCTAATATTCACAATTTATTCTAAGGTTAACCTGTTCGTTTTATCTCTATTCAATAGTTCTGTTATTTCAATGTTAGTCTCTGACATGAAATTAAGCATATCAAGGAATAAAACAGAAACTGTTATTTTTGAGTCAGCTGGAAAATAATGAAGGATATTAAAATGGTTAACGATCTCCTCCCCGCAAAATCCCAAGTTAAGAGATGAAGTCCCCAAAACAACCCAACCGATCAGATCCGTACTAACACACAATCTAATCAGATCGGATGCAAGACTCTAAGGAAAAGAATATAACCGCATCATTCTACCATTCACCTATCGTAACCCATCCCATGGCGTAAACGAAATAGATACAAGACAAAATGATGCAACGGAAAGATTGACAGTAAAACAATAGTTTTGGCTTCGATCTCCTTTTGATTTTACACACAAAAGTCGTGTTACCAAAGAAAAATCCTTTATTTCAATAAATAATGCTTTTTGTTACAGTCTCCAGCCCCATATCCATCTACATTTCTGCTATTTAACCTTTCTGTCACGCGTTCTCGGCTGTTCCATGACGCTTCGTTTCGACTCCCGGGACCCTTCGCTTCAATTCCCGCCTTTTGGTATTCTAACCTTTGCGTGCAATCGTAACGCTCGATCTGTGGCCAATAACTGTTGTTATGAAACGTTACTCTGGTTCTGTCATTTCTGCCACGTGTCCTGCGTCTCCTGCACCTTTCGTAACGCTTTCCCATGGAAATCTCGATAGAATTTGCATTTGGCCTCTTCCGTTTCCTAGTCGCGATAACGCGACATGTCACGAAATCATGACATGTCACGATATCGCGACATGTTCTTGGTCCGTACGCCCGCTGTAGCTCGTTGTAGCGATATCGCTACCGACTTTGCTTTGCCTTCTTTTCAAAAAGTGGTAGCGATATCGCTACCACTTTGGTTCCGAGCCTTCCTTCGATGAAGTGGTAGCGATATCGCTACCACTTTGGTCTCGAGCCTTTTTTCATAAAGTGGTAGCGATATCGCTACCACCTTGCTTTCACGCCTTTGCTTCACAAAGTGGTAGCGATATCGCTACCACTTTTCTTTCGAGCCTCCGCTTCACGAAGTGGTAGCGATTCGCTACCACCTTTCTTTCGAGCCTCCGCTTCACGAAGTGGTAGCGATTCGCTACCACTTTTCTTTCGAGCCTCCGCTTCACGAAAAAGTAGTGAAATGATTACCACTTTCAACCTTGTGCTTCCTCTCGGCAACTTGTAGCGAAATCGCTACCATTCTCAACTTTCCGTACGCTTCCAAAAAACGCGTCGCGATTTCGCAACACCTCTTTTCTTTGCCGTCGACACGTCGCGATTTCATGACATCCTTTCTGTCCTGCTGCCGACACGTCGCGATTTCGCGACAGATTTCAATTTTTCGCAGCGATGGAGAGACAGGTCGCGATTTCGCGACCCTTTCAACACTTAGGCATTTTTCTTCTTTTCTTCATTTTTAGCATCCGGGTCTTTGAGATCTTCCCTAAAACCTACAAAAACAAAGGTGGGTCCCCACTTCTGGGGTGTGTTGTGGATGAACCACAACAATTCCACCGAAGGAGATTTATTCAGAAGTCGAAGAGCTCAAGAAATTAGTTCATAAACTAAGCAATGACAGGGTTCAACAGCAGAAGTATGAGTCCCATGCCCCTCACCAAAATCAAAATTTTAACAATAGAGGAAGGCACTAGAACACTAAGCCAAATAATGGGGGAGTTCCCGCTCCCATTGCTAATCAACTAGATACTTCTGTAGGACCGAGCCAAACCAATTCTCTTTTGAATCTTTCAGATTTGGCATGGGAAAGGGGGTGCAGATTGCACAACACAAAAGAACACAATGAGAGGAATTGTCCTGAAATTGCTAGATACACTCATTGTCTTCAGGCACAAGTTGATGATTTGGAACTGGTATTAAATGAGGGTCCATCACAACATCAAGATGATAATATTATGGTGATGGAAACTATATATCATCAGGAAGGTGAGAGTGAGGAAGAAGAAGATGAAATTTTGGAACAGGGGGTGCAAGCTTTTCGAGATTTTAGGAAGGGAAATCATGGATACCATTTGAGAAGTAAATCTAAAACCCCTAAAACCTCATCAACGCCTCCAAACAACTCTATTCTTCCTCCTGATACTAAGGCAAATAATAATCCTCCCCCTCCACTCGAAATAGAAATGTCTAATGACGTACAGAAGATAGTAAAATTCGAAAAACCAAACTATGACATAGTGGAGGATCTAAAGAAGTCCAAATCTAGCCTTTCATTCTTGGATGCGGCTAGATTGCCTGGCCAAAAGGAGGCATTGATAAAAGCTTTGAACTCACCTGATCAAATGTGGAAGGAAAAGGGAGTTGAGTCCCATATGATTTTGCGAAAGGAGAGAAGGGATGTCCCGCCATTCTTACTGACTCTGAGAATTGCGGGTAAGAATTTGCATAACTGTTTGGTGGACACAGGTGCCACGAGCAACCTCATGCCTACAAAAATATGTAAAATGCTAGGTCTACAACCTATTTCATCCAAATGTACGGTCTTGCAATTGGACCGTTCAGAGGTAAATGTGGTAGGGACCTTATATGATGTCAAGATTCAATTAAATTTTGAACCCAGGGTCTAGCAGGTTGTAGACATTCTGGTGGTTAATATCCCAAGTAGGTATGGAATGTTACTTGCGAGGGATTGGATGAAAACTACGAATGGCTATTTTTTAATAGACTGCTCACATATGTGGCTACCATGGAAGGGAATTGCAAACCAAATCAGAGTGGAAAATGAACCGAGGCTTAAGGAGATTATAACAGATTTTAACAAGCCGAATGAAGTTCAATTTTCTAAGCCAGAACTAGGAGTTTATGCACTTGATGTTGAGGAAGCAGCTGAAGAGCCTAAAGAGGAGGTGTGTCATGGTAGCTCTTCTGATGAAAATGATTACATGTGGTTGCTCAGGTTCGATGGATCAAAATCTAGATAGGGAGCAGGAGCTGGAGTCGAGCTCACTGGCCCAGGAGGTAAACCATTATTAGCTACTTACAGACTACAATTTCCTTGCACGAACAATGTGGCAGAATACGAAGCATTGATCTTTGGTTTACGTCTAGCATTGAGCAAGCATGTTAAATGCTTGAAGGTTTTGGGAGATTCTAAGTTGGTAGTCAAGCAAATCAAAGGACAGTATACATGCCACGACAGGAGACTAAGCCTTTATAGAACTAGGGTTATGGACCTCATGGAGGAGTTCGATGCGTTCAACATAGCCCTTATTTCTAGGAAAGGAAATAGAATAGCAGACTCTCTTGCAGTCACCGCAGGCATGTTAAACCCGGTTGATATAAAAAGATGTAAAAAGTTTTCCATTGAACTGGTTCCTTGTCCATCAATACCTGATAATGTAAAGAATTTCCGGGTTTTTGAAAGTGACAGAAACATTTTCAAATTTGTCACGAACTCGGGTATTTTTTAAAATCAGGTGATTGATGAAGAGCAAAGGTGGCAGGATGAAACAGAAGATGAAATTGAAACTGCGTATCAATCCAACAAAATGCCTAAAGATGTGGTTTCATTGGAAAAAATGTTCGACATGGGATGCAAGACCAAGAAAGGAAAAATAGTCCCACTCCCTAAAGATGCATGTGATTCAATTAATCTAGGGAGTGCAGACAATCCAAAGGAGGTGTACATAGCAAAGGCATGTACAGAGGAAGAAAGGAGCAATATAATATAGGCATTGAAGCATTACATAGATTGTATTGCTTGGAGCTACAATGATCTGAAGACATACAACCAAGACATTATCACACATACCATCCCTTTGAAGCCAGAATCCAAGCCTTTTAGGCAAAGACAACGAGTTGTTAACCCGCTATTGGAGCCTTTGATCGAAAAGGAGGTTAAAAGATTATTGGAAGCGAAAATCATTTTTCTTGTTAGGCACTCAACCTGGGTGGCTAACCTCATTCCAGTGAGAAAAAAGAGTGGAGAGATTAGGTTGTGCATAGATTTTTGAAATCTTAATAAAGCCTCTCAAAAGGATAATTATCCATTGCCATCAATCGATGAAATTCTACAAATGGTAAATGGATTTGAAATGATGTCCTTTCTTGATGGGTATTCTGGATACAACCAGATTCTTATACATCCAGATGACAGGATGAAAACAACCTTCACTACCAAGTGGGGGCATATAAGAGAATGCCGTTCGGACTATTAAATGTTGGTGCAACTTTTCAATGTGCCATGGATTATGCATTCAAAGGGCTCATAGGCAAATGCATCATTGTGTATGTGGATGATATCCTAGTTTTATCGAAGAAGAGAGAGGACCATGTCAAAGATTTAAAGAAAGTGCTTCAAAGATGCAGAGAACATGGAATTTCCTTAAATCCCAAAAAGTGCATTTTCGAGGTTACAAAAGGAAAATTGCTTGGTCACATCATTTCAAAAGAGGGCATATCCATCGACCCAGAAAGGATACAGGCTATCCAAAACTTACCTCTCCCAAGTAGTAAAAAATAATTGAGATCTTTCTTTGGGCAGGTTAATTTTATGAGGAAGTTTATCTCTAGCTTTGCTGAGATAGCCAAACCTCTGAACAAGATGCTCAAGAAATATGTGGATGTAAAATGGAATGAGGATAGTAGAGTGGCCTTCCATAACATTAAAGATGCCATTTCCAGGGCCCCGGTCCTTATAAGTCCAGACTACTCCAAGCCTTTCTATATTTATGCTTTTGCATCAAAACACTCTTTTGCAAGTGTCTTAACTCAAAAGGGCGAGGATAGTGCAGAAAAACCCATAGCATTTTTAAGTGCCCCCCTGAAAGATGCTCAATTAAGGTATTCAATCCTTGATAAGCAAATGTACGCACTTTTTAAAATGGTGAAAAAATTTAGGCATTACATTGTGCACAACAGAGTTATTTCCATTGTGCCTGACTCTGCTATTAAGACCATGTTTTTACAAAATGAACTAGGTGATAAAAGAGGGAAATGTATTTCCACCATCTAGGAATTTGATCTCGAAATCCAACCTATGAAACTAGTTCGAGGATAGGGACTGGCAAAGGCGATCGCAGAAAATTATCCGCAAATAATAGGCCAATGCGCAAATACAAAATACATTGCTAAGGATGACTGGTATGTTGATATTGTGCAATTTTTATTGACTGGTAAGTGTCCTTCTAATTTGAATTCAACACAGATAAGAGCTTTAAGGCTTAAGTCTGTCAATTATCCGATGAAATCTGGTGTGCTTTACAGGAAGAATCATGAAGGTATCTACCCGAGGTGCTTGAACAAAGAAGAGGTTGCCGGGGTGTTGCGGAATTTCACGAGAAACATGGAACCGGTCACGGTGTGGCCAATGCTACAAGACATCAAATCCTAAGAGCAGGATACTACGGCCCCATATTTTCAAAGATGCACATGCCCATGTACGATCTTGTCATATCCGTCAAGTAGTTGCCAGTAGAGAAAGAAATGCAGCCATGTTGTTACGACTTTGTAGTTGAAATGAGACCATTTGCACGGTGGGGACTAGATTTCATCGGGGTTATTAACCCAAATTCTTTTGATTCTCATAAATTCATATTGACGACTACGAGACTCATCGTACAAGGTGGACGAAGCGATTCCTACTAAACATGCCACCACAGACGTTGTAATTAAATTCCTTGAGGACCATATTATAACAAGATTTGGAATGCCTAATTCTATTGTCAGTGACAATGGTAAAGCATTTATTTCTACGCAATTTGCAGATTGGGCATATGACAACAAAGTGAGCTTAAAGTTTGCATCCAATTATTATCCTCAAGGAAATGGGTTGGCCGAATCTTCAAATAAGAATTTATTGAATACCATTAAGAAGTTTCTGGAAAAGAACCCTCGGGACTAGCACAGCCAATTGAAGTTTGCCCTTTGGGCAGATAGGACCAGAGTGAAAGAATCTATAGGGAATACTCCCTATCATTTGGTCTATGGGCAAGACCCGATATTTCTTACAAATTTGAAGTTGTAGACCTTGCATTTCATACAAGAGTACTTGGGGACAGATGATCAATTTGAAGCCAGGTCAAGTCATTTGCTGCACCTTGATGAAAAGAGAGAAGAGGCCATGAATCACATGAATAAACACCAAGAATTTATCAAAATATGGTTTGACAGAAGGGCCAAAGTTAAATCATTCAGAATTTTAGATTTGGTATTACTATGGGACAAAAGACATGAGGAAAAAGGGAATCATCAAAAGTTTGATTGTCTTTGGTTAGGCCCATATCAGATTTCAGAGATTCTTGGGAAGAATACCTTCAGGCTAAAAACTTTAGAAGGGAGAGATTTTATGCTACCGGTTAATGGATAGATTTTAAAGCATTATTTTAGCCCTTAGGTTGTGAGATTCTGATATTATTCTTTTGGTTTTTGTGGGGATTTTCAGTCTTTGTTTTTATTGTTTAGGATTGTTAGTCTAGCTAGGATTTTGGTGGTGGATTTGATTTCAATTAACATGCTTTGTTAATTTTGATTAAAAAAATAAAAATAAAAAAATAAAAAAAACTGGGATGTCAACTTATGCTTAAGGTTAGGAGAATATGAAATATTGGAATTGTCCTGTAAAAGCTCCACAAGTAACACAAACATCTTAAGTTGTATTGTTTGATTTTGTGATGCATGAAAGAGTCAGTTTTGCATGACAAATCATTTCATTTGCAAGTCAAGAGATAATGCATTCATGTTCCATCTCACCTTACATACATTTCATCTTAGTTGCATATGCATTTTAGGTACAAATCATTAAAGTATGTCAAATCCTCTTAGGATTGTGTTATAGCATAAATTTAAGGAAAATACTAAGGTTGGAAACTGAGTCTTGAGATATCTAGAACCAAGCACGTCTCATACATTAAAAAGGATCTTGAGCAAAATGATCAAAACCTAGCTTGGAGTAAAAGGTTGGGCGAAAGGAGTTTTCCATGTCTATCCTATTATGCAACATGATCCTTAAAATAGTGGTTTTGACCACTTCCATAGAGCTTAAAGCCTAAAATCAGAGTAGTAAGGATAGGATTAAATCCTCATCGAACTTAGGTTGAGGATCCAATTCCCCATAGCTTTGATTTGACCCACATGGAGTAGTAAGGATAGGGCATAAATTCTCATCTCGCTTAGGTTGAGAATATGATTCCCCAAAGCTCTTATGTCTCATTTCATAATAAATATTGGATTGTAAGGAGTGTACTACTTGTCCTCTGCAAAGGATGGGTAGTCATCCCCAAGGTCTAAACGAAAAAATTAATATTTTCCATTTACATCTAAAGTTTGGATTGTAAAGATCGTACTACATGTCCCTATCCAGGATGGGTAGTCATCCCCAAGGTCCAAGAAGTAAAAAAATAATAATAAATAAATAATTTTTTCCCATCTCATCTTTATATTGGATTGTAAGGATCATACTACTTGTCCTCTGCAAAGGATGGATAGTCATCCCCAAGGTCCAAAGAAATAGAGATAAGTTTTGGATTGTGGGGTTAGATATGCCCATGCATGGCAACATGTCTTGTCTCAAAAACAAGACCACTGATTGTCCAAAGGGTTAGACTAGCATGACCATTTCTTCCATAATTGGTTTAATTATTTTGCTCAAAGTGAGGTAATGAACTCTAAATCAGAATAGTAAGGATAGGGTTAAACTCTCATCTCGGTTGGTTGGGAGTCAGATTCCCCAAAGTTCTGATTTCACATTCACTCGCACATGGGTTCAAGATAGTAGGGAATCATAACCAACTTTGGGATACAATAAGGTAATGAATTAGTGGATCCTAAGAGGGTTTGGCAATCTTGAATGCTTGTACATAATACTAGAAGAATGACTATGCCTTTTACGAAAGCAAAATCTCCTAGCATATTCATTAGGGTACACAAATCATTCACCATCTCACATATGCATTCATGCAAAACTGACAATGAAATGTTGATCAAGTTCAAACGATAGGGAATGAAATTCATTGCACACACTAAGCTAATAATTGATGATTCTAATGATTCATGTACTTCTGATCTTTGGGGCATTTGTTTATATTGCTTATGTGCTAACACATGATCTCGAGTTTGTGATATGTTTCAGATTGGGTTCTCACTAAAATGCTCAAGAGCATTTGACAGCAGAGTCGCCATTTGTTGTGGCTGATCCACAACACACCCCAAAATTGGGGACCCACATTTTTGCAGGTTTGCAAAGAAAATCTTAGTGACCCAGATGCTAAAAATGAAGAAAAAAGGCAAAAAAAATGCACAAGTGTAGAAAGTGTCGCGAAATCACGACATGTCGTGAAATCGTGACTTGTCGTGCCATCGCTGTTGGAAAATAGAAAAGTGTCACGATATCGCGACATGTCGCTCCGTCGCTGGAAAAAATGAAAAGTTGTCACGATATCGTGACATGTCGCTCTATCGCTGGCAAAAATGAAAGGTGTCACGATATCGCGACATGTCGCTCCGTCGCTGGCAAAAATGAAAAGTTGTCGCGATGTCGCGACATGTCGCTCCGTCACTACCAGGTAGGAGAGAGAAAGATAAAATGAAAAGGTGTCACGATTTCATGACTTATTGCTGCAAGAGTTGTACGAATTGGAAAATGGTCACGATTTCATGACAGGGAGAGATTTTGCAGCTCAGACAAAGCAGGATGCCTTAGAAAGAGAAATTGTCACGATATCGTGACATGTCACATTTTTGCGGCTCCAAGCAGCTGAAGGTGTACGAAACAAAAACGGTAGCGATTTCGCGACAGAAAGCAGGAAGAGGGTGCCAAGCGAGAAAAGCATCGCGATTTCGCGACAGAAAGCAGACAAGAAGAACAAAACGAAAATATGTCATGATTTCGTGACATGTTGAAAAATCGTGGGTCAAACTGGTCAAACAGCACGATGCGAAAAAATGTCGCGATATCGCGACAGAAAACGACAAAGAGGTTCAAGGTGAAAAAATGTCGCGATATCGCGACAGGTCGCGGTTTCACGGCTACGAAGCAGCAGAGTGTACGGAAGTAAAAATGGTAGCAAAATCACGTAACTTTTGGGAAAGCATGCCCGCCAGAGAAAGGTGTCGTGAAATCACGACAGGTTGAAGCCCGAGTAGTACGGATGAGAAAGACGTCACGAAATCGCAACAGAATCGAGCGAAAGAGTCCAAGGCATAAAAATGTCGCGAAATCGCGACGAGTTGCAACGAAGGAGCAAGAAGTGGAGAAATGTTGCGAAATCACGACAGGGTGCAGCCGAAGGTGTATGAAATAGAAAAGGGTCACGATTTCATGACAGAAAAATAGCAAGGTGTACGAAATAGAAAAGTGTCGCGATTTCGCGACAAAGAGCTGCCAAAGTGGAAGAAATGAAAAAACGTTGCGATTTCGCGATAGAAAGCAGTGCCGAATGAAAGACGTCACGAAATCGTGACAGCATTGAGCAAAAGGGCATGAAGTGTGAAAAGTGTCACAAAATCGTGACAGATCGAGCGAAAGGGCACAAAATGGAAAAGCATAGTGATTTCGTGACTGATTGCGGCCAAAGGTGTATCAAGCGAAAAAACATCACGAAATCGTGACAGGTTGTAGCGGAGCATTCGAAAATGAAAATTGTCACGATTTCACGATGGAAAATAGGCAAAGGGTATGAAATAGAAAAGTTTCATGATTTCGTGACAGAAAGCCATGAAAGGAGAAAAAGCAAATTGCGTAGCGATTTCGTGACGGGTTATGGCTGAGAGTGTACAGAATAGGAAAGCGTCACGATTTCGTGACATGTCATGATTTCGCGACATGTCGCGTTTTCGCTGGGCAAGAAGGCTAGGAGGCTGTTGGGCAAAAAATGTCGCGATATCGCGACCTGTCTCATTTTTGCTGTGCTGGCAGAGGAACAGGCTGCATGCAAAATAATGTCACGATTTTTTCGAGACCGTTACAGAAGGTGCAGAAAGCATAAGGCACGTGGCATACAGGTGTCAGGGTTGTAGAAGCGTTACATGCAACAGAATGTTTTGAATGTTTCGGCATTGGGCATGAATCAAAAGCAACGAAAAGGCCAGGAATTTGAAAGGCCGCATGCTGGAAGGTGAAACGAAGCGACACAGGGAGAACCGAAGAGCCACGCCAGACAGTATAAAACTAGAAATGCAGATTGAATATGGGGTTGGAAATTGTTGCTTGCAAAGTTGCAGAGACAAGGGCTGCATGCCATTCTGGGCCTGCACTTGGGCAATTTCCTTCATTTGTTCTGGATTTGTAAAACCTGGAACATTCTGTAATTGTAATTGATACATCATTTTAATGCAAAAATACAGAGAGTTGGCATTTCATTGATGAGAAAGAAGGAGTCATTTTTGCATGCATGATTCAATGTATTATCTTTCCCTTTCAGATTTCTAGGCTTATAGGTGAAGTTGAATGCAAGTTTTCTTGGTTGCTTCATGCGAATGTCTGAATCTGAAATTACATTAAAAACCCCAGAAACCCGCACCTAGCTTATCTGGATTGTGTGAATTTATAGGTTCAGTAGGTTAGGTTGCATGCAGAAACCTCATTAGCTTCGGTTTTATCAATCAGAATGGTCGCACTCTGGATATAATTTAGTTTTACTTTCATTTGCATTTCTCTTATTTTCAAACCCTTATTTTATTTTGCATTTTAATTACTGTATTCAAATAAACAACTGAAAATCCATCAGAACTAAGGATCAAAATATATTTATTTCTTAGATTTATTCTCTTTGAGTCCACTGCAAATTCAAATTAAAGTAAACTACAGTGCCCCTTGTTAACATCCACTTGCAACCCTAAGGTGTTCCCAGCATTTACATTGAACAACATCATTGGTGTTAAAGAACCAACATAACAGGAACCTTGGAGAAATTACTTTCTTTGCAAGCTGAGGATTTTTGGGACTCAGATCCTACCGGAGAGTGTGCTTTCACAATTGGGTGAAAACACCACTCAACAATTCCATGCTATTCCTATCAATTCTTTGCTTACCTTGTTGGCACTATTCCCTATGAAAATACATTATTCAGTTGGCACTATGTTTGGCTATGGTTCTGGTTGTTTCTCTTTGAAGGAGCATGTCTAATTGCACGTTGAGTACTATGAATGCTATTACACTCCCTTCGTGGTTTTCTATTATCTATACTACTTTTAGCTTCTTTTGCAAGTTTAGATAACACTAGAGATACAAAATACACCTTTACCCTATTCTAACATGCACTATCATGGATATGCTTTTATAATGACTCATCTTGGCTATGTTGGGGAATAGTTTCCTCTTCACTTCTTGTTGGACTGCACTTGACTCTTTCCTTTGGCATTCATCTAATATTAATATTTTTTGTGTTGATCTTGCTATTTTTGATATTCTATGCTAGCTACCATGGCTTCAAATATTTATTGTGGAGCTTGTATCTTAACTCCAACCCTTTTGAACTACTTTATTGATTTGTATAGCACTTCTAATGACACTCTTCTCAGACTAGTGCAATGATAGTATGGTGCTTTTTGAGATGTTTCTTTGCTTTTGGTGCTACTATGGTGCTCCTCTTAAACTATAGTGCTCCTCCACACACCTTGGCTCATGTATCTTTGTATGGGATTTCTCCTTGGATGATTTATCTTGGATGGTGCCTACATACCTTTTTTGGTATTGGTGCTTAGCATATTTTCCAATTCTTCTAGCTTTTTAATGGCACCAATGGAATTGTTGCCTGAGATAAACCTTTCTTTGTGCTAATGGCTAAATGAGTATCTTAATTTGCTAAATTATCTATTCATTGGCTGAATAGATATCTATTTGTATTCTTGAGTTGTAGTTGTCCTTTAGATTTTCAATCATTTGTTCTTGGAACAATCTTGACTAAACTTCTTATGCAGGCTTCTTATTTCTTATCTTCTTTATCTCCTTGATGCAGGTGCCAGTGTAGGTGGTGATTCTATTCTCTGGTACAAGATTCTTATGAAATTGTATCCCAAAATTCTATGATGTCTCATTCGAATGACCATGTTAAAAATACTTTAATAAAATACTTTACTCACATTTAATATTTATACTTATTGCTTTTTAACACAAGAGCTTTAACTCTTAAGTTTACTATTTTTTTAATCTTGTTGCCCAAGTCTTTCGCTACCTCTATTTGTATGTTGTATTCTCTTTCAATTTCTTAGATTTTTCTTGGCCAGATATTCTATTTTATTTACACTTTCTTGTTTGCTATGAATAGTGCTCCTATGGCACTTCTATGATGCTATTTGGTTAGTGCTATGAAATTTATCCTCTCCTTTATCTCAAGATGATTCCTATATGCAACAACTTGTAAACTAGCCTTCTTTTTCTATTATGAATAACCACAATATTTGATTTGTGATAGTTCTAATTATTTACTCCTAATAGCTCATTTGAACGTTAACTATTCCCCATGTTATCAATTTAATTCTACACACTACTTATCTATTATCTATGGGCTTATTGTCGAATGGTGATTATTATCCCAAATCTAGTGAGATCTTTCTTGAAACTTATTTCTTTCTCTTGAAATTATTCTCTATATTTTGTTTCCTCAATGTCATTCTTCTAAATTTCAATATTTTTCTTGATTGAATATGTTACCTTCTATAAATTCAATTATTCTTATAGTGATGCTATTGTGATTCTTCACTTGCTTATGGCAATACTCTGAATGTAATCTTGCTTTCCCTAAGCTTATTGTTCATTTTCTTTAACTTTTTCCTTATGACATTTAAATACTACTTTTATTTAATGTTGTTCTTATGATATTCAATGTTAGAGTATATTACATTATTTGGTACATGTCAATGTACCACCTTGGGTACATTATTAGACTAGGATTTTATCTTAGGTTAAGTAGTTACTTGAGGAAGAAGTAATAAATTCACAAGTGTTATAATTTACAATGATGTAACTGTGCATGAAGACCAAGTTTCCTTAGTTAGGTGTGAATGTGCACAAGTGTCTATCATGCAAGATTCACATGTGTCCTTGGGGTAGGAAAGTGAAGAGTCACATATTAGTATATATATGTGTTTAGAGGGGGTAAAATTCCCTACTGTATACAATTTCTAAAATATGGATCCACAAGAGAGAAGCCTTTGGGGTGAACCACAGGGGTATTTTGTTCTCTACACTCAGTGCTAAGGGAGAAAGGTTCACCAGGAATGGTTTAAGGACTCACTCCAAGTCCTCTAGAATTTCAAGAATGTTAAATGTATTCAGTTTAAAGCAATCACCTGAATTTGATCTTTCTAGATCTATGCTTTAAAATATAAAGAAAAATGCAAAAATAAAGAATGTAGGAATACAAGAGCTAACCCTAGAATGATTATTTCTTTGAATGATTTCTAACCTAGGGTTTTTAAACAAACAATATTTAAGCAAGGGATCAAGAAAGAATGCACAAGAAAAATTAACCCTAGATGCACACTATATGCTATTATATTTTAAATGCCTAGAAATTAATATGAAATTAGATCTAGGATTTTAAACCAGAAATATAAGCACTCAACAAACAACCTATAGTCTAATGGGGACACTTATCTTAATCGATGGTTGATCCAAGCTTTCGTCCTCTTGTACAATGATATCAAAAATTCTTGTTCCTGCAAGATAACTTAAGAAACACTTGAAAATATGATTAGCATTAGGGGTTTTGCTTAGGTAACTATACAATAATGCTTGGAGGCATAACATTCAAGCCCCCTAGGTACTTTTAGATGACCTTTAATAACATAAGCAAAAATTAACCTTTGGATATTAATCATAAAACAATAGTGCAACATAACACAAACAAAATGTAAAGCATGCAACTATGATCTAAATGAAGTATAAGATGCTATCATGCAATTAGAAATATCAAATTAACCCCATATGGACTCTGGGTAAAATTGTGCTCCTCAAAGAGCTGGAGTGATAACACAGAAGATGAAGTCATGCCCTGTCTAGACCAGTCATGATTTCACCTCTGTAGAAAATAAGCCCTAAGTTTGAGCCTGCGAGGTTATGCCCCATTAATACCTAGTGCAACTTTGCCTGATATGTGAAGAAAATAAAAGCAGAATGTAAAATGCAATGCAGATGTCTAAAGTTAAATGAAAACACCTAGTGAATGGCGTAGAATCAAGAAAAATGTTTGAGACCTCTGAATATTTTATCTCTCCTTTGGGCTACAATACGAATCCACCAGAGAAAATAGCAAATCAGATCAATGTAGAAGAAGACAAAATTTGCACTTAAGAGCTAGCTTGCAAGAGAAAAGAAAGCATATAGAAAATAATTTCGAATGTGTTATAATAATCATATGTATGAGTCATAAAATTGTCTCTTAAAATGAGATATCAAAACCTCATTCTATAGCAAGTTTAAAGATGAAAAGAGTTGTAAAAACCCAGGAATATCGACATCAAAACATGCCAGTTGGAAGAATTAGGGTTTCTATGGAAGAAACCCTAAAAAGGTAAAATTGTGCCCCATCTTGATCAACTGCGATTTAACATTTGTGAAGTTGTGCCCCATATTAACTGGGTGTGATTTTGCATAGAGGAGGAAAAAAGGAAAAACAAAGGGAAAAGGGCCTATACCATGCCTTGGGAAAGTGTTGAAGGCCTCGTAGAGGGTTCAAGGAAGATTGCCTACAAAAGTGGGTCAATTTTTTGTATCTAGATTTTACCCCCTCTTCGACGTATTATGGCCTAATAAATGTGTCAAAGAAGAGATGTTAACACACACTCAAACAAGAAAAAAAAAGCAAAAATGGGGTAGCTGGTTTAGAAGAAAGGGATGATGCAAAAATGGTGTCATTTCAGATACTTTCTTGTTTTACATTCAAATCGAGACATTAGGGACTTTAATGCCTCTATAGGCCAGGGTGCCCCCTTGAGTTTTGTGAGGGAGAAATTACTCATAAAAACTCAAAAAATAAGACATAAAATAAGAGAGAAAAAACAAAAAA
Organism: Wollemia nobilis; assembly: GCA_028583015.1. Taxonomy (NCBI): domain Eukaryota; kingdom Viridiplantae; phylum Streptophyta; class Pinopsida; order Araucariales; family Araucariaceae; genus Wollemia; species Wollemia nobilis. The sequence goes on along the minus strand of JAQPPZ010016869.1, from coordinate 10,816,511 downwards.
CAAAGAAAAAGAGGGTAAAAAGAAACAAGGTTAAAAGTGAAAAAGGGTAAAACCCTGATTCATTTTCACCGTGCAAAGGGGGAAAATAGAGCTTTGAGAAAAATGGTGATGGCACTAAAGATGCATTGTTCAGAAATTTCAAGAGGTGAGGCCAGTGTAGAGGTGGACCGAGCACATGTAGACCAAAAAAACATCACCTTTATGCAAATTTTTGCATGTTTATCCAAATTAAGGGTTTTTATTATTTTTTTTGGAAATTCATTATCATGAAGTGCAATGATTTTGTGCTCGATCGGGGTGTGACTTCATGGATCAACCATAATTTCACCCTGGTTTACGTGATATGAAATTACGCTCAAAGAAAATTGAGCTCGGTTTTGCAAAATTGCATCTCCTAAACAAGAGGTGCAATTTCACTTTGATGAAATTGTGCACTCAAAAAATTGGGTGCGATTTTGCTGAAGAGAAGGAAGGGAAAGAAATAAAAAAGAAAACAAGAAAATAAACTAAAGAAGAAGAAGATATAAAAGAAAATCAAGCTAAGCGAAGTATAGAATACTTAATTTAATTGACTATCATTTTTATTAAAAGTTTTTTTGATGTATTTATGATTGTATGAAACTGATAAATTTTATTTTTGTTTGTAGATGTAGCTTTGTGTACTCAAGAGTCGAGAGTTGTGAGCAAGCTCACTGGAGGTGGAGCTAGATGCATTGAGCCTTGTGGAGATGGCTTGAATAGAGGTGATGGACCTAGACCACCTGGCGAGGATGCCTTGCATTGAGATATACAGGGTTTTTCTGACAACCCTAGAAGAGAGATGTTACCCGAAGTTATCTACCTTTTGGTTACCAACAAGGGAGTTTATTATCATGCTGGAAAATGTGTGGTAGATTTTATACATTCCCATTAGGGGAGCATCAGTTTACAAGGCACGATGATGGAAAAACACTCTTCAACAATTTTTAAGAGGTTGGGCCCACCATGTACGAGAGAGCACCATTGCAATCGATGATATAGTGGGTAGATATGGAGTAGATCCACTGAAGATCATACTATATGAGGTGATGGTAGGACTACTAATATGCTATACTAGTAGATGACATCTACCATGGGCCATGGTAGGAGTAGTGGCAGACATGCGAGACCAGGGAGTGAGGTTTACATGGGGTCCATATATATTGGCTTGTTTGTACAGGACATTATACAATGTCATGTACAAGTGACATATAGGGCTAGTTTTTACGACTTTGCTCCAAGTGTGGTGTTGGGAGCACATAGCAATTTGGAGGCCGCATGCACTACTAGATCCACAACCCAAACTGGAGTACTAAGTAACATACAGGTGTCCAAGGTCCCTTGAGAGGTTTGTGAGGGCCTATACCAAGAACCTGCCACTAGCTAAGCGGGTGATCGATGATCTTTGAGAGGTAAAAATCATCTAGAAACCATGGCATTCAAATTGGATGGGTTGAGGATAGGGTGGAGATATCTAGGGTGAGGAGGACAAGATGGATGATGATAGAGAAGGAGGAGCTAGAGGTCTTTCACTTTGACAGAGTCCTAAGGTAGTTCAAGATTTTGTAGGGAGTCTTGAACTTAGGGGACTACTAGTACCGAAGGGTATATCGAGACCCAGCAGGGGTCGGAGGTGAGCTAGACCTCACCAGGTGGTTTAGGAGGACTTAGATGATCCTCCTTATGTTGAACTAAGGGTAGACAACATAAGAGTGGTTGTCAAATACAGGTGGTGGTATACAGGAGTTGTGCCCTAGAGGATCTCCTTGCCTATCTTGATATAGAGGTTCCAGGTCATGAGCCTAGGCATACAATGAGCTTTCTGATAGGTTGTTCATAGAGCCACATAAAGGGCACAGTAGGGTCCTATAGAACCAAGACATAGGTAGACACATGCTTGAATTATGTTGGTGGTGGAGACCACCAACTCTATAGGAGTTTAGGAGGTAGGGACATTGAGAGTTGCCCCTATAAAGACCAGAAGGCTACAGGGTAGAGATCCTAGAGAGGCTTCAATATTTGTAGCAGCAACTATCCAAGTCCAGGGGTGAGGTGAGACAGAGGAGCTATAAGCATAGGTAGTGACTCTACAAGGGTAGATGATCCAAATCCAAGAGGATAGGGCTAGGAGTCTAGAGGTACTGGGAAGCTCACTGAGTGCCATAGAGATAGAGAGGGATACAGCTTAGGTAGAGGTTAAATGTCTATAAGGTAAGGTGATCCATTTGGATGAGGAGCATCAAAGGACCAGGGTTGAGGGGATGGCTATCATCAAGAACACAAATATTATAGGTAGAGCTATGGAGGATAGGAGAGAGGCTGGAGGCAGCTATTCAGTGGGCTATATTTTTTGAGACACTATACTATGCAGTGGTCCCAATGGAGTGGAGGATGCCACTCCCTCTATCCCTTCAATCGGCTAGCAGGTCATGATATTGGTCCCAAATAGTGTCAGTTGCATAATTCATGGGCATGTAGCAGCCTAGACTACCTCCTCTTCAGGGTAGGTTAGAGGGAGCAGGCTCCCAGAGCTAGGGCTAGGGATATCTAGGGCTAGGGATCAGGATGACACATCAATTTTTGATTGTGGTGTACATCCCTAGGTTGAGTGTACTGAGTCTATATTGTGGTACACCAACCACACACTAAGATATATCTCTTTTTATCTCAAGTAATACAAAGTTGCTCCTTTATTTTACTTTATGTGTTAAACATATTTTATGGTTTAATTTATTTTGATCCTTAATTTATGTTTCATGTTCTATGTATGCAAAAAATATCTAAATGTAAAACTACATGAAATGCATGAATGAAGAAGAAAGGAGAAGAATAAATACGAAGAAAGACAAAGAAAGAAGAAGGATAAGGAAGGAGGAAGAATGAATAAAAATAAGAATAAAGAAGAAGAAGAAGAAATAAGACAAAGAAAGAAGAAGAAGAAGGAAGAATAAGGAGAAGAAGAAGGAGAAAAAGAAGGTCTAAAGTTCAACCATATGAAATAGAGAAGGATGAGTGATTCACAATGTAAAACTAGCATAGGTTGTAAGGAACCAGTGTAGTTAAATAATATGGATCGTACAAAAAAAGAAGGGCTAAGCCTACTATGGGTCTGACACTTGCCTGCAGTGCAAAAATTCTTAGAGTTTGACCCGATATGGGTGGTGTCTCCCTTATTGATTACTATGAGGAAATTACCCAATAGGATGTATACCGAGGTCTATTGATACCAACCAAAGAGCTTATCCTGTAATGGGGTGTTGATCATGTTGAGATGACCTGATAGAAGATCATAGATGATGTAATACCCGCTAGGATGTACAAGTATCCCATGTGGGGTGTAGTATGAAATTTTTCAAGTGTTATCCCAGATAGGGGTTTTAAGAATACAAAGGACATTGTGAGTGTGTGCTAGTGTGAAAAAGAGGTCAAAGAGGAAAATAAAATAAAGTTGTGTCTTTACAAGAGCAAGAAGAAATAAGGGGAAAGAAGCAACATCAAAGAGAATATGGAAGAAGAATTCCTAGTTGGGGATATAGATAGGAATCAAAATACTAGAGATAGTACAATACATGTGAGCTACGACCTAACTAGTTATAATCACGTGCCATTGTCACCAGATCCTAGAAATATATATGATCAGGAAATCATGAACAATCAATCATGCAATTTTATGACACTCAATCATGCAAGTTATTTTAGATGTCAAGCAATCATGCAAGTATGATAGGCAACAATGCAATATGAGAAGGCAAATGGATGCAAATGTAGCTAAATGATGATATTTTTTCTTATTATGAGTGAGAAGAATTATACTCAATGTAAAATCTAAATGCACCATTTATATTATTCTAATGAATAAGCATGCCATGATCTATTGGATTGAGGAGATTCCCAAAAAATATGTCCTCTCGATAATGAAATCACGGAGGAGTTCCTCTAAGGCTTCTCTTTTGAAAATCATGGCATGATAGTCATTACATTTTTGAACAACACCATTTTTTTAACATAAGAAACACCATATAACAAATCATGATTTTATTTTAAAGTAGTAGGTTTAGTGTTAGAACAAATAGAACCAATCATATTACAAAACAATATTTTTGAAGAAAAAGGAGAATCCTCATTTTTAATTTTATTTTTATTCTTTGTTGAATTCTGATAATCTATATATTTTGCATAAGTTATAAGATGGTCATCATCCTCAAATGGTAAAGGTTGGTTTTTATTAGGTATAAAACCTATGCCACATCTCCCAATACAAATATCGACATCCAAGGGTTCCTGAATACCTTTTTGTTGTGGCCCCAAACCTTTATCTACATATCCCATACTAGATAGGATCTGCTTAGGAAGACGGTAATAATTAGTGAGGTAACATTGAGCAAAATATTTCTCACTAGGAGAGGTATTTCTACCATGAATCCTTTCTTCAAATGTAGTTTTTCCAAAGATAAAGGTACATGTACCAATGTGTACAAAATCACCTTCTTATGGGGCAATTGCATGGTTCTTGGTGAAGGTGGTAGCTTAGCTAGATCTAGAAGAGGTTCTTAAAGAAACTGATTATCATAATCCATAGATGAAAAATTGGAGATATGTTCCTCACTCACTTTTAGACTTTGGAAATGTTATGATATTTGAGATAAGGAAAATGAAAAAATTGTTGAAGAAATAGGACATGAATTGACTTCAGATTGAGCTAACTCTATATTTGAACAAAATTCATATGGTCAAGGATCACCCAAAATGGTGATAACTTGATTATTATATTCAAATTTGAGACATTGATGAAGAGTAGAAGGGACAACCTTCATTGCATGGATCCAAGGATGCCCAAGAAGAATATTAAAAGATGCAGGACAATGTACCACATAGAATAAAGTATCCAATATTTTAGGTCCAACTTTAAGGGGAAGAGAAATGACACCACATGCCTCTTGGGACTCATTGTTGAAAGCTTTTATGATGATATCAGTTTTTGTTAAATATTCCTCTCTTAAACCAAAATTTTGAAAGAATTAATGTACACAAATTTAGTGAGGAGCCATTATCAATCAAGACTCATTTGATAAGGGTATCCCCAATAAGTGCAGTGATGTAAAGTGAATAATATCCATATAATTTTGAATAAGTTTTATCATCATCTGAGAATGAAACATTATGCATACCAAAAAAACCTATGACATCAACTATGGCATTAGGAGAAATATCTGGAGGAACTGATTTCTGATTTAAAAATTCCATCAAAGCATTTTTATGATCATGAGAGGTCTGTAAAATTTCTAAAACTAATATCTTTGTTGGACTATTAGCTAACTATTTTTGAAAATCAAATGAAATCGAAGAACATATGCTTATACTGAGAGGGGGGTGAACAGTATAAGATAAAACCTTTTACTTTTTAATCCAATCAATAGCATCAACAATATCAAAGTAGTAAACATTGCATAAATCATCACACACATGAGAGACATGATTTAACATGGTTCACCCAATGTGGGCTACTCCACGAAGAAAATATTTCCACTAAAATTTCTCAAAAAAAATCCTTGGGAACCACTTCCTTATTACAATGTTTATGGACCTCTATCCAAAGGAGACACCAAAATCCTAATGCTCAGGTTTGTGGAACTCTATTTATAGGAGAAATATTTTTCCACTGCTCGAGCTGGTGATATTATAGAAGAATTCTATCTCCACTGCATTGGTTTGTGGATCTCTCTCCATAGAATATCTTTGTCCTCACTACCCTGGCTAATGGATCTCTATCCACTAGAGACTGCTGCCCTCTACTCTATCACCCTTAGTCTAGTCTACTCTCAATTTTTCTCAATCTCTATCTCAAATCTGCACTAAAATCTATCCTCAATTTAGAACAAATCTGCTCTCAAATCTATCTCAGTTCTAGCACAAATCTATTCTCAAATTTGCATCAAAATATTTCCTCAAATCTACCCTTAATTATGTCTCAAGTCTTTACAAATACTTACCTCAAATATACTTTCAAGTCCTCTCTAGAAATTTCTCAATATGCTCTCAAGTCTTTACCAAGACTTACCTCAAATCTGCTCAAACACATGCTCAAAATAGCTCACAAAATATGTTCAATCAATCTCAAATCTTGCACACAATGCTATCAATTGCTTTGTCTAATCTTCAAAGTAATTCCTTTAACTTGAAGTAGTTTAGACATATTCTATTCAGAACTCGTTTAACCTCTAGAACATATAAAGAATGATGTACTCTATCAACAAATTAATATGTTCTACACAATAATTAAGTATGGTTGTTTTCACAAATATGATTTCTAATGTTTGCACATTCACTTTCAATATCACCCAAAACCAATGCTCAATAATTTTCACTCAATCATTCAACTAATGAAACATAACTTGCTCACTAACCCTAAACAAGTGTTTTCAAAATTCTTCAAACAAAGTGCACAATGTGGGTCTCAAATCCTAACTCAATTAATCCTTAATCTCTATCTCAAATGTTCTCTTAAACATTCACAAATGAAGCATATGAAAACTCACTCAAACATTTCTAACAATGATTATCAAACAATCCTTTTCACTCCACCTATTATTTCAAAAAATTCAATCCAATAACACTTTAATCAAAATATGATGTGCCCATACCTTTTTGTTTTGATGGAGATATGTCTTCAAAACTTGTTTTACTCACAACCAAATCCTTTTGCCAATTATAGGTTAGATAGCAACAATCTATCTCAAAATCTCCACAAGAATATTTATCTTAACAAATATTTCACCATGCAAGAAATACAATAAAATGTCAAGTCATAAATATACCTTATCACTCCTTCCTTAAAAATAAATCCCCAATCAATAGATCATACACTCACTCAAGTAAAACCACTATAATGATAATATCCCTATAGCTCCTTTTAGCTCCAACTCAACATATAATATTTCAACCTAAATTTCAACCTTCCAAACACTTTAATATTCTAACTCAAAATAGATTTCAAATTACAATAATAAAGTCCTTTATTTACACCTTATACTCTCCAATTCTTAACCCAACATACATTCCAAATTACAATAATAAAATTCCTTGCTTACACCTTATAATCTCCAATTATTAATTCAATAAACACTCTATATTTTCAAAGTACACATCAATAATAAAAATTTTGAATCATACCTTAGCCATGTAAAAAATAAATTTGCACGCTTTAAAACACTGACATGCACTCCACATGAATTAAACTCATGTTCACCACCTGCCTAGCACCTTAGCCTTGGCTAGGCTGCCACTTAGGCTGTGCACCCACATAAACACCACGATGCGCTCACTACCCTATATACCTTCTATTGCACCAAAATATTTGAAACAAAACACTTTCCTCTGTTGCCATTGAGAATCGAACACAAGACCTGGTATCCGCAAATGCCTTACACTACCAAGCCTTGCCACTAGGTCAATTGTGTGGTTGGTAATAGGGACATGTACCCTTCTACCTATATACGTCCATTATTCTCCTTTAGCTTTAAAAATAAAAGCCTTCATCTTTCTTTGCTCATGAAATTTGCATCAAATAATTTTGTTAACCCTTCGCATGTGCATTTCGGAGACTTAACATTTGTCTTCAAAACTTTATGGTATAAATACCATTTTTCTTCCTTGCTTGGACGTCGACAAAAATTAGATATTTGAATTTTATTCTTGGCGCCAAACCCACTTAGGGTTATAAAATTATTATAATATAAATATTATAATTATTTTATAATTAATCTTTAGGCTTCCTCTTAGCACTTTAATATTATAATAATAAATATTATAATATTATTTCCTTTGGGCCTAGATATTTTCTTTCTTCACTTTAGGCTTTCTCTTGACAACTTTAATATTATAATAATAAATATTATAATATTATTTCCTTTGGGCCTAGATATTTCCTTTCTTTGGGGTATTTAAACCAAATATCTTGGGATTAAAATATAAATATTTTAACCCTCCTTTTGTCAATTCCTTTACACTGAGATGAACTGACTTTTGACATCAATGAAAACATAACTACTTAAAAGTTCCAATAAAATCTTGGGTTGTGGTTTCAACACTAAAGGTGGAATCCTCATAGCTAAATATTTCTTCTAATTTTCCTTTAAAATTGAGTTGGGATGCAATACTAAAATTTATGCTTACTGATTCTATTGATTCTGAGTTTGTTTCCTTGTGGTTATTCCAACCATGCTGACCACATTATTATGGCGTGGGGGCTCATTACGGTGAGCTACCTGGTTTGCCAATTGCTAGTTATGTTTTGGCAGCGGATCTTAAATATTCCCATGTCTTGATTAGTATTTGGATCTTTTTGAGTGGGAATTTGATTGTTCATTGTTTGATTATTCCTTAAATCAATGTGTCTTGCATCAATCAAATCTTGAACCACATGTTTCAACTTTTTATACGAATTCGTCCAATGTCCTTCTACTCTGTGATATGCATAATATTGACCTGCCTTATACCAGTGAGTTGTAGTATCTGGTTGCCTTACGGGAGGTAACTCAATTGCATTGACTTCTAAAAGTTACTTCAAAACTGCTTCCATAGTCATGTTAAGTCTTGTAAAATTCCTTTGAGGAGGTTTTTGAAGTATTATCTTTTGTTGTAGAATAATAGTGATATTGTTAATAGGCCTACTATCATTATCAACTCCTGTGTGTTTATTATTATGCTGATATTTAGTGGGCTTATCTTCTTTAACCTTAAGTTGGCATATTTTAATAAGGGCTTTTTCCACTTTTCTAGCTTAGTCAATTGCTTGATCAAAAGATGTGATAGTAGTAGTTTCTAACACATAAGATATATGTTCTTGTATATTACCAATAAATATGTCAAGCATATATTTCTAAGGTACACGATGTCTTAATCAACCCAATAAACTTCTCTAACAAGCTAAAAATTCTAAAAAACTTTCTTCTTTGTTATGTTTCAAATTTTAAAGATCTTTCATTAAAACTTATTTTTCAATATATGCACTAAAATGATGAACAAATAATTCTATAGTCTCTCCAAAATTGTTCAAAGAATAATTCGGCAACTGATAGTACCACTCTAATACCATGCCAACAAGACTCTTCAAAAAAAAATTCAATAATAACATATTATCATAAATGAGATCATGGCAAGCTATTTTAAACCTTCTTAAATGATCTATAGGATCTTATGTCCCTTTGTAAATTGGTAACACTAGCATGGAAAAATGTGTAGGATAAGGTCTGACAGAAACAATGGGATCCAATGGTTGATTACACATATCTTTATAACTGTAAGTGAAATCTAAAGGCTGAATCATTTCCATATTTGAAGCCAACTATTTTACCATATTTTCTAAACTTTTCACTTCTATATTACTGCTATGTGTGTTCCCCATATTCCCTAAAGAAGAAATGTATGTATATTGAGGATTTAAGTTGGGTATTTGGATACTTTTATTATTTATGATGCTTTGTAAAAATGGATGACTAACATTTGGTGGGACAAAAACAAAAGTGTTGAAATTTGAAGATTGATAAGGAACTTGAAAATAATTCTGGGTGCCATTACTAATTGGAGGGACTTGCAGATTTCTTCCAATGTTGGTGGCTGTAGTAGTTGTACTAGTCATTTGTTTTTTCATATTATCAAAATGCATTGATTGGGATGTAGGGTTGTCCTGATTAAGAAAATTAAATCTAATTGGAGGATAATGAAGAGCGCCCTCCTTTTTAATACAAGCTTATTTGTTACAACTCTAACCCCTAACATAGCTAGTCAGCTATATTGATGCTTTCAAAGAATGATTTAATTGGTTTACTATTAATATAGTTTAGATTTGATTTATTTCATTATATTTTAATATTGATATTTTCATTTGCGATCTCACACATATTGTGCCCTCCTAGTGGCGAGGACACAACCCTCCTTAAGTGGCAATATAATTGTGATATTATTAATCCAAGTTCTTCGTATATTTCTAAGAATTGTTCTTAAATTTTTATGTGTATGGTTGTGTTTAAATTATTAAATTACATTTAGATAATATATGTAATAATATAAACACAACCATACACATATAAATTTAAGAACAATTATCAAAAACATACAAAGAACTTGGATTAATAAAATCACTATCAGATTGCCACTTAAGGAGGGCTGCATCCTCGTCTCTAGGAGAGCACAGTTCGTGCGAGATCACAAATAAAAATGTCAATGATAAAATATGATGAAATAATTAAAATCTAAACTATATTAATAGTAAACAAATTAAATAATTCTTTGGAAGTATCAACATAGCCGAATATCTATGTTAGGGTTGTAACATGTCTCCCCTCCTCGGAAAGCTTTGTCCTCAAAGCTAGAAATATTTGGAAAATACTTTCAGGTTCCCATGTAGCATCTTCTTCAGGTAGGTCTTGCCATTTTATGAGGAATTCTTTGATGTGATGAGATCTCAGAATACATGTTCTACTTTGTAAAATTACTTCAGGCTAGAGATATATATGTCCTTCTTCATCGAGTACTGGTAATTTTAACTAAGAATATACTTTTTGGATGATCACATTTTTGAGATAGGAAACATGAAATACTGGATGTATACAAGATGAGGTAGGAAGCTTTAGTTGATATTGTTGGTCCGGCTTTCATGCACACCCCGGGAAAAAGGATGAAGGCAAGGAAAGCTCCGGAGACACCCACGGGACTGATCCCACTCATCTTTAGGATCTAGCTGGTTATCCAAGGTGCGAGTTACCGAGTTGGGTCGAATGGCAATTCACTCTTTTCCACTTCGGAATAGATTTCAATATGGACTGCCCGTTACCTTACAGGGGGTTCTCGAACTTGTTCGATAGTTGCAAAAGTTGTTGACAATCGGATTTAACTTGAATTCTAGATCTAGCTCTCATGGGTCGTAGATTTAAATAAAAGGCAAATAAAGAAAATAAAAATGGATCATTAACGGTAAGCAAAGAGAGGGTAGGGTAAGGCGAGAAAGAGAAGTTTATCGGACTTTAAACCGTAAAACTCTAAACTATCAATCTTATCTATGCTATCGACTTCACAACGAACAAATCCCGGAAGAAAGTGTCCAATCGGTCTAAGATCACTTTCAACTAAGAGCACAAGGCGAGTGAAACGGATCTAGCGGAAAATTATAAATCCAAGGGGCAGTTGGTTAAAACCGGTATCTTTCACCGGCGACCCTAGCTCGCACAGTGAAGACAGAGCAATTAGAACAAACTTACACTGAAATCTGTAATTTCCCCTAGCAGACAATAGAACAACTGAAGCCTAACAGCATATTTAATCTTGACAATGGCAGATTTACAGCATATATCTAACAAACTTTAAATGGAACGGATAACAAAAGAAAATACACTTATCACACTCTGCAAAAGATTAGGCTCCTGGCCATGCTATCACAGAAAAGCTAAAGCACATCAACTCCAAGTCCAGAAACAAAGGATTTCACAAAATTTGCAAGAAATTGCTTATAAGCCTTTATTTCTAAGTCTCCGCCTCTCTGCGATTACATTTAGAATTTGTATTTATAGACTCAGGACAGACCCTGATCTTTTCCAAAATATCTTGCTCAAACCCTAAATCTTATCGCACTTAAACCCTAGGACCCCGGTTTTACAATAAAAATCCATTTTAAAAATCAAAGTCCGAATAGAACTTAACCCTTCGGCAAATCTGTGCGATCGACTGCCATAAATGGAGAAGATAAAATAAAATGCAACTTGCATTCATTCGCAGCTGCAAATAAATGCTTTCATTAATTCTGTCGGTGAGCCGGATGAGTCACCACTTCTCCATCAATTCGATCTCCGCAAATCCATCCCGAAGTTGAAATGGTCTTCATGCTATCAAGTCTGCAATAAATTTGTTGTTGAATGCTCTCACCGGCAACTTCTCTCCTAGCATGGCGGTCCTTGACTAAATCCGCACTTCATCTTCGCCTTTATGGTCTTTCCCGGTTGTCCCGTAAGTGCCAGGTGGAATCCCGCATGAAAGACAAAAAGATGCATTAGATTAGCATTTTAATTAAATCGAAGCTTAAAACATTAAAAACAGATTAAATCCGCAAAATAAGCTTGCATGTCGGCCTTGTTTGTCCCATTCACGCTTTGACACGTGTCGCTACCCCGGAAGCCTTTTGTTTCCCGCCGGAATGCACTTTCAGGTCAACTATGACTTTCTCTCTCCTGCCGCGATTCTGCGACATGTCGCGATTTCGCGACATGTCGCGAAATCGCGACCCTGCCAGAGCATCGGCAACTTCCTCCCTCGTCTACCGCGAAAACGCGACATGTCGTGATTTCGCGACATGTCGCGAAATCGCGACCCTTCATGGCCTCCGTACGCTTCTTGATTTTCAGCCGCGATTTTAGAACACGTCGCGATATCGCGACAGTTCCCTTACCTGCATGCGTTGACCGCGTTGACCGCGATTTTGGAACGTGTTTGCGACTTAGGCGATTTTTCATTCTGCAGCCCACTTTCTCTCTCCTGCCGCGAAAATGCGACATGTCGCAAAATCGCGCCCTCCGTACAGCTTGCTTCTCTCTCCCAAAAACTGTCGCGATTTCGCGACATGTCGTGAAATCGCGACATTTCTGCCACTTAGCCGCATTTTGACTTACCTGTCGCGATATCGCGACATTTCCGAAAATGGAAGTGTCACGATATCGCGACACTACCAAAAATGGAAAGTTTGATTTTTAGTGAATTTATGCAATCGTTTTCTGGATTTTCTCGGTACCGGTGCAAGATTTTGCTTGTGCATGAATGATTCTAGCATGTAAAAAGTGAATTCTTGGATAACACAACTAGAATGCAAGAAAAAGAACAACTTTAAAAAGGAGGCAAGCAAATTTGGATTTAAAACATGAAAAGATCAAGAGGGTCCCTACTTGCCAAAAAATGAAAGTTCAGAATTTTCTAAGGATGGAATCTCATTTTTCAGGTGGGGGTGTGTTGCTTATCAACAAATGGCGATATCTGCGGGTAAAATAGTAGCACTATTTTAGAACCCAAGACTCTGGTTTCAAAACAAAAAGACCATGCATCATGCCTTGCCACAGGCATCCCTCACAATAAATTGACTGCCAACTGCCAGCTGTTAAAATTTCCCAAGGACATACTGGGCTGGATTACTTCAAGGAAGATTTCGATGTGCAATTACAAAGGTATAGAACTTTCTTCAAGGATGACTGAATTGAATGATAAACTTGGATTAATCAACTTTTCTAGATTGTAAAAGGGGAAACCGAGTAGAGCTCTGTTTACTAGTTTAGCTTTTTACAGCCTAGACAGAGTTACCCTTTAGATTTACACGACCCAATTTACAACTGTAGGGCAGAATCTAATATTGGCTGCCTCTTTTGATCATATAACTCTTTTTTTTTCTATCTCTCTTCTTTTTGAAATATATCACTATCTGGAAGACCTTAGAGAAATTACAATTTTCTTTTAATATTTGATCAATCTGGAACTGTTTCAGTCTAGGCATTGATAGCCTCTGGTGACACCCAAATAATTGCATGAACCATAGTCCCCTCTTATAACCAGCTTTTCTTGGATTCCCCGGGAGTTCCTCCAACAAAACAACATAGCAGTTTTTCTATCATTAAAACAACTGTGGCAAGTAAGACACAAGATCCAATCATCTCTCTACCTTCATCCTTGGATAACAAAATAGTTCCACAGTTTAGTGCAAGCAAACTATCTCAATTAGAATAATGAGCAGAATGGGGAGGCACTGGATTGAGGATTTATCAGCTAGGAATAAAACAATTTTCAGCAGGCTGACTTTTCATTGATTGCTCGAGCGAGAGGTTAAAAAATAGAATTTTAGAAGCCAAAGGACTTTGTACAGGCTTCCAAGGACAGGCACAGGCTTCTAAAGCAAGACAGAATAAAAACTGCACAGACTGCAAATAAAACTGCACAAGCAACTAAGACTAAAACTAAAACTGAAGACTGTACAGATAGCAAAGAAAAAGAAATGCAGGGAAGAAAATAAAAACTGTACAGGCAATAAAAGAAACAAACTAAAAGAACTGAAGCAAAGTAACTAAAACTGCTAAACTGCAGCAAAGCTAAACTGCAACAGCACTGAAATAAACTTAAAGCAACTGAAATAAACTAAAATGCAACTGCACAGACATATTAAAAAAATAAAAAAATAAAATAAAAATAAAAAATAAAAAATAAAACTGCACTGAGAACAAGGATTAATCTAACAAACAAACCTGTACAGATGACACCCAATTAAAACTAAAAAGAAGCAACTAAAGCAACTGTACGAGCTATTAAAAGAACTAAACTAGAACAAAACAAAACTTACGGAGCTATTTACAATATGTACACATGTTACAACCTTTTTTTATAGCTTACTCAAATGATACATTGGATGGAACAGTAGAGAAATAATGCTTCAAGTATTGGCCATTAACGAGGAGGTCCAGAAAATTACCATCGAGGTCTTGCAAGCGGAAAGCATTGTTACCCAATATTTCAGCAATTTGGTAGGGGCCTATCCACGATGGGTCGCAACTTTGTGTGCTTACCCTTCTTCTCATGGGCCTTGTCCCACGGAAGCACTAAGTCCGCCGACTGAAAGCCTTCACCTTGGCTCTCTTGTCAAACCACCGCTTGACAGTTTCTTGGTGTCTGTTGAAGTGCTCCAGGGCTTGGAGTCTTTCATCCTGCAAGTTAGTGAGGTCTAAAACACGGGCTTCAGCATCATCATGACCTTCAAAATAATCTAAGGCAAACTGATAGGTAGGAAATTTCAAGGAGATGGGGACAATTGGCCGAGTACCATACAAAAAAACAAAGGGAGAGGTCTTAAGAGCCACTTTGTGTGTTATCCGATCAGCCCATAGTGCATATTTCAACAATGTATGCCACTGCCTGGGTTTGTCTACTGCAGACTTTTTGATGGCATTCATTAAGTTCTTGTTTGTTGACTCAGCCAGTCCATTGCCTTGGGGATAATAGTTGGATGAGAATCTGATAACTATCCCCATCTGGTATGCCCAATCTGCAAACTCCAATGATTGGAAGCGGGCCCATTATCACGGACCAAATTCGGGGGAACCCCAAATCTAGTTATGACATTTGATTCAAGAAAATCAATAACTTCTGGGTCGTACTTCTTGTAGTGGTCGCTGCTTCAACCCACCTTGTGCAATAGTCAGTAGCTGTCAGCGCATATTTATGCCCTGCCGAGGAATTCGGGTTAATGACTCCCACAAAATCAAGTCCCCACTGCATGAAAGGTTTGTTTATCACAACTGGTTGCAATGGCAGAGCTCGATTTGCCTCTTTGGCTGCAAATGTCTGGCACTGATGGCAGGTTCTGACATGTTGATGTGCATCCTTAAAAAGTGTAGGCCAGTAATAGCCTGCTCTTAATATTTTATGTGCTGTAGCAGATCCTGATGAATGCCCTGCCCCTAGTTTTTCATGAAAACTAGCCATGACTTCACTGACTTCACTGGGAGAAATGCACCTTAGGAAGATGCCAAGCATAATTCTCCCCGTACGCAGTACCTGCCTTGAGGAGATAGTGAGAAGCTTTTAACTTTAATGCTCTCCTTTGAGTTCTCGTTCAAATGGGATGGGCAAACCCCAAACCGTAGTGAGATGAATGATATCCCCATACCAATCATCAGATTCATAGTTTAATTGATTAACTTCCTGTTGTGGAGGCACTTCAGCAATGTGTCTAGACAAGCCAAGTCCTCTGATCGATTTAGCAGGCCTAATCTCCAAGTCATATTCTTGCAGCCTGGTGACCCAATTGCCCCTCAGTTCACCCAACTCATTCTAACTTAGAAGGTACTTCACAGCTGGGTCCGGCACTATGGCATGAATTTTGCTTCTGAGTATATAATGTCTGAACTGCTTCACTGCCCTTACCAAAGCATAAGCCTGTTTGTCTAATCTGGAATATTTCGGTTCAGCTCCCTTCAAATTAGTGCTCTTAAAAGCAATTGGATGTTCTCCTGTATCTCTCCGTTGAGTCAAGACCTTGCAGCAAGTGTATGTTCGAAGAGAAAGTGTACGGATAGAAATCTGCACCTGAAATCCGGGCTTACTAAGACCGGGTGCTTGTTTAATGGTCGTCTTGATTTCTTGAAAAGCAGTCTTAGCTTCGATGGTCCAGGCAATCCGGGCGATTTGCTTTAACATATCATTCATTGGTTTAACTATCTCCGCAAAGCACTGAGATAAACTTTCCGACAAAGTTAATCTTTCCAAAGAATGATCTCAACTCTTTCTTGGAGTTGGGAAATGGTATGCCGGATATGGCCTCAACTCGCCTGGATCCATGGAAATGCCATCCTTTGTGACCAAATGCCCAAGCAATTTGCCTTCTGTTACACCAAATATGCATTTCTTTGGATTCAAAGAGATGCCAAACTCTCTGCACTTGTTAAATACAGACTCTAAATGCTTGACATGGTCAAATCTGGATTTGGAAAAGACTGTTAGATCATCCATGTAAACTACAATACATTTGCCCATAAGCCCCTTGAAGGCATGGTCCATTGCTCTCTGAAATGTTGCTCCTGCATTTATTAAACCAAATGGCATCCTCTTGTAAGCAAAAGTACCCCACTTAGTTGTAAAAGCGAGTCTTCATTCTATCCTCCTTCTCAACTAGAATCCGATTATAGCCTCGAGAAACCATCCGGAAAAGACATCATCTCCGAGCCATTAACAATCGTAGTACTTCATCCATAGAAGGCAGGGGATAGTTGTCCTTTTCAGATGCTTTGTTCAGATTCCTAAAATCCACACAAAGGCGGATCTCCCCATTTTTCTTCCTTACTGGCACCAGATTTGCCACCCAAGTAGAATGCCTGATAGGAAAAATAATTGCTGCACTCAAGAGCTTCTCCACTTCTTTCTTAATAAGGGGTTCTAACAGAGCATTAACATGCCTCTGTTTTTGTCTGAAAGGCTTGCAAGATTCTTTCAAAGGTATGATGTGGGTGTAAACTTTTGGATCAAATACCTTTAAATCCTTGTATGACCAGGCCATTACATCCTTAGACCTGTGCAGGAAATCAATCATATTTCTCTTTATCTCTGGATCAGAGTCCTTTGCCAACTTGATGTTCCTTGGATCCTCTTCAGTTCCTACATTCAAATTTTTAGTATCATTGTCTGTGGTGTCCACATAATCCTCAGAATTCACCCTTTGCCTGATCTTGTCAACATCGAATAGCCTCTCCAGCTCTACCATTCCCTTTGGGATTCTGTTGTCCTTCAATCTCATGATTCCCCTGTCATCATCTAGTCTGTTCCATCAGGGTGTCCCTTTGGCCCTCATCAATTATAGCATTCTCAAAGGTATTGGTACTCTCGGAAAGTTCACAACTCGTTGATCATCCGAGAAAACTTGAAAGTCTGTCAATATTGTTTGGAACCGAAGGACGAGGGACTAGCTCAATTGAAAACTTATCCCACTTAAAATCTTCCAATGGCCTTAAACTTGCAAATTGAAGATGCCAAGACATCTGCATGTGAATTTTGTTCCCCTGGGTATATGTGTTAAGTTAAATGCATCAAAGCCTTCCACAAGATCCCAAGCTCGTGCTTGTATCCCTTGCGATAAGAGGCTTTACACCGAAACTTACCCCCGACCCGGCTTGCCACTAATTCGAATCGGTGAAAACTTGAATGTTCTTCACATTTTTATCCAATGCAAATTTTAAACCTAAAATCGGAGCTTCATACTCGCTAAATTATTAGTACATGGGAACTCGAGAGCGGTAAGACATAAAAAATGTCCGACTTTGAGGCCCTTTGAGGACCGCCCCTGTTCCGGAACCCCGCTACATCCGGCTCCATCCACATGAAGTGTCCAAACTTCATTAGTATGTACAGGATGAGCTTTGTTAAATTTATCATTGTGCCGAGTTGTTAAATTGTAGACACCAATGTCTACCTCTCGCAATATTGACAGTCTCATTTGCGGCATTGTACTCGTAATGGTGTGTTTGTACACGGGTTCTCTGTCAACCCGCAATTGATTAGCCACACCCTTCCATGGCAACCACATGTGTGAAAAGTCTGTTGCAGGATATCCATTCAGAGACTTAGACCAATCCCTACTTAACAAAATTCCATACCCCACTGGGATATCCACAACTTGGATTTCGATCTTATGTTGAGCCCTTGGCTCAGATGCCAATTGAATGTGAATGTTTTGCGGCCTCTCCCACAACCTTAACTTCGACTTGTCCAATTGGACAACTCTCCTCTCGAGACTTCATTGGGGTCAGCCCCAATCGTCGACAAATTGCCAATGGCATGACATTAGCAGATGCACCCGAATCCACCAAACAATTATGTAAGTTCTTCCCAAAAATTCTGACAGTCAGTAAAAATGGGGGAACTTCAGTCTTTTCCTTGTACATGGCAGATTGGCATTGGCTATTTTCTTCCCTTTATCCACGGGTTTAGCAAGCGAGGCCGGAGTATGTCTTTATCGGATTGTCTCTCTCGCTCGAAATCGTGCCGACTCATGCAGAGTAATGTTAGCCTTAATCTTTTTCATATCCTCCACTATGTTATATCCTTTGTTAAGTGGAGGAATAGCAACATCCGGTACTCTTTGAGCTCCTCCCTTTGGTGGGGGTGGATTATTGCTTGGAGAGGGGTCAGGAGGAATATTGTGAGAATTATCAGGAGTTGATGTGGTATTTGGCTCAAGATTCCTGTTCCTCAGGTTGTAGCTATCTCTTCTGTACTGCTGGAAAGCTTGTACTTCATCCATGGGCATTTCAACTACATTCTCGGATTCATCCGGAAAGAAAAAGAATCCAAGACCATAGCTGCACTGTGCCCAGATGAACTTGGGCCCTCAGCAGTTCTTTGATTTTCAGGGGAGATCAAATCTCCTGACAAAGCTTCAAATGCATTGCAAAATTCCACACAATCTAATTCCCCATGTTGAGAAGTGGCATGAATTCTGCACCAGTTGGGCAGAGCCAAATCACAGATGTTCACATCATGAGCTTTACCCTTGTAATCTTTATTAGGCTCATATGGGGGCCTATTAAATCTGTTTGGTTGGTATGAATATCTGTTGGGATTGTCTCCAGTAGAAGTTTGCCTTTTAAAACTCAAAAAATCATTGGCCGACTTCCGAACAATCTTTGAAACTTCTTCAATCCTAGCATTGTCGACCTCTTTTACGGGGTTCTGTACATTCTCAACAGGTGCTGCAGCTAATGGTGCTGCTGATGGTAAAGTCTGACAAACTGGCAGCATCATCTGATGTGGGATAGGATTGAGTATAGGAGCAGGCTGAGTGATCAGAGGAGTTTGTTGAATATTTAAAGGCTGGGGTCCCAACTGTCTTTCCAAGATTAAAGCTTCTTTATAAGCTTCCGTCAAGTTGGTAACAGTGGCATCCCTCTTCAAGAAGACGAGAGGTCATTGGGTCCGAGAGAGTTCCTAAAAATCTCTAATGCCAGGTCAGCATTCGGTACATAATAGCCGAGTGAGTCTACCATAAGCTTTCCGGAATCGACATTATAGGATCTAATAGACTCATTCGGTTCTCTTTTGATGCTAGAAAACCGCTGATATAAAATACTGGGGTCTATCACTTCCCGAACCGTGACACAAAGACTTTTTCTAAGTCACTCCAACTCGGTGATGGAATCATTGGTAAGATTTAGAAACCAATCATAGGCTCCCTCCTGGAGAGTGAACGGGAAGAGTCCTGAGCAACATCCTCATGCTGTACATTTAATAACTTCAATGCATTCTTGAATGCAATTAAGTGTTCCTCTGCAGTTCTTGTCCCATCATGTTTATACCTAGGGAGGTATCTTTCTGGATTTCTGGGCAAGTCATGGGCTATACCCGAAATGTTCAAAGTCGTGGAGCCCAACCAATTTGCCATAGCTAATGGATTAACAGGGATATTCCGAGCTCGGTTGGAGTGACTATCAATGGTGATAAAACCGTCTCGTGATAGAGATGTGGCTCTTCCGTGGCTACTTCTTCTCGGAGTTTCTAATTCAGGGACAAGGAGCTCTCCGGCTCCGGGGTGGGACCTTGTTACCCTGTATGTAGAATCCAGTTTTCACAGGTACTGACAAACTCTGCAGTTCTGAACAGGTTCTGTATTTTAGCAAGTTGAAATACTGTACTGACAACTGCACTGACAACACTGCACTGACAATTTAAAAAATTTAAAAACTATCCGGAGTTCACTGTGGGTCCTTCAAATGTTGCTGTTATGCCCTTACAACACTTGAACTGAGTTCGGCCCTCCTTCTAGCGCTAATTAGGTGTTGGTCCGGCTTTCATGCACACCCCGGGAAAAAGGATGAAGGCAAGGAAAGCTCCGGAGACACCCACGGGACTGATCCCACTCATCTTTAGGATCTAGCTGGTTATCCAAGGTGCGAGTTACCGAGTTGGGTCGAATGGCAATTCACTCTTTTCCACTTCCGGAATAGATTTCAATATGGATCGCTCTCGTTACCTTACAGGGGGTTCCTGAACTTGTTCAGTAGTTGCAAAAGTTGTTGACAATCAGATTTAACTTGAATTCTAGATCTAGCTCTCATGGGTCAGCAGATTTAAATAAAAGGCAAATAAAGAAAATAAAAATGGATCATTAACGGTAAGCAAAGAGAGGGTAGGGTAAGGCGAGAAGAGAAGTTTATCAGACTTTAAATTGTAAAACTCTAAACTATCAATCTTATCTATGCTATCAGCTTCACAACAGAACAAATCCCAGAAGAAAGTGTCCAGTCAGTCTAAGATCACTTTCAACTAAGAGCACAAGGCAGAGTGAAACGGATCTAGCAAAAAATTATAAATCCAAGGGGCAGCTGGTTAAAACTGGTATCTTTCACCGACAGCCTAGCTCGCACAGATGAAGACAGAGCAATTAGAACAAACTTACACCCGAAATCTGTAATTTCCCCTAGCGAGACAATAGAACAACCTGAAGCCTAACAAGCATATTTAATCTTGACAATGGCAAATTTACAGACATATATCTAACAAACTTTAAATGGAACGGATAACAAAAGAAAATACACTTATCACACTCGCAAAAGATTAGGCTCCCGGCCATGCTATCACGTAAAAGCTAAAGCACATCAACTCCAAGTCCGGAAACAAAGGATTTCACAAAATTTGCAAGAAATTGCTTATAAGCCTTTATTTCTAAGTCTCCGCCTCCTGCGATTACATTTAGAATTTGTATTTATAGACTCGGACGGACACCGATCTTTTCCAAAATATCTTGCTCAAACCCTAAATCTTATCGCACTTAAACCCTAGGACCCGGGTTTTACAATAAAAATCCATTTTAAAAATCAAAGTCCGAATAGAACTTAACCCTTCGACAAATCTGTGCAGTCAGCTGCCATAAATGGAGAAGATAAAATAAAATGCAACTTGCATTCATTCGCAGCTGCAAATAAATGCTTTCATTAATTCTGCTCGGTGAGCCGGATGAGTCACCACTTCTCCATCAATTCGATCTCCGCAAATCCATCCCGAAGTTGAAATGGTCTTCATGCTATCAAGTCTGCAATAAATTTGTTGTTGAATGCTCTCACCGGCAGCCTTCTCTCCTAGCATGGCGGTCCTTGACTAAATCCGCACTTCATCTTCGCCTTTATGGTCTTTCCCGGTTGTCCCGTAAGTGCCGGTGGAATCCTCGCATGAAAGACAAAAAGATGCATTAGATTAGCATTTTAATTAAATCGAAGCTTAAAACATTAAAAACAGATTAAATCCGCAAAATAAGCTTGCATGTCGGCTTCGTTTGTCCCATTCACGCTTTGACACGTGTCGCTACCCCGGAAGCCTTCCGTTTCCCGCCGGAATGCACTTTCGGGTCAACTATGACTTTCTCTCTCCGTCGCGATTCTCGCGACATGTCGCGTTTTCGCGACATGTCGCGAAATCGCGACCCTGCCAGAGCATCGGCAACTTCCTCCCTCGTCGTCACGAAAACGCGACATGTCGCGATTTCGCGACATGTCGCGAAATCGCGACCCTTCATGGCATCCGTACGCTTCTTGATTTTCAGCCGCGATTTTAGAACACGTCGCGATATCGCGACAGTTCCCTTACCTGCATGCGTTGACCGCGTTGACCGCGATTTTGGAACGTCTTTGCGACTTAGGCGATTTTTCATTCTGCAGCCCACTTTCTCTCTCCTGCCGCGAAAATGCGACATGTCGCGATTTCGCGACATGTCGCAAAATCGCGCCCTCCGTATGCGCCTTGCTTCTCTCTCCCAAAAGCGCTCGCGATTTCGCGACATGTCACGAAATCGCGACATTTCTGCCACTTAGCCGCATTTTGACTTACTCGTCGCGATATCGCGACATTTCCGAAAATGGAAGTGTCGCGATATCGCGACACTACCAAAAATGGAAAGTTTTATTTTTAGTGAATTTATGCAACTGTTTTCCGGATTTTCTCGGTACCGGTGCAAGATTTTGCTTGTGCATGAATGATTCTAGCATGTAAAAAGTGAATTCTTGGATAACACAGACTAGAATGCAAGAAAAAGAACAACTTTAAAAAGGAGGCAAGCAAATTTGGATTTAAAACCTGAAAAGATCAAGAGGGTCCCTGCTGCAAAAAATGAAAGTTCAGAATTTTCTAAGGATGGAATCTCATTTTTCAGTGGGGGTGTGTTGCTTATCAACAGATATGCCACTTCTCCAATACGATGCACTATTTTGTAAGGGCCATAAAATCGTGGAGCCAACTTTTGACTGGTCTTGATCTTCAATGACAACTATTTGTAGGGTTGCAAACATAGGAACACCATATCACCTATATTAAATTATCTTTTCGAATGATGTGTGTCTTGTTGTTGCTTCATACAATTTTATTCTTGGACCAAGTTGTCTTTGATAATGTTGAGCATTGATTATCGGTGTTGGAACCAATCATCTACTTGGGCCACTTTGGAGGGCTGCATCCTCACCACTAGGAGGGAACAGTCCGTGCGAGATCGCAAATGAAAATATCGATGATAAAATATAATGAAATAAATCAAATCTAAACTATATTAATAGTAAATCAATTAAATCATTCTTTGGAAGCATCAACATAGCCGACTAGCTATGTTAGGGTTGTAACATTCTTATTCTATACATTCCAATAGCTTATCCTTATTAGCTTTCATGAAACTTCAAATATGGTTAAATTATGAAAAGACAAACCCACCATTGGGTCCTTCATAAGGATAAAAATTTATTTCAGTTTCCATTTCCATATCATTCTTCTCTTTTGGATCTATATTAGGGTCTTCCATATCGATCTGATCATCTTTCAGAGGAACATAATTAGATTCCAACTATCTCCGCTAACTTGTAAGGAAAGGAGCCATTAGAAGAAGTGAATATGTATGGAGGAAACACTACCGTAGGGGTTTTAATAATATTATTTAAATGTTTTCAACCACACACAAGCAAAATTAATGACCTTGTTTAAAGTTTTAAAAGGAAAGGAGGTGTTCATGTCAGTTTCACCAAAGATGTAGAGGGGGAAAACTACCCTACCACATATAATTCTCAAAAGTTGGATCCACAAGAGAGAAGCCTTTGGGGTGAACCACAAGGGTATGTTGTTCTCTACACTCGATGCTAGGGAGGAAAGGGTTCACCAGGAATGATTTAAGGACTCACTCCAAGTCCTCTAGAATTTCAGGAATATTTGATGTGTTCAGTTTAAAGCAATCGCATGAATTTGGCCTTTATAGATCTATGCTATGAAAGATAAAGGAAAATATTAAAATATAGAATTTAGGAATATAAGAGCTAATACTAGAATGATTATTTCTTTGAATGCTTTCTAACCTAGTGATTTTAACAAATAATCTTTAAGCAAGGTCTCAAGAAAGAATGCACAAGAAGAATTAACCCTAGTTGCACACTATATGTTGTTATATTTTAAATATCTATAAATTAATATGAAATCATATGTAGAATTTTAAACCAAAAATATAAGCACTTAGAAAATATCCTATAGCCTAATGGGAACACTTATCTTAATCGGTGGTTGTTCCAATATTTCGTCCTCTTGTCCAATGATATCATCAATTCTTGTTCCTGCAAGATAACTTAAGAAACACTTGAAAATATGATTAGCGTTAGGGGTTCTACTTAGGTTGTACAATAATGCTTGGAGGCACAATAGTCAAGCCCCCTAGGTCATTTTAGATAACCTTTAAGAACAAAAGTAAAAATTGACCTTTGGATATTAATCATAAAATAACAGTGCAGTAGAATACAAATAAAATGTAGAGCTAATGCAGTATAAGATACTATCATGCAGTTAGGAATATAAAATTACCCCAAAATTGACTTTGGGTAAAATTACACTCCAGAGAGAGCTCGCACGATAACGCAGAAGACAAAGTCACACCATATATATACCGAGCACATTTTTACCTCTGTAGAAAAGTAGCCCTAAGTTTGAGCCTATGAGGTCACACCTCATTAATACCTGGTGTGACTTTGCCTGAGACATGAAGAAAATAAAAGCAAAACATGAAATGCAATGCAAAAATCTAAACTTAAATGAAAATACCTTATGAATGATGTAAAAGTAGGTAGAAATGTTGAGACCTACGAACAAATGATCTCTCCTTTGGGCTATGACACGAATCCACCAGAGCGAACAAAAAATTAGATCAATGCAACAGAAGATAAAATTCACACTTAAGATCTAGATTGCTTGCAGGAGAAAAGAAGCTGATAGAAAAGAATTGCGAGCATGTTAGAATAATCATATGTATGATTCAACAAATCGTGTCTCTTAAAATAAGAGATCAAACCCTCCTTTTATATTAAGTTTGAAGGTGAAAAGAGTGGGAAAAATCTAGGAAGGCCGATGCCAAAAAAAATCAACTAGAAGAATTAGGGTTTTATGGGAGAAACCCTAGAAAGGTGAAATTGTGCCCCATATCGACCAACTACAATTTTTCTTATGTGAAGTCATGCCCCGTCTTAACCAGGTGTGATTTTGCATAGAGGAAAAAAGAAAAAACAAAGGGAAAAGGGCCTATCCCATGCCTTGGGCAAGTGTTGAAGGTCTCTTAGAGGATTTAAGGAAGATTGCCCACTAAAGTGGGTAAATTTTCCATGTCTACAATGTGTGACTATGCATTGTAATGGTGAATGAAGCATGCATTGCTCATAGCATGCACTAGTAGAGAGCTATCCATATATTGTATCAAGTTTCTATTTTCATGAGTTTACATTAATGGCTATTGCATGAGTTATTTTAGAAGTTTCTCATGCTATTTACTTGCTTATTAGTTAGCCATTATCATAGATATAATATAGCTTACTTATTTCATCACTTGTGGTTGCATTTCCTTCAATTTTAAGTCTTCAAAAGCTAATAATGGTATAATAGCACAAGGTAGATCAATAGGAAATTGAGAGAGCCAAAATATTGAAGATAGATAAGGACTAGCACAGGTCTTGTTGTAGATTTTAGAAGCTACAATATTGAAGTCCTCAACCTACATGGAAGGAGAAGACTCAGAAAGCATCATTGAGAGGAGATATTAGGAGTAGCTCTTGATAGTGAATAATTTGAAAAAATTTCACCATCTGACAAAAATACCAAGGGAGTAGGATTTAGCAAGATTTTTGCAAAACATTGGAGGAGAAATTGATTACTTTACAATCTAAAACTTTTATATTTGAGGACAAAAAGGAAGCAACAATTTGGGAAGCATCAATAGTTTTGAAGTTTCAAATTTTTAGGCTGCATCCTAAACGAGAAGTTGAAGCCACCTAATTGCAGTTTCAAGCAACAAAGTAATATCTTTCAAAGCTGAAAATAGGTGGATTAAAGAGCTATTTTGGACAGTAAGGAAGAGTTGCAATTTTATCTAGTATAAGGCATCATTTAGGTGAGTCAAATAACCAAAAACATCATCATAAAATCAAGGTTGAAAAGGTATGCAAATTTGGTGCAAAAGGTTCATTACTTGAACACTCATATTTATATTATTATTAAGGTTTTAAAAGCATCAAGTTCAAGGTTTAAAGTTGCAAGAGGAAAGGTTTCTAGTTTAAGTCTTCAAGGAAGTGTAGAAGATTACATTTACAAGGTTTAAAACTTCACAAAATAAGGAAAATTCAGATATACTCCTTACTATACATTGAAAGCAAAGAAGGCTATATTACAAAGCAAATATTGGATACACTAAGCTATCAAAAATATATAGTATTTTCATAATTAGGGAGCTTGGAATCACCATGGGAAAATACCACCAAGCATTCAACCAACAAGGAGGTTGAGTTGAAGTGTTATTGAGGAGTAAGCAATGTAGAGTTCATCACTTTGTGAGAATAATAGTGATATCACATGCCCAAAATATAATGTTAAGAGAAACATACAAGAAGAAGTAGTATATATCCCTATACCTATACACCAAGAAAACGTTGCTTAAAAGTTTCACCAACAATAGCATTTTGAGAGAAATTAAGGAATTGATAGTCTCTTTAAACATGTCAGTAAGCGTACCAATTTGGATGTAAAATCATCGTAGAATGAGTGATCAATAAACCAATGAGATTTGAAGATACAATGGTTATATATTGGTTTATCGAGTTATGAAGGAAATTTGTAAGTATTGTGTGCATGGTGAAGTTTTTTAAACCTAATACCTTCTGCATGGAGAAGTACCACTAAATCAAGAGGTCAAACAACCTTTGACCAACACTATTGAGCAACATATTTAGGTGGTTCCACCTAGATCTAATCATAGAAGAGAAAAACAATAACCATTACAAGAAGAAAGTCATCTTCATTATCACATGCAATTACCAATATCATCACATTGACGATGAATGGAGGAACGCTAGTGTTTGAGAAGTCAAAGAGTATTACTAAGCCTTGAAGTTATTGCTAAGAGTATGATGTAACATTGAGCCATATATAGATCATCACATCAGAGAAAGGATAGGGTATCTATTCAATGTAGCTCATAAAATGTTCATGAAGTCCTTAACACATTGTGAAAGAAAATTATGATGAAGTCTTGTTGTAATGGAAGCATCAAAAGAAATACCTAAGTGTATCATTACACAATTTCTAATAATTACGTGTGTAGGTGATGTTAAAAACTAGCAAGATAGTGAGGAAACCATTACCCTAAGCTAATTTATCATCCACATGGAATAATTGATTTGAAGTTTTTTGGTCTCATCAAAAGTGAGCTATTGCACATCTAATGCTCAACTAGATAGCCACCATCCTCAGGATAATACATCACAAGCATTAAATAAGGTTGAATCTCAATGATAATTATACTAAATAATCCCTAAATACCATCACTATGCACGAAGGGACCTACATGGTCAAATAACACATGACTAGAAATATTTTATGCTGAATTCAAGCATGTAGAGGAGTATTAAACTTAGCATATTTGGAAGGCATTTTTTGACAATTGGAGACCCTAACTATCATAGGTAAAGCATCATGGAAGAAAGTACGCAATATCATTCTCATAGGTGCTACAGAATCACCTTGATATTGGTACACAAAGAGAAAAGGTAAAGTCACATTCTTGGCATCAATCAAAGGAGTGCAACCTTGATTCGAAGAGAATCTTAGTTTAGAAGACATAGTAGTGAGCATTTCAAATGCAGAACATCATTAAGACTAGATGTATAGAATTACAGTGTATACTAAGGTCAATCAACACTAAAGAGCAAAATATTATAGTCCAAGTGTGCCAATAAACGACATCCATTTAGAGCTAATCATAATACCTCATAAATTGGGAAGATATAAACTATAATCAAGGTCTATTTTGAACAACACACAACACATCTTAGAAATTTATAAGAGCATTACCTCCTGGAATTGAGAAAATAAACTATAGAGAAAGTTATTGACCATTGCATTGAAGATAATTCAAACAAGCACTACAAAAAAGGCTTTGAGGAAGTCAACCTTTTACTGTCAAGAGGTGACAAAACATTGTATAATATTTAAGGTTCAGCAGAGGAAGATCATATGCCTAGAGAGGTCAAAGTTTAATTAGTGAAGATAAGCTATTTTTGAGCGTTGTAGTCAAATGAATTAAGGAGGATTCAAATAATAGCAATACTATATTAAAGCACCGCCTAGCATAGAGCATTGAATGCTCAAATTCCATACATTGGAATAGAAGATTGCATCATAGAAGAATACAATGTAGAAGAGTGCAACATGGAGTAATATGAGGAGCAAGGTCAAAGGACATATTAATCAGCTTATCAAACCACTCAAAAGGTAAACTATAAGGTATATTTACTTTCAATTAATTGGAGATATAAGATGCATGCTTCCAAGGTTAAATTATTACATTGAAGAAAATTAGAGCAATTTACAACCTTAGTAATTGAAGCTAGAGGGATGTATCATTGCAAGAGATTCAAAACTCACTCTAGTAGGATATATAAGGGTTTATACCTTAGAGAATTATTATTAATCTGCAAAATATTATTTTCTAAAATTTGAAATTAGGGAGTTATAAGGAATACTACATCAAACATAGTTTATTGGAATTTAGAAAATTAAACTATTGGATATTAAGGGCTAAAGAAGGAAGTTCATTATTTACTTAAAGAGTAGGAATTATTTACTTATACTTGTCTCATACTCATACTTAAGGGACAAAAGGAATCCAACCATAGATAATTTCATCAAATTAAAAAGTGCATAGTTCAATAGGAGAAATACGGTGAAATCGAAATTGATTATTAACATTCGTAAAATGTTACAAAATGAACTCAAAAGGTGAACTAATAGTTTCTAAGCAATTTATCAAATATTCTAACCACTAGGGAGACATAAGGGATCCTACAAAACCTATTTCGTAGAATTTTTTTATCAAATTAGTTCACATACTCTAAATTAGGGAGCCATAAGGTAGCCTACTTCAAAGAGGACATGGCAAGGAAAAAGTAAATAAAAAAGAAAACAAGTAATAAAAAAATGGAAACTCAAAAACCAGAACTTCAAGAGTTATCAAAATTAGTTGAAGAAGAAATCCTATGTCTAAACGAAGAACTAATTTACATTGGAGAAGACTTAGACTTTCAAGAAGACCATGGAAAATAATTAGATATTCAAGAAATTTTAGAAATATTAGAAATATTAAAATGTCATATACAACACCAAATAGAAGATACTAAAAAGGATTCATCAAGAGGAAAGAGTGTCTTTCAATCAATGTTAAAAGAAATCAAAAATGAAAATTTCTTAGCACTTAGCAATTGAAAAACACAAGCTTATACTAAGAGGGGGTGAACAGTATAAGATAAACTTTTGATTTTCTTTCCAAAATAATATTATCCAATGTTATCAAATGCAATATTTTTCCAAAGAAGTGTTAACCAATATCATCAATAGTGAGAGCAATGCAATGCACATATCATCACACACAAGAGAGACATAGATTTAATGTGGTTCACCCAATGTGGGTTACATCTACGGAGAAAAAATTTCTTCTAATTTTTCTCAACAAATCTCTTGGAAACCAAATCCCTATTACAATATTTATGGACCTTTGTCCAAAGGAGACACCAATCCCCTATGCTCAAGTTTGTGGATATCTATCCATAGGAGAACTATATCCCCTAAAATATAGTTTGTGGACCTCTATCCATAGGAGAAATCTATCCCCTCAACTCTGGCTCGTGGACCTCTATCCATAGGAGAACTCTATCCCCTCAACTCTGGCTCATGGACCTCTATCCACATAAGAACTCTAACTTTGGTTTGTGGAACTATATTTATAGGAGAACTCTATACCCTCAAATCTAGTTCATGGATGTCTATCAACAAGAGAACTCTATCTCCTCAACTTTAGTTCATGGACCTCTATCCACAAGAGAACTCTATCCCCTCAACTCTAGTTTGTGGAACTCTATCCACAAGAGACGCCTCTCCTCTCTACTTTTGTTTATGGATATTTATCCATAGTAGAAACCTCTCCTCTCATATTTGGTTTTATCCAAAGCCAACTCAATACTCTACTCAAAAACTATTCCAAGCCTTCACATAAGGCTTGCTTAACTTTGCAATAAAATCTGCTCAACTCACTACTCCAATCTGCACCAAGCCTACTCACAAAGCTTGCTCAAATTAGCAACAAAAGTTTACTTACAAATATGCCCAAATATGCACCAAGCCTTATCACAAGGCTTGCTCAAATCTTCTCTCAAATCTTGCCCAAATCTACTTCAAGTCTTCTCACAAGACTTGCTCAAATATACCTAAAACATACTTCAAGTCTTCTCACAATTCTTGCTCAAATCTACCTCAAACCTGCTTCAAGTATTCTTACAAGACTTTCTCAAATATGCTATCAACTCTTTCTCAAACTTGCTTCAAGTATTCTCACAAAACTTGCTCAAATATGCTTTATCACATGCTCAAAACTTGCCCATAATACATGCTCAAAACTTGCTCATAACACATGCTTTGATCAAAGTACTTCAAACATATTCTACCCAAAATTCTTGTTCAAGAACACATAGAAAATGATATGCAATACAATTTCACAATATGTTCTTTCCAATGTTACTCAAAGCCAATGCACAAATTACTTCACAAATATGTTTTTTAACCTTTGCAAGTTTATCCCAATATCAATCAAGATTATGCACAAAACTTGCTCTCAACCCTAGAACGTGTGTTTCAATATTATTCAACAATGAAGCATAATTTGTTCATAAACCCTAACACATGTTTTTCCAATCTCATTCAACAATGAAGTACAATTTGTTCACAAACCCTAGCACATGTGTTTCCAATCTTATTCAATGATAATGCACAAACCCTAGCACGAGTGTTTCTAATTTTCTTCAATGATAATGCACAACTTGTTTTCAAAACTTAACATAAGTTTCCAATTCTTACTTAACAATAATGTACACTTTTATCCTCAAAATATATCTCTTATATTTCCAATAATTCACTTATATCTCCACCTTAATATTTCAAAATACTTTTCTCAAAACACAACCACCTTGAAAATAAGTTAAATCAACATACCTCAACAATACCTTGAAGATGATGTGCCTCTTAAGAACCTGTCTCAAATAATATTCTTTTCATGCACTTCAAAATATTAGCAAGACCCTTTTCACATGAACCTCTTCTCAAAATATGTGCACAATAATTCTTGAAAATAATCCTCTATAACTCTCCTTTGGTTTCACAAGATAATGTTGGCAATTTTGGGTACCTTGGGTGCATTGCCTTTGCTCAAGTGTATAAGTTGTCATTGATGTCAAGAAGCTTTTGAAGGAATTTGATTTGATGTAAAATAATTTGTTTTGATGAAGGTTACGGCTTGACAGGTTCGAAAGAAAGCAAGTTAGAAAAGTGTCGCGATATCGCGACATGTCGCATTTTCGCGACTTAAGCAGGAGAGAGAAAGCAAGTTAGAAAAGTGTCACGATATCGCGACATGTCGCAGTTTCGCGACTCAAAGAGGAGAGAGAATGTTCGAGTCAAAAATGTCACGATTTCGTGACATATTGCAAGGAAGGTTGAACGGACGAAAAAGTGTCACGATTTCGTGACATGTTGCAGGAGAGAGAGTCCGAAAGAAAAAGTGTCACGATTTCGTGACATAATGCAGGAGAGAGAGTCCAGGAGAAAAAGTGTCACGATATCACGACATGTCGGGTTTTCGTGACCCAAAGAAAAGAAAAGCGCTAAGGAGAAAAAGTGTCACGATTTCGTGACAAGTCAGAAGACAAAGTGGAAGCAAGATAAAGTGTCACGATTTCGCGACATGCTACAGAACTCGAAGTGAGAACTATCACGATTTCGTGACATGCAACAAAGGGAAGAGTCTGAAATGAGAAGCGTCACGATTTCATGACAGGTTGCAAAGAAGACGTACGAAAGCTGAAAGCGTCACGATTTCGCGACAGGTTGCAAAGAAGACGTACGAAAGCTGAAAGCATCATGATTTCATGACAGGTTGAAGAGAAAGCAAACAGATACAGAAAGTGTCACGATTTCGTGACAGATCGAGTTGGCAGCGTTCGGTTGGAGAAAGTGTCACGATTTCATGACAAAAGCAGAGAGGAAGGCTATGAAGACAGAAGTGTCATGATTTCACGACAGAAGTGAAGTCGAAGTCTGCAGAGGCAGAAGTGTCACGATTTCATGACAAAAGCAGAAAGGAGGTCGACGAAGGGAGAAGTGTCACGATATCACGACAAAAGCAAAGTTGATGCTGACAAAGACAAAAGTGTCGCGATATCACGACAAGAGCTTAGATGAAGTCGTCAAAGGCTAAAGTGTCACGATATCATGACAAAAGCCAAAAGAAAGTGTACGGTTGCAAAGGTGTCACGATATCGCGACATGTTGTAGTTTCATGGCAGAAGCTACAGAAGAGTTGCAGAGGCAGTGAAGCCGACAAAGTTAAATTTGAGCCGACGAAGATTAGGGTTTGCAGCCAACGTAGTTTAGGGTTTTTAGACGTAGTTTAGGGTTACAGCCGACTAAGATTAAGTTTTTTGATCTTGAAATTTTTGTTATAAAAGGAGGGCTGTTTCGAGATTTGAAGGTATCGAAAGTGCGCAAGTTAAGTCCACGGTGCACAGAGAGCGAGTCATGCCGAATCGAGCTAAGTGCGAAGCAAGAGCGCACAGGGAGCAAAAAAGCGCAAAGCTGTTGGGTGCATCATTTTTGCGATGTTCGGAGATAATGGGCAAGCTTTGTGAGAGCCTGTGAGCAGGTTTTGGACAAGTCATTGAGAGGGATTGTTGGACAGATTTGAGCAAGCTTTTGTTGAGCTTGTGGAGCAGTTTGGGCGAGGTTCTAGTGAGAACTTGCAAAGCAGATCTGAGACAAGTCTTGGTGAAGACTTGGGTGAAGATCAAGCAAGCTTTAGTGAAAGCTTGTGAACCACTTTTGTGAACCAGATTTGAGGACCAGTTGAGGACAGAGATTGGTGCAGATTTGAGGACAGATTTGTACCCAGACCAGAGAAAGAGGAAGAGGACATTTGTGCCAGACCGAAGGACTGTGTTTGGTGCAGATCAGAGAAAGAGAACGAGGACATTTGTGCTAAATCGAAGGACTATGTTTAGTGCAAATTCGAGGACCAGCTTTGGAGGTGATAGAGTTGAGGACAGAGGTCTCCAGCCAGAGCAGGGAGGACAGGTGTCTTCTATGGATAGAGTTCCATTTGCTAAGGGCAGCGGAGGCAGAGGTCTTCTAGAGGATCACCAGCCAGAGCAGAGCTAGGGGATTGGTGTCTCCTGTGGGTTGGTGCCCACGAACTCGAGATTAGGGGATTGGTGTCTCCTTTGGGTTGGTGCCCATAAACATTGTAATCGGGAAAGGTATTCCCAGAATTTGGATTGATAAAATTTAGTGAAATATTTTATCCGTGGATGTAGCTCACATTGAGCGAACCACGTAAATTGGTGTCTCATGTGTGTGTGACGATTTGTACATTGCTTTGGTTTCTGCTATTGATATTGCCATTGATATATTGTATAATATTGATTGGGATAAGAAAAGTAAAAAGTGGTCTTATACTGTTCACCCCCCCCTCTCAGTATAAGCTTGTGTTCTTCAATTGGTATCAGAGCGGGTGCCTTCAAAAAGTTTAACAGCTTGAAGGAAGAGCTGGTTAAGAACACAATGGATTATTCAAGCGGCAATGCAGCACCTATTCTTGATGGGTCAGATTTTGGTCTTTGGAGTGCAAGGATGAAGGTTCATCTAATGGCACTTGGTAATGAGGTATGGGAAGTAATTGAAGATGAGTACACTATTCCTGTACATGGTCCAAATACTAAAGAAGAAAGGCTCCTACATCACAGCAATTCAAAAGCAATGAATGCAATCCTGAAAGGCTTACAGAAAGCAGATCTCACCAAAGTGATTCACTACAAGACAGCCAGTGAAATGTGGAAACAGTTGTAGGTGGTTCATACAGGTGATACAAATGTCAAAAAGGCCAAGTTGAGACACTTCAAAGGTATGTTTGAACAACTCAAGATGAATGATGATGAAAATATTAGTGACTACATGCTTCGTATGGATGAGGTTGTTAACTCCATGAAAGACTTAGGTCTTGAGCTTGCTGAAAATGATGTTTGTGATAAGATTTTAAGATCTCTTCCTAATAGATTTAGTGAAAATATTTCTGCTATTGAGGAAGCTAAAGATTTGGATAAGTTGAAAAAGGATGAGCTCCATAGTATACTTGCAGCATTTGAGTTGAGAACTCAAGTGAAGGTTGACGTCAAGAAAGAGGCGACTTTCAAGGCTACCAAGAAATCCAAGGGTAAACAGCTTCAAGAGAGTGATGAGTCTTCTAGTGATGAAGAGGCATATTACAGCAAGAAAGGCAAATTCTCTAGAAAGCACAAAAGCGTGAAAAATATAAGATGTTTCAATTGCGGAAAGTTTGGTCATTATGCTACAGACTATACTGTTCCCAAGGATGAAAGTGATGAAGATAAACAGGATTCTAAGAGCAAGGATTCTGAAAAGCACAAGCATCACGGGAAGGACAAATATGAGCACAACAATCAAGGAAAGAGGTATTCTCACAAGCACAAGAAGAGTTTCTACCTAGACAAAGCAAGTAAGTGTTCTAGTAGTGATAGTGAAAGTTCTTCAAGTGATAATGAAAATGAGATGTTGTTCATATCAGAAAAGGAGGAAGAACCGAAACATAGATTCATTATCATGAAATGTCTTAGATGTGGAAATTTTGGTCACCTTGAGGATGATTGCACAAATAATGATTTGGTTTCTAGTATGTATGAGGATGCTTCAGAAAACTATAAGGAAGATGCGTGTATGGTTTTTGAAAAAGGTAGCACCTCTAGTGATAAGAAATCTGAAAAAGGCTTTGATGATTCAGAAAGCAAACAAATAAAGGATCATGAAAGTGAACTTAGTAGTGCTCTTAGTGCTTTGAAAAAGGAAAGAAAGAAGAATGCTAGACTCAAGGATAAGTTAGATGAATGGTGTATGGAGAGAGATGATCTTATAGAAAATCTTGAATTCTCTATAGCTAAGACGCAAGAACTCAAGGATGAGTTAGAGTCTAAGGTTCTTGAGTATAGTGAGTTAGAACAGAAAATGGCTTCTTTGAAAGAAGAAACTAAAGAGTACAAGGATAAGCTTTATAGGTTTCAAGATAGCTCCAAAAAGGTTAAGTCACTCATCAAAGGTCAAAGAAAGACACCAGATAAAACAGGCCTTGGTTTTGTTAAGCCACACAAGGAACAAGTTGGAGAGTCGAGTAAGAGACTCCAAAAGGAAGAGAGTTCTGATGAGGAAAGTATTTCAGATCATGAGTCCTTGAATGATAGATGCGCAGAAACAGAAAACAAATTTCAGAATGAGAAGAAGAAGTTTTCAGGACCCAAGAGGTCGAATAAAGGAAAATTTCATGGCAGATGTTTTGCGTGTCACAGGTTTGGTCACATGGCTTCGCATTGCATGACTCAAGTAAGGAAGGTAAATGACAGTTTTAGAGGTGGTAATTTCTTTCAAGGGTATTGCTACTCTTGTAAACAGTTTGGGCATAAGGCAATTTTTTGCAAGGCTAATAAAAGGAACAGGGTTAGTCAGAACAGGCGAATTCAAAGAACAGGTATGCCTAAAAGAAATAACATTGTTACTTGTTATAAGTGCAACAATGAAGGTCACACAGCTAGACAGTGTAGAGCTGAACTTCCAAGGTACAGGAATAGGAACAGTGGTATGAACAGGTCCAAGGATCAAGGCATGGATAAGAACAGGAATGATAACAGGAACAGGAACAGTGACAGGAACAGGAACAGGAATATGGACAAAGAGTTCAAGAGAAGGCCCGACAAGGAAGTGATAGACGCTGATGATGATCAATGCCTAATGGGAGTTTTACTCCCACCCCAAAATTAATCACCTCATCAGGAGGTGGGGGAGGGACTAAGCTAAGAGGCTCATTCTTAGTCCCGAGCCCCAAAGGTGACCCTTTGCCATTGATGACAAAGGGGGAGAGATATGAGTAAGGGGGAGAGCTTCAAGTGAAGAGGAAAGCTTCAAGTCAGGGGGAGCAAAACTTCAAAGGAAGATTCTCAGTTGTGGGCACAGTTTCTCAGTTGTTAGCATAGTTGGTTTCAGTTTTGGCTCTTGAGACGTGTTTTCAATAAAGGTTTGCCATCAATGACAAAGGGGGAGATTGTTGGCAATTTTGGGTACCTTGGGTGCATTGCCTTTGCTCAAGTGTATAAGTTGTCATTGATGTCAAGAAGCTTTTGAAGGAATTTGATTTGATGTAAAATAATTTGTTTTGATGAAGGTTACGGCTTGACAGGTTCGAAAGAAAGCAAGTTAGAAAAGTGTCGCGATATCGCGACATGTCGCATTTTCGCGACTTAAGCAGGAGAGAGAAAGCAAGTTAGAAAAGTGTCGCGATATCGCGACATGTCGCAGTTTCGCGACTCAAAGAGGAGAGAGAATGTTCGAGTCAAAAATGTCACGATTTCGTGACATATTGCAAGGAAGGTTGAACGGACGAAAAAGTGTCACGATTTCGCGACATGTTGCAGGAGAGAGAGTCCGAAAGAAAAAGTGTCACGATTTCGTGACATAATGCAGGAGAGAGAGTCCAGGAGAAAAAGTGTCACGATATCATGACATGTCGGGTTTTCGTGACCCGAAGAAAAGAAAAGCGCTAAGGAGAAAAAGTGTCACGATTTCGTGACAAGTCAGAAGACAAAGTGGAAGCAAGATAAAGTGTCACGATTTCGTGACATGCTACAGAACTCGAAGTGAGAACTATCACGATTTCGTGACATGCAGCAAAGGGAAGAGTCTGAAATGAGAAGCGTCATGATTTCACGACAGGTTGCAAAGAAGACGTACGAAAGCTGAAAGCGTCGTGATTTCAGGAAGCGATAGCATCGTGATTTCTGACGGTTGAAGAGAAAGCAAACAGATACAAAAAGTGTCACGATTTCGTGACAGATCGAGTTGGCAGCGTTCGGTTGGAGAAAGTGTCACGATTTCATGACAAAAGCAGAGAGGAAGGCTATGAAGACAGAAGTGTCACGATTTCATGATAGAAGTGAAGTCGAAGTCTGCAGAGGCAAAAGTGTCACGATTTCGCGACAAAAGCAGAAAGGAGGTCGACGAAGGGAGAAGTGTCGCGATATCGCGACAAAAGCAAAGTTGATGCTGACAAAGACAAAAGTGTCACGATATCGTGACAAGAGCTTAGATGAAGTCGTCAAAGGCTAAAGTGTCACGATATCGCGACAAAAGCCAAAAGAAAGTGTACGGTTGCAAAGGTGTCGCGATATCGCGACATGTTGTAGTTTCGTGGCAGAAGCTATAGAAGAGTTGCAGAGGCAGTGAAGCCGACAAAGTTAAATTTGAGCCGACGATGATTAGGGTTTGCAGCCAACGTAGATTAGGGTTTGGACGTAGTTTAGGGTTACGACTGACTAAGATTAAGGTTTTGATCTTGAAATTGTTGGTATAAAAGGAGGGCTGTTTGGAGATTTGAGGTGTGAATTGGAAGTGCGCAAGTTAAGTCCACGGTGCGCAGAGAGCGAGTCGTGCCGAATCGAGCTAAGTGCGAAGCAAGAGCGCACAGGGAGCAAAAAAGTGCAAAGCTATTGGGTGCATCATTTTTGCGACGTTCGAAGATAATGGGCAAGCTTTGTGAGAGCCTGTGAGCAGGTTTTGGACAAGTCATTGAGAGGGATTGTTGGACAGATTTGAGCAAGCTTTTGTTGAGCTTGTGGAGCGGTTTGGGCAGGTTCTAGTGAGAACTTGCAAAGCAGATCTGAGACAAGTCTTGGTGAAGACTTGGGTGAAGATCAAGCAAGCTTTAGTGAAAGCTTGTGAACCCACTTACCAGGCAATTTGAGGACCAGTTGAGGACAGAGATTGGTGCAGATTTGAGGATAGATTTGTACCCAGACCAGAGAAAGAGGACGAGGACATTTGTGCCAGACCGAAGGACTATGTTTGGTGCAGATCAGAGAAAGAGAACGAGGACATTTGTGCTAAACCGAAGGACTGTGTTTAGTGCAAATTCGAGGACCAGCTTTGGAGGTGATAGAGTTGAGGACAGAGGTCTCCAGCCAGAGCAGGGAGGACAGGTGTCTTCTGTGGATAGAGTTCCATTTGCTAAGGGCAGCAGAGGCAGAGGTCTTCTAGAGGATCACCAGCCAGAGCAGAGCTAGGGGATTGGTGTCTCCTGTGGGTTGGTGCCCACGAACTCGAGATTAGGGGATTGGTGTCTCCTTTGGGTTGGTGCCCATAAACATTGTAATCGGGAAAGGTATTCCCAAAATTTGGATTGATAAAATTTAGTGAAAGATTTTATCCGTGGATGTAGCTCACATTGAGCGAACCACGTAAATTGGTGTCTCATGTGTGTGTGACGATTTGTACATTGCTTTGGTTTTTGCTATTGATATTGCCATTGATATATTGTATAATATTGATTGGGATAAGAAAAGTAAAAAGTGGTCTTATACTGTTCACCCCCCCTCTCAGTATAAGCTTGTGTTCTTGAGATAATGCCTTCAATTATAAACCAAACCCTCAAAAATACCAAGTGAAAATTACAAACAAAAAAAGACTCAATACACCTTGTAACTCCCTATTTTAATATTATCAACCTAAACCCTTTTGTACTTAGACAATAATACTAATATCAAATAAATTTATGCACCATAAAGCTCCTTCTTTCAACAACCCTGCTCACAATAATATGCAAATTATAACCAAAACCAATATATTACACAACTCCCACTTCTCATAAACCTTATAATTTTTTTTTAGATTAATCCAATGCATGCACCAAATTTCTCCCACTAGGCTCTTTAATAAAATTAAATCAAACACATTTCTTCACTGTCATGAATGCATGCAGGTTTAATAAAACAAAATTTTTGTGTACCTTAACACTATTGCAATTCAAACCCACAATCTTCAATATCCAGCTCTCACATAAGTGCCTTCAACCAGCTGTACTACCGTAGTAGGTAGCACCAAATATGGGGGGCATCAAATATATCTATGATCTGCATTACCCAACCTTCAATGCTCATAGCCAAAAGTACGTCAGAGGATTTCAAACTCAAAAAACTACTGTAATAGCGCTCACACCAGCCAACCAGCCATTGGGCCACCCCAGATGATTGGAAACATCTCAGGTGCACAGAGTATATCAATGTTCAACACTTGCACCCTTCTCAAAACATTGTCCTTCAACCTTAGCACAAGATAATAATCGATTTTCGTATCAAAATATTAAAGCATAAACATTAGCGCACACGGGAGTTGGGAGAAATACAACCATTTGTATTTCATATATATATGCACTTCAATGTTATTAGTTGAGTCGGCTCACGTGCTTGAATTGGAGTTTAGACCTTGCTTTCAAATTGATGTTGGCACCAAAAACCTTATGACAATATTATAATATTTAAAAAATATTATAATAAGACTTTTAAAACTTTGGCCCACAAGGAAATATTAAACCTTGGTCTTCTTTTAAAATCCCTTTTAGAAACATTGCCACCTTGTCCAAAATTAAACCTTGCTCTTAAACCTTTGGCCTTGGTCTTCCTTTTTGCTCTTAAAGAAACTTTAACCCTACCTTTTCTTTAAACCTTTTTCTCTTAAAGAAATAATAAATGAACCTTGCTTTTTCTTAAAGCCAAACAACTTTAAACCTCTTGGACCTCTTCTATAATATTTAAAAATAAATATTATAGACCATTTATTTTTACCTTGCTTTTTCTTTGAGCCAAACAACTTTAAACCTCTTGGACCTTCTTTATAATATTTAAAAATAAATATTATAAACCATTTATTTTCACCAATTTTATTTTGCTGTGAGATAAACCTTGTCATGCATAATTGTTTGACCAATATTTCTTTTGATATCAACCCTTTGACATCAATATTTTTGCTTCATGAATCCTTTGATGATATTTTCCGTACATTTTATTATTTAAACCTTGAAGATAAATCTCAACCATTTTGCCTTTGACATCAATGACAACCAATATACTTAATATTTCCAACAAGCAATTA
This sequence comes from Wollemia nobilis, assembly GCA_028583015.1. Taxonomy (NCBI): domain Eukaryota; kingdom Viridiplantae; phylum Streptophyta; class Pinopsida; order Araucariales; family Araucariaceae; genus Wollemia; species Wollemia nobilis. The sequence continues at coordinate 10,776,353 of JAQPPZ010016869.1, read as the reverse complement.
CCTGAATGGAAGGCTTGATGAGACATAAAGATTCTAAAAATAGTTTCATATTACCTAGTGATATAGGAGACTTGATATATATGGCATTACTTTCTAATGAAGTTCTACATGACAAGAATAGAAGACAAGAAAACATGATTAAATATTTGAAGAGCAAGTTTATTGATGAAACAAATACCTTGAATAATAGGCTTGAAGATATTACTAGTGAAGCAAAAAAAGAGGATTTTTCAATACTTCAAAAATACATGCAAAATGTTCTTAATGATTGCAGTGAAGATTTTGTTACTATACCTATCAATCTATGGAGAATAATCTACAAAGAAATTGTCACTCTTAATGTTTCTAATATGAGAGAACAAGAAAATATTGAAGAGGTAAAGAACAAAATAGATATGATAGATGCATGTTGTGATACTAGTGATCTTCTTCAAAAGGAAAAATATGCAAATCATAATTCTTGTCAAAATGAAAGGGAACAGTGTAATGCAAGCATTGACACTAGTGATTTAGAATCCTTGAAAAAGATAGAAGAACTTGTTGCAAATATTGATGCTATATGCAATACAAGTGATTTAGATACAATTCATGATTGCTCAAAAAATGTTCATGTTGCTAGAATTGATGAAGGTATAGATACATATGATGATAGATACAATGATGCACATGATCATATTGATGTTGACAAAGATCATTCTAATGATTGTATTGGTCATACTAATGATTTTTGTTCAAAGTTGATAAGATATGAAGATACAGGTTTGGAAAAACATGAATAGGGAATGCAAGAACCAATTGCACTAGAAATCAGATCAAAGTATGATGATCTTGAGTATACAGGTTAGAATAGTAGCAATAAGTAAGGAACTAAGTTTATAATAAAAAAATACTGACCTGAAATCATTAAAAGAGATTGACAGGAATAGTTGTTGTGAAGGACATAATGATCAAAAGGATTTGGTGATAGAAAATAGAAGCAATCATTGTAACAAATATAGGCATAGAATAGAGATGTTGGAATCTCCGTAGTTGTAAATTTTGTGGAGGAACCAATCATTCTCAAAGACATTATTGGTAAAAAGAAAATTGTTTTCTTGATTGGGTATACACAATGACAAGAAATTTCATTAGTGAATTTTCTCAAGTATATTTCTTAAAGTATAGAGATGGCAAAAATAAAGGTATGAGCTTATTCAAAAATAGAATTAGAAGAAAACCAGTAGCGATACCAATATCATAACATAGAGTCAAGAAAAAATAAGAAGCTAGAGCAGAAGATCAAATTCAAGGTCACTTGAAGAATGAAGACAAATACAAATATCCATATTGAAGACTAAAGTCTTCAATAACCAAATAATGTAATACAGGGGGTTTTAGAGTATATTACATTATTTGGTACATGTCAATGTACCACTGTTGGTCCGACTTTCATACACACCCTGTGAAGAATGAGCAGGAAACTCTGATAACACTTATACGGGATAAATCCCACTCACTTTAGGATCTAGCTGGTTATCCAAGGTGTGAGTTACAGAGTCGGGTCGAATGTCAATTCACTCTTTTCCGCTTCTGGAATAGTTTTCAATATGGACTATCTGTACCTTACAACGGGCTCAATGAACTTGCTCTGTAATGCTCAGAAGTTGTCACTTGTTGGCAATCAGATTTGAAATTGATTCTTTGATCTAGCTCTCATGGGTCAGCAGATTTAAATAAAAGACAAATAAAGAAAATAAAAATGGATCATTTCTCGAAAAACAAAGAGAAGGTAGGGTAAGGCAGAAAGAGAAGTTTACCAAACTTTAACTGTAAAACCTAAACTATCAATTTCATTTATACTATCAGCTTCATATCAGAACAAATCAAAGAAGAAAGTGTCCAGTTTTCTAAGATCACTTTCAACTAAGAGCACAAGGCAAAGATGGAACAGATCTAACAAAAAATTATAAACCGAAGGGAAGTCGGTTAAAATTGATATCTTTCACCGACAGCCTAGCTCGCACAGTGAGGACAGAGCAATCAGAACAAACTTGAACCTCAAATCTGTAATTTCCCCTAGCATACAATAGAACAAATGAAGCCCAACAACATATTTAATCTTGATATGGCAGATTTACAGCATATATCTAATAAACTTTAATGGAACGGATAACAAAAGAAGATGAACTTATCACAGTCTGCAAAATATTAGGCTCCTGGCCATGCTATCACAGAAAAACAACAGCACATCAACTCCAAGTCCAGAAATAAAAATATTTAACAATCTTTGCAAGAAATTGCTTCAATAGCCTTTTATTTCTAAGTTTTCGCCTCCCGCGATTACATTGAGAAGAAGTATTTATAGACTCAGGACAGACCCTGATCTTTTCAGAAATATCTTCTTCTCTAACCGCAAATCTTATCACATTAAACCCTAGGACCCGGGTTTTACAATAAAAAGCCATTTAAAAACAAAGTCTGGATAAAACTTAACCATTCTGCAAATCAGTGCAGTCAGTTGCCATAAATGGAGAAGATAGAATTCGAATGCCACTTGCATTCACCCGCAACTGCAAATAAATGCCCTCATTAATTCCTTCGGGTAAGCTGGATGAGTCACTACTCCTCCGACAGTTCATCTCCGCAAAGCCATCCCTGAGTTGAAATATCTGCACTCCATTAATTCTGCCATAAATCTTCATTAAATGCATTCACCGGCAAAATCCGGCAACTGTGTGCATATATTTCATTTCCCGGCCAAATCCCGACATATTCCATTATGGGCAGCTGCTTAGTCACCACAAAGTCTCCTTGCAGCCGGATCTGGAAAAATTGGATGACACAGCAATTTTCGGCATCTTTACTTTCAACATGGTTGTCCTTGATTAATTTGCATTCGACTTTGTCTTTATGGTTCCTTCTCCGTTATCCCGCAAGTGACAGATGGCTTCCTGCATGAAAGACAAAAGATGGATTAGCATTTAAAATTATTAAATCAAAAGCTTTAAACTATTAAATCAGATTAAAAACCCTAATGTTTACTTGCATGTCGGCCTCATTTATCTGATACGTGCTTTGACACGTGTCACAAAATTACGACACGTGTCTGTTTCCAGCTATTACGCATTGTTTGCTGCTTTTCTGGCAGGGTCACGAAAATGCGACATGTCGCAAAATCGCGACATCCCAGCGCTGCGCAACTTTCGCCCACGACGGCCGCAAAAACGCGACATGTCACGATTTCGCGACATGTCGCGAAATCGTGCCTCCTGCTGGCCATCGTACTACTTTCTCTCCTCATGTCACGATTTCGCGACATGCTCCTGCCTTGGCCTCTTCCTGCGTTTCTTGTCGCGATTTCGTGACCTTTCTGGCACTTGCATTTTTCTTCCTCCTTCATGACTTCATCCTTCCACCATGTCGCGATTTCGCGACATGGTGGCTTCTCTTGCCTCATCTTCCCACCATGTCATGAAATCGCGACATGGTGGCTCCTCTTGCGTTGCAATTTTCTTGAGCGCGATTTGGCGTCGGATTTCGTGACACCTCCTCTGCTGTCGCGATTTCAGGACAGATTCTATGCCTTAGACTTTTCTTCAACACGATTCCTCTTGCTCCCTTGCTGGCTTTGACTTGGACCTGTCGCGATTTCGTGACATGTCGCGAAATCGCGACGGTCCGTACACCTCAGGCTCACTCTGCCAGTTTTGTCACGCGATTTCGCGACGTCTTCATGCTTCGGGCCTCTTCTGCCTATTTGGTCGCGATTTACGTCGCGACAGCTTTCCCACTTGGCACTTTCATCCGAATTTTGTCGCGATTTCGCGACATCTTTCACACTTAGTCGATTTTCACTCTTGCAGCCTTTCTTCTCTCTCTAGCCGCGAAAATGTGACATGTCACGATTTCGTGACTCTCCGTACGATCCTTTTCTCTCGTTTAGCGATTTCTTTGACATTTCCAAAAATGGAAAGTGTCACGATTTCGCTACGCTTCTGGGACTTGGCGGATTTTCTGAAAACCTGTCGCGATTTCGCGACATTTCCATAAATGGAAGTGTCGCGATATCGCGACATTACCAAAAAAGGAAAGTTTTGATTTTCATGTATTTTTCTATCTGTTTTTCGCATTCTTTTCGTACCGGTGTAAGATTTTCTTTAAGCATGAATGATTCTAGCATGTAAGAAGTGAAGTCTGAGATAACAAAGCTAGAATGCAAGAAAAAGCACAACTTTAAAAAGGAGGCAAGCAAATTTGGATTTAAAACCTGAAAATATCAAGAGGGTCCCTACTGCAAAAATGGAAGCTCAAAGTTTTCAAAGGATGGAAATTGATTTTTTCAGGTGGGGGTGTGTTGCTTCTCAACAAATGGCGATATCTGCGGGTAAAATAGTAGCATTATTTTAGAACCCAGGACTCTAGTTTCAAAACAAAAAGACCATGCATCATGCCTTGCCACAGACATTCCTCACAATAAATTGACTACTAACTGATAGCTGTTAAAATTTCCCAAGGACATACTAGGCTGAATTACTTAAGGAAGATTTCTGATGAGCAATTACAAGGGCATAAAACTTTCTTGAAGGAAGACTGGATCGAATGTTGAACTCTGGACTGATCAGCTTTTCTAGATTGTAAAAAGGGGAAACCGAGTAGAGCTCTGTTTACTAGTTTAGCTTTTTACAGCCCCGACAAAGTTACCCTTTAGATTTACACGACCCAAATTTACAACTGTAAGGAAGGATCTTCAACTGGGTAGAAGAAAAACATCTTTTGAAACTTGGCTGCCTCTTTCATTATACAACTCTTTTTTTTATCTTTTTTTTTTTTATATATATATTGGAAATAACAGGGTGCTAATCCAACTTTCATCTCTTTCTTTTGAAGTACATCAACATCTGAAACTGCTTCAGCCTGGGCACTGATAGCCTTTGTGGATACTCAAATAATTACATGAATCATAGTCCCCTCTTATAACCAACTTTTCTTGGATTCCCCGGGAGTTTCTCCAACCAAACAGCATAGCAGTTTTTCTATAATTAAAACAACTGTGGCAAGCAAGACACAAAATCCAGTCATCTTTCTACCATTGTTCTGAATAACAAAATAGTTCCACTATTCAGTTTAAGCAGACTATCTCATAATTATGATAATGAATACTGGATTGTGGATTGATCAGCTCAGAATAAAGCAATTTTTAGAGGGCTGACTTTTTCATTGATGTTCAGGCAAGGCTAAAGAACAGGATCTCAAAAGCTGAAGAACTTTGCACAGACTTCCAAGGGCAGACACAGGCCTCAAAACAAAACAAAAATAAAACTGTACAGACTTGAACACAGAAAATGTACGAGAAAATAAAATAAGGAAGAAAAAAAAAAAATAAAACAAAAAGACGGAGAAAAAAAAAAAAAAAAAAAAAAGAATAATAAAAGAAAAAAAAAAAAAGCAATTAAAACTAAAACTAAAACAGAAAAACTGCAAAGTTATTTACAATGCATACACATGTTACAACTTCTTTATGACTCATTCAAATGATACATTGGACGGAACAGCCGAGAAATAATGTTTCAAGTATTGACCATTAACAGGGAGGTCCAAAAAATTACCATCCAGGTCTTGTAAACGAAAGGCATTGTTACCCAGAATCTCAGCAATTTGGTAGGGGCCTATCCACAGTGGCTGCAACTTTGTGTGCTTACCCTTCTTCTCATGGGCCTTGTCCCATAAAAGCACCAGGTCTGCCAGTCTGAAAGCTTTCACTTTGGCCCTCTTGTCAAACCAGCGCTTGACAGTTTCTTGGTGCCTACTGAAGTGCTCCAGGGCTTGGAGTCTTTCATCCTGCAAGTTAGTTAGATCTAAAACACGGGCTTCTGCATCATCTTGATCCTCAAAATAATCTAAGGCAAACTGGTAAGTAGGTAACTTCAGAGAGATGGGAACAATTGGCTGGGTACCATACAGCAAAGCAAAAGGAGAAGTCTTAAGAGCAACCTTATATTTTATCCGGTCAGCCCAGAGTGCATATTTCAACAATGTATGCCACTGCCTGGGTTTGTCTGCTGCAGATTTCTTAATGGCATTCATTAAATTCTTGTTTGTGGACTCAGCCAGTCCATTGCCTTGGGGATAATAGTTGGATGAGAATCTGATAACTATCCCCATCTGGTATGCCCAGTCTGCAAACTCCAATGATTGGAAGGCTGGTCCATTGTCACACACCAAATTCAGAGGAACCCCAAACCTAGTTATGACATTTGATTCAAGAAAATCAATCACTTCCTGAGCTGTACTTCTTGTGGTGGCTGCTGCTTCAACCCATCTTGTGCAATAGTCAGTAGCTGTTAGAACATATTTATGCCCTGCTGAAGAATTTGGATTAATCACTCCCACAAAATCAAGTCCCCACTGCATGAAAGGTTTAGTTATCACAACAGGTTGCAATGGGAGAGCCCGGTTGGCCTCTTTGGCTGCAAAAGTTTGGCACTGATGGCAGGTTCTTACATGTTGATGTGCATCCTTAAATAGTGTAGGCCAATAATAGCCTGCTCTCAATATTTTATGCGCAGTGGCAGATCTTGATGAATGCCCTGCCCCTAACTTTTCATGAAAACTGGACATGACTTCACTGACTTCACTGGGAGAAATGCATCTCAAGAAAATGCCAGCATAATTCTCTCTGTACAGAGTACCTGCCTTGAGGAGATAATGAGCAGCTTTCAATTTTAATGCTCTCCTTTGGGTTCTGTTCAAATGGGATGGGCAAACTCCAAATTGCAGCAGATGAATAATATCCCCATACCAGTTATCAGACTCAGAATTCAACTGATTAACTTCTTCCCGTAGAGGCACTTCGGCAATGTGTCGGGACAAACCAAGTCCCCTAATCAATTTAGCAGGCCGAATCTCTAAGTCATACTCTTGCAGCCTTGTAACCCAATTGCCTCTTAGTTCACCCAACTCATTCTGACTTAGAAGGTACTTCACAGCTGGGTCTGGAACTATGGCATGAATTTTGCTTCTCAGTATATAGTGCCTGAACTGCTTCACTGCTCTTACCAAGGCATAAGCTTGTTTGTCTAAATGGGAATATTTCAGTTCAGCTCCTTTTAAATTGGTACTCTTGAAAGCAATTGGATGTTCTCCGGTTTCCCTCCGTTGGGTCAGAACTGCAGCAAGTGTATGTTCTGAAGAAAAAGTGTACAGATAAAAATCTGCACTGAAGTCTGGGCTTACCAGAACTGGTGCTTGTTTAATGGCTGTCTTAATTTCTTGGAAGGCTGCCTTAGCTTCTGTGGTCCAGACAATCTGAGCAGTTTGCTTTAGCATGTCATTCATTGGCTTGACTATCTCAGCAAATCCGGAGATGAACTTCCTGACAAAGTTTATTTTTCCAAAGAAGGACCTCAACTCTTTCTTGGAGTTGGGAAATGGTATGCCAGATATGGCTTCAACTCTGCCTGGATCCATTGAAATGCCATCTTTTGTGACCAAGTGCCCAAGGAGCTTTCCTTCTGTTACACCGAAAATGCACTTCTTTGGATTCAAGGAAATGCCAAACTCCCTGCACTTGTTAAACACTGACTCCAAGTGGTTTACATGGTCAAACCGAGATTTGGAGAAGACTGTTAAATCATCCATGTAAACAACTATACATTTGCCCATAAGCCCCTTGAAGGCATGATCCATTGCTCTTTGAAATGTAGCTCCGGCGTTTATTAAACCAAATGGCATCCTCTTGTAAGCAAAAGTTCCCCACTTAGTTGTGAAAGCAGTCTTCATTCTGTCTTCTTTCTCAACCAATATCTGATTGTAGCCTGAGAAGCCATCCAGGAAAGACATCATCTCTGAACCATTGACAATCTGCAAGACTTCATCCATAGAAGGCAGAGGATAGTTATCCTTTTCAGATGCCTTGTTTAAATTCCTAAAGTCCACACACAGGCGGATCTCTCCATTTTTCTTCCTGACTGGCACCAGATTGGCCACCCAAGTAGAATGCCTGATGGGAAAAATAATTGCTGCACTCAAGAGCTTTTCCACTTCTTTCTGGATGAGGGGTTCTAACAGAGCATTGACATGCCTCTGTTTTTGTCTGAAAGGCTTGCAAAATTCTTTTAAAGGTATTATGTGAGTGTAAACTTTAGGATCAAATACCTTCAAGTCTTTGTATGACCAGGCCATTACATCCTTGGACCTGTGCAGAAAATCAATCATACTTCTCTTTATTTCTGGATCACAGTCCTTTGCCAACTTGATGTGCCTGGGATCTTCTTCAGTCCCTATGTTCAGGTCTTCAGTCCCACTGTCTGTGGCAGCCACATAATCCTCAGAATTCACCTTTTGTTTGATCTTGTCAACATCAAATAGCCGCTCCAGCTCCACCATTCCTTTTGGAATTCTGTTGTCCTTCAACCTCATTATTCCCCTGTCATCATCTAACTGTTCCAGCAGGGTGTCTCTTTGGCCCTCATCAATTATAGCATTCTCAAAGGTGTTAGTACTCTGTAAAAAGTTTACAATCTGTTGATCATCAGAGAAAACTTGAAAGCTATCTATATTGTTTGGAACCGAAGGACAAGGGACTAACTCAATTGAAAACTTATCCCATTTAAATTCTTCCAATGGTTTTAAACTTGCAGCTGAAGAAGCCAAGATATCTGCATGTGAATTTTGTTCTCTGGGTATGTGTGTCAGATTAAATGCATCAAAACCTTCTACAAGATCCCAAGCCCGGTGTTTGTATCCTTTCAAATAAGAAGCTTTACACTGGAATTTACCCTTGACTTGACTTGCCACCAATTCTGAGTCAGTGAAAACTTGAATATTCCTCACACTTCTATCCAAAGCAAATTTTAAACCTAAAATCAGAGCTTCATACTCTGCTAAATTGTTTGTACATGGGAACTGTAGGCGGTAAGACATAAAAAATGTCTGACTTTCAGGCCCTTTGAGGACTGCCCCTGTTCCAGAACCCTGCTTACATCTAGCCCCATCCACATGAAGTGTCCAGACTTCATTAGTATGTACAGGATGAGCTTTATTAAACTTGTTACCCTGCCCAGTTGTTAAATTGTAGACACCAATATCTACCTCTGCAATATTTACAGTTTCATTTGCTGCATTGTACTCTGTAATTGTATGCTTGTACCTGGGTTCTCTATCAACCCGCAATTGATTTGCCACTCCTTTCCACGGCAACCACATGTGTGAAAAATCTGTTGCCAAATATCCGTTCAAAGACCTAGACCAATCCCTACTCAACAGCATCCCGTACCCCACTGGGATATCCACAACCTGGATTTCAATTTTATGTTGAGCCCTTGGCTCAGATGCCAATTGGATATGAATATTTTGAAGCTCTCCAACAACTTTGACCTCTGATTTGTCCAACTGGACAACTCTCCTTTCAGACTTCATTGGGGTCAGTCCCAACTGCTGACAAATGGCCAGAGGCATAACATTAGCAGATGCACCTGAATCTACCAAACAATTGTGCAAGTTCTTCCCAAAAATACGGACAGTCAGTAAAAAGGGGGGAACTTCAGTTTTTTCTTTGTACATGGCTAGATTGGCATTTGCTATTTTCTTTCCTTTGTCCACAGGTTTAGTAGCAGGACCGGAGTATGTCTTTATCAGATTGTCCCTCTGCTCTGAAATCTGTGCTAACTCATGCAGAGTAATGTTGGCTTTAATATTTTTCATATCCTCCACTATGTTATATCCTTTGTTAAGTGGAGGGACAGAAGCATCTGGTCCCCTTTGACCTCCTCCCTTTGGTGGGGATGGATTGTTGCTTGGAGAGGGATCCGGAGGAACATTGTGAGAGTTGTCCGGAGGAGTTGATGTAGTATTAGGCTCCGGATTCCTGTTTCTCAGATTGTAGTTATCTCTTCTGTACTGCTGGAAAGCCTGTACCTCATCCATAGGCATTTCAGCTACATTCTCAGATTCATCCGGGAAAGTGAAAGAATCCAGGACCATGGCTGCACTGTGGCTGGATGAACTTGGGCCATCAGCAGTTCTTTGATTTTTAGGGGAGATCAAATCTCCAGACAAGGCTTCAAATGCATTACAAAATTCCAGACAGTCCAACTCTCCATGCTGAGAAGTGGCATGTATTCTGCACCAGTTGGGCAGAGCCAAATCACAAATGTTCACATCATGAGCTTTACCCTTGTAATATTTATTAGGCTCATATGGGGGCTTGTTGAATCTGTTCGGTTGATATGAATATCTGTTGGGGTTGTCCCCAGTAGAAACTTGCCTTTTAAAACTCAAGAAATCATTTGCCAGCTTCTGAACAATCTTTGAGACTTCTTCAACTCTTGCATTGTCAGCCTCTTTGACTGGGTTCTGTACATTCTCAACAGGTGCCACAGCCAATGGTGTTGCTGATGGTAGAGTCTGACAAACTGGCAGCATCATCTGATGTGGAATAGGATTGAACACAGGGGCAGCTTGTGCAATCAGAGGAATTTGCTGAACATTTAGAGGCTGGGGTCCCAACTGTCTTTCCAGAACCAAAGCTTCTTTATAAGCTTCTGTCAAATTAGTAACAGCGGGATCTCTCTTCAAGAAGACAGAGGTCATGGGATCCAGGGAATTTCTAAAGATCTCTAATGCTAGGTCAGCATTCGGTACATAATACCCAGTAAGTCTACCATAAGCTTTCTGGAATCTAACATTATAGGATCTGATGGATTCACTTAATTCTCTCTTGATGCCAGAAAACTGCTGATATAAAATACTAGGGTCTATCACTTCACCGAACTGTGACACAAAGACTTTTTCTAAGTCATTCCAACTGGTGATAGAATCATTGGTGAGGTTTAGAAACCAGTCATAAGCTCCCTCCTGGAGAGTGAACGGGAAGAGTCTGCAGGCAACATCTTCATGCTGCACATTTAATAATTTCAATGCATTCTTGAATGCAACCAAATGTTCTTCTGCAGTTCTTGTCCCATCATGTTTATATCTGGGGAGATATCTTTCTGGATTTCTGGGCAGGTCATGGGCTATACCCGAAATATTCAAAGCAGTGGAGCCTAACCAATTTGCCATTACTACCTGGTTGACAGTGATATTCTGAACTGTGGTTGGAGTAACTATCAACGGTGATAAAACTATTTCTGACAAAGACTTGGCCCTTCTGAGGCTACTTCTTTTCGGGGTTTCTAATTCAGGGACAAGGAGCTCTCCGGCTCTGGGGTGGGACCTTGTTACCCTGTATGTAGAATCCAGCTTTTCACAAGCACTTACAAACTGACAATCCTTAACAGAGTACTGAACTTGAGGTCTTCTCTTCTGACAATTTTAAAAACTGTACTGACAAATTATAATACTGACCGGAGTTCACTGGGCCACTTTTAAATGTTGGTGTTAAGTCCCGCTGTTCAGGCAAAAACTCAAACAACAAAATTTAACAGCATTTGTCAAGTACCACATACAATCAAATTTCTCAACTCAAGTGCACTAAGAACATAAGTTCGCCCTCCTTCTAGCGCCATTTTTAAATGTTGGTCCGACTTTCATACACACCCTGTGAAGAATGAGCAGGAAACTCTGATAACACTTATACGGGATAAATCCCACTCACTTTAGGATCTAGCTGGTTATCCAAGGTGTGAGTTACAGAGTCGGGTCGAATGTCAATTCACTCTTTTTCGCTTCGGAATAGTTTTCAATATGGACTATCTGTACCTTACAACGGGCTCAATGAACTTGCTCTGTAATGCTCAGAAGTTGTCACTTGTTGGCAATCAGATTTGAAATTGATTCTTTGATCTAGCTCTCATGGGTCAGCAGATTTAAATAAAAGACAAATAAAGAAAATAAAAATGGATCATTTCTCAAAAAACAAAGAGAAGGTAGGGTAAGGCAGAAAGAGAAGTTTACCAAACTTTAACTGTAAAACCTAAACTATCAATTTCATTTATACTATCAGCTTCATATCAGAACAAATCAAAGAAGAAAGTGTCCAGTTTTCTAAGATCACTTTCAACTAAGAGCACAAGGCAAAGATGGAACAGATCTAACAGAAAATTATAAACCGAAGGGAAGTCAGTTAAAATTGATATCTTTCACCGACAGCCTAGCTCGCACAGTGAGGACAGAGCAATCAGAACAAACTTGAACCTCAAATCTGTAATTTCCCCTAGCATACAATAGAACAAATGAAGCCCAACAACATATTTAATCTTGATATGGCAGATTTACAGCATATATCTAATAAACTTTAATGGAACGGATAACAAAAGAAGATGAACTTATCACAGTCTGCAAAATATTAGGCTCCTGGCCATGCTATCACAGAAAAACAACAGCACATCAACTCCAAGTCCAGAAATAAAAATATTTAACAATCTTTGCAAGAAATTGCTTCAATAGCCTTTTATTTCTAAGTTTCCGCCTCCTGCGATTACATTGAGAAGAAGTATTTATAGACTCAGGACAGACCCTGATCTTTTCAGAAATATCTTCTTCTCTAACCGCAAATCTTATCACATTAAACCCTAGGACCCGGGTTTTACAATAAAAAGCCATTTAAAAACAAAGTCTGGATAAAACTTAACCATTCTGCAAATCAGTGCAGTCAGCTGCCATAAATGGAGAAGATAGAATTCGAATGCCACTTGCATTCACCCGCAACTACAAATAAATGCCCTCATTAATTCCTTCGGGTAAGCTGGATGAGTCACTACTCCTCCGACAGTTCATCTCCGCAAAGCCATCCCTGAGTTGAAATATCTGCACTCCATTAATTCTGCCATAAATCTTCATTAAATGCATTCACCGAGAAAAATCGGCAACTCTGTGCATATATTTCATTTCCCGGCCAAATCTCGACATATTCCATTATGGGCAGCTGCTTAGTCACCACAAAGTCTCCTTGCAGCCGGATCTGGAAAAATTGGATGACACAGCAATTTTCGGCATCTTTACTTTCAACATGGTTGTCCTTGATTAATTTGCATTCGACTTTGTCTTTATGGTTCCTTCTCCGTTATCCCGCAAGTGACAGATGGCTTCCTGCATGAAAGACAAAAGATGGATTAGTATTTTAAAAAGATTAAATCAAAAGCTTAAACTATTAAATCAGATTAAAAACCCTAATGTTTACTTGCATGTCGGCCTCATTTATCTGATACGTGCTTTGACACGTGTCACAAAATTACGACACGTGTCTGTTTCCAGCTGTTACGCATTGTTTGCTGCTTTTCTGGCAGGGTCGCGAAAATGCGACATGTCACGATTTCGTGACATGTCGCGAAATCGTGACATCCCCTAGCAACTTTCACCCACGACGCGTGAAACGTGACATGTCACGATTTCGTGACATGTCACGAAATCGTGCCTCTTGCTGGCCATCGTACTACTTTCTCTCCTCATGTCACGATTTCGTGACATGCTCCTGCCTTGGCCTCTTTCTGGCACTTGCATTTTCTTCCTCCTTCATGACTTCATCCTTCCACCATGTCACGATTTCGCGACATGGTGGCTTCTCTTGCCTCATCTTCCCACCATGTCGCGAAATCGCGACATGGTGGCTCCCTTTACTTTCACGATCCTGTCGTGAATCGTGAGTTTCCTCTCCTCGTTTGCGACACCTTCTGGTTTGGGCACTTCATGAGTTTCTTTGTCACGATTTCGCGATGATTCTATGCCTTAAACTTTTCTTCAACATGATTCCTCTTGCTCCCTTGCTGGCTTTGACTCGGACCTGTCGCGATTTCGCGACATGTCACGAAATCGCGACAGTCCGTACACCTCGGGCTCACTCTGCCAGTTTTGTCACGATTTCGCGACGTCTTCCTGCTTCGGGCCTCTTCTGCCTATTTGGTCGCGATTTCGCGACAGCTTTCCCACTTGGCACTTTCATCCGAATTTTGTCACGATTTCGCGACATCTTTTCCACTTAGTCGATTTTCACTCTTGCAGCCTTTCTTCTCTCTCCAGCCGCGAAAATGCGACATGTCACGATTTCGCGCCTCTCCGTACGATCTGGCTTTTTCTCTCTTTTTGGTAGCGATTTCGTGACATTTCCAAAAATGGAAATGTCGCGATATCGCGACATTTCCAAAAATGGAAAGTGTCGCGATTTCGCTACGCTTCTGGGACTTGGCGGATTTTCTGAAAACCTGTCGCGATTTCGCGACATTTCCATAAATGGAAGTGTCGCGATATCGCGACATTACCAAAAAAGGAAAGTTTTGATTTTCATGTATTTTTCTATCTGTTTTCTGCATTCTTTTCGTACCGGTGTAAGATTTTCTTTAAGCATGAATGATTCTAGCATGTAAGAAGTGAAGTTCGAGATAACAAAGCTAGAATGCAAGAAAAAGCACAACTTTAAAAAGGAGGCAAGCAAATTTGGATTTAAAACCTGAAAATATCAAGAGGGTCCCTACTGCAAAAATGGAAGCTCAAAGTTTTCAAAGGATGGAAATTGATTTTTTTCAGTGGGGGTGTGTTGCTTCTCAACACCACCTTGGATACATTATTAGACTAGGAGTTTATCTTAGGTTAAGTAGTTACTTGAGGAAGAAGTAATAAATGCACAAGTGTTAGAATGTGTAATGATGTAAATATGCATGTAGTCCACATGTACATGAGTCCTTAGAATAGGAAGAACAAGTGTCCTTAGTTAGGTGTGCATGTGCATAGGTTTCTATCATGCAAGATGCATTTGTATCCTTAGGGTAGGAAAGTGAAGAGTCACATACTAGTATATATGTGTGACTATGTATTGTAATGGTAAATGAAACATAAATTGCTCATAGTATACACTAGTAAAGAGCTATCCATATATTGTATCAAGTTTCCATTTTCATGAGTTTACATTAATGGTTATTGCATGAGTTATTTCAAAAATTTCTCATGCTATTTACTTGCTTATTAGTTAGCCATTATCATAGATATAACATAGATTGTTTATTTCATCACTTGTGGTTGCATTTTCTTCAATATTAAGTCTTCAAAAGCTAAAATTCAAACACTTTCAATATTACCTTTTGTGGAATTCACTATCTTCTTTCTAATTACTACCTACTCTTTTGTTGTCCTAAATTCTCTATATTCTTTGCTATCCAATGTAGACTACTAGTATGCTTCCTTTGATATCCTATGTGTTTTCCTTTAACTAGGATTGTCCTCAATACTTTATGCTATCTTGAAGTCTCTTGAATTCTTCTTCTACCTTAAAGTTTACCTTTTCTATCAATATTTTCAATAGGACCTATTTCTTGGGTCTCTTTAATCTACCTTCAATAGGAATTTTTTGGTCTCTTTTTTTTTTCTTTTATGGGACCTCTTTTCTCTTGGGTCTCCTTAATCTTGTCAATGTCAAGGTCTATATTCATGACCTAAAACTATGTTGTAGATTAACTTCTATTATGAATTTATTCTTGGAATATGTATCTTTAATCTTCATTAGTTGTACTTCGACCTAGTTTTTCTATTTGAAACTTTTCAATATTGTATCTTTAATATTCACTAGTTGTCCTTCGACCTAGTGGTATTACTTCTTGCCTTCACTGGTCTTTCTCTTAGCCAGTGGAAATACTTGTCTTCACTACTTTTTCTTCAACTTAGTGGAAATACTTGTCTTCACTAGTTTTTCTTCAACTTAGTGGAAATACTTGTCTTCACTAGTTTTTATTATCCAATGGTAATGTTCTTCAGCTTCACTAGTCTTTCCTTAACCAGTGGAAATATCCTTATATTATTTGCAACTTTTAAAAACCTGTGCAAGAAAATTTGTTGTGGCTCTGATACCATTGATAGCTTTTAAGGCCTAACACTTAATGTAAATCTAACATGAAAGTAATTATCTAAATAAATTTGCAATATAAATAACTCAATAATGAATAGAATAACTCTGGAAATAACTTAGAAATACTCACAAAATAATCACATGGAAATACTCATGAAAACACAATATTGATATACAATAAAGGTCTACTAATTACAATGCTTTGTGATAAATATATAATAGTATTTGACTCTTCATATGAAGAACTCTTCACCTTCACTCTTCTTTGAAACTCTTCACTTTTCTATTGTAAGGACACATGTGCACTCTTACATCATGGATACTTACGCACATTCACACTCATAACACTTGCACACTTAATTACATGATACTTGTGCATTTCCTACATACTATTACATTACGTGAAATATAATACCACACTATAATCTAAGACACACACCTACGTAATATTATCCAAAAATACCAAGGACCACAAAAATAGGTAACACTTATAAAGGGAAGCAAATGATGATAACTTTTGCTAACCCTAGTATAAATCTAGACCCTCTTGACATTTCAACACCACCATCATCTCCAACCCCACTAGTATTGGTGAAATATAACAACTAGATAAGTAGGTATATGGACATAAACAAATGAGATAAATATGAGAAATTACTAAATATTTGAAAACTAGCACTATTTTAAAGGGCCTTACACTAAAATAAAAGAGGAAAATTAGACAGAAATAATAAATTATGCATTTTTCAATGGGGTATCACTCTAAAAAGGACATAATAATGTATTCCTAAGATGCAATGAGGAAGAAATTATACCAACCTACTCTATGAATATAATGATGGAGAAGGTGACTATTCACCCATACAACAATATATAAAGTATTGAGGGAAAAACATTAATGGTCAACAATTATTTCAAATTTATTTTAGTGAGTGAAGTAATGTGAATTGAGTCCAAAAATGGATGCTCTAAAATAGAAAATTTCCCCCATTAAGGAAAAATGGTAAAATTAGGGATCCTAATGGAAGATCTAGGGATGTAAGGGATGTTGGTCGATCTATAGAAAAAGGGAATGACAAATGCAAAAATATTATACAAGAAGGATTAGAAAATGATTCTTGGGAATCAATTCTCAAAGGAATAAAGGAGGCGATTAATGAAGAAGTTGGCATAGATATATCTCATAAAAATGAAAAGGTATGTATTGCTGACTCCTTAATCAAAAAAATATTGAGGGATAATGATTTTTGCATTGTAGGCAAATTTCTAGGGCCTAGACTAGATTTAGATTTGCTTAGGATATGGCTTCATTCTAAAATTTAAATAAAGGTTTCTATGAATGTTATTGGTCTATCAAATGGATAAATCTGGTTAAATATTAAGGAGGATTTGGTGGTAACCTTATCACAAGGTCCATTTTTATTTGGGAAAAGATTGGTTTTCCTAAAATATTGGCATTAGGGCTTCAACCCTCAAAAGAAAGAATTTTTTTAGTTCCCATTTGGATTAGGTTCCTAGATATACCTATAGAATATTGGTATGACCAAATTATTAAGGGTCTAACAATACAAACTAGACAAATTATAACCATGGAATAACCTAACTGCAACAAAACAAGAATGTTGTGTGCAATATTCTATGTTAACATGGAGCTAGAAAAAAATAAAGTGGAAAACATGGGTATCAAATCGATGCTTGGAGAATAGAAATAAAAAGTTGAATATGAAAAATTTTTAGTATACTATAAGCAATGCAAAGTGTTTGGACATGGAGAGAGAAAATTTCATCCACAAAGATAACCCAAATTTACTAAGTAGTGGAAATAAAAGGAGAATAAAAAAATAGAGGGCTGCAAACATGGAAAAGAAAACTTCTAGCCCACAAGAAAGGGCAAAATAAGAGGAACAATACCAGGAAATTCACTAGGAGGTAATTGAACAGGCAAAAATTGAAATCAACAATGGATGTTCTATACAACACAAGGAAGAAAAATTAAATTCTAATAAGATAATGGAGTATGCAAGTAATACGAAGAGCTAAATCAACAAGCACATGAAGAACATAATGAGAAATAAAACTTGTGTGGATTTAGAATTAAAATCAATCAACAAGAGGATAATCTTAATAAAGGAAAAGAAAATTATTATGAAGAGGGAAACCATAAGAAGAAAATAAATATGATTTAAAATCATATAAATCTAGATATCAATACATAGAAACAGAATGTGATTGCAATCAACATAGAGAATGCAAACATAAATTTGGAAGTCGAAGAAGAAATATTAGTAGAAGATGCTAAAATGGTAGAGAATACCCCATCCAATCAAATAGATTCAGGACAGGAGAAGGATCATAGTGAAGGTGTTTGGAGGTTTAAATTCAAATAAATAGAGGGATGGCAGGGATTAGATCAAGTTTTAAATTCATAGAACAAAACTAAACAATATGAGGAATAGAAGGATCTAAGCATAATAGAAAACTCAAAATAGATTAAGGAGGGTATGCAAAAAGGTTCAACAAAATACTAGAGTTGGGTAAAATAACTCAATCAATAATGGAAGAATATATACTAGGATGTAACCAAAAGGGAGAGAATAATCCTCTTGGAAGACGTACGAAAAATGCAAATAATACATGCAATTATTGGAAAAGAAAGCAAGGAAGACCCCCAAAAAAGAAGAACAAAAAGTACCAAAGAAAAATGGACAAGAATTAGATCCAAATGAAGAATGGATGGTTATGGGTAAAAGCCCATCAAACAAAACCAAAAAATACAAATCCTTTCTTGGAATGTGTGGGGGCTAAATTACCCTAAGAAAAGAAGAATTGTTAGAAATCTACTCGTGGAAGTAAAACCTGGTATTGTTTATCTTCACGAATCTAAAATTGATACAAAAAACTTGACATTATTTAGAAAGACGTCTAGTCAAATGCTGAATGGATCATAAGCCCAACACAAGGTACCTCTAGAGATATTTGCATATTTGGGGATAAAATAAATTTTGAAGGCACTTCAATTGATCAAGAAAAGATATTTTGTACAAAAAAATTGAAGAACACAAAAACTAATTTTTGTTGGATAATGATAAGGGTTTATGCTCAAAATTATGATTGTGAGAGATTTCAATTGTGGAATAAGCTATCTTTTCAAAGGATTTTTTTTATTAATTTGCATCGTATGGTATTGCATGATTTCAATATAGTCTTAAGAATAGAGAAAAAAAGTGAAGGTAGGACTAAAATTTATTAAGGTATGCAATATTTCAATGATTTTATTTAGAATAATAAGCTTATTGACCTAGATATGTGTAAAGGTAATTTTACATAGAAAAATAGAAGGACAAGGGATACTCACATTCAAAGGTGCCTGGATAGAGTTCTGGTTAAGTTTAATCAGTATTCATAGACTTACATGTATGGACAGAATAGGATAAGATCACAATACCCTTATATTGGATATGAAAAAGAATGAGAAGCAAGGAGGAACACCCTTTATGTATGAGCTCATGTGGAATATGCACCCTGAAATTACAAAAAAAATTAAAGTTTGGTGGGAGGAGGAGGTTCAAGGATCAGCTATGTATAGAGTTATCCAGAAATTAAAAAACATCAAGTATTGAATAAAAATTTGGAATAAAGAGGTTTTTTGTAACATCAGTTTAAGAAAATAATAGATTAAAAAATATATCCAAGATATAAAGAAAAAAATGAAGAGGGAATGTAGAAAACCAGAGTGGCATGAAAGAGAAAAATAACTCCTCATGGAATATCATAATACCATTGCCCAAGAGAAAATTCATTAGAAACAGAAATCCAAAATATTGTAAATCAAGAAAGGTGATAGAAACACTAAATTATTCCATATTTCTACCATGAAATGTAGGAACATAAATAAAATCCTCTACCTTATTGGGGAAGATGGAAGAAAGTATGAGGATTTAAATAATATTAAAAATTTGGCTATTACTTTCTTTTAGAACCTTCTTAGCAAAGAAAAAATAGAGTACAACATGGAAATATAAAGCATTATTAACATTGTTTCCAAAGGAGTTAATGATAGCATGAATGAACATCTATGCAAGGTAATATCTAAGGAGGAAATTAAAAGAGCTATGTTCTCTATGGAAGCATCCAAGGCTTGGGGGTTGGATGTTTTTTCATAGGGTTTTTTCAACATCATTGGGATATTATTGGTGAAGATGTAGTTAATGCAAACCAAGAAGCCCAAGAATATAGTAAGCTATTGAA
The DNA here is from genome assembly GCA_028583015.1 of Wollemia nobilis. Lineage (NCBI taxonomy): Eukaryota > Viridiplantae > Streptophyta > Pinopsida > Araucariales > Araucariaceae > Wollemia > Wollemia nobilis. Next base: position 10,756,354 of record JAQPPZ010016869.1, on the reverse strand, counting down.
ATAATGTAATAATGTCTTCCTTGCTTTGATTCCCAAGAAATATGGAGTGGATAAATTATAGGACTTTATACCAATCAGCCTATGTAATATGATTTATGAAACTTTTACTAAAGTGTTGGCCAATCGGTTGAAAATAATCATCCCCTCAATCATTAATGAAGATCAAGGTGGTTATGTGGTAGGTTGGTAGATTAATGAAATCATCATTGCCATTTATGAAACAACACACTCTCTTCAAAGGAGGAAAAATTTAGGCATGTTACTTAAGTTGTACATGAACAAAGCCTATGACAAGGTTTCCTGGTCTTTCTTAGATAAAATTATGGAGAAAATGGGTTTCAATAAAAAATGGAGGGCATGGATTGATATGTGTATTTCTAACACCCACTTTTCAATCTTAATCAATGGACAATCAACCATGTTATTTCCTTCTACCATAAGAATTAGGTAGGGAGATCAATTGTCTCCATATCTATTTATTATTATGGCATATGCCCTAGGAAGAACTTTAGAAATAAAGAAAAATTATAGTAAAATCAAAGGTCTAAAACATTCATCCATTGGTGAAGCTTTATCCCATCAACAATTTGTGGATGATACCTTCTTACTTGAGGAAGTTACAGAGGAAGAATCTTTGAATTTAAAAAAAGTCCTTGATTCTTATGAAAAATCTATGGGCCAAAAAATAAATTATGAAAAAAGCAGGATTATCTTTTTAAACACAGAGGAAAGTATAAGAGATCAAATAATCAAAGTTTTGGGTTGTAAGGAGGAAAAATTCCCTATCACCTATCTCAATTTACCTTTGTTTATAGGTAAAATGAAATATGAATGTTGGAATCCGATTATTGATAAATTTAATAGGAAACTTCAAATCTGGAAGGGATCTCTGTTATTCTTTTTAGGGAAAGTACAACTTATTAAACACACACTTTAAAGCCTCAATATTTACTTCATGTATTTCCTAAGGATGTCAAGGAAAGTGGAAGATACTTTAGAAATATTACAAAAAAAAATTGTGGGATGGCACTGAATACAAAAAATGTATACATCTGGTAGCCTAGGATACCTACTTCCAGCCTTTATAGAATGGGGGTCTAGATTGAGGAAGTTGAGAGATCTAAATAGAGCCCTTCTAGCTAAACATGGTTGGAGTCTTTGCACTGGAGCATTATGGAAATGGGCTATCATTGTTAAAAATAAATACTTGGAGGGCAAAAACCAATTTATCAGTTGTTCTAATCCTCCATGCGGATCTATTTTTTGGTAACACATTATCAATAATAGGAAAGTTCTATGGAAAGGGCTAAAATGAAGAGTAGGCAAGGGGGAAAAAATAGAATTTTGGAAAGACCCTTGGATTCAAGAGGAGATTTTGGTGAACTACAATAATTTCAAAGATATCAAATAATATTTAACCAAAATCTATGATAAGAAAATTAATGGTTACATTCATAGTGTGGGTGATTTTCAGGAGTGGAAAATCCTGCAAGAAGATATGCAAGGCCCGAGAGGTAAAGATCTATAGAATATTTTAAGAAGTTATTATCTAGGTTGAGGTTCATAAGAGGATCAAATAATTTTGGGAAGAAACTAGCAAGGCCAGTACTTGGTGAAGGATGGATATAGAGTATTGGGTAAAGTAACTGTAGAGACTTCCAATCTTAAAATATTTTGGAAGCTAAACATCATCCCTAAGGTTGTTATGTTTTTCTAGTCTACCATTCTCAATAAGATCCCAATGAAAGATAATCTTTTCAAAAGAGGGATTGTGATTCCAATTGTTTGTGTGTTGTGTAACAAAGAGGATAAGTGTGTGAACCACCTGTTTGGAACTTGTGATTTTTTTTGAGATATCCTAAATATGTTATTGAGAGAATTTAATGTTTCTTGGGTAATTATAAATTCTCTAATCAATATTTGGGAACAATGGCACTTAGGAAGCAATATTTTTTGGTAAAAAAGTGTTCCACGTATTTGTTGGGGATTTGGTTGGAAAGAAATAGACGAGTTTTCAAAAATAAAATCAGAGGAATAACTAGGGTTTATGCTAGGATAAGAACAACCCTCTTGGAGGATTGTATTAAAAATATTGTCTGCCAGGAAAATCTTGCAATGATCCTCTCTAGATAAAAATATATCTTAAATATGAAAACATAAACAAGGTGAGACTAGATACTATATGGGAATGTCCTCACAAATACTGGGTAAAAATTAACTTTGATGGGCTGTGAAAGGCAACCCGATTCATGTTGGTGGTGGGAGTCTCATCAAGAATGATAGAGGTTAGGCAGTGGCTGCATATGCCAAGGATATAGGAATTACCACAAATCACCAAGTTGAAGCAAGGGTGATGCTTACAAGCCTTTGAATTGCGATGAATTTGGGTTTTAGGAGAATTGTTATCGAGGGAAATTTCAATAATATTATAACTTCCATTCAAAAAGGGGAGCTAAATAATTCTATAATTTTCCAAATAATTACAGATGAGAGGATTATTTTGGGGAATCTAGAAGAAAATCAAATTTAACATATTTATAGAGAGGGAAACAAAGTTATTGATAAAATGGTGGTTATATTTAAGAATTTTAAGGTCTAGTCTTACACCCCTATGGAATTTAAAGAGATTATAATAATTTATAATGAATTTATCAAATAAAGAGGGTAGAGAAAAGTATAATACTTATTGGGATCATGCGATGAAGGATTTGAGCACACTAAATTACATTATTGTCAATGGTTTCTTTATCAGTTATGTGAAACATTGAATATTGTATAAGCCTTGTCAAATAGAAATATAGTGGGATGGTTATTATTTCAACGTCTTCATTAGTAGTTTTAGCCTAGGTTTGTTTTTTTTACTAAGATAATGCTATCTTGCTTTTGCTTGATCTTCTCTTGTTTTTTTCTTGTACATCTTTCGAGATTTTTGTAAAGGATTGGGGACCTTCAACCCCTTTTTTATCAATACCAAAAAAATTAATGTAAATATTGTTACATATTTGTTAGAAGACGGTAAATTACACCAATGATGCTATAACCAATAATCATCATTGAACATTTTTAATGGTGGAGATTATATTTCATTGGAAATATTAATCCACTATTAAGGTTAAGTCATGGCTGGATTCTAACAATAATAGATTACTTTATTATATGGGTGGAAGTGGTTATAGTTAAGATAAAAAAACTATGATACAACTACCTAAAGGCATTATCATTAGATATGGAGTATCTTCAATTGCCATAATATATAATGCCTTTGGTGTTCACTAGAGTAAATCTGACTTAATTTATATTAGAATGTGAATTTATCTTTGAAATTTTCTTGAAATTACTATCCTAAAGAGAATAGTATGGAAAAATTAATGAATAATAATATGGTAAAAATAAATAATTGTTGAGTATTAAAGGGACCGACAAACACAATTGAAAATGAAACTATGGGCAGATAGAATAACCATGAAGGCTTCTATAGAAAATTCAACATATAAGCTTGTGTTTGGAAAAGAAGTGGTATTTATAGTCAAATTAGATCTCCTTTCATTATAAATAATAAAACAACTATAACTTTAGGATACTAAAATTATATTAAGGCAACTTTGTACATATTACTTATGAAGCTTAAGAAGTTTTTCTGGCATAAAGTGATAATTAAGCAGTGGTTTGAGTTCAAGCAAGGTGATATTGTGCTAAAATGGGATGAATATTAGGTCAAGATGAGTAAGCATATAAATTTTCATTCTCTTTGGAATGGCCTATAGTAGATCATCAAAGTATAAAGTTAACATTTATAGGTTGGACACTTTACATAACTAGTTATTGTCCATTTCAATAAATGGACAACATCTAATAAATGCAAAGGTTATCACTAAACTTGTAAATATGTTATATATCTATTTATTTTTCCTAATTTTTCCATTTCTTATTTTTTGTTTCTATTTTGAAAAACCAAAAAAATTAGAAAAAATAATAGAGGGAAAAATACAATATGAATGGAATCAAAATATCACCCAAAAGAGAAAAATGAGATCATAAAAAGAATACAAACAATGTAAAGGGTTTCTATAGAAAAAAAAAAATATTAGTATATGAAAAAAATTATACTCTAACCGATAAAAAGGGTTGGGGAAAAGGGGTATAAATACCCATTTATAAGAGTGTAGACACCTAAAAGTTGCACATGACCACACAAAGATTTTTATAGGCTTGCATAAACACTTGTATACTTACATAAGCATTCATAGGCCATCATAGGCCATCGTAGGCCATCGTAGGCCATCATAGGCCATCGTAGGCCATCATAGGCCATCGTAGGCCATTATAGGCCATCGTAGGTGCAAAAACCTACAAAACTACACAAAACACATCCAAAATGCCTTCTATTCACAAGAGGGCCACCTAAAATCCCCTTTAGGCCACCTAAGCCCTTTCCTACACCTAATTAGGGCCCCCATGGGACCATTCCCTCCAAAAACCCTAATTATGCTAATTACAATTCTAATTTGCAAGTGACTTTTCACTTAAGTGCACTTTATCACTTAACTAGGTTTAATTAGGGTTAAAATACAAATTAGCCCTAATCATACCCTCACACGTGTGTACCCACTTAGTTAAGATATTTTATAGGATACCTAGCTTAAACATCATCTAATCTAGGGACTAGCTAATCAAGGTTAACCCTAATCCTAGCTCACACATGTGTGCACCTAGGATATTTATTTCAAGGCACATGAAGGGATGACTAAGCATTCCACTTCATAACCCTAGCTTCACCATGGTAGCACCTAAACCTAGGGTCTAGGACACCTAACTCTCCCCTAACCTTGGGAAAATCTATAAATAGAGGGTCATTTCCTTCATTATTCTATCTCTCCCTTTTGGTTAACATGCCTAAACTCTACCAAAATTGTACCAAAACCTTTTTTGATAATTTTACACCCAATAGATAACAACAAAAATTATCTGGAACACATCCATATAGTAATTTTGATCAACAGTCAACAAAAATCTAGTTCGTGCCCTGCTATATGAACATGAGCTCCAGTTCACATGTTGCCATATGAACCAGGCCTACATCAACTTTGTAGCTCTAAATCAAGTATGCATTAGTTCTAGATACTTTATACAATATTTCCATTAGTTTTTATAATGTTTTATTCATTTACATATCATTTTGTCTTCATAAACATGAGGTCTGATCCATGATAGGTCCTCAAATGAACTAACCCCTTTTTATAGGTCCTGATTAGGTATAAAGGACATCATCAAACATCACTACTGGTGGCACATGCACACAAAAGCCCACATACATTGAGGGCATAAAAAATCCTCCACAAGTTCACCTATATTTAGATTGAAAGAGAAAGGAAAAACTATCTCTAAGGAGACTATGTTGTAACACTCTTTTTAATTCAATAGTAAAAGGACACTTTTCACATATTTTATTAGTTTTAGAATTGGTAACTTTTTGCATGTTACATTTTGGCACGCTTGGTGGAAACTACATAATTTATTTTTTAGAATTTCTTTCTAGCTAATCTAACTCAACCTACAACTTCATTTTTTTGTTTTAGGTACTGTAAACACAAAATAGAGCCTAGTAGAGCCCTGAAATACACCTTAGGCTTTCAAATAAGAATTTTTAGGCTTCCAAACCAAGTTTGCACCCTACCCTATGAACCCTACCAAACGACTCCTAAATAACTTGAAATTGTAGAGGTCTATAATAGAGACAGAAAGAAGCCCATTTGACACCACAAGATTCAGGTATTCTTCTCATGACCACTCTTTTATCACATATTTTGTAAAAAATAATTCCTTCTCAAATGCATCAAGTAATTTTGTGAAATTTCCTTTTCAAAGCACATCAGTTAGGGTTTTCATTCCTTTCAAAATAATTTAAGTTAAATCTTTTCAAATCTCCTTTCAGGTCATTTAGATTAGATTTTTCAATCTCTTTCCAAAATCATTTAGAATAGGATTTTTGAATCTCTTTCATTGCATTTAGATCAGATTTTTCAATTTCTTTTCAATATCAGATTTTCAATCTCTTTTCAAAAGCATTTAGAATAGGATTTTGATTTCCTTTCATGTCATCTAGATCAGATTTTCTAATTCCTTTTCAAAATCATTTATATTAGGACTTTGATTCTCTTTCATGTCATTTACATCCCTTTCAAGAATCATTTAGAATAGGATTTCAAATCTCTTTCAAACTTGCACCTAGATCAGATTTTCCAATCTCTTTTCAAAATAATTTAGAATAGACTTTTACATCTCTTTCACAATCACATTTAGATTAGGGTTTCAAATTTATTTACATTATTTAGATTAAAAATTTCCCATTTATTTCACAAATACCCTAGGTAACTTGCATTTTCCTTTCATGTCATTAGATTAGGGTTTCAAATTTCTTTACATCATTTAGATTAGAAAATTTCCATTTCTTTGACAAATCCCCTGGGTAACTTGCATTCTATTTTTATATCATTAAATTAGGATTTCTATTCCTTTAGAAGACACAGATAATTTTCAAATTTCTTTTTCATGCACCTAAGTATTGTTTGCTTTCGTGCTTCATAGAGTAGATTTATTTTCTCAAAAAGGCATCTAGGCTTAGCTTCATTTCAAAAATGCATCCAGGGCTAGTTTGATTTGTAAAAAGGTATTTATCTAGTTTATTGATTTCATATCATCGATAGCAAACACACTACAACACACTCACATTTCATACATAGTGGTGATATTGGAATTCATATCCAATCCTCACTCAAGACTGGTGATGTTGGAATTCATCTCTTTCCACTAGCTCGCCCCCTAGACACCATAGTAGCCTCTAGGAGTGGTTTTTTGAACTTCATCACCAGATATCCCCTACTCTTGACACTATTTTTCTAGATTTCATCACTAAAAGGGACCTTTAGAGTAGGATAGGATTAAATGTTTTCATTCACAAGGCTCATATAATTAGTGAATAGGTAATTGTTGTTCTTAACTAAGCTTGCTCAAGAGTGAAGAGATAACTCAGTTGGGCTAGTAGCAGGTATTGGACAATGCCATATCTTCTCGTGAAAGGATTATGAACTTATTAGTGCATTTTGATTTCCCCACCTTTGGATATCATTTTACTGCACCTTTTTATTTAGGTTGCCACTTGCCTGTTGAGACACCGTTTTATTTTGTGCACCCTTGGGTGTTGTAAGAGGTTCCATGCTGATGACACTCCTATTAATTTTAGAGTTTCACCCCAATTCCCATGGTTTTTTTATAGCATATATCATCATAAAAACACACAAAATAAACAAACATTTATTTTTCTTTGTTTAGCATTGATTCTAGTCACTCTTTGTTTGCATGCTCACAAAATTGGTTTTAGCACATTCACCTATTAACAACCCATATGCTAGCTATTTGTAACTTCTCACTTTCAATTTTCTATCAAATTCACTATCTAGATCTAGTTCACATAGAACTGGGTGAACTAGACTTCTACAGTACAGGTTCTCATAGTGGCATGCAAACTCTATTTTAGTACACATAAACATACCAAATTTCATAGATTTGTCTCAAATATTGCACAAAACACACCCACAGGTTCAAATTTACATTTTTGAACATTTTGAGCACCTAAGTGCACTACACAACACCATGCTTATTATTACTCATAGTCGAGCACATGAGAAAGTACATATTGAGGAGGAGGCTTCTCGTGCCACCTCCAACTAGTATATCCCTCCCCCTCCCTTTAAGAGAGAAGATATTATGCTCACACCTGATCTCCTTATAGGTTCTGAGTCACTTCATATATGCACTTGTCTCATGGTGAGACTTTTATCTCTAGAAATATGCTTAACACCTAATCCGATGAAGATCATCCTCTTCTTTCCTGCTCACCTTCATCTAATCAACCATCCATGTTTTGTGATCATATCATTTATACCACTCCAAGAGACCCATCTCCTTTCTTCACCATTGAGGAGGAGACTCCACCTACCTCACCCACTTCTGCTCATCCTTTCCTTCAGGATTCATCTCACTCCCTCCTTAGGGATGATTCTTTGTTGCTTAATCGACCTCACCCTAAGGCTCCATTATCTACCCCAATAGTAGGGATGATTTCAGACCCCTAGTCCTCCACTATGATCACTCAAGTGCCTCCATAAAAAATTACTCCACAATAATTATTCTTGAAACAATAGTATACTCCATCCTCATCATCGCATCACCATGCTTTCCAAGCATTGAAACAACCACTTTCTCAACAATCATATTTTCCATATTTTGATACCACATCACAACCTCCCTCTTAATCACAAAAATTATTTCCTCAACAAGATCAGAAAATCCCATATTCATAAATATTTGTGGATACGATCACCACACATTCTTCTCAGGCTTCTATCTTTGAGATCTACACTCCTTCCTTGTCATTACCTCCACCTACATCCCCTCTTTCGAGATATATGGTATGCCATCTTCCACTCCACCTCTACCTTCATCTACTTCCACCTTTCAACTCCCTTCATCTCCCCCATTTTAGGCTCCACTTTCCATTCCTCTTTCTACCTATAATCCACACTACCCATATTATATCACTAATCACCCATGCTAATATGCTTAGCCTAACTTCTCCATTCATCACTCATTTGGTCAAGTGTAGGTACCATCCTTTGGCACATCATCTTGCCCACCAACTGTGTCATATATCCCACTATCTAACCACTAAATAAGCAATGTGCTTATTATAGTCATATGAAATAATGTAATAACCTATATAATCTATAGGCTATGCTAACATCCCCACTTATTACATTATTTGGAAATACAAAGAGCATTGCAAAACAATTCAATTTTAACATGTGCAAGTACCTTAGTGAAAATATCTACAACCTACTCATCAGTGAGAAAGTATTGGAGATATATGTGGTGCTTTGGAACTTCATATCGAATTAAATGATATTGAGTATTAATATGTTCGGTATGCTCATGAAAAACTATATTCTTGATAAGATTCAAAACACCTTGATTGTTGTAAAAAAAGTGAAGTGGAAGATTATTTGGAAGACCCATGTTTGTAAGAATGTGAATTAACCGTATCATCTCACAGATTGCTCCATGTGCTACGTGATATTCTACCTTTATAGAAGATAAAGCAACCACCTACCGCTTATTACTATGCCAAGAGATAGGTCTAGATCCAAGATGGAAAATGTATCCAAAAGTTGATTTTCGATCATCAATGGATCCGACATAGTTAGAGTCCATGTACCTTTGTAAGAGGAAATTATTATTCTTCTTGTGTTTGTTAGATATATGAGACTCCCAATCAGCTAGTAAGATCTGGTCTTGTGTTTATTAGATATATGATACTCCCAATCAGTTAGCAATAGAGAGTACCATCTACCTATGGATATTTATCATATCATGATAACTTAAGCCCTAGTTCCATTGGAGTTGCTTTAGACTTGCAATCAATTGATATTTTTCAATCAATATCTTGGCATACTTCTTCTGTGTTACTCTGATATGATTCTTTTTCTGAGCCACTTCTAAACCAAGACAATAGTGAAGAAGTCCTAGATTTGTCATTTCAAAATATTGTTTCAAGTCATCTTTCACTACATCAATCATGTTCTCTAAACTGCCAGTGATGATTAGATCATCCACATAGAGTATTGTTGGTCAAATATCTACCTAATCATACAAAATTACATTTGTACACCCTAGATATGACCAAAATTGAAAGGTCGAAGGAAAGAGATGTCCTCCATGCCAATCTCCAGAGAGGGCTAGTTTCCAAACTAAATCCTACAATGATAAAATACTAGAGATGTAGGAAAGAAATTATAAATAATAGAAAGAAATGGGAAATATGGCCACAGGCCAAAGTGCAGGATTGGTGTTAGACTTACTAGTAGGAAAAACCCAAGCACAAATTAACATTCATGAAAGGAAATGAAACAGAACAAGCTCACAATATTGCCATAATAACTATCAAAATGGTACTCCAACATTCACTTACTCCTTAGCAACTTTAAATCCAACAACATAATTTAAATTCAACAACAAATTAGATAGGCAAATGGAAATAGAAGCACACTACACAAAAAATAATTATACACAAGACCACTCATAAATTCAGAAGTCTAATGCCTTCTATTAATGTAGAGAGCTTAAGGAAATCTCTCACAAAATGTCTAACCCCCTCCTTTACAATGAAATTTACCTAGTATTTATAGAGGTTTTTGCCTCTTTCATTTAATACAAATGAGGGAAGAATGTCTGGGAATCAAAGATAAAATCAGCAAAATCCTCCTCAAATTCTTGGAAAATCCATTTGCTAGGGGAACAAATTCTTGAAAATCCAAGCTTCGAATAGAGGTGCACCTATTAGGAGAAAATATTAAATTCTTCGGATCACCTCTGATACATTGGAAATCATGAAGGCTTGTTTCCCTTCGCCTTCCTCTTCGTGATCCACAAAATGGAGTAACTGAGAGTGCCCTTCATTTAATACCAAATTCAACATCTTGACCAAAGTCCCATTTGTTCATTTCATCTTCACTTAGCATTAGTTTTGCCCCTTTGAACGTGCACAATCTTGATACCAACAGGTTCACCCAATTCAAGGGCGAACGACACGTTCGCCCCAAGGTAAATGTGAATGTATTTCTCCATCACCGCTAGGTGGTTCACCCATAGGAGAGGCAAACATGGTGTTCACACCTTGACTATGGCAAACCTAATTACATTTGGGCATGCGCACTAGGTGGTTCACCCATAGGAGAGGTGAACGGTGTGTTCGCCCCTCGAATAGGGTGAACGTAATTACATTCGGGCACGACTCCTAAGAGCAACACCAAGGCATTTTCACCCCAGGAAAGATCGAATAACACATTCGCCCCTAAGGAAGGGCAAACGCAAATTATGACTTTTTATGTTTGCCATTCTGCTTTTGAAATAGAATCACCCCTAAAAAGGGCAAAAGGGACGTTCACCCCTAGAAAGGACGAATTTCCATATACAAGATTTTATGGCAATTTTATTGAAGTTTTTCATGAAACTTATGCTCTTCACTTCTTTTGGACCTTGAGGGACATCTCTCCATTAATACATTTAGATTATTCAAATGCATTAGATTTCTAAAAATTATTACAACTATCCAAATTACTGCATACAAAATAAAGGAGGTAAATATATTATCATTTTACACAAAATTCCCAATGAATACAAAATGGCCAACATTTCTTGGTGACTCATGCGGTATCCAGCTTGCATGGATGCAAGAGATCCTAGGCCTTTTCCATTAGGTGCAGAGTCTCTTTTTCTAGTTGTTACTATCTTCTTAGATGTGGAAGCTTTCTTCTTGGACACCTATTGCACACGTTCTGCTTCTTCCTATTCTATCATGGCTGCAACACGAAGTACCTCTGCACGTTCGACCTCTTCCATCGCCTGCACCACTACTTCACGATCTGCCACTGCTCTCTCTTTCTGCTCAACAATAACCTCTGAAAGGGCCTCATATGTGCAAACAACTTCATGCTAAGCTTCAGTAGTAAATAGGTAGGGAATGTTGAGAGATTCATAAACAAAGTGAAGATTTTGCACATCCATCAAGCTGAGATGCTTCGAACGTTGGGCCAATTCGTAAAGAGACAACTCCAAATGTGTATACTTTTCAATCAGTGGAACACTTGTGATTTAGTAAGGGGATCATTTATGGCGTTAATATCCATAGTATCTTCAATGAATGCACTCCAAAGTTCTTGCAATTGCTCCATCGAAAGAGGTTCACACCATTAATCAAGGAAGGTAGTGAAACCTAGCTGGTCGATAGTATCAAAATGAGACATCGAAATAGTATGCTCTCACTAAATAGTATTGAGGATAGCCTACCATTTATTTACAAGGTCCATGCACTAAAAATAGCTTCGTAGGGTTACTCGCGCTTAGGACCAAGCATAATCCATCTCACTAAGAGGGTGAATGTTCAAAGATGTATTCAAAAATGCTTGTATCTTCACAACCATATCCATATAGGGTGAAAGCAACTCCTCTACTGAATCAATCGTTTATTGCCCAAGATGGATTTGTATCCTTGCTTCCCATAAATATTGCAACATCTTGACAGCTTGGGTAGCTAATTTAGTATAATTTTGGATAGAGCGAAGGCGAATGTCTCTTACACTATCACACAAAAATCATGCAACAAGTGCGGCCTTGGCTTCCAGCTACTTCTTGAGTTCTTTGACCTACTGCTGAAGGTTATGCATTTCAATTCTAGCAGCATCATGCTCCTTTAGGTGCACCTGAACTTGATTGCACAAATATTCATTTTTAGTGGTTGTCTTTTCTTCTGTTGCCCTGCTCTTGGCCAAGGTGTTTTCAAGCTCCAACACCTTATTTTGCACTTCAAAATATTTTTCTTTAAAATGCTCCCCATGCAAATATAACGAACTCATATCAACTTGCATATTACCCATTTTTTCAATGGGATCAATCCACATCAGATCTTCAGTGATAGTCTCAGAAACATAATCTTTAGGCTAAAACTCACCTTGAGGTTTTTGCACCAACGGAGTGAATATTGTCATATGAGCCTCCTTGGAAATGGGATCAAAATCCACCTTCTTGATTGGGCATGCCAGCACCAAATCTTCCTTTCAATGCATACTATTCAACCATTGGGAAGAGCTCATATGTGCTCGATTTAATTTTTCAACGTCTGGCTACTTGCGGGCTACCTGCACATTTGGAACAGTCTATAGCTCCAAAAATGGTGTAAATGGAACAAAAAATTTTGGGCAACCAGGCATAGTGGACATGGATTACATAGATTGCAGTGAAGGAATGGATACAAGAATGTTGGAAGGGAGAGAAAAGGTGGATGGAGTGGAATATATAGGTGTAGCTATAGTTATGCTAATATTAGATGGAACCTACATACTAACAGCCATAATAGTGGAGGAAGTGATGACTGAGGGAAGGGGACGGAAAAATGTATTTGCCCCTAATGCATATGAACTAAAAGAAATGGAGGACAAAGAAGCAGGAATAAAAGGAGGAGGAACAACAATTTCAAAAATGGAAGAAGTCAAAGAGGAAGAGGGAATCATGGAAAATAAAATAGAAGAACTACCAAAAGGTGGAGATGTAGAAAGTAGAGGAGACAAAAATTTAATTGATGGGACCAAATAAGAAATCGTTGTGTGCTCGATGAGAGAGAGGGAGGAATAGGGAAAATATTATGTACCTTGGGGTGCAGGAACCACTTATTCTGTGGATGGAGGAGGTTGTGCGACTGCCTCCTTTTCTTGTTTTACCTCCTATTCACCAACATTGAGGGCTATCCCCTCATTCAGAATATCAACATGAGAATATTCAAAAAGTTGCTCTTCCTCTTCTTACTACACCATTGGAAATATTTATGCTATAGAAGTAGGAAGCTCAACATTGGGAAAGGGTCTCGCTATTGGAACAAAGGTAACTGTAGAACCTGGCATAATAGAAATTATAGTACCTGAATACATAGGTACTGTAACAGTGAAAGTAGTAGCTGTGCCAGTGTGAGGTCATTTAGTTGCTTTAGGAAATGGAGGTGCCATTAGTTGTTTTTGTTGTTTGGGCACGAGAACCTCCTCTTGAGGGCACTTCATTCTTTACGATTACCTTTGGAAAATATATTGTTCTTCTTCTTCTTCTTCTTCATCCTCGGTGTCATATTAAACTATAAGACTTGCCTCCTTAGGTTCGCTTTCACCACTTTCAGACTACTGAAAACTTTGCGGTAAAATAGTGGCAAAAGCAATGGGCTGATAAGATCTCATGAACTTATCATAAAATTTAGAAAATTGGGTATCAAGCTTCATCCCATAAGCATTATACAGGTTCCTTCTATGAACATGCATCACCCACTAATTCATAATTTTCTCCTTTGTCTAATCAGGATTCACTTCTTGGATGGTTGTGAACAAACCTGGAGGAGGAATATGTGTTGCATTTTTTTGGATTATACTCCGCTTCCTGCTCGTAGTAATCATGCCATGGAGGGAGGGAGGATATCTTCTCTATATGCCAGTTCATTTATGGCCCATCAAAATTATTTTACTGCCTCTGAATATCCGGGTGCGGGCAACAATGAAAGGACTTCACCTTAATAAATTCCAAAAAAAATTTGAGTGGGTCATAGCACCAACACTGCAGTAACTCAATTAATCCCAAGTCTTGAAGCACCAACACTGTGGTAACTCAATTAATCCCAAGTCTTGAAGCACCACCGTAAGAAGGCAATTTTTCCCAACCTGGTTCACTTATATACTTCCAAACTTGAGAGGTGTTGAGTGGTATTTTCACACAGTTGTGAAAGCACACTCTCCTTTAGGATTTGGGCTCCAAATCCCCTCTTGCAAAGAAGTTAAACAAACAACTTCTCCAAGGTCTCCGCTGTATTAGCATTTGCATATGTGTATTAGTAATCTTGAATAAAGATATTCACTTTAAATGCTTGGAACACCTTAGTGATTGCAAGTAACTTTAAACAAGGGGCAATGTTGGTTTATTTTACCGTGAAACTTTAGTGATTGTTCATTGAACCAAAATAAAGCAAATGTGAGTTGGCCTTCATATGACCACGATGTGATGCTCAAAATGGAAATTTGTGAAAATGCCATAAAACATAACCCCTTCAATGAAATTGGAATTTTCATGAAGGGAATGTCATCATAGGCTCATGAGTGCAAAACAAAACTGAAAAAATGAAATTTGACCTTAAAATGGAAATTTTCATTTTTCGGATTTTTTTAAAATCTGCGATAAAGCAGACAACTTCGATGAATTTTTTTAAAATACTAAACAACTCCGAAAATGAAATTTCAAATTGCGTATTGGAAGTATGAAGTATAACCTACGCAATGGTTAAATTATTTTTGGATTTTGAAGTTTTTTAAATGTTTATTTTAATGCCTGAAGATTAAAAAAAAGTTAAAATTTTTGGAAAAAATAAAATGCAGAAAAATGAAAAATAAAATGCATTCAGTATGATGCTATCCTATTTCGACAAAACCGAAGATGTGAGGTTTCCATGCATGCAACCTAACCTATTGGACCTGCAAAACAAGCACGATCCGGATAAGCTAAGTGCTTGGCTCCTAGGGTTTTAAATGAGGTTTTCAGATTTAGACATTCGCATGAAGCAACCAAGAAACTTGCATAAACTCCATTTACAAGCCTAAAATCTGAAAAGGGGAAAAATAGACATTTAATCTTGCATGCAGAAAATGACTCCTTCTTTCTTGTCCATAAGATGCAACTTTCTAAAATTTTCTGTATTAAAAATTTGTCATTTTACAATAACAAAAATTTTTGGTTTTCCCAAACCATTCTATGGAAGAAAAATAGCCCAAATAGGTCCAGAATGGCCCTCTTGCCTTCAAATCTGTGACTCTGCTCATAGCAGTTTCCAACCCCTTCTGGCCTCTTTGAATGGCATATTTAAACTTCTAAAAAATTGTTTCTCCTTCCATGACGGTTCGTTTCATTTTCCGATGGCTGTTCTTTTCACCTTCCCTGACTGTTCGTTTCATTTTCCCATGGCTGTTCATTTCACCTTCCCTTGTGCATGCACATGCTTTGGTTTCCATTTTGTGGCCCTTCACCATGAAAATGTAACATGTCGCGATATCACGACACTTTTCTTCTCTTTGCCACGATAGTGTAACATGTCGCGATATCGCGACACTTTTCTTCTTTTGGCCGTGAAATGCAACATGTCGTGATATCGCGACACTTTTCTTCTTTTGGTTAAAATGCAACATGTCGCGATATCGCGACACTTTTTCCTTTTGGCCGCGACAATGCAACATGTCGCGATATCGCGACACTTTTTCTTCTTTTGCGAAAATGCAACATGTCGCGATATCGCGACACTTTTCTTTTTTTTGGCAGAAAATGCAACATGTCGCGATATCCATGACACTTTTCTTTTTTGCGCGATGGTGCAACATGTCACGATATCGCGACACTTTTTCTCTTTTGGCTGTGATGATGCAACATGTCGCGATATCGCGACACTTTTTCTTTTGGCCGCGATGGTGCAACATGTCATGATATCGTGACACTTTTTCTTTTTGGCGCGATGGTGCAACATGTCGTGATATCGCGAACATTTTTCTCTTTTGGCCGCGATGGTGCAACATGTCGCGATATCGCGACACTTTTTCTCTTTTGGCTGCGATGGTGCAACATGTCGTGATATCGCGACACTTTTTCTCTTTTGGCCGCGATGGTGCAACATGTCGCGATATCGCGACACTTTTTCTCTTTTGGCCGCGATGGTGCAACATGTCGCGATATCGCGACACTTTTTCTCTTTTGGCTGCGATGGTGCAACATGTCACGATATCGCGACACTTTTTCTCTTTTGGCCGTGATGGTGCAACATGTCGCGATATCGTGACACTTTTTCTCTTTGGCCGCGATGGTGCAACATGTCGCGATATCGCGACACTTTTTCTCTTTTGGCGTGATGGTGCAACATGTCGCGATATCGTGACACTTTTTCTCTTTTGGCCGTGATGGTGCAACATGTCGCGATATCGTGACACTTTTTTTTCTTGTCTTTCTCTTCTCTTTTGGACCGTGAAAATGCAACATGTCGCGATATCGCGACACTTTTTCTTTCTTGCGGTGTTTTGCCTTTTCTTTGATCTTTAGCATATGGGCCACTTCGGTCTTCTTGGAAACATGCAAAAAAGGTGGGTCCCCAATTTTGGGGTACGTTGTGGAGCAGCCACAACAAATGGCGACTCTGTTGGAAAATGCTCCTGAGCATTTTGGTGAGAACTCAACCTGAAAATACACGAACTCAAATACAAGCGTCAACAAATATCCAAAGAATGCAAACAGATCAGAAATACATGAAGCATTAGAATCATTAAGCATCAGCTCGGTGTGTGCAATGTGCTTCATTCCCTATCGTTTGAAACTCGTTCAACTTTCCATTGTCAGTTTCACTTATGATTCGTATGCAAGGCTATGAATGATTTGTGCAGGATTTGATGTATGACAACTATGCTAGAGATATAACAACCTGCTTTGCAAAGGCTCAAACTTTCTAGTATCATAAACAAACATATTAAAACTGTCAAACCCTCTTAGGACCAAATATATGCATACTGAATTAATTTACTAGATCCCAAAGTTGGTTATGTGTCACTACCATCTTGAACCCATGTGCAAGTGTAAGTGAAATCAGAGCTTTGGGGAATCGGATTCCCAACCTAAGCGAGATGGGAATTTAACCCTATCCTTACTACTCTGATCTGGAGTTCATTACCTCATCTTGAACAAAATGATTTAACCTGTTATGGATGAAATTGTCAGGCTAGCTTGTCCGTTTGAGCAATCGGTGGTCTTGCTTTTAGACAAGACATGTTGCCATGCATGAGCATACTCCACTGTCAGTCAGGCATCTATAGCCCCGATGGAGATCAACCCCATAATCCAGGATTTGGCTTCACTTTTGATTTCTTGAACCTTGGGGATGACTACCCATCCTTGCAAGGGACATGTAGTACGATCCTTCCAATCCAATATCAATGATGCAATAATAGTAGAAAGAAAAATATTTGCTTTGGAATTTCAAGTTCTTGATTGGGAAAAATAGAAGCTTTGGGGAATCGGATTCTCAACCTAAGCGAGATGAGAATTAGACCCTATCCTTACTACTCCATGAAGGTCAAATCAGAGCTTTGGGGAATTGGATCCTCAACCTAAGTTCGATGAGGATTAAACCCTATCCTTACTACTCTGATTTTAGGCTTTAAGCACTATGGGAGTGGTAAAAACCACTGTTTTAAGGATTATGTTGCATGATAGGACAGACACGAAATACTCCTTTCGCCTCACCTTTTCTTCCAAGTATGGTTTTGACCATTTTGCTCAAGATCCTCTTTAATATGTGTAGAACGTGCTTGGTTCAAGATAGTTCGGGCATCATTTCCCAACCTTAGGATCCTTTTAATATATGTTATGTAATAACCCTAAGAGGATTCGACACCTTTTCAATGATTGTATTTGAAATGTAGATGCAACTGAGATGAAATGTATATGCAATGCGGAATGTAACATGAGATATGGATGAATGCATTGCTCTTTTTGAAATGCGGATGGAGTATATCACCTACTTTGCCATAATTTATAAAACTGACAACTTCATGCATCACAAGTTCCAAACGATATTCTTTAATGTGTTTGCGATACTCGTGGAGCTTTCTGCAATACAATTCCGATGTTTCATATTCTCCTAGTCTTAGTTAACATTCATAAGGACATAAGTTGACATCTCGCTTTTTTTTTTTTTTTTAAGACAAACCAAAAGTGTCCAAAGGACCAACACACAAAACTTAAAACCAAAATGAGATCCAATCCAAAACCAAAACACCACAACCAACAGTATATACAAATGTACAATATAATACAAGATGGTGCAAAGTTTGGATTATCATTTTCCCGGATCCCAAACCTGATTAGAATTCTTTAAAAGACATATGACGTGATACGCATACCCAGTTTGGAAGGAATCAAACAAGAACAAGACTAGACCAAACAATGCAACCAACTTCAACTTTTCCCTCTCACCCCACCAATTAGATTTAGTTCCATTAGTATTCTCATAGGTGAGATTCAAATTACCAAATTGATTAGACAATGGTTGATTTTCAATTCTTTCTTGTCTATTCTTTAAGGTGCAAATTTCATAATTCCATTCATGATTTAGAACTAGGCCTTCTTTATTCAAAATGAAATTTTGTAAGCAAGAACCTATTTCTAAAAATTTCAAAGCTAATTCATTTTCCATGTTCTTAGGCCAATTAAAATTGTGCAACAATTTACAAGCCTCTAGGATATTTACTAAATTGGGATCATTAGGAGTTTTTATCCTAACTTCAAGAATTAATTGTTGATGAATTTGATTTAGCAATTTAAATGCATCAAGCTCCTTTTCATTCATTAAAGTAATGTTATCAAAGGTGTGGTTAGAAATTAATCCTTGTTCTTCATTCACCTTCAAAGGCATTTCATCATATAGCACTTGTTCTTTCTCCATGATTTGTTTATCAAAGGCACCAAACCTAGGTACCCAATTGAACACCTGTCCATCCCTTTCAAACCATAAGTCTTGTCTATCTAGGGGTGGGTTAACTAACACATTTCCATGGTCAATCACTTGGGTTGTTTTGGGTAATGTGAGATTTTCAATTGGATCATCAATGATATCAAACCCAAATGATTTAGGTTTTGTAATTTTCTCATTTTGAAATGGCATAATCATTGTAGCACAAGTAAGTGGATCAAGATTTTCAATTTCTTTTCCTTCAAAGGAATCTAAAGCAAATGACTCTCTTTCTTGATTCATGGTTGTAGAATCCTTATCATCTTCCAAGTTCAAGTTATGACGCTCAAGTACCTCTTCTTCATCTTTCGATTCATCAACATGTTTCTCATCCAATTCATCTTCACCTTCCTTAGATGATTCAATTATTTCCAAAAGTGGGTTATTTCTTGAATTCAAATTGGTAAAGCTATCATAATCCAAATTTGTAACCCATGATTCAATTTTATCACAATTTGGAAGGTGTGGATCCTCTTGGTCATCACTTTCGAGAGCATCATCCAAAGTGTCTTTCGAGAACAAGTGGTGAAATTCGATTATGTCTTCAACTTCATTTGTTGATTTTATTTCAGATTCATTTCCAGTCACTTGTGATGACTTAGGATCTTCTACAATGGGATCAATTTTTGAATTCCGTGTCATATAGCTGCTCCAATCCTTTGCAAGTACCTCTGACCAAATCATATCCACATAAGTTTGTTCATCCAAATCCTCCTTTTTGGGTAATGATTCTGGATATTTCTTTTCCAAAACAAGATGGTGATCATTTGATTCCAACTTCTTGTTACCCATCCATAGAATTTCTTCTCCAAAATCTTCATGCTCTTCAAGACTTTTTGAATAGGTATTTACTTCAACGTGAGTCACCTCAAAATCTCTTGTATCACTTGAAGAAGCATAACATGAAATATCATTAAGATCGGCATTATGAATTTTCTTCCTAGGATGATTTGGATGCATACATTGATGTGCTCGTTTTTGCGGTGGAACATGCCTACATACCTTCTTAACCACTTTCTTTTGCTCTTTTACTTCCGATACGAACTCTTTGGGTTGAGTGGTAGAAGTAGTAGGATTAGTTGGATTGATATCCATGGACAATGCTTGAACATTTGTTGCAATGGTTCCATGAGTGACCACATGATTCTCTAATTGAGGCATAATTGGATGGATGAAAGTACTTGTATAAGCACATGTGGGAGCATAAGTTGGTATGGTAGGATAAAGTTGATTGTAGGGAAAAACATTTGATATCAAATTTTGTTGTGCCCACGCTTGATTTACCATCGAGGTTTGATTGCAAGCCCCTAGTTGTCCTACCATAGTTGATTGCCCCATTCCATAACCTTGTGGCCTCAATTGTTGATCTACAATCATAGCTTCTGTGTAGGCCGATGCAAGATCAGTAACCAAGGGATTCATCCTAACAAATATGGCAAACAATGGATCCAATGCTCGAAAGTATATTTGAAGAGCACCACTTTCCTCAATAGTATAGGGAGAAATTAATCTCGCATGAAGCTTTCGAAACCTCAAGTTGAAACTTCTCACTGGCTCATTAGGTTCTCTTTTGCAAGAAGCAAATTGTTGAAATATCGTGAGAGGATCAATGAACAACCTAAATTGATTGATAAACTCATCTTTCAATTGAGTCCAAGATGTAATAGAACCAGTGGGTAAATTGATGTACCAATCATATGCCACCTCATCTAGGGTTCCAGGAAACATTCTACATGCCACATCCTCATGTTCAACATTCCATCTAACTAGGATATCCACATAGGCTTGAATATGTTCCTCGGCTAATGTTGGACCATTGTGCTTGAATTTGGGCAGATGTTTTTCTACGTTCTTGGGTAAATCATGAGAATCTCCACTAATGTTCAAAGGACTAACATGTATCCCATACCACGTTCCTGCAGTTGTAGCCATTAATGAAACTCAAAGAATAACTCCAAAACCAATTTGTTAGTCATGAATAAAAGAAGGAACCACGACAAAGCAATATTCTAAAAATGTAAATTAGTTTCTGATTCACCAGATCGCATATGCGCAAGTGAAGAGCATACTCCTAGTGTTGTAGGCTTTCTGATTCACAAGATCGCATTACACGCAAGTGAAGAGCATAATACCGACAACAAATACATTTTTAGACAAAAATAATTCCTTACAAATAAGCATGAAATGACTAGCAAATATCAAACCTGTAACGTATGAATAATCATGTTAGCATCAACCAAGAGATGTATCCATTAAAATCAAATGAAAGTAATTGCATGGAGACAACCTCGTTAGTCATGACCAAAATTTTTCAAAATCAAATCAAAACACATTATTCCTGTATGAACAATCAAAAGCGTTAGAACAATGCATAGCAATTCATGTCCTCCTTTTAACACGTACAAGGTTGTATTGTTAAAAGAGGGCTAAAGATAATAATCAATAGGGCATGAAATATTCAAAATTTAAATCCCTATAGCATTTAAATCACACTGAAATAAACCAATTCAGGCCCTCCTTCTAGCGCCAAAATGTTGAGTGGTATTTTCACACAGTTGTGAAAGCACACTCTCCTTTAGGATTTGGGCTCCAAATCCCCTCTTGCAAAGAAGTTAAACAAACAACTTCTCCAAGGTCTCCATTGTATTAGCATTTGCATATGTGTATTAGTAATCTTGAATAAAGATATTCACTTTAAATGCTTGGAACACCTTAGTGATTGCAAGTAACTGTAAACAAGGGGCAATGTTGGTTTATTTTACCGTGAAACTTTAGTGATTGTTCATTGAACCAAAATAAAGCAAATGTGAGTTGGCCTTCATATGACCACGATGTGATGCTCAAAATGGAAATTTGTGAAAATGCCATAAAACATAACCCCTTCAATGAAATTGGAATTTTCATGAAGGGAATGTCATCATAGGCTCATGAGTGCAAAAAAAAACTGAAAAAATGAAATTTGACCTTAAAATGGAAATTTGCATTTTTCGGATTTTTTTAAAAATCTACAGTAAAGCAACAACTTCGATGAATTTTTTTAAAATATTAAACAACTCCGAAAATGAAATTTCAAATTGCGTATTAGAAGTATGAAGTATAACCTACGCAATGGTTAAATTATTTTTGGATTTTGAAGTTTTTTAAATGTTTATTTTAATGCCTGAAGATTAAAAAAAAGTTAAAATTTTTGGAAAAAATAAAATGCAGAAAAATGAAAATAAAATGCATTCAGTATGATGCTATCCTATTTCGACAAAACCGAAGATGTGAGGTTTCCATGCATGCAACCTAACCTATTGGACCTGCAAAACAAGCACGATCCGGATAAGCTAAGTGCTGGCTCCTAGGGTTTTAAATGAGGTTTTCAGATTTAGACATTCGCATGAAGCAACCAAGAAACTTGCATAAACTCCATTTACAAGCCTAAAATCTGAAAAGGGGAAAAATAGACATTTAATCTTGCATGCAGAAAATGACTCCTTCTTTCTTGTCCATAAGATGCAACTTTCTGAAATTTTCTGTATTAAAAATTTGTCATTTTACAATAACAGAAATTTTTGGTTTTCCCAAACCAGTCTATGGAAGAAAAACAGCCCAAACAGGTCCAGAATGGCCCTCTTGCCTTCAAATATGCGACACTGCTCGCAGTAGTTTCCAACCCCTTCTGGCCTCTTTGAATGGCGTATTTAAACTTCTGAAAAAATTGTTTCTCCTTCCATGACGGTTCGTTTCATTTTTCGATGGTTGTTCTTTTCACCTTCCCTGACTGTTCGTTTCATTTTCCCATGGCTGTTCGTTTCACCTTCCCTTGTGCATGCACGTGCTTTGGTTTCCATTTTGTGGCCCTTCACCATGAAAATGTAACATGTCGCGATATCGCGACACTTTTCTTCTCTTGGCCGTGACAATGCAACATGTCGCGATATCGCGACACTTTTCTTCTTTTGGCCACAACAATGCAACATGTCGCGATATCGCGACACTTTTCTTCTTTTGGCCGCAACAATGCAACATGTCACGATATCGCGACACTTTTTCCCTTTTGGCCGTGACAATGCAACATGTCACGATATCGCGACACTTTTTCTTTCTTCTGTTCTGGCCGTGAAAATGCAACATGTCGCGATATCGCGACACTTTTTCTTTCTTCTTTGGTCGTGAAAATGCAACATGTCACGATATCACGACACTTTTTCTCTTTTGGCTATGATGGTGCAACATGTCACGATATCGCGACACTTTTGGCCGCGATGGTGCAACATGTCGCGATATCGCGACACTTTTTCTCTTTTGGCCGCGATGGTGCAACATGTCGCGATATCGCGACACTTTTTTTTGGCCGCGATGGTGCAACATGTCACGATATCATGACACTTTTTCTCTTTTGGCCGCGATGGTGCAACATGTCACGATATCGTGACACTTTTTCTCTTTTGGCCGCGATGGTGCAACATGTCGCGATATCACGACACTTTTCCTTTTGGCCGCGATGGTGCAACATGTCGCGATATCGCGACACTTTTTCTCTTTTGCCATGATGGTGCAACATGTCGCGATATCGCGACACTTTTTCTCTTTTGCCGCGATGGTGCAACATGTCGCGATATCACGACACTTTTCTCTTTTGGTCGTGATGGTGCAACATGTCGCGATATCGACAATTTTTCTCTTTTGGCGATGGTGCAACATGTCGCGATATCGCGACACTTTTTCCCTTTTGGCCGCGATGGTGCAACATGTCGCGATATCGCGACACTTTTTCTCTTTTGGCCGCGATGGTGCAACATGTCGCGATATCGCGACACTTTTTCTCTTTTGGCCATGGAATGCAACATGTCGCGATATCACGACACCTTTTCTTTCTTGTCTTTCTCTTCTCTTTTGGACCATGAAAATGCAACATGTCGCGATATCGCGACACTTTTTCTTTCTTGTGGTGTTTTGCCTTTTCTTTGATCTTTAGCATATGGGCCACTTCGGTCTTCTTGGAAACATGCAAAAAAGGTGGGTCCCCAATTTTGGGGTACGTTGTGGAGCAGCCACAACAAGAGGTATTGCACAAGTCATCTTCTTTCCTCATCCAGAGCTATATATGTCATTGGTATAATCCATATGGTGCACAACTCCATTGCAAAAATGTGCATAGTAGCAAAATAAGGCAACAAAAATGGTTTACCTGTATATCCAAAAATTCGAACGACTATGCCCTAAGTGAGAAAAAATATGTCGCCCTCCTGCTTTGAAACAACAACATATCTTAAGTTGCGAGGCACTCGGTCGCAACTGCAACAAAGCAATTCAATGGCAGGGCCTAAAAACTAGCTATTAAAGCTGTAGATAGAATATTTCTTCGTTAATACTTGAGTCCACTTATAAACCGACAAAGGCTCATTCTTTTTTCCCATCTGCATAACAACGATAAAAGAAAAACATCACTGCATCTAAAAGAAGAAGAACCATACTAGCATCAAAGTATACCAAAATGATCTATATTTCCCTTCCTGCAATCTCTGTAACTACAAATTGATTCTTCATGAAATAAATTTGGCCCAATAAAAATAAATCATATTTCCACCCTACCTCATAGCAATGGGCAAATAAAACTCCACCTTGCAAATACATTGAGCCATAGCTGCCTGCAATTTATGCATTGTTTCATCTGAGGGTAACCCAGCAATCCAGGCAAGCATGTAATAGATGTCCTGGCACTTGAATTCTAAAATAAGTTCAAGCAAACTCAGAAACTGCCTCATCTATGGATCTTTGACAAGCTGAGTTTCCATGAATTATCTCATCATAACTATGGAGACATACCTATCCTCTTATTCATTTGTATGGATATTTTTATTTACTACATAATTCAACATGCTTACTCCATAGGTGAAAGCCTCTTGGATCTCATATGGTGTAATCATGAATAGAATCTCTTGTCTGGCATTTCGGATGGCCCTAGTAGAGGAGTCATAAAATTGTGTAGTTAACTGAATAAGCTCGGGGTATGGATGCACAGGTGAACAAAGATACCATGAAAGCTACGAATTGTGAGGCGCTGTGAGCCAAATATTGTAGGAAACTCCATGACTCACTGTGGCTTCAACCTCTTCTCTCAACTGGTCAACTCCTTTATGCATGATCAAACAATCACCAATTTCAGCCATATTATCTTCATAAGGATCCAAACCAACATAATCATTTTTCCGAGCTTTCTTTGCCCTTGATATTCTTTCTATTTTCTTAGCGGGCTTCACTTCTATGACCTCCTACACCTCTTCTAGTCCTTTACTGCATCTACCCATTTTTCTAAACAAAAAGTGATGACTCTTCTGCAATTCCCTACTCCGAGATCTCAAATATTCTTCTACAGTTCGAAGCACAGGATATAGAGAAGCAAAAGATTTAAAATTAGGGAGAAAAAACAAAATTAGCCCTTTACCTCCCGAGATTTATAGAGTTGCTACAAAATACTACAGTAATTACATAATTAAATGCAAGCGCATCTTCGGGGAGAAATATTCTTCAAAAACTACTCAAATGTCCTTTCCAAGGTGCAAAAATATTCTTCTCTAGTTCGTTGTCAGATCCTCCTAAAAAAATGTGCCCTGTGTGCTGCACAATCTTATAGAAAAATGTACCCTAGTGCCAAAATATTTTTAGGGAAACTAACCCAACCGTTACTATTCAATCATCAATTTTGACTGCTACCTTGAAAAACTCAATTCGAATGCCTCCCACGTTCGAAAACCATTACTCGAATTCGTCGCCCACTACCTCTGATTATCGCCACGTAATATTGAATATGCTTATGAGAATAGCTTCTTCGGTAAAATATTCTTTCATACTTATGAACTCATGTGTGATTCTTGTCTCCGTACAAAAGTACTATCTTCCATGTAGCACGTGTTTTTAAAATTTCATAGTGCGCCTCCTGGAAAAACGGTAATTTTTCTAAAAAAAGAAAAACAAGCTTTTAAATGCTTTTTCCATTCTTTTTCACTTGATGATGTCATCAAAGTGCGTTCGCCCTAGAGATAGACAAACATGACGTTCGCCTCCTTCAAAAGGTGCATGCGAAGCTCTTTTGATTTTTTTTTTCAGAAATACAAAAATATTTACATATATACAAGATGTTACCCTTGATCAAAAACTTACAAAACATAAGCCTTCATATGAAGGCCATTCACTGGAATAGGGAGCTCATACCCTTCCATGTCACATAGTCAGAATGCATTAGAAGAAGTAACAACAAAAATTCAAAAAGGTCCTTCCCATATTGCATCAAATTTTTGATGTTTTCCTGGCTTTGATTTCTTTTCGTTCCATTTCAATACCAAATCGCCCACTTGGAAGCTTTGATCAGTTGATATTTTCTTGAACCACTTCTTCATATCAACAACATGTTCTATGAAAGTATGGTAAGCATGCTCCCTTTCTTCTTCTAATTGCAATAATTACGCAATCTCGTTTCCACTGGATCATTTTCCTCACTTTCATCTTGGAACATCTGCAACGCTTGGAGCATAAGGAGCTCAATATGCGTAGGAAGGATAGCTTCTTTCCCATACACCAAAGCATACATGGAGATTTTTATCGACTTTTAAACTAAAATACGGTCAGCCCAAAGCGCTTGATTGAATAATAAATGCCAACTTTTCTTATTTTTGCCCATTATTCTTTTCAAAATCTGAAGCAGGTTTTTATTAGTAGACTCAGCCAATCCATTCCCCTATGGGTAATAATTGGAAGAGGTTTTCAGGTAAATACCGTATCTACTAGCAAATTCTATAATTTTGGCTCCAATGAAGGGAGTACCATTGTCAGTGACTAAAGAATCCGATATGCCAAAACGGGTGATAATGCTTTCCATAAAAGAAATAACAGTCGTCTGATCTACTTTTTTGGTGGGTATAGCTTCTACCCATCTAGTAAAGTAGTTTGTCATGGTCAGAATATATTTATGTTTCATAGAGGAATGTGGATCAATGAATCCTATAAAATTGAGACCCCACTGTTGAAAGGGTGCTTCCACCTAGATCGAATGCAGTGGTGATGCTCCTTTCCTAACTCGACCCACATAACTTTGATAACTATCACATTGCTGGCTTATCTTATGTGAATCGATGAACAGAGTGGGCTAATAATACCTTGCCTAAATAATTTTTAGAGCCATAGGCCTGCCTACATAATACCCTCCTGATAGCCCAAAATGGAATTCTTCCATAATATTTTCTTTCTCGAAATATTTTACACATCTAAGAAGTATACCATCAATTTTCTTATAATATAAGCCATTGGGAAATAGTACATACTTGAGTGCTTGTAATATAAGCCTTTGATGCTGTGAGGAGTTAAGGTAGCTAGGACACCTTCCAAAAACAAAATACTCAATGAGTTCCTTTGTCCATTCTTTGCTGACTGCTTCACTATTTGCACAAATTACATCTTTGTGACTTGTCTCAACAAAGGTGCTTTTGGCCAACTCTTGGCACAGAGTGTGTCCACAAACCAATTTTATCGATTTAATTTCTACATCATACTCCTAGATCTTCGAGACCCATCTGGCCATTTTATCACCAAGTTCTCCTTGAATGATGAAATTTCAAACATCAGGATGAATGACATAAACTAAAGTTTTACTCTGAGAAACAAAGTGGTGAAACTTCTTCAAGGCTTTTATCACTGCATAAACTTGTTTCTCTATAAAGTTGTACTTTTCTTGATGTGGTGCTATAACCTGGCTTAGAAAAGTGATAGGCTTTTCTTTGCCATCATGTTGCTTTTGTGTAAGCATTGTAGCATAGCTCTCCTGCTCACCCACTGCATAAAGTATAGTATTTGGAGTAATCAGGGTTGATCAATACTGGCGCTTGAGTAATTCTCTCTTTGATTTCTTGGAAAGCTCACTTCCTGGCTTTTGTCAACTTAAATTCCATATATTTTTTCAAGATCTCGGTCATGGGTTTGACGACTTGGGAAAAATCAGCAATAAACTTACGCATGAAGTTTATCTATCCAAATAAGGACTACAATTATTTCTTATTAGCTGGTAATGACAATCTCATAAGCACTCCAGCTTGTGCAGGGTCTATGACCAATCCTTCCTATGAAATCACATGGCCTAAAAATTTCCCTTCCTTGACTACAAAAATTGATTTCTTCAGATTTATAGAAATCCCAAATTCTTGATATTTCTTAAATATTTGCCTTAGATGGAAAAAATGATCCATTCTGCAATATGAAAACACCATCATATCATCAAGATAAATTACAATGATTTTATTTAACTCACCAAAGGTGACGTCCATGGCACTCTAAAAAGTAGCATCGACATTTGAAAGTCCAAAGGGCATCCGTTGGTAAGCAAATGTGCCCCACTTAGTTGTAAAAGTCGTATTGTATTGATTTTCATCTTTAACCCAAATTTGATTGTACCCAGAAAAGCCATCCAGAAAGGAAAATATTTGAGCACCAGCCACAACATGAAGAAGCTAGTCTATCTGAGGTAGAGGATAGTGGTCTTTGAGTGACGCCTGATTTAAATTTTGAAAATAAACGCATAGACGTATGTCCCCATTCTTCTTCCTTATAGGAACCAAGTTTTCCACCCAGGTGGAATGCTTAATAGGGTACATGATCTTTGCGTCAAGCATCTTCAGTAACTTTACTTTCATGAGAACCTCAATCTTGGGATTAATACGACGCTGCTTTTATCGAAAAGGCTTAACTCTTTCTTATAGCTTTATAGTGTGCTGAATCACGCTCTTGTCGTATCCTTTCAAGTCTTGATAACTCCATGCTACTATATCTAGATATTCAGAGCATAAATTTCTAATTCCTTCAATCTCATATGATTCGCAATCAGTGCCAATCTTTATCACTTTTCTTGGCTCCAACTGCAATTCTCTGAATTCCTTAGCATCCACATTAATCCTATGCTTATCAGCCCTATCGCTTTGATCAAATAAAATTTCTAGCAAAATTAAACCTTGAGGAATGTGATTATTTTTTAATTGAATCATACCTTACTTTTCTTCTTCCACAAGAATCCTATCTTCTACGTTGGTAGCTTCTTTTATCAAAAAATTCACTATTTGCTCATCATTATCAAACACCTACCAACAAAGGTTCTTATGAGGAACGAAAGGTCTATAAATCACCCTTACTTTCTTGGGCTTGTAAACCACTTGCTTAGCAGGAGAATAATTAGCACCAAAGGAAGCTAAAACGTCAGCATGTCTATTTTGTTCCTGAGGAATTGCCTGAATATTCAAAGATTTAAATGCTTCCAAAAGATCACATACTCTTTTGTGATAAGCCTTAAAGTAATGTTGCTTTGATACACATATATTTGTAACTTGATTAACAATAATCTTAGAATCATCAAAAAGTAAAAACTGTTTGATTTCTAACTTTTCGACCTTTTTTAAGCCAAGGCATAGCGCTTCATATTCAGCCGCATTATTTGTACAGATCCAGGTCAATCTGTTGAAGTAAGTTTTTTGTATGCCTTCAGGGGAGATCAACACAAAACCTGCTCTCGTACCATTCTTACATCGAGCACCATCAAAGAACAACTTCCATAACTGATGCAAAATAGGTTCTAGGGATTCAAGGACTTGTTCTTGGGACTTCTCCATCCTCTGAATTGAATAACAACCAATATCCATTTCAATCATAGCATTGAAATCTGTCTGTAGAAACTCATCTTTCGAGTGAAGCTCCTAGGGTATTTCTTCAACCAAGCTAGCCTCTTCCAATTCTTTGGTCATCATGTTCACCGTTCCTGGGACTTGTTATACCTTATCTATATTTTCAATATGAAAAGGGGAGGTCTTCTCATTATGAATGTGAATTCGCATATCTTTGAATGGAACCTCAAAATATGAATAATCTAGGGAAAGATAACTTCCCAGCTTAGCCGTGAATTCTCTTAAAAGGCACATGCTAAATTAGGGCTCTAAATTGACAACCACCACTTCTTGGATGACGGTAATCTATGACATGCTATGGAACACTATTAGAATGTCCTTTATTACTCCAATAGTATTAACTAGCGTACCATTCAATTGTAATAATCCTAGGCTGCTTCTTGTATATTCCATTCCCATTACTTCACATGCTTCCTTTGGCATGAAAGTAGTGGCAACACTAGAATTGATCATACAATTATTCACAATCCACCCTTCCATTCTCAAGGATAAGTAAAATGGAGGAGGCTGATTCTTACCTATCACCAAAGTGGGGAGCGCTTGAGCCAAGACTGTTTGTAAATGATCTCTCTTTTGATCTTTGGTGGTCTTCAGATATTCTTGTAGTAAATCAATTTTCCTAGGTAATTGCAATTCATCATACAAGCTAATCCTTGCTAGAATTTTCTTCATTTCTTCCATGATACTGTAGCCATGAGCAGGTGAGACCTTTTCTTCTAAGGGTCGTTCATATTTGTCTTGGTATTGCTACATAGTGTCTACTCTTTGCCTTTTTATCAATGAAGGATACTTGAGTCTTTCCTTAGCTTGCTCTTTAGTTTTGCTAGGAAATGGAGCAGTAGCGATGCATTGCGAAGTTGAAGGATGAACCTGCGCCTTATCTTGTGCTTGATTAGGTGACGAGTTTTTTAATTTGTCAGCATTAGGAATCGTTACCGAGGATGCACGATTTTCTTCCTATGCTTCTGGATCCACAAGTAGTTGCAAGTCTGCAGGATCAATAGTCACTGGCTTCTTTCCAGGCCTAGTAAGGACTAGAACTTGCTCTGGAGACAACACCATACAATTACACTCCATCTCAATAATGTTGACTTGCCCACCTGAAGAAATTTCTATTAATTTCTGAACATAATTCAGATGTACCATACATGTATCTTCACCATGAGGATCATTACATGTAGAACACCAATATGTCCTTTCGGATATGTTACTCTCATCATTTGCTTGGATCATGGTATTTTTCTTGGTTCCCTTGCTGGTAGATACTTGTTATCAAGCTATTGGTGGAGTATGAAACCTTCTTGATCAAAACTCAGCCTCAGCCTGCTTATTCCTCATAGAAGTAAGCTAATTAGATATCATCTTTAAAGCCACATTATTGGATTTTACTTTGTGTAACAAGGTCGTGAGAGGATCTGTATTGGATGACGGAGTTGGCACTAGCAATGGCAAGGGCATTGGAGGTGCTGGTAATGGTAAGGGCATTGGAGGTGCTGGTAGTGTTGGAAAAAAATGGATGAAGATTGTGATGTTACTGAAGGGATAGGAAATTATGGAAAGCTCATAGCAGATGACTGTGGAACAGGGATAGGAGCTACTTGAGGAGGGCCCAAATTCCATGAAGGTACTGGATACATTTATGGCATAGGATACAAAAAAGTATTAGAATAAAGATAATGTGGCAGATCAGGGAGGATAGGCATCGTTGCCTTCGAAGGTAGCCTACCTATAATAATCAAATCTGACTCAGCCTTTTGAGCTTGTGTATAGAGATTTGGGAATTTAGTCACATTGGCCTGGTGCACTATCATACCAATATCGATACTGAGTGCTCGAAGATAATAAAATTTTGCTTTCTCATGAGTTAGTCGTAACCCATATGAGACCCTCTACCAACTTTGTGCAAATAGGACGTTGAAATCTACAAGTTCCTCTTGCATATGTCTTTGTATTGAGGTGAACTAGTGCAACAAAGAATACAAATCAACTTGTTTATGAAAATTCTTAATCAGCAACTCTGCCAATTGATCCCATGAGGTAATGGTACCCCGCTGCAAAGATCGGTACCAATACAAAAATTTCCCTCTTAATGACAAGACCAAAATTTTTATCATCACATCCTCATCAGTTATATCATGAATAGTTGCAAGAGAGGCTACATATTGGATATACTCGTATGTAGTTTTTCTAGTACCATCATATGTGGGTAAAGCCTTCAGGGTAGCTTGAGGTACGAGATTTTGTGCCTACAAATTCAGCACACTTGAGCTATTCCAAGTTGAAAACTACCTTGGAAGTTGTTGATGTGCTGGAGGATTCTGAGCCATGTGTATAGGAATATGAGGAGTAGGCCTCGGGATGTTAGTGTTTGTGCTAGGCAGAGGCTGATGGAAACTGGTGGCAATGCTTACAGGATTTATAGGGGCAAAAAACACACCAACTAACCAGGAAGATGAAATATATCGTATGGATGATTTATGAGGAAGTGAATATGTTCATCAAAAAGTGGCTATTTGAGGATGCTATCCTAGCCTTTGAATGTCTAGTTCATAAAATCTAATCTGATTATCATGAGTTTTGACTTTTGATCTTGTATTAATGAGAAACAACTTTTGTTGTCCTCACACTTACAAATTTTTGGGTAAAAATTGAGTCACCAGATGGTCTAATATCAAGAAGGAAGGCGAACACCGAACCTAATACCGTTGAAAGTGGAACCTTAAAGGTCCCACCGGGTGTGCCAAAAAATGTTGGTCAAATATCTGCCTAATCATACAAAACTGTGTTTGTGCGCCCTAGATACGCCCAACATTGAAATGTCGGAGGAAAGAGATGTCCTTCGTGCCAATATCCAGAGAGGGTTGGTTCCCAAACTAAATCCTACAATGATAAAAGACTAGAGATGTAGGAAAGAAATTATAAATAATAGAAATAAATGGGAAATATGGCCACAGGCTGAAGTGCAAGATTGGTGTTAGACTTACTAGCAGGAAAAACCCAAGCACAAATTAGCATTCACGAAAGGAAACAAAATAGAACAAGCTCACAATATTGCCATAATAACTATTAAAATGGTACTCCAGAATTCACTTACTCCTTAGCTACTTTAAATCCAACAAAATAATTTAAATTCAACAACAAATTATATAGGCAAATGGAAATAGAAGCACACTACGCAGAAAATAATTATACACAAGACTGCTCACATATTCAGAAGTTTGATGCCTTCTATTAATGCAGAGAGCTTAAGGAAATCTCTTGCAAAATGTCTAACACCTCCTCTTTACAATGAAATTTACCTAGTATTTATAAAGGTTTTCACCTCTTTCATTTAATAGAAATGAGGGAAGAATGTCTGGGAATCAAAGACAAAATCAGCAAAATCCTCCTCAAATTCTTGGAAAATCCATTCGCCAGGGGAACAAATTCCTGAAAATCCAAGCTTCGGACGGAGGTGCACCTGTTAGGAGAAAATATTAATTTCTTTGGATCACATCTAATACATTGGAAATCATGAAGGCTCATTTTCCTTCACCTTCCTCTTCGTTATCTACAAAATGGAGTAACTGAGAGTGTCCTTCATTTAATGCCAAATTCAACATCTTGACCAAAAAGTCCCATTTATTCATTTCATCTTCATTTAGCATTAGTTTCACCCCTTCGAACACGCACGATATTGATACAAATAGGTTCACCCAATTCAAGGGTGAATGACACGTTCACCCCAAGGTAAAGCTGAACGTATTTCTCCATCGCTGCTAGGTGGTTCACCCATAGGAGAGATGAACAAGGTGTTCACCCTTCGACTAGGGAAAATGTAATTACATTCAAACGTGCGCACTAGGTGGTTTACCCATAGGAGAGGCAAACGATGTGTTCACCTCTCAACTAGGGCGAACGTAATTACATTCGGGTGTGACTCCTCAAAGCAATGCCAAGGCATGTTCACCCCAAGAAAGGGTGAACGACACGTTCACCCCTAAGGAAGGGCAAACGCAAATTGTCACTTTTTATTTTTGCCATTCTGCTTTCGAAAGAGAATCACCCCTAGAAAGGGTGAAAGGGAAAATGCAAATTGTGACTTTTTATTTTTGCCATTCTACTTTCGAAAGAGAATCACCCCTAGAAAGGGTGAAAGGGACGTTCACCCCTAGAAAGGGCGAACGTCCATATACAAGATTTTATGGCGATTTTATTGAAGTTTTTCATGAAACTTATGCTCTTCACTTCTTTTGGACCTTGAGGGACATCTCTCCATTAATACATTCAGATTATTCAAATGCATTAGATTTCTAAAAATTATTACAACTATCCAAATTACTGCATACAAAATAAAGGAGGCAAATATATTATCGTTTTACACAAAATTCCCAATGAATACAAAATGACAAACAAGTACAAAAATAACTATGTCAAAACCATTGTTCTTGATCTAGATATTAGCATATTATGGACTTATTTTGAATCCATGTTGGTATAGGTGACTTTCTATTTTGATGCACCAAGCTCATGGAGCTTGTTTTAACCCATACACGGATTTAACCAACTTATAAATTTTTTGTTCTTGGCCTTCAACCACAAATATTTCTAGTTGGGTCATGTACACTTATTGCAATTCACCATTCAAGAAAACACTTTTGACATCCATCTGATGTAACTTCCACTTGAACTGAGCTACCATAGCACAAAGTACATGAATGGTAGTCATTTTTGCAGTGGATGCAAAAGTCGCTTCATAATCAATTCCCTCTTTTTGAGCACAAACCTTTACAAAAATATGGGCCTTATGCTTATTAATAGTTCCATATGCCTTATAATTCACTTTGAACATCCATTTGCAGCCAATGGGCTTCTTTCATGGAGGTAGATTAACTAGCTTCCATATGTTATTTTTTATGAGAGATGTATGTTTAGCATCTATATCAGCCTTCCACTGAGGTTCTCTATATTCTTATGCATCTACATATAGTTCATCAAAATTTTGATAAATCTCATCAACCTCTAAAGTTGATGCCTCTACTCTCATCTACTGAGTCATGTTACGAGTACAAGGTCTATCTAGAGTTATATCTGGAAGTGAAGTCAACTTTGAATCTCTCAATGTGCTAGTATACCATTTTGAAACCTTATTCTATGGGGGTGGAGTCTCTCTATTAGGCTCCTCTTCATATAGGTATACATATGTAGATTTTTTATCTGATGTAAAAGCTTCATCAAATACCATGTCTCTACTAGTGTGTGTTTTCTTGGTCTTAGGATCTATCAATCAATATCCCTTTGAATGCTAATCATAACCAAGAAAAATTCATTGCAAGGTTTTCTCATCGAACTTCTTCCTCTTCTATTTTGTAATGTGCATGAATGCCTTACATCAAAAAATCCTTAGATGAGAAATGGGGGGTTTCCTACCACTCCATGCTTCTTGTGGAGTTATGCCTTGTAGATATTTTGTGGGTGATATATTCAGAAGGTATGTTACTGTATTCACTACTTTTTGCCAATGCTCATGCTCAATATGTGCCCCCTTACGCATACAATAAACCATTTCCATAATGGAATCATTACTGCTACAAGTAACTCCATTTTGCTATGGAGTATAGGATTTTTTTAGCTCTCTTAATCTCATGTAAATTCAAAGATAATGAAAATTCTTTGGAGGTATATTCCCACCCTCAATCTGAGTGAAGGGTCTTGATGGAACATCCTAAATCCTTATCAACACTCTTCTTGAATTGTTGAAAGGATAGAAATGCATATGATTTCAATTGTAAAAAGAAAACCCACATCTTCCATGAGTAATCATCAACAAAAAACTAAAAATACCTCTTTCCATCATAATTTTTTGGCATAGGATCGCACAGATCGATGTGTACCAACTCCAAAATTTTCTTAGCTCATAAAGAGCTTACCTCAAATGGTACTTGGTGTTGCTTCCTTGCTAAGAAATCCAAGCATACTAGCAATGTGGATGAAAGGTTGGGAAGACCTTTCACCATCTCATATTTTCTCAACTCAAGAAGATATTCTAAACTCGGATGCCTATATCTTGTGTGCCAAAGATAAGTGGCCTCCTTTGTGTTTTCTTCCATGGAAACATGAGGTGTAGAAATGGAATCGAAGATAAAAAAATCCATGATTGTATAAACCTATTACTACATGCTTTCCCTATCTGGTGATGAAGCATCTCTTTCTACCATCCTAAATGTTGAAAACAACATCCATGTTTCTATCCAAGATCTAAGGGATGAACAATAAATTATTTACCAATCTAGGAATATAGAGAACCTTCTAAATTTAACATTTTCCATCTGGAAGAGTTACAAAAACATCTCCTTCACCCTAGACTTGGTAGATCTTATCATCAGGGATTGTCACTAGCTTACCTTCCTTTACCTCTGACATAACTATGGAGCATGTGCCTAGCTAGTGTATTGAGCTATACCATCGTAAAAATACAAAGATCCACACAAATGCACAGATTGAACAAAGAAGCCAACTAATGCAAAGTTTCCTATATTAATATTCAAAAGGATCTCGAGTTACAAAAATGCCCTCTTAGGGTCACTCCAAAGATGATACATATGTTACAATTGCCAATACCCTCAATAGGGTAGGTGTGCTTATTTGTTGCTCCGATGATTACTCACAAACTACCTTGGGGTAGAGCTAACCCCCTTCTCCGTGATGTGGAAGGATTATGATATAGGCTCCCTTTTGCACCTATATCCCTGCGAACAAGAAACAACAATGCATGATTACAAAGTTTGACAGCTGTGAGGGGTAGTCTACACTATGAACCATGGTTGACAGTCGTAGTTTGACCTCTGATGTGTTTGCCCTCAAAATTAGGGGAAGTGGGCTTGACATCCTTGTCCAAATTTATGTTCAAGGGTCACCTTTGTCGTCCTCTAACATATTTTGTGTTAAAATCACTATGAAGGGCCTTCGTTCACCCAAATTTACATTTCTTGATCCTCCTAGGCACCTAGGGCATCCATGGTTAATTGGTCTTTGGATGGATAGCAAAGGGGGCTCTCAAATGTACAAGGTCATTATGCAATTTAACAGGGCTTCGCTGCTTTCTTGAACAATTAGCTCACTTGATAATTCGCCAGCACTTCGCTATACAAATTATCTCTCTTCCTCATCATCCCCACTTGGAGGGGGAATTTGTAGCATGCCCCTAGGTCTAGGGGTGGATTCATGGAGAAGCCAAGACCAAGAAGGTTGGTTGGGACAGTTGGGATGGAAGCCTTTGGAATATTTTGTCCTCCAACTACCTCCTTCTAGATATCTTGGCCGTTCCAACCGATTTGGATTAGGTGGAAGGTCTAACTGAACTCCAGTTCAGACCATAGGTCATAGCTATAATCCAAACTGTAGACCATAGGTGTCAATCATGGTTCAGATTGGAGACTGCAGGTCTGGGCTGTGGTTCAGACTGCTTAGGCCAGAATGCCTAAATTGAGTGGTCAAAACCACTGCTCTATCTTGGAACCTATCCAAGATCCTTCATATAGTTTTGTAGCATGTCCATATGAGTAGTCACCCTTGACATGATGCATTTTTGGTGTCTACAAATACCCCTTTTGAGATGCGTTGTGAGATCAAACAACGTTGAGCAAAATAGACATCCTAAAATGATGTCATAGGTTCTATGATGATCATTAGTCTGATCAACATTAGATGCCCTAGGTACAATAAAAGGACGCGCATCCTAAAATCATTACTTCCAACATGGGAAGGCTTACATTTGAAAAGTCTGCACTCATCATCATACATTCGGGTAGTTTTGGTGCTACAATAAGAGTTAAGCCTATATAATCGAAGGATGAGATCTACAAACGAAATTTCATATTTGCTATTTACCCCAAGCAGAGGGGGAAGCTTATGATAGTTGTTAGCAATGATTCACAAGGATGAATGCAATTTTAACAAGATCAAGGGATCTACGATCTTCGAGATCTTCTATTGATTTTGATTATAACATGAAATTATGACTACCCCCTCAAGCGACGAGTCAATGAGGGTAATGACAATGTCTGAAGTGATGAAATCACTTGACCATAATGAATTATCCTGAACAACTTTTAGATTTGAGACGTTTAATGCCTTGGCTAGGCCTAGTTCAGCTTATGATTGCAAAACTTAGTAGTGTTTGCACATCTTTCTCCCATGGAGAAGTCAGGCTATGATAGCTATCTTAGAGAGTCAAGATAATACAAATTCAAGAAGACTTATGTTGAATCATATTGTCGATGATTTGTTGAAAGATGTCATAAAAGAAATGACAATTTTACCCTAAATATCCTTATTGTGATCTACTCATCTTGTCGGATTGCATGGATCGCAAGTCACTACAATCGCTAATTTTATAGGATAAATCACTGAATACGAGGCACATTTGGTTTTTCATTTGATTTTTTTTTAATTTTGCATTTATTTGGAGCCTGAATTGATGAGGACTCTCCATAAGGCCTTGTTGGATGACGACCGAGCATGGTTTTGATCTGTCAAGTTTAGTTATGTCATGGATCTACCCACCATTAGGGTAGATCAGGCCTATATTACTATGTTGGCCTAGCGTTAGAATGCACAGACCAACACATTTCACCTGCCTCCTGGTGAGATGACCATCACACTAGAGGATGTCTATAGGATCTTTAGGATCCCTATTGACGGTGAGGCTGTCATTTCCTCTTCCTACACGACAAAGGATGTCATTTTTACTGCCATATTCAATGATCAGAGCATTGACGCATAGGATGATGTAGACCATGGAGGGGTGCACATCGGGGACTGGTACCAGGATGATGTCTTCTCTATTTGAGAGGCCCTTTTTATGCACCTCATCGTTCAGATTGTCCTTCCAGACTCCTTGGGCATGAGTATTCCTTGGAACATGCTGGCCCCTACTTGGAGGGTGCTTCAAAGCTCGACGAAGGAGCCACTACTATT
Source organism: Wollemia nobilis (assembly GCA_028583015.1). Taxonomy (NCBI): domain Eukaryota; kingdom Viridiplantae; phylum Streptophyta; class Pinopsida; order Araucariales; family Araucariaceae; genus Wollemia; species Wollemia nobilis. The sequence goes on along the minus strand of JAQPPZ010016869.1, from coordinate 10,717,513 downwards.
GGCCTGGAGGAGCACCTTACTATGCTAGATCTATAGAGAACTATACCAGATTACAAAGCAGAGCTGTAAGGGCATCAGTTGTAGCCTATTGCTACATATCTAGGGGTGGCAACACATCCATATCGAGCATCCTACTGATCTATCTCTGCGCATCACTACCCTAGATGATGATCATAAATGTTACATCACCTACTAGCCTTGTTCTGAGGAGGGTATCCACAATAGGGCTCATGTTGGGGACATAGTGCATTACATCATCAGCTTTGCAGCACTTGGATCGAGGGATGTCATCTGGTGCCCCTACATGGATTGCCCTACATGGCAAAAAGTGTGCAAGCAACTACGACAGGCCTGTTGAGACAGATGGCTTACCTGGTGTAAGCTAGAGGTCTAAGAGTATCAATTTTTCTCTCATGTCCTACGATAGTTCGGCATGGTGCAGGACCTGCCAGATATGCCCCTGAGGTACAAACTCCTGGCTCTAGAGAGTTATCTCCCATTGATAGTTCCTCCACCACTAGGAGATGCACTCAATGACTTCCAGGAGTTGGGGGTTGAGATATCTAGGACCACGCTCGACTATGACGGGTGGTGGTCTCTATTTAGATGGCACAGGACCAAGCCTCTAGGCTGAGAGCCAGTAGAGGCAGAGGTAGAGGTAGATCCTGATGGACACAGGGTGTGCCAGCGTATTGAAGGCGATTAGGGTGCAGAGGCCACCGTTGAGGACCTACCGAAGATCGACCCTGAGGAGGATGCTCTAGAGGAGGGTGAGGTCCCTCCTGACAATGTAAAGGGACAACTACTGGTGTAGGTTGCTGACTTGTAGAGTCATATTGGGTGCTTTCACATGCAGCAGCATGAGAGAGATACCACAATCGCCACTCTAAAATGGATTGGTGAAATGCTAATGAATGATTATGTCATTTTGTACTATATAATCAGTGGCCATCTAAACATCATTTCTGATCTTCATGCAGTATCTATCTTATATATTTTATTGTACTTTGTAAAATTTATTTTGATGAATGAATGACTCGTATTTCTACAGTTTGAAGATATGTGGTATCTTTTTGCTATTGGATCACTTTTTGGGGTTTTCCTTGAGACTCAAAAACCCTAGTAAACCTCTCCAAAAATCACATACTAACTATACCAGGCTTATATTGGACAAGGCTTTTGCCATGACAGACCCAACTATTCATAATCCTTGTGTGTGCATGTGAGTATTTTTAGATAGATCGTAAGCATACCCTGTATGTCAATCGAGACTATTTCAACCCATATGTGAGATAAGGTTCCTCATACGATCGTATCATCCTTGTTTCAGCTTTGATTAGACTTATACATCTAGATAATCCTAGGTACCTAGAGCTAGATCATATTGTAAATTGATCAGGGCTACCCCTCCAAATGCAAGCGGGACTCTTTCAACCCATTGCTACATTTGGGGATCACCCAATAGAACTACTCCTTCGATTGCAGGAAGGACTCTTCCAACCCATTGCTATGATCGGGGATCACTCTATGGCTTTCAAAAGGTGTACAATCTAGGGATTCAAGTTCTCACCCTTCTTACTTGCCCAGATGTAGTGATAAAAATCACTGTTAGTCCATGCGTTACCATTTTATTTGATCAAGGGATTTTTATAGTGCTTTTGATTCACTATGTCACTTTATATTTTGAACTTGAAATTTGTATATTTTTTGCATTTTGTAACTTGGGATTTAACTTTTATGACTTTGGGATTTATAGGGGAAATTCTTGTCCTTTTGCCAAAGTACACCTTTATAAACCGACTATTTGTAGGATAAGTAGGTCGTGAAACCCATCTCTCTAGATACCTAAGACTACTGTTGCAGCTTTCATCCTCTCTCGTCTTAGCATATATTGTTTTGCTTAGTGATGGGATTCTGATATGTTGAAGCACTATCCCAACTAATGACCTTGTCTATAACAACAAAGCAAGCTTTCTACAATATCTGAAGGACTCACTAGGTATGGCTGAGTGATAGGAAAAATTTAACATACATATATGTTTCTCCGCAATAGGTATCGTGTATGAATGCAATGAATTATGATAAATGCAAGGGTGCATGATTGTCATACAAATGTGTGACTATTTGTAAAATTTTGATAAACACATTACACTCTACTATGGAATGCAACGGATGACAAATGCCTAAATGCAATATGATGATGTGAATGCATGTGTGAATGCAAATGAAAATGCAAAATGTAAATGCAAATGTTTTTGGATTTTAAGCTTTATCAATTTTTTTTGGATTTTTATATATTTTTCTTGATTTTTATAGGTTTTTGAGCTTTCATATTTGACCAAATGACGAGTACATGTCCTTGGATATTTTTAGGGTTGACCAAGTGATTTTTAGAAATTCTTGGAGCATTTTGAATTGACCAAAGGTTTTACAGTCGCCTTTGAAACCTTTTAGTCGACCTAACTCTTAGCAAGAGGGCATGGAGACTTTTCGGATGACCGAGAAGTTATAGGAACTCTTGGAGCCTTTGGGTTGACCAAGAAATTTTTGGAAATCCTTGGTGCCTTTTCTTGACCAAGCTTCTTAATCAGAGATCTTGGGTCCTTTTTGGGTGACCGAGAGGTTTAGACAAAAACCTCGGGGCTTTTGGGTTGACCAAAGGCTTACAGATGCCTTTGGTGCCTTTACTACACTCTCAAGCATAGAATGCCTTAAGATGGATGATATTGATATGCTCAAGCTCTTCCACACCCTCTAGCGATGTTAGGTGATAAGTTACTGAACCAATATTTTTAGATATGATGTAAGGCCCTAGCCAGTTAGCCGCAAATTTGTCTCGCATGTCAGGCGACAAATTTGAGTTATGTTGGTTCTCTTTCAGCACAAGATCCCCAAATTCAAAGTCTCTCTAGTGGACTTTGATATTGTAAGCTCATTTTAATCACTCTTGATAAACACGAAGATGCTCGAGGGCATTCACACGATGTTCATCAAGCAATATCAATTGATCGATGTGAGCTTGCCGCATGGTGTCATCATCGATGAACTCTTTCAATGCGATGCGCAGCATTGGAATTTCCAACTCTAAGGGCATAATGGCCTCAGTGCCATATACTAGTGAAAATGGCATTTCCCCAATGGGCATCCGAATGCTAGTCCTATAAGCCCATAGTGCAAGGGGCAGCTATATATGCCAATCCTTATGGTGTTCTTGCACTATATTTTTCAAGATGGCTACCATAGTCTTGTTTGATGCCTCAACTTTCCCATTTGCTTATGAATAATATGGAGTTGCAAAACTATGTTTAATGCGGTATTTAGACATTAAATTCCATATAGTTTTGTTCTTAAAAGAAGTTTCATTATCTGAAATTATCTTGGATGGTATCCCAAAATGACATATGATATGCTCGAGAATAAATTTTGCAATGTGATCTCCAGTGGTCATTGTAAAGGGAATGGATTCCACCCACTTTGTAAAATACTCAATATCCATGATAATGAATGTATGTCAACCTGATGATGGAGGGGAAATATTGCCAATCAGATCTAATCCCCACTGAGCAAATAGCCAAACCGCCTGAATGGGTTGTAAGGCCTACAATGGCAAGTGTGTAAGATTAGCATGATGCTGACATTTAATGCATTTATTGACATACACATTGTAATCCTTCTCTATAGTGGGCCGATAATAACCCATGCGAAGGATGCGTTTAACGATAGCCATGCCGCTAAAATGACCACTACATGTACCATCATGAGCTTCTAAGATTACCCAAGATGACTCTTGGGACTCAAGACATTGAAGGAGGACTCCTTCATAGCTATTTTGGTACAAAATATCTCCTGTCAATACATACTTAGTCGCTTTCTACTTAAATGTGCATCTTGCAGCATGCGACAATCCCTCTGGGATCATACCAAGTTTTAGGAAGTCTTGGATTTGTAACATTCAGCCTTGACAAGCCTCAGCTTTGATTGCTAAGATGGCCTGCTCCCCCTATGTATTTAACTTTTCAAATGTAAACTGGAAAATAACCTTGTGGTGAATGGTAGTACCACTCCCCGTAGGACTCTGCGAAGTCAATCACTCCTAGGGTGTCTACTTAAAAAAGTATTTTGCTCTACGAAACCAATCAGCTGTTGGTTCCACGACAATCATGTTGACTGATTCTTTGTTATCAAAGGCTACACACTCTGCTACTAGGTGCGAGAGCGTTCTAACATGGATGGTAGTAAAATCGGTAGATGGATTCTGAGGGATCAAGGACCCCAAAGATGCCATGGTGGCTATGAGCCTATTTGATGAATGAGGGATTACCTCGATGTTATACCATTCAATTTTAGCTAGATAAGTGGCAAAAATATCTTTGTAGGCTTTCAGTATGGGACATCGACACTGGAAGAACCCCTTAACCTGGTTCACTATGAGCAAAGAATCACCAAAAATGTTCAATATTTTAATACCCATGGTGATGGCTGTGTGGAGGCCCAAAAGTAGGGCTTCGTACTCAGCATTATTGTTGGTGCATGGAAAGTCTAACTTGAAAAACAAGGGCATTGGAGCTCCTTGTGGCATGAAAAATACTATTCCTGCACCACCCCCTTGCTCACACTTTGAACCATCAAAGAACAATGTCATATCAGCATTATTTTTTGGTTCCTCGGGTTTGGGAGCTTTAGATATTAAGAAGACCGCATCATCTGGAAGCTCAACGGTTAGAGGTATATTGTTGGAAAGTGGTGCGTCAGCTACTTGATCAGCTACGACTTGTCCCTTGATGGAATTTTTGCTGATGAATTGCAAATTGAATTTTATCACTAGCATGATCCACTTTGCAGTACGTGTGTTATGATATGTCTTTCTCATCATGTACTGCAAAGAATTCTATTTTGATATAACATGTGGTATGACTTAGCATGTAATGCCATAATTTCCTGGTAGCAAACACTACTACTAAACAAAGTTTTTCAACATATGCATATCTTGACTCATAACTCACCAAGGTGCGACTAATGTAATATACGGCTTGCTCTTTACCTTACATGTTCTTTTGGGCTAAGATGGTCCCAAATGCAAAGTTGGTTGCTGATATATATAGCAAAAAAGGCTCATCTAGCCTTGGTGGAGCTAGTACTGGTGGTGTTTCTAGGTATTGCTTAATCTTAGCAAAGGTTGCTTGGCAGTCCTTGTCCTAATCAAATGGGACCCCTTGTGTAGCAGTTGATTCATGGGTCGACAATTATTTGATAATTTAGTGATGAATCACTTTATGGACTCTAATTTGCCCTAAAGGCTTATTAGTTCTTTGATATTAGTGGGAGGACGCATCTCTTGAATAGCCATGACCTTTTTTGGGTCTACTTCGATGCCTTGTTGATGAATCCCAAGAGTTTTCCTAAAGTTATGCCAAATACACACTTCTTAGGATTCAACCTGACATTGTGCTCTATCAAGCGATCGAAGACCTTCCTTAAGACCTTCGCATGCTCTGCTCACAACAACAACTTAGCTAGTAAGTCATCGATATAATATTCTAAAATTTTATGCATGTAGTCATGAAATATATATGTCATAGCCCGCTGATATGTGGCACCAGCATTTTTAAGACCGAATGGCATAACTTTATAGCAAAATGTCTCCCATGGCGTTATGAACACAATTTTATGCTGATCTTCAGGTTTAATCTGAACCTAGTTATATCCAAAAAAACCATCCATAAAGGAGAGCATTTCGTGACCTACAGTTGCGTCTACCAGAGCATCAATATTTGGCAACGAAAATAAATCTTTGGGTGTTGCCTTGTTGAGATCTCTAAAATCCATACAAATACAGACCCTTCCATATAGATTTCCTACGAGAAACATATTGGAAACCCACTCTGGATATTCGATGGAGATGACGAACTCTACATCCAATAGTTTTTGCAACTCGTATTTTACCATTAAGGCTACTGTTGGATGCATTTTTATGAGTTTTTGCTTGATTGGATTCTTCGACAGATGTAGCGAAAGGTTATGAGTAACCAATTTTAGATCTAGACCCGACATGTCTTTGTAAGTCCAAGCAAAGAGATTAGGTCTCTCTTTTAGTAGAGGTATGATGCTATCATGCTCATCCAGAGTGAGACTCTCTCCAAATCTAACCTTCTTTGGATTGGTGGGATCTTTATTGATATCCACATCAAAGGTTTTCTCTACCAATATATGTGATCCCTCCTCAAGTTGGTGAGGCGTAGGAATCATATGGATGTCATTAGTCAGGTTCACATGTTCCTATTGGGAAGCATTCTTAGTGTGACAAACATCCTGAGCACAACCTGGTGCAAAATGAAATGGTTGTAGAATTTCTTCATTTGGAAAGAAATCTTTAGGCCAAACTGGCGAGTCAGTGAGATCTCAATCGATAGAATCCATGTTCAGATGCAATGATTTGGATGGATCTACTGGATTGTAGAGTGGAGTGGTCAAATCAATGAAGACCATATTGATGGAATGGAATTGATCTCCAAAACAACACAAACACACCTCTATCGTACGGGAAAAAATGGATCCTCTTTGTGGGATGTCCGTATAATTGGATCCTCTCGATGCACTGGCTGGAAAATAGGATCTCTCGGCTCAAGGAGCTCTATGTACATAGGTAGATTAGGAAAGAGTTCCTGATACCTCTCTTCAAGATATCTTCTTTCCCTTAGGCTGTGATGGAGATTAATCTCCTAATGTGAACCTACAGCTGTAATAGGTGGGGGACCTCTAGGTGGAGGTCTATTATGTAAGTGATGAGGTACCAAATAGGCCATCTCCATCGAGTCCTCATCATCACTATATAAATACAATCTATCACTTCCTCCCTCTTCTAAGGAATGATTAGGCAGATGTGGTCCCATGTGTTTGATTATGCGGTCACTATCATCATTATCCAGATAAATCTAATAGAACAATCATATATATGATACTACCACGTAAATTGGTGCTACTCCTTCCTTAGAGCACTCAGTGTTGGGAGGGGATTCCTCCATAACATGCTCTGATTCCCTAGGCAATAGATATTATGGATACACGAGCCTAGAATTGATCCTCTCAGCTACATCACTATGGTCACTACCATGGATGGGCCACTCTATTATGTCTATGCACAATGGGAGATCAGATGCATGAGGCTTTAAGTAAGCCTCCTTTGTTTCATCTTTATAATCACTATCGACTATGAAGCGCTCGTTCGTCTCTTCCACTTGTTCCATAGGCAGCAGATGGCATATAAAAACTAGACCTAGAAAGGTCGACTTGATTTCCTCCTCAAATTGATCATCGTTTGAGGACTCATCATCTGCATCATAACTAGGTCCACTCATTTCGGAGGTGGACACCTCCCCATCATCATTGAAGAGATATCCTGACTTGAGATTGCCTACAGCATGGGGGTCATGCCCCTGCATACCAGTGTTGTTGGTAGCACCATAAATTTGGTTACCCAGGTTGTACCTGGGGTTGTCCTCTAAGGGCCCATCATGGTATGAATCAGGCAGCCCTATGGTAAAAAATGATACCGTCTGGCGAGTCCTCTGATAATTGGAAGGATCGGGGTGATATGTAGTCAAATCCATGTCGTCCTCCCAACTCAAGTATATGTGATCTACGAATGCAACAAGCAAATCATCATGACCCTATACTTATAACCCTAACCTGAACCTATCAGTAGCTAACTGATAATGAGGTTCGAGCAGAGTTCTATGCCCTTATTCGAAAAGACCAAGGCCATGCCCATGCCAATGATACGACTTGAAAATGTGCATGGTGTATTTTGGGTTGGATAGATAGCACACATTCACAGCGAATGGCTCGTCATCATCCTCATCTATAGACATTCTGGTGGGTGCTTGATCCAGCCCTACGTAGACGAAGTTTGTTTGGTTGGGTGGCTCACCCAACGACACTATAGATCTAATTAAAAATTGATTGACGTGTGGTCGGCCCATCTCTTGTGCAGTTTTTAGGATAGGTTCAAAAGTAACATTTTGCAAAAGATACTCACCCAACCCTATGCTAGCCAGATGAATGGTCACCTGCGATGCAGATGACCCTACTGAATATGCAGGCGAAGCAGGTTAAGATGCCTTATCGACTTTGTCTTGAGGTTCTTCCACATCCATGGGAGTGGGAGTCTCATTGGTGACTGATCTGGGCACATGATTTTCCACTTTCTCACCCAATTTCATCTTTAGCTTCTTGACTTGCTGGTGCATTGTCAATGCAGTCAGCTTTAGTGCTCAGATCTGTGTGACACATATGTCAATGGTTGATCACAGGCTGTTGGTTTGCCTATTGGAATCTTAACCAATGAGATAGGTCAGATATATAAATGCATCGATAGGAGTACAAAACCCCCAAGAAAATCTGCTAGGTTCATGTACTTGAATGGTTCTCATTGGAGGACACTACGTGAACTTGTCCCTCATGAATGTATTTCACACACTGATGCAAGATATATGGGACGTAACACATTTCATGAATCCAAGGCCTCTCGAGCAGAATGTTGTACTGCATGATACCATCTATCACATGACACATCACAGAGATGGTCTTGAGTCCCATCGTTATCACCATCTGACGTAACCACGGAGCGCATGCCTAGCTAGTGTATTGATCTATACCATCGTAAAAACACAAATATCCACACAAATGCACAAATTGAACAAAGAAGCCAACTAATGCAAAGTTTCTTATATTAATATTCAAAAGGATCTCGGGTTACAAAAATGCCCTCTCAGGGTCACTCCAAAGACGATACAAATTTTACAATTGCCAATGCCCTCAACAGGGTAGGTGCGCTTATTTGTTGCTTTGGTGATTACTCACAAACTGCCTTGGGGTAGAGCTAACCCCCTTCTCCGCGATGTGGAAGGATTATGATATAGGCTCCCTTTTGCACCTGTCTCCCTATGAAAAAGAAACAATAGTGCATGATTACAAATTTTGATAGCCTCTCGTGATGAGGCCCTTTAAAGAAACATACATGTAAATACCTTTAAACTAGTAAAATAAGAAAGCATAAAGAAAGGTTTTAAGCTATTCTGATCACATCAAGAATTATACTACAACATACAAGACATGAATAAGCAAATGATGCATTGAACAAATATCAAATTAGAAGCAATAAAACATCTAAAATATCCAATATAATCCTACCCAAAGCAACGCATAAAAGGCCTAATTTCTACGATAAGAGTTTCTCTAAAATGCAATTAAACCTATGAAAAGACTAACATGAATAATCTATGTGGTAAAAAGTAAAATGATTAAGGTGATCTTTAACCTATTGCAAACTATAGCTATGAGGGACGGTCTGCATTATGAACTATGGCTGACAGCCACAGTTTGACCTCTGATGTGTTTACCCTCAAAATTAGGTGCAGTGGGCTTGACCTCCTTGTTCGAATTGATGTTCAAGGATTGCCTTTGTCATCCTATGACAAATTTGGCAGTAAAATCGCTGTGAAGGGCCTTTGTTCACCCGGATTTGCATTTCTTGATCCTCCTAGGCACCTAGGGCATCCATGGCTAACTGGTCTTTGGATGGATAGCAAAGGGGGCTCTCAAATGCACAAGGTTGTTATGCAATTTAACAGGGCTTCACTACTCTCTTGATAAATTAGCTCACTTGATAATTTGCCAGCACTTCGCTATACAAATTATCTCTCTTCCTCATCATCCCCACTTGGAGGAGGTATTTGTAGCATGCCCCTAGGGTTAGGGGTGGATTCATGGAGAATCCAAGACCAAGAAGGTTGGTTAGGACAATTGGGATGGAAGCCTTTGTAATATTCCATCCTCCAACTACCTCCTTCTAGATCTCTTTGCCATTCCAACCGATTTGGCTTCAATGGAAGGCCTAACTGAACTCCAATTTAGACCATAGGTCACAACTACAGTCCAGACTATAGACCACAGGTGTTGTAGCACCCTAAAATTGGCACGGTTAAAACCTTAGTAAAAAAATAAAATATTAAAATTTGAATTTCAACCCCAAACTGCCCGTTAAACCACCTTTTACCTGCTTTCCCCATTTTTTGTGCCATTTTTAGGATTTGTTTTGACCGTTGGACGATATCGTCGCAGATTAGACGAAATCGTCCCCGATCTAATGAATTCGTCTGGAATAGAACGTCCAAACGATTTCATCCCAAAACCAAATTTTCATAATTAGCTTCTATTTCAAAAGCCTCTCCAACTCGGGCAAAAGCGTGTCTACGCAGTTGGAGATTTCCCTGTTGGATATCTCCTAGATTGGGATGATCCCCAACCTTCCAAACCTCTTTTTAATCCTATATAAACTAGGATTTTTCTAGTTTATCCCCTTGCCTCCCTACCTAATTCTTGCTGATTCTCCCTGAACCCCCAACCCCTTTGTTGACAGGATTTCATTGCAGAGTTAGATCCTTATTCCCTCGCATTATTGCTTGCATTTTGGTATTTTGCATTGTTTTTATTATAGGAATTCTACTATTTTTCAGTCGAAGCTAGCTTGGATCATTGTAGACGATCTCAAATGATTATGGATGATTTCATACGATTGGAGGTGATCCTAACTGTAGTCTAGATTGAGGGCAGTCCGAGTTTAGAGTTCGCATTTTCTTAAGCTTTTTTGCATTTTCCATAACATATTTTTGCACTGTTTTAAGTTACTATGTTTTATGCATCTTGGAGTTCACCTCATTTAGCATAATTGCATGATAAAGGTAAAATCAATCATTAAATTTACTGCATTTCCTCATTTTTTATTAGAAACTATTATTTAGGAATGTTTGCTGTTATTTCTATCATTATCCCTTGCTTCTGCATTTGCATATTTGGTATTTTGTGTCTATTTCTGTGATTGCAAGTTTCTGACGGATTCGTCTAACGAATTCGTTAGATTTCAGGCGATAATGTCCTATTTTAGATGACCTTCTGTGATTTGAGATGATCCCGATAAATATCAGATGATAATGTGCAAACTGAGACGATATAAACTGCTACAAGACTCAAAATATCTATTAGACATCTGGAATCAAGTATGAATTCTTTTGGTTAGCATATTCTCTGTAATTTGCATCTATTTCTATTTTTTGTATTTATTGAAATCTGCATTGGCATATAGAATAATTTAGATTCATATCGACCAAACCTAGGAGTTGAATGATCAAGCATAAAAATGAACACATCAAACACACTATCAACCTAGGCGTGGAAACTGCCATTCAAAATTTTCCTGGTGAACCCACCATATGTCAAAAATTCACCCTTATACACCTCCCTTGAGAGGCGGGACCTTCAAAGGGCCTCTCAGTCCGAGGTATTGTCCCATCCTTTTCACATCCCCCTTTCGGGCACGAATCCTATAGCCTGAAGGTAAGGGTGCAAAAAATTTGGAGCGATACATTTTGGTGAACCCGACGTGAAAACTAAAAACCTTTTGAAAATAATTCAATTCAAAAACAAAAAAAAAAACATAAATGCATTTAGAATCAAAGATTGCATGTCATATTTAGATGGTAGATTATAATAAAAGACGAGCTGTCACCATTAATGTTGAAAATCAATTAGCAGCTATAGAGATTAATTCAGTACTTAGCATACCTCAAACAAATAGGGTTCAACCTTTGTGGGATGAACTTAATAGGAGATTATATCTCATTTCATCTAGAGCAACCGAACTTAGGCAAATCAAGAGGTTTGTCCTAGATAGAATCCTGGATCCCGATCAAGTGACTTTGTATCATGAGCTTCAAAGAGCTTGCCATAGGTGGTTAGCAGATAAAAGAGTCCTTGTGTCTTCTGAGTTGTATACCTTTGAGGAATACCTCGATAATGCAGATGTAGTACATAAATTTTTGTCTCGTATAGAAGATCAAGAGGTCATTCTTACGGATAGACAAATATGGTATAGAGTTCCCAGAGTTGTGTTATATCGAGAGTATTGCCATGAAATCTATTTTTACAAATCAAAGTCAGAAGTAGATAATATCACTATAGCACACTTCATTAAGTTCCTAAGAAACCATTTCCAATTTGAAGAGGAGCATTTTATGACTCCTGATGAACTTGATCCTATCAATGACATCTATAAACTATTTATAGAAAACTAAGTTATTATTTTATTATTGCTATTTCTTGTATTTAGTGTGCTGTTTATTGTCTTTATAAAAAATAAAAACAAAAACAAGATAAAATTATCATAAAAAAAAAAAAAAAATCAAAACATTTTCTTTTAAGTATTATAGTAGGTATATAATTAAAATATATACCTCCCAAGTTGCAAATATATTAATATATATTTGCTAAAACCTAAATTTAGACACAATGACTAGACTCAGGAATGGAAAACAAATTGAAGTAGAAGAAGATTGGTTAGGAAAAACCAATAAACCAGATGCCCTTCTTGAAGAACTAATTCAAGAAGAAGTAACCTTAAACCAACAAGAAGAAGAATTTGTGGACACAAATGAAAAAAGAGAAAATGATAGAGAGGAAGGATCCTCATCTCCTAAAATAACTCTAGACGGAGCTGTTACTTTTGAAAATATGGACCATTTTTGGAAATTTCTCAATAATAATATTGGCACTCTTAATAGAGCAGTCCATATGGATAAAGATCAAATTAGTGAGACTCAAGCAACCCTAGAAGACATATATCACACATGCACTAATCCTTTGTCCTTTGTTGATCAAGAAAGTGATCAAGCTGGACCATCCAATTTGGACATGGCTGCTATAATCCAGAACATGCAACAACAACAGGTTACCCAACCACCTAGAGTGCCTGTTACCAAACCAAGGATTATTCCTACACAAAAGAAACCTTCATTCACTGCTCTATTTTGCCAAGCTATCGACCAATATACCTCAAATCAACAAAAGCCTAAAACAAAACCAAATGTTAATTTCCAACAATCTGGGATACAACATAATGCTACCATAAATATTCTTCATAATACTCTTCCTACCAATCATTTGCATAATAGTAACATAGCATGGAATCCTTATGTTTCACCTTCTTACACTCACAAATCCCATGCTCATGTACCACCAAACCAATATGGTGGGCAAGCTGATAATATGGAAGCCATGGTGAAACAGTTAATCTCCCATATGGACCAAATAGATCCCTACCGTCCCTCATACAATCTCCGAGAGATGTGTAGTCAACCTCTAGATCCTATAGTTGTAGCACAACCATATCCCAAACACTTTCCTATGCCCGTCCTACCTATATATAAAGGAACCGAAGATCCCATAGAGCATCTTCATATGTTTAGGATAGCATGTCATGACATATCACATGATGATTTGCTATTACTAAAAATGTTCTTGAAAATCTTAGGGGGGATGGCATTGGAGTGGTATTATCAACTACCCACTCATTCTTTGAGAAATTTTGAAGAGACTATCGAGTCTTTTGTGCATCAATTTAGTGCCTATATCGAAAGGCATGTAACCATTAAATATTGGTACAACCTAAAACAAGACAAAGATGAGTGTTTTGCTGACTTCTTAGCTCGATGGAGACAGGTTGATAGGAAAACTACACTTTGTGTTACCTTATCGGGAGATCTTGGATATTTTTATCAATAATTTACAAGAACAACTATCCTATGAATTATCAACTGCTACCTTGACCACCTTCGATCAAGCTATAGACTTAGTTCGAAGGGTGGAATATGCTCTCATTAGAAGAGGTCAGATCACAAAGAAAGATGATGAGAAAACATCCAGAAATCAATATAAAAATAAATAAGTTGTGGGTGACGGAGTCACTGATAGTAGAAACATTGCTAATATTAATACTATGAAAACAATGGAGAATTTTATATTGAAACCTCCTGATAAACCACCTCGAGAATTTACTAGGTTAAATCAACCTTTATCAACCATTCTCCCCCAATTACTAGCACGAGGCTTGATCCAATTACCAACTATCTGGGAAACTGATCCAACTATACCCGGATACAGAGCTGATTTACATCGTGATTTTCATAGAGGACCTGGACACGCTACCAACTCTTGCAAAATATTAAAACATAAAATACAAGATTTAATTGATAACAATGAGATGGAGGTGCAAGCCTTCCAACCTAAACAAAATCCTTCTAATAACACCCAAAATAGTATTCCTCAAATTTAGAATCAGAATGCCAATCAATCATTGGACATATTTCAACATCCTTTACCAAAGCATGGTAAAGAGGTGGCTAATCAAATTGAACATCATAATGTTCCTCCTCCTACCCGATATGTAGGGACTATTAGTGGACAATTACCTATTCCTGATCCTCAAATATTTGACACAACTTTATCCATAGTTACGTCCAGACCCCTATATAATACGCAAACACTTGATTTTAGTGATGTAGAATCTGATACTGAAAGTGACATGGAAATCACCTCCAATCAATCGAATAGTTCTAAAAATGAATCAGATCCTATTCAACCTATCACAGATTCTATGGTTCTGAAAGAACCATTTCCTAGAAGAGTTACTACTCAACCCTCTTCTCATCAGTTCCTTTCTAATGAACAAGCCATAAACGCTAGACAGACCAATTCATCATACTCAACATAACATTGTAGGTACCATCGGAGTCGTTACCAAACAATAGGCTCAAAATTCTCAACAAGATCAAACTCAGAATGATGGATCAACTCCATTTATTTTGAAAAATCCCAATAAAGGGAATCATATCTCTAATGTTCAACCTAAGCCTCCATATAATATTAATGAACAATTATCCAACACTACAGCTAGAATTTCCCTTTTGGATCTTTTAAGATCTTCTCCTACCCATAGGGATGAATTAATGCTCACATTAAGCCAAATGATGGTACCACAAAATATTCAGCCTAAAGCCATGACCAATACTATCATCACTCGAGAAGTCGATTGTATTGACTTTCAAGATAGAGATATACCACAACATAGTTTACATAAGGATAATCCCTTATATATTACTGCCCTAATTGGAGATGTAGTCGTTAAACGAGTCTTGATTGATAATGGTTCATCTTTAAACATCTGCACTTTTGACTTCTACCAACGATTTGGGTTTAGAAGTGACGAAATGAAAAGAACGGATATGATTATCAAAGCCTTCAATGACGAGACACAAGAAACGTATGGAGTCATTGCTATACCCTTGCAAGTTGGTCTTAGAACCCTAGATACGACCGTGTTTATTGTACATTGCCTTGCATCATAAAATATACTTTTGGGTCGCCCTTGGATCAATGCGATGCGAGCGGTTCCCTCCACTTTACATCAGTGTGTTAAATTCAAATTTAAAAACTAGTTGGTTACCATTCATGGTGATCCTAGACCCTTTGATATGTGTACTTTAGCAAAAACGGTTGGAGTTCAATTTTTCCCTGCTCTGTCATCCACACATCCTAATTCTCATCATCCACCCAAACGTGTGAAACACACACCCATAAATTCATCTACTCCTTCAACTACACCTATACATATAGCTCAACCATCTTCTAAACAAACCATATTAGGACCTTGAAAAGAGCCTAAACCTACACCCAATGCTTCTTGCTTTACTCCTATATCTTCCATACCTCTAGATTCACCCATCAATATCCTTATGACATCTACATCCACTACAGGCATTCTTTCCACATCCGAAGATCAAGGAAATGTTCCTTCTACCTCTTATGCTCTCACTGATGAGCTCTTACCCGATTTATCTAAAATTATTATATCAGAAGAGATCAACACCGCCATGCAGACTTCCCTCCTTTTAAATAAACTCCCACCCTCTCCTCGTACCTTGGGCCTCCCACAACCTATGGGAAGTATCTACCAAGTCAGGAGTTGTGCTTTTATTTATAAAGGATATTATTGGGGAAGAATACCCGAAACATTAAGACACATTGTGATGGGTATGCTAGATGCTATTTTGCTAATGATTATATTAAAGCTAAACCCATAATGCTTAAATTGGGCTATAAAGGGAAAGGTTTGGGACCTTTCCAAAATGGTATGAAAGAAAATTTCGAGGTAGAACCATGGCCTGCCTGCTGTGGTGTGGGCCTATTTTCTAGTAAAGGTCAACCCTTTCCATTTGAGGATGATGACCATCTCGTATGTTATCAAGATTATCTAGATAAACAAGATTCTTTGTGTCCAAAGAATAATTCTTCTACTTGCAATATGCTATCCATAGCCTATCCTGAAATGATTGCCAAATCCGACGACGAGTTGGAGGGAGATATCTTTCATGATATTTCCATTGAGGAATTGTTATATAATGAATTTTATTTTGATGGCTCTATACCTAGTATAGCCTAGCTTGAGGCCTCGACTCCTCAAGACGAATTATCCAAGCTAACCTTGGAAGAATTACAAGAATTGGGTATTTCACCCGCCCCACCTAATTTTGAGAGAGATTTACATATGGAAGTTGAAAACGTTATAAAAATTAACATTGGAACCAAACATAACCCTCACATAATTAATATTGGATCAAAATTAAGTCAAGGAAAACAAGATAAATACATTTCATTTCTTAAAGACTGTGAAGATGTCTTTGCTTGGACATATGAAGACATGCCAGGTTTGGACCCTTCTGTAGTTATGCATCATCTAGTAGTCCATCAAGATGCTAAACCTGTTAAATAGAAACTCAGAAAAATGAATCCCAAAGTGGCCTTACTAGTCAAAGGAGAACTAGAAAAACTGTTGAAATTCATTTTTATACAAGCCATTGATTATGCTGAATGGATCTCAAATGTAGTTCCAGTAACTAAGCAAGAAGCCACTAAAGTTAGGGTTTGCATCGATTTCAGAGACATTAATTCTGCATGCCCTAAAGACGATTTTCTTCTTCCCAACATGGATCATATCATTGAATTTATTGCTGGAAGTGGAATGATATCCTTAATGGATGGATTTTTTGGTTATAATCAGATCAGGATAGCTCTTGAAGATCAGGCCAAAACAACCTTTATTACCCCTTGGGGAACCTTTTGTTGGAAAGTGATGCCATTTGGTTTAAAGAATGCAGGCGCAACCTATCAACGAGCCATGACTTATATTTTTCATGACATGATGCATGATATCCTACATGATTATGTAGATGATATCATAGCTCGTTCCATCAAAGAAGATGATCATTTAAATGACTTAAGGAAAGTATTTGATCGGTTAAGGGAATATCTTATCCGACTAAATCCTGCTAAATGCATATTCGGAGTTAAGTCCGATAAATTATTAGGGGTTATAGTTTCTTTACGTGGCATTGAAATTGACCCTCTCAAGATCACGGCTATCACTGATATGCCCGCACCCACAAATATATCAAAATTACAAAGTTTACAAGGTAAGCTTCAAGCTATTTGTCGCTTCATCGACAAGTTGGCAGACAAAACTAGACCCTTTCTTAAGCTTCTTAAGAAAGATGTATCTTTTCATTGGGATGATGAATGCCAAGAAGCATTTGAACTCCTTAAGAAATATCTCCTCAAACCTCCAGTGCTTTCCCCACCTAGATCTAATCGCCCTTTTATCTTGTACATTTCTGCTTCTGATTCTGCCTTAGGAGCTATATTAGCTCAGCTTGATGATGAGAAGAAAGAACGTGCTAATTATTACATTAGCATAACCTTAATCAGTTATGAAACTCGTTATACTATATTAGATAAATAATGTCTAGCAGTCGTATTTTATACACATAAACTATGACATTATATGCTAGTCAGAAAACGTATGTTATTGCCAAATTCGACCCTTTTCGATATCTCATGAGTCAACCGTATTCATCTGGTCGCACAGCCAAGTGGGTTCTTGCGCTAAGCAAATTTGAACTCACCTTCATAGGACAAAAGTTTGTTAAAGGTCAAATCATAGCAGATCAATTAGCTATTGCACACTTATAATCTACTCATCCCCTCATCATTGAGTTTCTTGATGAATGCCTTAAACTAGAGGCAGACCATTTAGAGCAATGGTCCTTATACTTTGACGAAGCCTGATGCATGAGTGGGGCTGGTGCGGGTATTATTTTAATATCTCTACAAAAACATCTTATTCCTTTGTCCTTCAAATTAACATTTGCTTGCACCAATAACACTACTGAATATGAAGCTCTAATCCTTGGATTACGAGATGCCTTGGCATTGAAAATCAAAAGTTTATTGGTTTTTGGTGACTCCCAACTTGTCATAAATAAAATCAATGATGTTTATCAGACTAGAGATGATAAATTACGCCCATATAAAGCATATGTTTTGTAGTTGTTATCCTTGTTTGATAAAGTTACTTTGGAAGCTATTCCTCGAACTAGCAATCGTGCGGCTGACGCTATGGCTGCAGCTGCATCTCTTTTACCCTTGGAGTTAGACAATGAATATGCTACCATAATTATTCGTTGACTCCAGGAACCCACTTCAAGAAAATCATGTTTAGAACCTTTGGATGTGTTTCTCATCAACGAAACAACTCTTGAACCATGGTATACTGATATATTTAATTTTTTGCAGAAAGGAACCTTCCCTGATGGTTGCACTAGTAACCAACGTAGGTTATTACGTAGACAAGAAAGTCACTTTGTTATTATTGGTAATACATTGTACAAAAGATCATTTGAAGGCATCTTATTGAGATGTTTGAATTTAGAAGAATCCAGATCAGCTTTGAATGAAGCCCACAATGGATCTTATGGGGGACATTTTAGTGGTAGCGCCATTGCTAAGAAACTCCTTCGGATAGGATATTTTTGGCCTACCATGGAAACTGATGCACATAATTATGTGTGACATTGCAACAAGTGCCAAAAACATGCTGACCTTGTCCATGCACCTGCACAAGAGCTGTAGGCTATTTCATCTCCTTGGCCCTTTTCAAAATGGGGCCTAGACATCATTGGAAAAATCAACCCTGTGTCATCTAATGGACACAAATTCATCATAACTGCCACTGAGTATTTCATGAAGTGGGTTGAAGCTATGCCATTAGCTTATTACACTGGAACACAAGTTTCCAAGTTTGTTTTTAATCAAATTATTTGTAGGTTTGGAATTCCTGCTAATCTCATTTCTGATAATGGAACTTGTTTCAAAAATAAAGATGTCAAGAAATTATGTCAAAAATATAAAATTCAACATCACTGGTCCACTACCTATTATCCTCAGGGTAATGGTCAAGCAGAAGCATCTAATAAAACCTTAATCAAAATTCTCAAAAAATTGGTCAATAAAACCGGTCGAGACTGGCACATTCAGTTATATCCTGCTTTGTGGGCCTATCGAACTAGTGTTTGAACCCCCACTGAAACTTCACCTTTTGTGTTGGTTTATGGTGTTGAAGCTATTTTTCCCTTTGAATTAGAAGTTCCTTCTTTAGCTCTACTACTTCAAGATACTGAAGTAGGGGATGAATATCATGCTTGTAGCACCCTAAAATTGGCGCAGTCAAATTGGAATAATTACATTCACCTTAGTAAATAAATTTAAATTCAAATTTAACCTCCCAAACCGCCCGTTAACCGCCGAGAAACCCGTTTCCCCTTTTTCCGCACCATTTTTAGGAGTTTTTTTGACCGTTGGACGATATCGTAACCGATCAGACGATATCGCCCCAGATTTGACGATTTCGTCTGGACTAGAACGTCCAGACGATTTTGTCGCAAAACTAAATTTGCATAGATAGAATCTGTTCCAACGGGTCTCCAATTCGGGTAGAAGTGTGTCTGCACCGTTGGGACCCTTCCCCCATTGGAGATCTCCCAAATTGGGAAGATCTCCAACCTCCCAACAACTTTCCCTAAGCCTATTTAACTCTAAGACTTTTCCCTCCCCAACCCCTGGCTGAATTTTTATGCAAATCAACTCCCTATGTGCTAGAACTTCTCAAATTTGCTTTTTGCACTATTCCTATAGTAATTTTATTGCAGGTATATCACTGGTTTTCAGCCGGAGCCAGCACCTATCGCAGTCGATGAACCTGTCAAGATCGGAGGTGATCCTGTCAAATTAGGGACGATCTCGTACTGATGCAAGACGATCTCGACTGCAGCATACATCGAGGAAATCAGTGCCTAAAGTTTGCTCTTCTCTCTTTTCTCTCTGTCATTTTATGCTATAAATCAGATCATTTAATTAGTTTTTATTCTACTTTGCATCTGGAGTTCACCTATCTAGTTTAGATTGCACATTAAATTCATGATTTGCCATCATAATGCAGTGATCTGTTTTACTTTCTGTTTTAAATTATTGCTTAGTATTCACCTTGTTCTTTAGCATATTTTGCCTCTATTTTGCATAGTAGAATTGCTTGTATTTTGCATTTGTTCTCTGTTTTGCAGGTTTCTGATGAATTCATTTGACGAATTCATCAGATCTGAGACGATTCTATCTGTCTCAGACGATCCTGTCAGATTCCAGACGATTCTGACAGATTGTAGGTGAATTTGTCGAATCCCAGACGATCCAGACTACTTCAAGCATCAGAAACTTCATCAGACATCCCGGATCAGGTAATCTCCATTAGCCTCCTGCAAATTCTCTATTTTTTTGCTTTCAGTCTATTTATTGTATTCATTTAAATTGCATTTTCACGTAGTTTAAGTTAGAATCATTCGGCCAAACCTAGGATGAATGTTTAAGGATAAAACGAACCCATTAAAACACATTCCCAAAACCTAGGCGTGGAAACTACCGCCAAATGTTTCCCGGTGAACCCACCATCCATCGACAAATCACCAAAATGCACCTCCCTTGAGAGGCGGGACCTTTGCAAAGTCCTCTCGTCCGAGGTACCGCATCATCCTTTTCCCATCCTCCTTCTGGGCATGGATCCAATAGCCTGAAGGTAGGGATGCGGAAAATTTGGAGCGATACAGTGCTGGCAGATTTAGTCAGCTAGAAATTCTATATGAAAAGCGCATCAATGCTTTGGAGCATCTTTGCGCCTACCAAAACAAGCTTAAGAGAGCATATCTTAAGAAATTTCATCCTCGATCTTTTGAGATCGGTGACCTTGTCTTAAAAGAAAATAAAAAAAATACTAATGCAACTAAAAACCTTAAAGGTAAATTCGAGACCAACTGGCTTGGACCATATGTCATCACTGCTACGTTTGGATCAGGAGCATAAAAATTATCTACCTTAGATGGTAAAGAACTTAAAGAACCTATGAACATTATGCATCTCAAACGCTACTATGCATAAAACATTGGGTCATCTCATCATTTGTATATACTGTATTTTGCATATTGTTTCATTTTTAGCCATTTCTATCAAAATATTTTTTTTAAAGAACAGTAATAGTATTTCTTATTGCAAATCATCAATTACAATCAAATACAAAAACATCAAAAGTGTCAAAATCTTCAAAAACATCTTTTTATATACCTATCAATTCTTGGAGTTTGCAGTTATATTTTCAATTATTTTGGATAAATGAGCATTTATTTGGAATCCCGCACTTTCACACTCACATGAATAAATATCTTGATTTTATTTTGTATGATTATTAATCTCTCTTATATCAAAGTCCACATTGGCATTAAATAAAATTTTGAGCATAGAGAACTGATCTTGTCATTTACTTGAACCAAGTATATCTCTTCACATTAAAATGATTTCATTGCACATTCAATATGATGCTAGATAGTAGAAGTGGTTTCTTGAGCGAAAAGTTTCCCCTGCTATCCTATCATGCACATGGTCTAGAATCTTTGAGAATTGACAAAAGGACAAGCTCACCCCTACCCGGAATAAAAATCCCTTGCTCTACAACTAATCCGAGCAAGTATCCCTAGCATAGGAAGAAAAGAAAAGTTCAAGAAACAAAGAAAAAGAAAATAGTTATTTGAATCATCACAACAATATTTCAGCATTATCTCAAATATCAAGCAAAAATACAAAAGTACAAAAAAAAAAAAAAGAAGAAGCAAAAGTGAAAAGCCAAAGCAAAATGCAATAAAATCCTTTCCCTACCCCTTGAAAAGAAAATAAGGGTGAATGAGCTTGAATCCCTGGAATTCTCAATTATTCGAAAACTGTGAGGTAAGCCCCATAACAGGTGGTTTGTGCCCAACTTGCTTGGCCTTGGGTAATCTCTAGCGTGGTGATATGTCTGTCATATTAGCGACCTTATTTTGTACAGACCTCTGTTAGCTTATGGATTAGCTAGCTCTTGATAACCTAACTTACATAGTAGTATGGTACGGTTACATGCATATAACTCACGGTCAATGAACATTCATTTGGTTAATTCAAATTACTTGTATCAAATTATCTTGCTCAAAATTGTTGAATGAACAATACAATCACACACACATTTGTATTTGAGAGATTTTATATCATTATGATAAATCAAGATTGGTAATGAACTCACATTTGCACATGAGGATTCCTTATAAATCTACATTTCTCTTTGAGATAATTTAAAATATCTCTGTAACTCTTTTCGGAATAATTTTATCCTTTTATTTCAATTTTTTTTTTGTATAAAAGCAATTACATACATCTTCTCATAAAATCTCAAAAATAATTTCAAACAAAATTTTCATATAATTATTTTTCTGTTTATCAAAAGTCAAAAATGCATCTTGCAATAAAACCAACAATCTATTTTCTTCTTTGGATTTCGCGATGATGGTATAAGTTTATACCTATAATTCTATGCCTAACGCAAACCATCATTCTAATTTTCTTTTCCATTTATTTTAAAACAAAATTCATCAAAACATGTGACTTGCATCATTATGTTACACAGTTATGCTTTACAAACAAACAAACACCTATTCTATTTCATGACATTATGTTCAAAATTCAATATTGCACCCATGGTATAAATTCTAAAGGAATTGTTCACAATTTTATCACACTTAGGAATTTATGCCTAGCAACATCATATTTTCATGCATACTATTTTTATGAAAATCTAAAAACAAATCATCAAACCATCATTACAACACAAAGTCTTAAGACAGTCTCTTAAGCACTCTTTTACTTTTAACAATATTTCTATACTGGGATTAGCTTGACGATCGAGTGAGCAACGACTCCATGAAATGGTCTATAATAGCAACAATGTCCTTTGAAATTATTGTTAGAAGTCCCTTTTATTTTTTATCAAATCACACCACAACCACCAATTGTTTACATCAGATTATTTCATTTAAAATCTTACAGCATGACATCAAAATTATAATATTTCAAAATGACATAATTATATGAATCCTCAATCCAATAAGAAAACAATTCAAACATTAAAGCATCATAAAAACATATGAACAAGTCATATCATTAGAAACAAGATCATATATATATATATATATCCAAAAATTATTTACATCATATCAAAACTGGATTGGTATGCCACAATCTATACCCTGGCATACTCAATCCTCTCAACAATCTCTACAAAATCTATAGTCCATAGACACTTAGCCTCGAGAAGCCCTCCAGCTCTCAACCTCATCTCCTCCCCCACCCTGACATGGAGGAGGTGGTCCCATAGAGGTCCGGGCTGTATCTTGAGTCCTCATCATCGATCGTGAGGATGTCCTCGATGATCCCATCATGACCAGATCTACAATAGGGGCTGGCAGTGGTACCCTTTGGTTCTCTGGAACCATGTGATAGTATAACCCCTGGTAGAATGTAGTCTGATCAATAGACCATGATATATCATCCCTGCTCACGCCTCTACTTCGTGCCTTGAGCCGTGTAGTCTCATCCTGGAGTGTCCATACCTACGTCCTCAGCTGAGTGGCCTCGTCTTGCAGTGACTGCACTTGAGCTTGAATGTGGGTAGCCTCAGCCTGGAGAGCCATCGTCTCATTGCTCTCCCCTACATCCACACACTTGCTCTTATCGAGCAATGGTGGTATCTCCCCCTACTACGAAGGGAGTCTCTCCTCCCTCTACCCTATCTCTCATGACCTCTGTGGAGCCCGTGCCATCCTCTAGCATCTCTCCTATGGGATCTACCGCTGCTCTCTCCCTCTATGACCCCACACTACCTTAATAATAGCTTGTTGTTTCCTCCCCATCTGGCTCACCACAGTATGCACTAGACCCTGCACCCTCGTCATCCGAGGAGGGTGGATGCCTACGTACCAGGCATCATACCCATCCGTAACCACAGCATCATCACCATCCATTGGCTAGATGGAGGCATCGTCTGCATCTTGACTCCAAAATCGTTGCATATCTGGAGCCCCGATTAGTGTAGTATTATCCTGAATAGTCTGAGAGTACTCGTAATCCATGAGAGAAGGGATCCCCTACTATAGACCAAACTATCATAGTAACCGATCGTAGTGGTGGAGCTCTACCACTCCTCGCTCCATCCTCAGCCAGCAGACTCGCTTGATGCAAGCCAGATCCTGCCCATCCTCTACCCACCCAGGGTGCTCTGACCATAGTCTCCAGGTGATCTGGTCTAGGAGGAGGTCGTCCAACAACCTCCGTGACATCGGTAGATCTATCCATCGCTATGACCTTCTCTGTAGCCACCAATAGAAAACCTGGGGTCTCTCTCGATCAATACCTATCAATGGGAGCCCTACCGGCCTCCGCATCGCAATGTGCTCCCAGCACCAAACCTACAGCAGTGATGTCAAAACCAGACATCGACCTCCCTTGTATATGACCCCATGCAAGATCCTATACAAGTGACAGAGTATAAAGTTGCCCCATGAAAATTTGTACCCGTGGTCTCTCATGTCGTAGACTATGTCTGAGAGCACCCACGATAGTCTGCATCTACTCTGGTGGCACAACAGTAAGCCATCGACAACCCCTACCAAAACCTGTGTCAGCCTATATGCCCTAGGCATCTGCCATAGAGACTCGATGTTCACTTTGCCCTTCTCCAGGGTGAAGCTAAGGTCTCTAGTGAGCCTCATCATCTCCTCGCCTTGATTGGCTACAGGTGTCATCAGTCGTCCCTGTATGGGGATCCTCATGATCCTCCATACGTCCTTTAGAGTGGGAGCCATCTCCCCTGTCGATAACCAAAAGCAGGACGACCCCGAATACCACCTCTCTGCTAGTGTTGTCAGTAGCCCCATGTCAGTCGACACTTGTGGCATCTCTGCCACATGCTGTAGACCGACCAATCCAATTCGGTCATGCTCTGCATGGTCAAGCACATCTATGTCATCCCTTAGCCCACTGTATTTCCATTCTCGGCTCTTTAGTAACCCCTTCTGCAAAACAAACAATAAAACAACAAAATTATTAATAAACTAATCATTAACATCAAATTAAACAACTTAAAATTAATTTCAAAATGATATCGTCTACCATTGGATGATATCGTCCCTAATTGGGAAAAATCGTCTTTTGTGAGGATGAAATCATCTCCTATTTCGCAACTTGGGAATCACCCCTTGTTGGACAAAATCGCCCCTACTTCGTCGATTTCACCGTTAGACAAAATTGATGATCTAGGGACAATTTCGACGAAATCGAAACGATTTTGTCTCGATGACGTCAACGGCCTAAAAATGGTCGCGATGCCCCAAAAAATTAAATTTAAATCAAAACAACTTGCATAAAGTTCCATTAAACCTAATCTACTAGGATTATATCCTTACCCGTAGCCCGCGTCGGACCTCTGTCGCTCTATGTGCTGTCTCCACCATATTTTTCTATAGAACTCTGGAACAGTAAAAATGAATTAGGGTTTTACCCTATTTTCTTAATTTTATTTAAAAATTCAACATTTTAATTTTTGCCTTTCCATGTTTTTACCTCAAACATTCGATTTGGGTAAAAACACGGAGGGGGCACCATAGTCAGTATTCGTACGATTCAACCAAGAATCATCATCTAAAAAATTGAGTACATATTTGCTTTCTCGTAAAATGGAAAAAACTCGTCTTTAATGCATTTTCTTCAAAAAATTCGCTAAAGAGGGGGAAAAATGTAGCACCCTAAAATTGGCATGGTTAAAACCTTAGTAAAAAGATAAAATATTAAAATTTGAATTTCAACCCCAAACTGCTCGTTAAACCGCATTTTACCCGCTTTCCCCATTTTTTGTGCCATTTTTAGGATTTTTTTTTACCGTTGGACGATATCGTCGCAGATTAGACGAAATCATCCCCGATCTGATGAATTCGTTTGGAATAGAACGTCCAGACAATTTCGTCCCAAAACCAAATTTTCATAATTAGCTTTTGTTTCAACAGCCTCTCCAACTCGGGCAGAAGCGTGTTTGCGTAGTTGGAGATTTCCCTGTTGGAGATCTCCCAGATTGGGATGATCCCCAACCTTCCAAACCTCTTTTTAATCCTATATAAACTAGGATTTTTCTAGTTTATCCCCCTGCCTCCCTGCCTAATTCTTGTTGATTCTCCCTGAACCCCCAACCCCTTTGTTGACAGGATTTCATTGTAGAGTTATCTCCTTATTCCCTCGCATTATTGCTTACATTTTGGTATTTTGCATTGTTTTTATTACAGGAATTCTACTATTGTTTAGTAAAAGCTAGCTTGGATCATCGTAGATGATCTTGGAAGATTTCGTATGATTGGAGGCGATCCTGACTGTAGTCCAGATTGGGGGCAGTCCGAGTTTAGAGTTCGCATTTTCTTAAGCTTTTTTGCATTTTCCATAACATATTTTTGCACTGTTTTAAGTTACTATGTTTTATGCATCTTGGAGTTCACTTCATTTAGCATAATTGCATGATAAAGGTAAAATCAATCATTAAATTTACTGCATTTCCTCATTTGTTATTAGACACTATTATTTAGGCATGTTTGCTGTTATTTCTATCATTATCCCTTGCTTCTGCATTTGCATATTTGGTATTTTGTGTCTTTTTCTAGTGATTGCAGGTTTTTGACGGATTCGTCTGAAGAATTCATCAAATTTTAGGTGATTCTATCCTATTTCAGACAACCTTCTATGATTTGAGATGATCCCAAGAAATATCAGATGATAATGTGCAAAATGAGACGATCTGAACTACTACAAGACTCAGAATCTTCATCAGAAATTTAGAATCAGGTATGAATTCTTCTGGTTAGCATATTCTCTGTAATTTGCATCTATTTCTGTTTTCTGTATTCATTGAAATCCACATTGGTATATAGAATAATTTAGATTCATATCGACCAAACCTAGGATTTGAATGATCAAGCATAAAAATGAACACATCAAACACACTATCAACCTAGGTGTGGAAATTGCCATTCAAAAGTTTCCTGGTGAACCCACCATCCATTAAAAATTCACCCTTATACACCTCCCTCGAGAGGCGGGACCTTCAAAGGGCCTCTCAATCCAAGGTATTGTCCCATCCTTTTCACATCCCCCTTTCGGGCACGGATCCTATAGCCTAAAGGTAAGGGTGCAAAAAATTTGGAGCGATACAGGTGTCAAATGTGGTTCATATTGGAGACCATAGGTATGGGCTGTGATTCAGACTAATTAGGCCAGAATGCCTAAATTGAGTTGTTAGAACCACTGCTCTATCTTGGAGTCTATCCAAGATCCTTCATATGGTTTTGTAGCATGTCCATATGAGTAGTCGCCCTCGACATGATGCATTTTAGGTGTCTACAACCTCAAATATCTTAAACCATGATCTATCACCAGTAATGTGTTTTCTAGCACCGAAATCAATATACCACACATGATCCTTCTCCTCAGAATATGTGTGGGTTATGAGCAACTTGTGTGTTCTCTCATAGTCCGAGTTAGATTCCTCATAAGCAACATGTCCCTTGGGTTTCTTATGCTTCTTCTATGGTTTTTATTTCTCTTTTCTTGTGACCTTAGTCATTGGGTTGTTTATTATTAAACCAACACTTATTGGTATCATGGTTATCCATATCATAGATTTTGCAATATTTATTTTCTTTATGTTGAGGTTGTTTCCCCTTTCCTTTGGATGAAGATCCTCCCTTCTAAAATTTACCTTGTTTTTTCCCCCTTGTTTGGAATAAAGAGCATTATCTGGTATTTCATCTCTTTGAAGCTGATTTGCCTCCTCAGTTTGAAGCAAATTTACCAACTCTACAAAAGTAACTTGTCTACTAGATACTTGTAGAGATGTGATCAACATCTTGTAGGATTCTAGAAACACTCTCAAAATAACTAAAGTCATGAGAGTATTTGCCACTTCTTCTTCCATAGCATTCAATTTGGCTTTCAATTCTACCACTCTACATAGAAATAGTTCAACTATCTCACCAGATTTCATACTAATTGTATGTAGTTGATATTGAAGGTTAAGAATAGTGGATTGATTCTTCTCTTCATAAATGGTAATCAAAGCATCCCAAGATTCTTTACAAATTTTTGCATCACAAATGTGAGGTTGTACCTCATCTATAGTAGAAAGCAGAATAAACATGAGACACCTTCTATCCTTATTATAAAATACCTCTTGATCTGGCCTTGGTGTTGTAGGACATTTTGTAGTGCTAGTCACTACATCCCATAAATATTCAACCTGAAGGATAGCTCTCATTTTTATCTTCCATGGTGTAAAATTAGAACCTTTGAGCAACTATGAATTTGATAGATATTTATGAACAGTGGCCATTATGAAGGTTGCTTATAACACCAAATGATCCCTCTTTCTATATACTGATATATTGATAGACCTGATCTGTTTGATATACCCGTTGTTCTGATATACCTATTTATATGTGGAACAAGCTGTTCCCCTCTATATATGTGATCCTACATGAGGGAGACTTTAAGGTACATGAACCAAGATCAATCCATGGAACATAAGCAATATTGAAAGAGAATTCAATAAAATTGATGGCACCTACCTCAAAACCCTTTGAGAAAAAGGATGATGAGTTAGAGGAGTTTTAAGCCAAACAATAAGAATAAATTAGGGTATAAAATGGAGTGAATATCAAAACTAGCTTTCCTTATTTCTCCTCGATGATTTATAGAGAACAAGCTTAGAAATAATTTTTGTAGATAGGTTAGGCTATAGATATAGTAGCCCAAAGCATGATAACATTACCTGTAAGTGTGGGCTAGAGGTATCACATATACCAAACACTACTGTGTAATAAATTGCACAAATAAGTGTAACATTTGGGGCATTTTCTTTACTTAATTTTTAATTTTAACTTATGATTGAAATGCAAAAAAACAAGAAATTTAAATGCAATAAAAAATCACAAGTGCCCACAAATTTTAATTATAGGTGTCGGTTTCCACCGAAAATGGACCTACTTACAATGCTAATGTTTGTTTAAGATGTCGGTCTCCACCAAAAATACATCTTTGTTACAATTATTTTTGCAAACTTTGTGAGGTTTTTGGTTTGAAAAAATGATATTCAACTCCACAATTTTCTTCCCCCTTTGTCTTAGAATTTTGCAAAAGAAAATTCTTGTGATCCCCCTTTTTGAGTTGCAAAATAAACTAGGGTTGGAAAAAAAACATTGTGTACCCTTGCAATTTGCAAAAGAAAACTAAGTGCAAAATTCGATTATCCATCCATGGCACAAAAACAAATGCTCTAGGTTTCAAAAAAATGCTCTTGCTTGGTTTTAGTGGCAACAAAACAAAATGTGGTCTTTGAAAAAAAAAAAATGACTAGTTTCTTATCCCTCCAAAAAAAAATCACTTGTTTTGAAAATGTGTCACCTTTCATGCTCTTTTAATTGCAAAAACAAAAGAACATAAGGTATTATTAAAAAAAATACCTTTTAAACTTTGCTTGCAAAATTTTGTGGGCGCTTGATTTGAACCCATACCTCTTTCTTTTTGAACGCCTTAGTAGCTAGCTCTTGACCAACTATGTCATACATGCATATGAGATGTTCAAGGCACGATGTGTCTTTTATGAACTTCACTAACAAAATATTAAAAAAAAATATTGGGTGGCTGTCATCCAACCCAATCTTGTGCGTCAGGGATGAACACACCTCATAAAACTTGAGGATTTTGCCAATCATAAAATTTGATTCTTTTTCAAAAAAAAACTTTAAGATAAAGATTATTCTCCAATCAATTATGAGCCATGATCTATTTTATTCAACATTGTGAGAAACATGCACAAAAGTGACCTCCTTGTGTATTTGATTCACAAATGCGCATTCCACCACATGCATAGAATCACGTTTTCAAACATTACGTGGTTAGATTTTAGGACCGCATATCCTCTCATTGGAGAGTGCACCAATGAGATACTCCTTCACTGAATTTGAATATCTTCCACTATCTACAGGTTTTGCAATAGGACACATCCACCAATTTTGTTTGCAAGGTCTATCAGATGGAATAGTTTTTCCAGGCAGGTTTACATGTCATAAAACTTATCATGAAATGTCTTCTCTTCTCAGGGTCTACATGCTATTACCTCTTCTTATGGTTTTTTGCAGGTTTCTTTTTTATTTGGGAGCGGTGGTTAGATTTGGAGTGGTTGATGTAACCATTTTGCCCAAATAATCACAAACATATTGCCCTTAGATCCGTATAAAACTCTGATACCATATTGAGATTTAGAAGCATTAGCCACTTTATTCATCATATGATCAATTTATATTACAAGGTGGTAATTAGTTTATGCAGTTGAAACTGAAGCAACAAGACCAACCACCATTGTAACCATATGCCCTAACCACTAAATAAGCAATGCACTTATTATAGTCATATGAAATAATGTAATAACCTATATAATCTACAGGCTATGCTAACATCTTTTGCCTCAACACAGTTCATTCCACCTCCATCACCCAAACTCCAACTCTTGCATGAACAAGTAAAGATGTTGGATCTTCGCACAATTGGTTATGGGCCCATAAGACCACATACAATGAGCTATGCAATGAACCCATTCATCCATTAGTTCACATTCCTCCTTACCCGTATCACTTTGAGATTCCTAAATTTTATAAGTACAAAGGTAAAGAGGACCCTCGAGAACATGTTTGTAACTATCACTTGACCTGTTATTAGCTTCATAGTAGTGATCCCTTCATGTTGCATACTTTTTATCTCTCCCTTGGGGGACAAGCTCTCGATTGGTATAACATGCTCCTGTGCCATAGCTTGTTCATGTTTGAACAATTGGCCAATTCATTTTTGGAACATTTATTCATCAATATAAAATAGAAAATAAAATTTTTATGTCTATGCCTTATGATAGGCTAATGACAAACTGATCACATATTTTGTTTCATTATGTAGATCGGTCATCCATGACCTAACTCATAGCCTCGCATTTGCAAAATTAGTCACACTATTTGCTAAGAGCTATCACAAGTACATCACCCCTAAAACTTCATCAAAGTCACACATTTGATGCGCCATTGCTCAAGCTAAGATCATCAAGGACATCAAATTCTAATATGGCAAGATCAAACTCAAACAGAAACCATCTTACAACTTTAATTTTTTATTCCATTAGAATGCACCGAATCAAACCTTCTCATAACCATCACAAACCAACTAAGTGGTAGCAGCTTCTCTAGATTCTTCATCAATATCATGACCTACTTCTCCACAATAGTAGTTGCTTTAGACCAATGTGCCCCCTCCATATAAACCACAACAAACTCGTAGTCTTCATCCCCAACTTCTACAACATAATTTAAATTTGCTCTCTGAGCTCTTTCCAGCTCTGTTTTAGAGATTGTATGATGTGGGTCATATCACCTTACCCAAAATTTGACCTAGTGACCCAAATCAACCCAAGCCTTGTGGGTTCAATGAGCAGGCCTTCTATGCATACCATCGATAGTGCAGCCATGATGTAGGGTCTTGTTTCTCCTTTTGTAGCCTCATTTAGGACCCCATCAATTGGGGTACCATTTAGGTTTTAAACCCCCTTAGACCACAAAACCAAAACTTGGGTATCTATCAGAACCCACTACCAAAACATAGGGGTACCAACCCAAAAGGAACCTAATCTAGTTTGCAAGACCAATCTAGACAAGTTAATAGTGTCCACCATGATCCTCCCTTACACAACATGGTTGGAATGATTAATCTTACCACTCGCACTCAGTGCTATCCATAAAGCCAAGATGCACCTATCATTTCACATATAAAATATCATCACTATTTGTGGTAGCCTCATGCATCAGCTATGCAATGCCCTAGCCAAGCTATCCATTTTTTACCTTTATAACAATATCAACCTCATTACAAGGCTTTAAAGGAGATTCTTTGATCAATTGATCTTGAAACTCATGACACAAATGTATTTTTGAACTTCATAGGGAACATCACCCACTACATGCAGCCCTCTATTAGCTTCCATGACCATGATATCATCGAAATAATGAGGAAGAGAGCTAATACTCCCCTTCATATTCAAGAAACCACCAATGACATCACCTACAAGTGTATCCTCATTGATATCATTTCTTCCATTAGTATCATATCCATTGCTATTATTCATCACCTACACATTCCACCTACTCACTTTGCCATACCATCACTCGACCTTTGTTCTTTTGATTGTTCCTTGCACCCCATAGTAGGATCTATCATCCTGCATATCCATCCTACCTATCCATGTAGACATAAGGGCCATATCCATATTATTCCATGTTATCCAAGGTGAGATGTAATTCAATATTTTACTTGGATGTCAATGGATTAGAGATATGCAATGTGTTCCTTATACCTTGCATTATTGTCTCAAATATGTATATGACAAACTCATTTATTTTTTCTCTCTAATGATGACCCATTTAAATTTTGTAACATCACAAACCTCCCACCAAGACCTTCATCATCCTCTACAAAAATCCCTCCTCTTCCTTCACACCATCAGGTAGAGACTTCTACATCTTCTCCTACACCTGCCCCATCACCTCATTGCTCATTAGAGGCACACACATGCTCCCTTGCATCTCCTTCTCACATACCTTCATTCTCTTCTACGATTCCCCATTTCAATTTTGTACCATTTTTACCACCTTCTTCCTGGCCTCCTCCTCCTCCTAGTCTTCTTCCACGGATCCACCTCTCACATCTATACTTTTTTGCCACCATATTTGTGGCATCCCACTTCATCTCATCCATATTATTCTTGAGCCCCCCCTTCTCCATAATTTTTAAACACCTACTCTTCTATTCCATCATCTAAATTGGTCTTTCATATCTTCTTGTAGCTTGAAACCTAGGCCTACTCACCCTATCTCATAGTTTTTGCATGCAGGTCATCCTATCCCTTCCACTATAGTTGAATATCATGATTGGGAATAATGAGCCTCTCACTTGGACACACAACTAATCCATTCCTCTACTACCACTATCTACAATTCTCAACTCTCATCTTCATCCTTTGATTCAGACACACCTACACGCTCACCACCTCACATGTCCCCCCAAGTATCAATTTTCCTGACATACTCTGGCTTGATTGAATACAATGTTCATGACACTCATGTGCATCCTCCTCCGATTCAATCTACCCATGATTTTGGTTGCCCTTTAGATTTAGTGCTGACCATTGGTATTGTCGTGTCACTTGGTCCATCCAAAAATTGTACCAACTTCATTTATGTAGGTTCAGACTCATCGCTCCTAGATGCTAGACCTCCACTATTGCAATCTATTTTATGTGGTACTCTAGACCACATGTCCAACCCACACTTTACCTTATGCTACCTTTGGTATTTCCATTGGCATGGATTTGGACTAGGATGTTATGAACAAAGCTTACAAATGCCTATCAACCCTCACATTCAATTACCCATAGATAAATACGGTCAAGGTTATCACCCTACAACCATTCACACACTTGAATATTAGCTTCAAGATATTTTCTTGCATCCTTAGGTGATTCCTACACACTCATTAGAAGAGTATACCAACACTGACATATTATATGAGAGTCCATATACCCATTTTATCATCAACATTCCATACACCTTCTTTCTAATAACACCATCCTTTGACACTACATCTGGTTACTTCATTAACAATCTCATTGATAGATTCACTACCATTTATCTCATGCCCACATGCATAAATAACACCCCTTCACCTTATCCACCACCACCCATCTAGTTTTTTGTACCTTTGTACTATCATCGATGAGATCGTTATTCTACGATACCACATTATTCTCCACCTATGGTTTTATGACCTCCATTGAATCTGCTACATCACTCACATATCTTTGAGTCTTACTCTTCAGATTCATTATCTCTCATTTCCTCCACCACCTCTATTAATATAGTTTATGTCGATTTATTCTCACCACTTTGATACACATCTTCTTTGGTTCACAAAAATGCACCAAATCCAAACTTCATCGACTTCACCCATATATCCCCTACACCTTTGTCGTAATACTTATTGCTATCACCACCCATCTTGTGCATTAAAAACACACCTTCACCATCTACCCCTCCTCACATTCTATGGGTTAATCATATAGACATATATTTATATGATAAATTTTATTTACCTGAGGCTATCGATGACCTCCATATCATTCCAATCCATGCACAACTCCAAGATGGTTCCCACATGCTTGTGGAGGATACCATCAACATTGAAATTGGTGATGACCCTATAAATCCCCACATTGTTAAAATCATCACCAGCCTCTACTTAGAGGAACGCACCTTTTTTACCAACTTCCTTAAATAATACATTAGAGTTTTTGCTTGGTCCTACATGGACATGATTGGAATCGATCCCTCATTAGTAGTTCACAACCTCACCCTTTATGGGAATTCCAAACTCGTTAAGCAAAAATTACGATGCATGCATCCCACGATCACTTTAATTATGAAATATGAGCTCCAAAAGCTCCTATATGTGGGTTTCATATAACCCATTGATTACCCAGAGTGGGTATCCAACATGGTTTTGGTACCCAAACCCTTCGAGAAATTTTGTGTGTGCACTAATTTCAAAGATTTAAACAAAATTTATCCCAAGGATAAATTTGCCCTCTCAAACATCTATTCACTAGTTGATTCCATTGTAGGCCATGAAATGATATCCCTCATGGATGGCTTTTTTAGTTACAATAAAATCAAGATCAACCTAATTGATGAACACAAGACATCTTTCACAACCCCCTGAGGAACATTTTATTACAAGGTCATGCCCTTTGGCCTTAAAAATGTTGGAGCAACATATCAATGTGCCATGACTTACATTTTCCATGACTACATGCACAAAATCATGGAATACTACATCGATGATCTCATAGAAAAATCAAAATAATGCTCACAACATCTTGAAGATCTTTGTAATATCTTTGATCACCTTCTCGAACATAACGTGAGACTAAACTTAGAGAAATGTGTCTTTGGTGTCACTTCAGGTAAGATATTGGGGTTCATTATTTCTCAGTGAGGCATTGAAGTTGACCCCAACAAATTTAAAGCCACCATAGAGATGCCTCCACCCACAAACCTCAAACAACTATGCAGTCTACAAACAACTATGCAGTCTACAAGGAAAAATTCAATCCATTCATCATTTTATTGCCCAATTATTTGATAAGTGTAAACCATTTAATCACCTTTTACAAAAAGGGGTGGCCTTCAAATGGGATACCAATTGTCAATAAGCCTTTGAATCAATCAAAGCCTACCTTACATCACCACCAGTTCTATCTCCACCACATTCATAATTTTCATTCTTCTTATACAGTTTTGCTATAGATTTTGCACTCAACATGTTGTTAGCTCAAAATAATATGCTCAACCATGAGCAAGTCATATATTACATTAGTCATACTATGGTTATCTATGAAACTTGATACACCTACGTGGAGAATATATGCCTAGTTGTAGTCTTTACCACTCAAAATCTACACCACTACATGCTTAACCACACCACATTTGTCATTGCTCACATTAATCCATTACGCTACATGATGAACAAGAGTTATCATAACTCTAAACTTCTAAATGGATTATTCTTCTTACTAAATTTGACCTTGAATTCATTTCTTAGAAGTCCATCAAGGGATAGGTCATCATCGACCAACTCATCAAGGCTCCATTGCCTGATAACCAACCACTATTTATTCAATTTTCTAATGATTCCATCTTCCACATCATTGAATATGAGGAATATGTCAAACCCAAATTGCAATATGGCCTAACACTCCTTCAATGGCTCCCATTGCACTCACGCTAGGGGTGCTAGAATCATATTTTCACACCTGATGGGTAACCTCTCCCATTTTCCTTATAACTAGGTTTTCCTTACATCAATAACAATACCTAATACGAAAATATAATTCTTAGTTTAAAATAGGAACTCTCCATGCACATTAGATACCCTCAAATCATTGGTGACTCTCTTCTTGTCATAAAACAGGTCAAGGAGATTTGGCAATGTTGTTACCTGGTACTCCAAAAATACAAATAAATTGCTCAATAACTACTCACTCAACTTGAGTGGTATGATATCGAGGCCACTTCCTGCTCGTCAAATTATTTTTCTGACACAATGGCTTACCTAGGGTCTTTAATACCACAAAACCCCCCTCTAACATGACACATGTGTTCATCCATACCTTAACATAATTTTCTATTTCACCTTCTTCCCCCATCGATGATGATGGAATTCATGTCATCCACACTGAACTACATGATCCTTGGTTTTCTAATATTAAGGATTATATCCAATTAGGCTTCCTTCCTTATGACTTACCACATGCTCATAACCAATAATTCAAACAAAGGGTGATTCATTACACTCTATGGGGGGACATCCTCTACCATTGTAGTCATGATGGCATCCTTTTATGTTACCTCGAACCACACAAATCTCAATGAGTGGTCCAAGAAACCCAAGATGGGAATTGTGATGGCCACTTCAATGGCATGGCCATCACTAAGCATATTTTATGCATGGTCTACTATTGGTCCAAAATGGAACATGATTGTTGTGAATACATCAAATTATGTATCAAGTGTCAGCTACATGCAAATCTCATGCACTTACCTTAGCAAGTGCTCCAACCCATCCAATCCATGTAGTCCTTCTTACAATGGGTCCTAGATCTTATTGGGCAAATATTTCCTGCTTCCTCAAGCAATCATAATTTTATCATCATTACCATTGAATATTTTACAAGTGGGTTGAATATATCCTACTTGTTCAGACCACAAGAGCCAAAATCATGACATTCATCACTAATCATATCATATTTGTTTTCAGATTCCATCACAAATTATCTCAAAAAATGATACCCCATTCAAAAAAAAAATTATTTGTGCCCTACGCACCAAATTCAACATCCACCATAGCTTCTCTACCCCCTATTACCCATAGGGAAATGACCAAGTTGAAGCTAATAACAAAAATATCTATGCTATCATTAAAAAAACTATCATAGAATCTCATCATGATTGGCATAATCAAATGCCATTGACCTTGTGGGCCTACCGCACAAGCATTCATACTCCTACTAGGGAAACACCCTTTTCTTTGGTCTATGGTACCGAAGCCATAATGCCCCTAGAAATTGAGATACCATCTCTATGCATCTCCATGTAAGACTTCATTGGTGATGACACTGCTCATCAAGCTAGACTAGACCAACTAATGCTCTTGAATGAGTGTCACATACATACCATAGAGCACACACATGTTTATCAAGATCATATTCATCGTGCCTACAATATTAATATACACTAGTGTAAATTCTAGGTTAGTGACTTGGTTCTTAGATAGAGCCAACAAATCACTAGTAAACCCTACCAACAGTGAGATAAATTCATCCCAAATTGATTGGGTCCTTACATTATCACACACAAATTCAGTTCTAGGGCCTATCAACTGGCCAACATCAAAAGACTCATAGAGCCCAAACCTACTAATATTATCCACCTACACACATTCAATGCCTAGATAGCCTAGGTACACATCCCTTGTGGTTGCACATACTATCATTATTATGTTGTATATATCACCTCACTAACACATTCATAATCCACATTGCACCTAACACACACTTTATGCTTTCTATTACACAAAAGAAGCCTCTTTGCTTTATATTTCATTTTATTTTATTGGTATCTTTTGTCTTGTAGGTTCACTATCGCCAGCTACGACACCTTTGTGAAGACACACTACTCCAAACCTATGCCTTAGGCATAACACTACTCCATTATGTAGGAACCCCCGATGCCCCTTCCAACCCCTATCACCCTGACCAATCATGTTGAGCCACCCAACCCTCTTTATGTTCACTAGTAGTCTTTCTAACCACATTCAAACCATGATGCATCTTGACATTCTCATTCACTCCACCGTAGAGGTTCTTCTTATTCTCCCCACTTTGGTGATAGTCAGGTTTCTCTATCCTCCTTAGTCAAGTTTCTCTATTCTCCTTTATAGATACAGAGGAACACTCCCACTCTTCATATATTCACATGAGATACCCCTCTCCTCCCATATTCATCAAAAAATGAAACCCATACCTCATGCCCACTTCAGCCCATCGACCTTCATCGGTCTAGTTTCCTCCTAACTGGGAAAATTCACCTACTCACACACACTCCTTAGGATTACCTCCACCTCTACAAAATGGTATATCACCATATGATCAATCCCTTCATCAACATATTTACCAGGCCATCCCTTTGTGTACCCATCCTCTTGACCATATCGCTCCTTGCAGTTGTCTCACACACCACCTATTCTTCGGATACCTCCAACCCCCTTCCATGGTATCCAGCTTCAGCTTCCACCACCACCACCTCACCAATTTAAATATTCTCCTCCTTTCTCTCACCCATTCCTGTATCCATACCCCTATCCTACCACCACCATTCCATTGGTCTCCCATTCTCCTACAACATCAATTTCATCCCCTCTTCCTATCGATATCCAACACATCCTCTCCCACCTCGACAACCTTAAATTACATTTGACACATTATTAATGTTGTTCACCTACACACCATTTTGGTATGAACCATATCACCTCATCCTATTCCATACTTTTCCCTCATTCCTACACTCAACCTCCACTGAAACCCAAGTCCACAGTCCAACCACCCATGCCTATACCACCTCCCTCACATTCATCACCACTTGAGTCATACATTTATCCCACACCTATACTTTCAAATCCACTCTCCAATACTTTCCACAAAATTCTCCATGCAAGACTCCTCATGTTACCTAAAATATGTCCCATCAACCCACTTTGTCCCAAGTCAAGAACCAATTCTACATCTATCATTGATAATAGAGGTATGACATCAACAACTATCACACCTTTGAAATCCTCATCAATAACATGGTAGATGGTACAAATCCTCCACAATTTGAACACACCACCTCTTCTAGAGTTCCAAGAACTACACCCCATACCTTACCCCACACCATCACACGAGTCTTTTATATCCACACCCCACTATTTCCAATAGCCATCTAGCTACACCAACTACCAGAATCCTAGTCACGTCACCATGCCACCTAGTCATTCATGACCTGATCTTTGCCACTTCACACGTTCTTAGGTTACCTTCCTATTTATTTCTTTCTCCTATTTCTCCCCTTCTTCTTGTTATCCAATATTGTTATATGGTCATGCTTTGAGCGGCTACATACCTATGCTAAATTTTCCTTCTCCTTATCTTATTCTCCTTTCTGTTATGCATCATTGTATGGTCACACTTCGAGCGACTACATACATATGCTAATTCTATTTTATCTTCTTCTTATTTTCTTCTTACTCCCTTATTTGTTTTCTTCATCTCTCTTTGTTGCATTTCTTCATTGTCACTTTCCTCACCATCTCTTTTAGCTTTCCACTTTCCTCATTCTTAATAATCATGTGTATTTTACCACTTACATTCATCTCTCAATATTTTTGCACCCCCCACAAGCTGGGGCAACCACATCTACTGCTCCTTATTCTCATCATCTCTTGAAAATAATCATTTGTTCTTAAATAGTTTCCAATATCATCTTGTTGAGCTTCAAAAAATTCCTCTTATAGATATTTTTCTTGCATGATATATCTCTTATACTGCATCCATTGCATATACATATTTCTCCTCTTTTACATCTATATCCATGATTATACATTCCTCCTATATAAATGAGATCACGATAGGATTAAATACGCACTTGTTAGCATAACCCCTTGGTTGCCCACTCCCCTTCTTAGTATTACGGATTATATGGTGTTTAGATTGATTTTGACCACTCAAAAGTTAAGTCAATCAAACATCACCTCTAGTTGACAAGTTCTTATGCCTCTCACAAATTTCTTTGGTTGGTTCAATTTCTTTTAGGGAAGTTTCACACGTCATATTTAAGCAAATTTTGAATCTAGGGAAGACAACACCTTGCGTAGAAATTGCCATATAGCAAATGGTTTCCCCTACTCATACTCTCATTTGTATGATAAATATATGACCTAGGGATAAACAAAGGGACAAGCATAAGAACACTAAAAAAATGGACAAAAAAAAAAAGATAATGCCCACACAATAAATGTAAAAAAATAAATAATGAGAGAAAAATAGCACCACAAAAAGAGAATCAAAAGAACAAGGGGAAAAAAATGAAAGGAAAAGCCTCCAAGAACACTAGTATTATGCTTGATCTCCTTTGGTACTTTGGTTTAACATAACATCACAGGATGATTTCCATCGCTAGTAATAGACTCTAAGTTCTTGCCTTCTAGTGGAATAGTCTTACAAGTGGTGACATATCTATCACATTAGCAATGTTCTTTTGTATAGATCACTATGCACTTATGGATGAGCTAGATATTTTTTCTACATTTACAATGGGTTAGTCCTACCTCCCTCAAAATGGATAATTGAACATCACTCATCGCACACACTAGTCCCTGATAGACTTTGGTCCAATCAGGTTAGTTATGATTTGTAGTTAAACCTTGCTCAGTTTCTCATGAGGTTTAATTGCTATAACTATGATAGTTAAGATTATTGCATAATACCTATGCCATCCTACATCCCCAAGATAATGAAATGGATCACATTGCCACTAGTTCTATTGCAATACAAGTGCTTCATATACGTATTTCATCATACACATACATGCATAATTGCATCTATCTTACATTCACTTATCTATATCATATCATTACCGATTATGTAGAAATATAAAATGATATAATTCTTCTATATTCTACTGCATGCATACATTTTATCCATGCTACATTCACATTTCATATCCTACATTATACATCCATCCATACAAAACCATAACACATGAAAATAGAGCCACAAAAAATAGATGCATGTATATATATATATTTAATGCTCAAAATACCCTCAAACTACAAAAATTATGTATACATGATAATACATCTATGGTTTGTCTCCCTAGCCAACACCTCACTATACCACACTGCATAGATACCTCATCCCTACTATTCGCTTAGAGTATCATCACTCCCCTCCTATGCCATCATCACCACCTCTACCTTATGATCCTCAGCCACCCCAATCGACTCCAGGGTAGCCTCTACTAACTCCACTTCTACTGGAACTACCAAACTATCCAACTCTGGAGCAGCTTCCACCCCCTATGTCATTATTGGCACTACCATCCCTAGATCTCTTAACACTATAAAAGGAGCACTTTGCCTACTCTGCTATTATCATGTGTGTGATTGCGACCATGATCTCAATCTTAAATCGTCATACTTTGGGATTCCAAGCCTAGTTAGAGTCAACCACACCTCACATTACACCTTCTTCAAGGCCTCCTCCCTATACAACCTTGACACATCCTCATTTTCTCATCGTAAACAATCCACCTCTACTCTCAAACTAGACATCTCCACTATGGCCTGCTCGACCACTAACCTAGCATGATCAGTCTTCTCCTATGCCTATTACTACCTCTTTATATCTACACACAAATGTGCTACCTCTATATTATGCGCTACTTGAAACACATCCATGTTATTCTACATCCACTACACACTCTCTTGTACCATGGTAATATTTGCCCTCAACATCACCTCAATGGCCATGGTCTCTAATACTTGATGTTGTAAATCCTCCACACTCTCCACATGGCTTGCTCGCTCCACTAAAAGTTGTCCTCAAAACTCCTCATACTGTATCTCCATATCATACCTCTTTGTGTGGCTTGCTTGCTCACTTGTCACTAATCTCCTCAAATACAGAGCCCAATCTGTCTCACTCTTGTACAATATCAACTCTAGATACCATACCCTTAGTATCACAAACTCATCATGAGCATCTATCATATCCTAGATGTTTAATGACACATCTAGAAAACCCTTATCATTATCCTCCTCCTTTTGTGACACACCCTATGAAGACCCTCCTATTGATACACCACCTATATCTACCTCCATATGCATGGCCTCATCTAGTGGTTGACCTCCATTGCTACCCTATCTCTCTGGAAACCCTACAATAGGAATCATCACCCCATCATCTTGATGTTACCTCTGTTACTAGAGAGGATCCTATATCTCCTTCTATGACCCCACATATGGTACAAGTCCAATCTCTCTTGGTGTCGATCTGCTTGTTGTGAGAAAACCTGCCACTGGCTGCACCCAATCATCTACCACTCTGACTTCTAGCTCCCACATCTACATATCCCAATATACATCATACTATGGAGTCATCCCTATGTCATACACATATAGAATCACCATTGGTGGATCCCTAGTCACATCCAAGGGAGGTACTATAGGTCACACTCTCAGATCATCCTACCTCCTCTATATCACAACAAGTGGATCTAGTCACCCCTGTTGTAGCTCAAACTACCACATAAACCTACTAAACGAGAAGAAATCTACTTGTTGCCCATACCACCCCACCACCCATCACCCTCAGTAAAACTTCCCCAACTACTCATTGTCCTTATCCCATACTACCCCACCCTTCTAGGGCTTCCACTAGATGTTATTTGGCTTCAAATCACCTAGAAGCCTCCTCCAAAATAGGCCATCACCCTCATGCCTCCTATTCATCCCCTTCTTCATATTCGTACACCATATTAAATCATAAGGTATGAAGTCTCCTATAAACTCATGCATCTTATAAGGCAACAATAATGGTTGTTATATCGCAATGTGCTCCCATGTTCAAAAGTAGCAATGGGCTACAACTCAAGCCCAATCGCCCTGCTCACACCACATTGTGAAACTCCCTATAAACCTATGCCAATAACGTGGACCCCCACACAAACACTCCCTTATGTTATACCATATCGCATACCACACCCATCATATTCTAGGAGAACTTAACCCCTAAAATATTTGGTAGAGCATACATTGATATCATCAACATCGCCATACAAATGTGATTAGATAACAATTCCTCTTGACAATAGTAATCATAGCCTATGACCTTATCATACACCACCTCTACCCACCTTGCACCAAATATCCATTGTAATATGTCATTATGTATACCAGCTAATACCACCATCACTATCATACCCTTTATCGGTAACTTGTATATCCTGTATATATCCTCCAATGTAATTGTCATCTCTCCCATTGGAAGATGAAAGGTGTTCCTATTTGGATCCCACTTCTCACACAACACTGATACATTGCCCTATTGGCATGAATAATCACTACCTCCCACACACCCTTGATACACACCCTATCCATCCAATCCCCATCCTCCTTTATCTATTTATCACCTAGGGTGTCTCTCAATGACTACACACGATACCGTAGCTCAATCTTCCTCACTTGTTTTCATTCCAACACACCACAAAAAATTTTCATTAGTTTCACATGTATATAAATTCATTTTCATTCTATTCTACACATATTCATCACATACAAATATTATGCAACATACCTCATGCATCACACCTTCCCAAAATGAAAATTGGTTCACACCCCGACATGCAAACTTGGTTCACACCCCACCATGTGAACTCTACAAGGAAGGTATTTTTGAGTACCCATTAGGACCTTTCATGGAAAAATTTCATTCACATACAAAAATAACACATTCATACCATACAAAACAAGACACAACCCCACATGCACATATTTTGAGGCACACAATTCCCAAAAACACGACCACATCACAAAAAATCAAACAAATCATATTTTTGGACACCTAGTTTGGTCTTTCATAGTAAAAGTTCAAACATATTTTAAATACAGTACACCATTCATGCAAACAAGTTAAAGTCAACTCTTGTACATATGATATATGCCACATAGTCAACATTTCATTCTAATGGTCAAATAAAAAATAGTCAACATTTTGGGATACCCATTTGGCCACT
The DNA here is from genome assembly GCA_028583015.1 of Wollemia nobilis. NCBI lineage: Eukaryota > Viridiplantae > Streptophyta > Pinopsida > Araucariales > Araucariaceae > Wollemia > Wollemia nobilis. Next base: position 10,673,309 of record JAQPPZ010016869.1, on the reverse strand, counting down.
TTTACACTTTGTGCACACATTTCAATCAAACACCACATGCACACATGCATTCACATTCAAACTTACATTATCGTACTTTTTCAAAAATTACACAATTCAAAAAATAAAAATAGTTTTGAGTCTTGTGCACTTATTAGTGGTGTACTATGTTGGCCATTCATGCTTACATGCCCTTCCTCCATCTCAATACTAGCTCAAGATTTTTATAGCACTCCACTTCACAAACTCTTCCTCATTGCTCTCCTCATAATTTTTCACAGCATAAATGAACCTTGCACATACAAAAAAGGGTCTTATACCCACAAATAATCTGGTTTGCACCCTCCCATGCAAACTCTAGTTTACACCCTACCATGCAAACTCTGGTTTGCACCCTACCATGCAAACCTATTTTGCAACTCACCATGCAAACTTTGGTTCGCATCTCATCATGCAAACCAACCCTCATCACATCATTTTCACCTTTTCTTCACTTCTATAGTTTCCTCTTCATTTCCCACCATTGTTTACCCAATATTTTCCACTTTTTATCACTATTTTCCTCTATAAATTGACTCATCACCACATTTTACCCATTTCATTGTTGATTCCTCACTTGAGAGGGTATTCATACACAAATTTTCTTTGCATGTGATCAAAAAATCAAATATCCAAATCATGGGTATCACATCTATCTACAAACTTTTTTGCTGAATATTATCTCAAGATAAATCCCATCCTAATCAAACATTTGCTAAGTCATGAGATCCATATGCAAAAGTAGACACATCTTGATGTTATTCATGTATATCGACACTAACCACATACTGAATATGACACCTGATATGTTCAGACATGTCTTAATTTCATTCTATTTATTAGCACTGATCACATACAGAATGTTATGTCTGATCTATCCTTACCACTCAACTCAAATGGTTTGATAAATATTATCATGCGCTCATCAATCAATGAGAAGAAAAAATCTGAATAGGCATTTGTTCTATTCACAATTGGATCATCTCACAAAAGTAAAGTAGTCTTAAGTTGCCCTCACAAACAACTAGTATGATATTGCAAAATGTTGTACTAAATTGGAAAATCACTTGTTTCACCATAATATTTCATTCATAATCATCCACAGTCATCCACCAATGCATTCTTCATCTTTGCAAATACCTAACCACCTTATTCTATCATATTTTTGTACTAAACTATGTATTACACAACATAGTAAAAAAAGGGGTAAATGTAGACACCTGAAAGTCGCACATGATCATCCATAGATTCTTATAGGCTTGCATAAACACTTGTATAATTACATAAGCATTCATAGATCATCATAGGCCATCGTAGGTGCAAAAACCTATAAAACTACATAAAACACATCCAAAATGCTCTCTATTTACAAGAGAGTCACCTAAGCCCTTTCGTACACCTAATTAGGATCCCCATGGGACCATTCCCTCCAAAAACCCTAATTTTTGCTAATTACAATTGTAATTTGCAAGTGACTTTTCACTCAAGTGCACTTTATCACTTAACTTGGTTTAATTAGGGTTAAAAGCCAAATTAGCCCTAATCATGCCCTCACACATGTGTGCACCCACTTAGGATATTTTCTAGGATACCTAACTTAACCCTCATCTAACCTAGGTATTAGCTAATCAAGGTTAACCCTAATCCTAGCTCACACATGTGTGCACCTAGGATATTTCCTTCAGGGCACATGAAGGGATGACTAAGCATGCCACTTCATAACCCTAACTTCACCATGGTAGCAACTAAACCTAGGGTTTAGGACACCTAACTCCCCCTAACCTTGGCCAACTCTATAAATAGAGGGCCATTTCCTTCATTATTCTCTCTCTCCCTTTTGGTTAACATACCCAAACTCTACAAAAATTATACCAAAACCTTTTTTGATAATTCTGCACCTGATAGATAGTAACAGATATTATCTAGAACACATTCAAACATCAAATTATGATCAAAAATCAACAAAAATCTAGTTCACACCCCCCTATGTGAATCCAAGATCGAGTTCGCATGCCACCATGCGAACCAAGTCTACAATAACTTTGCAACTCTAAATCAGGTCTATATCAGTTCTAGATAGTTTCTACAACAAAACCATTAGTGTTTATCATGTTTTTATTCATTCACATTTTTTATCTTCATAAACATGGGGTCTAATCCATGGCAAATCCCCAAACTAACTAACATTTTTTTGCAGGTCCAAAGCAGGTACAAAGGACATCATCAAACATCACTACCGATGGCACACACACATAAAATTCCACCTACATTGAGGGCATCGAAAAGCCTTCGCAAGTTCACCTGTATTTACATTGAAAGAGAAAGGAAAAGTTATCTCTAAGGAGACTATGTTGTAACACTCTTTTTAATTCAATAGTAAAAGAACACTTTGCACATATTCTATTAGTTTTAGAATTGGTGACTTTTCACATGTTACGAAGATACCTTTAAGTCAATATGGGTGGAGATCTTGTGAAGACAAAACTAGACAACTGTGTAGAAGTCAAGGGTAAGAAATTTTTTTGGATAATTATTTGTGAAGGAGGTATGAACTCCTTTTTGGAAGCATCCTATGATCTTGATAAATATTTATCTAGGAACATTGTAATAACTTGGAAGGGGGGTTGGGTTAATATTGGGGAGTTGTATTCACATTTTCCCTTCCTCTAATTGTTGAAACAACAGGGCTGAATATCAATAGAATATTGATCAAAAATTTCCAAAAATTAGTTAATTATTTGTAACAATCTGCTACCATTTTAGTATCTTAGTTTTCTTCAGTATTGTTGAGGTTTTATAATGATGGTTAAAATATAATTTATGTAAAAAGGTTTTGGGGACCCTATAAAAAAACCCACCTTTATAATATTATTTACCTAATAAAAAAAGAGACCTTTAAGTCAAGGTTAAAGAATTGACCTTTAGGTTTAATAATAAAATATTATAACAAATTGACCTTTACAAGATGCATAAGGACCCAAAGGGTTATACAAAGAATATAATACAAATGTTAGTCATGGATCAAGAAAAGATTAACATAACATATTCCAACATCCCTATTTAAGATAAATAAGGGAAAACATATAGATGCCTTTATTAGTCATTCCTCTTAAGGAACACTTTCCTAGTCCAAGACATCTCGTAGTCATACAAAAGATACCTCGAGCATGACTTTGTTGAAGATATCCACTATGTGTTCTACTAAAGACATAAAGACTAGATCAAGAATCCCAAGGGCATAGGTACATCACACATAGTGCATCCAAATACCAATATGAGTAGTTTACTTATAAAATACTAGATTTCATACAATATTAATAGTGCTCTAATTGTCATAATAGAGAGAAATTGGAAATTATTGAGGAGTATTGACTTGATCTAAAATCATGAATATCCATTAAGGATACTTGGTGGATTCATTAGCAACATAGTATTTAGATTTCATAGAATATTGAGATATGATCAGTTTCTATATTCAAAACCAAGAGACCATGTCAAAACCAAGATAGAAAACAAAACCTATAATGGAGCACTAATATTCCAAATCATAGATTTTATCTACATTTGAAAAACCTATAAATATTGGAGGTGCTCTAATTGAGTAGTGAAGAACCATTTGGTATGTATTTTTGAGGTACCAAAGGGCCTTAACTACTATCTAGTGACTTTCATGAGGTGCTACATAAAATTGGAATAATATTTGACAAATGCAATGTCCATTCGAGTGTGAGTAATATTATAAATAATACCCCCACAAGTGACTGGTAATGAGTAGCATCTACAAAAGGATTAATACAATCCACTTAGAGCTTCAAGATAAAAATAAAAGGAGTTTGAACAAATTTACATCCCTTTATCCTAAAATGCTATAGATAATCCAATACATACTTAGACTAAGAGATAATAGTCTAAAATATGATTGTTTAATATGATTTACCAAAAAATAATGTAGAAGGACCAAGTCTATCAATTCAAAAAGTGTCATGATGCCTAGATTAATCTCTTAAATCAAAGATAAAAACTCCATGTAATGAGCATATCACCAATATACAACATAATCCCTAATATCTAACCATCCTTATGCTTGATGTAGACATCATGCTCTACCTCATAACACTAGAACCTATAAATATGAAAGAACAAATGGATCTTATCATACCAATGTTGAGGTGCCTACTTATGCCTATACAAGGAACTAGCTAGATGACACAGGAAGGAGTTAATCCATCAAGATCAAAATTAGGTGGTCAATGTATATAAATATCCTCTTGAAGCTTACTATGAATGAAGGAACTCTTCACATCCATATGATATGCCTTCCAAACATAAGAAATAACTTTAAATTTTTTTATTTGAATAAAGTTCATATAAACAACTAGTGCAAATTATATCTTTGAATAGTTAATTCCTTCCTTTTGAGATAAACCTTTAGCAATATGCCATTCCTTGTGCTTATCCACCTAATCTTTAGGAGCATACTTACTCCTATATATCCAATTACACATAATGATATTCTTACTTTGTGGAAGAGGAACAAGCTGCAATGACTAAACGTTTATTAGGGACTCATACTTAGCAAGCATACCATAGTCCTACTTTGAACAACCCTTGTCTTAGGAATAGGTGAGAGAATATTTAGAATCATCAACATTTAATATTAAGGACTAAGAGGGAGCCTTTTGATAATTAACTCTAGAGAGAGAATGAGTTGAGCATCCTTAAGGATATTCTAAACCTTCTTGGATGGAAAACAACCCAAGGAAGACTATGGGACATCTTGTGGAGGGGCAATATGAAAAAGTTGAATTGAATCATCCAAACCAAACTCATTGCTAATATAAACATCTATAAACATCCATCACTATTTCATAAGGTATAAGAGAATCAAGATCATCAACTTAAGTATATGAAGGTATTGTTGGTGGAGAAAATTATAGGAAGAGTCAATTCATTAGGTCTATTTATAGGGTCTGCACTAGAGGGTGAAGAAGATAGAATAACTATAATGGTACACGTGATAATATTTGAGGTAGCAGTAGGAACCATACAAATATTGAAGAAGAGGAGTTCTCAACTAATAAAGTAGAAAGGAATCTTAAAGAATTTTCTAGAAGAACCTAATAAAAAATCATATATTTATGACTGAGAACATCCTACCTCTCATAATCATAAAAACCATAGGCTTTGGAGGTATCAAAATAACCCATAAAAATACATCCATGATTCTTAGGTTCCATTTTTTATCAAGTATATTTGGAATACGAGTCCATGTAATGGATCTGAAGATATGGAACTATAACACATCTCTTTTATCAATTTTCAATCTCTCAAGAAGAATTTAAATCCTAAATGGCCCGAGTTTGAGACTATTGATGATGTGTTTCATAAATAACTTCGTCACCCTAAAATTTGTGTTGCATTCTCTTGGCACACAACATCCATATAGCATATCCATAGTTATCCTATTTTTCCATTAATCCAACCCATTATGCTATGGGGTATAATGAATAGTCCCTAAAATATAATACCATGAAGAGAAAATCAATTTAAAAAGCTACTATGAATAATCACTTCTATTTTTACTCAAGCACTTGATATTTTTCTTGAATTGATTCTACACAAGTGACTTAAAGTCCTTGAAATTTCAAAAAGCCCAATACTTGGTATGCATGGTGTACAACCACACATATTAGAAGAAATCATCAATGAAGGTAAGAAAGTAATTATTACTAGAAAATATGGTGTGCCCATGGATCCACAATTATCATTATGTATGAGCTCCAAGAGTCATGTTGCATGCCTAGTAGTCCCTTTTGTAAAGTATTATTGGTGATGCTTCTCCAAAATACACCCCTCACAAATTCTACTAGGGAAGAATTAGGAGGAATCCTTATGGGAAATTGATGTCAAATCATATACCTCAATGACCCATAGCAAAGATACCCAAGTTTTTGATACCATAGATGACCAACATCATCTTCATATGCCACTAGATGCACAAAATATTTATATCTATAAGAAGAAGAGATGAAATACAAACGATCACCAATATTGTACATTTGATCATGCTCATAATAATATCTTGAGATAATGGTCTTGAATCCATCATCAATATTATTGATCACCCATTGGTTTGGCTAAAACTCGTCATTATTTATATGGATAATGCAATAAGTAGATAAAATATTTGGATCCACACTAGGAATATAATGTAACTCATCAAAAGAAAAAAATCTACTTGTTTCCTCACCACGTCCATACACCTATAAATAGGAATAATTCATAATGACAAGATGCTATTAATAATGTTATGTTCTATAGTCATGCAAGATATGTCGATGCTTAGTTATGTTTCGAGTTGCCCTTGAGTTTATAATCTATTCATAAGAAAAATTGTATGCCAATATATTGAATGAACTAATATATGATCCTATAATGTCTCACCATCATGATCATTCTCACAATAAACATAGAATATAGTAGCATCAACACCTCCATTTTAGCTACTTCTTGAAGATTCCTAATCTATATCCAATAAAAATCTTGTACTATTTATTCAAACTTCTAATATGCCTCATAGTTCCATTTCAAAAAATTAGAAGAGAGAGACATTGAACCTCTTAACCTTTGAATTTAGGTTAAATACCAACCATCCTTGCTAAAATCTAACTAATATAATCTATTTGCATAAATTTAAATGTATAAAATTAAAGTGTGAAGGTAATATATTGGAACTAAAATGCATGAAAAGTACATTTGGAAGTTTAGGGTGCAAGACATTGAAAGCAAACACAATCATGAGTTATCATTCAACATACAAGAAAATCAAATAATAACAATATAAACCCTTACATACATAATAAAATTAGTAAGGAATGACAAAAAGGTAGTGAAATAATCATCATACATTCCACAATCCAAGAGGGAAGTGCTACTGATGGAAAGCAAAAATTCTCATCAATATTTTATTAAACTCAAAAGGAAAAAGTATAAGTGGGTCTCACAAAGTTTAGCTTTGAATTCCTCAATTAAAAATTAGTTTAAAAATGGATCCCATGCTTCCTCTTTATAGGAATAATTCACCCCTAAGTTACCTTGGGTGACAAAATTTCATTTCCTAGTAAAATTAAATATTTGGGTGCATATTTAGCAAAATGATGCACCTCCAAATGTTTCATATCTCTAAATACATATTTAAATCACTTAGAAGGATTCCACATGCTTGGTGTTACCACGACATGCCAACATATCACTTTCCATAAATCTTCCTCAATATCTATGCATCTACTTTGCACATTTTCCTATCCATGAGTGATTCACTCCAAGAGTAGAGTGAATCACTCATTTTGGGAACACTTTGCTCCATTTTGATAGAACTTCATTATTATACTTAACCAATCACTCCATGTTACATAATTATTTGATCCTTAATAAACAATTTCACCATCTTGAACAAATCACTCCTTAGGTTCTCATTTTATGAAATTGAGTTTTGAATGCCTTTATTTATTTATTATAGATGCTTTACACATCTTGAATATGGGTGAAATTACAAGGTAGTAACTTATCACTATATTTTTTGTGAATTCATGGGGTGTCAATCTTAGTTGATGAGATATCCTAGATCCTAACTTTATCTATGGGAATAGTCTATAAAATTGGGATCCTTTGCCACAAAATTACAAAATTATGAATTCTCCTGCTTTCATTTATGGTAGTATCTTAAATAGATTCTACCAATACTTGTATTCTAAAAATGTAATGTTCATAGTCTTTAATATCTCTAGCCAAGTACTCATATGGATTTTCTAACAATCCATCTTTCTTTCCCACCATATCATACAACTTGATAAGTATAATCTCTAGTTTTGAGGTCTAAGCTAGGTAAATTACTGCTCCTACCTTTAGTTTCATAATTTCTTATTGGAGATTTGATATCTTCTAATCCTTATATTTATGAGCCCTATATAATTGTTTTAATTAATTCTATTTCTAAAACTATTATAGAAACTTATTCTACCCTTGAGCAAGTTTTTGAAAAAGATCTTCAAGTTGATTTCTTTGTTGATCAATCTCAATCATTTGGGATTAAAGATCCTCAAAATATTGTTGTAACTTCCTAAGGAAATCAAGCTCTTGTTGTAGTTGTTTCTTTATTTCCATAGTTTGAGCTACTATTGCTTTATATTCTATTTCTTTCCTCTTTATTGAGTCATTCTCCACTAGCCAAACTGCATGGTTGCTTTAGTGGAGAGCTAGTTTGTAAACTAGATAATTTAATATGGATTTATTATTATTATATACAGATCCAAAAATTTAGAAATAAATTTAGGATGGACAATGTTGGATTTGGAAGGGTCATTTGGGGCCACTTTTGTGATGACAACCTTGTTTTCCCTAGATTCCAACTATCACTGCATGATAACTAGTGCTATCAAGGTGTGGTCCTTTAATTGTTTATACTCTTTCATAAACTTCCTCTCCTCAAGTTGTAGAGGTTTGAATTCCTTATAGATATTAGTTTCCTCTAGCACCAATAATATTCCAAACATGAATAACTAGGCCCTATGATTGAACTAGGCTCTAGGGTTTCTTTTGTAGGCTTAGTTGCATGAGTTGGGATTGATGATATTATTACCTCAAGCAAGATTTTCTTGGATTGTATGATGGATTTGAAATGAGGATTATCAAAAACAAGAGGTGGAGTTAATTATGTGGATATTTGAGTGAATATTAATATGAAAGTGGATGCATTTATTTCTACTTGAGTCAAAGTTACAACTAGTGGGTAAACTAGTTGTGAGGGTGAAGGTATCTTAGTGTGGGAGATGAGTGGTTACATGATTATGATTTCAGTGATGGGTGATGGAAATGATGTGATGGGGATGGTTATGATGACATGGGCTATTTAGGAGGCAGGGTGCCTCTACGAGAACTTATGGACACACTTATTTATGGAGAGGGGTGCATGATAAAAAAAGGAGGAGATTGAAGAAGTAATAAGAAAAAAATAGAAAGGGAGAATGAAGTGGAAATAGAAGAATGGGAAGGGAATAAGTAGTGGAATATATGATGACCTTAACTTAGGATTTGGTTGTTTCCAACTAAGTAAGAGATCATTTATTAGGCATATCCCTTTTATTTAATAAAGTAAGACCTTTGTCTTTGCTCTTGGGCAAGCTAAGGTACCTCTAATTAACAAATATAGCTTACTTATTATGTTGTAATTCTATAAACGACATGATTCCTAAAAAAATGACCATGTAGGTTTCCCTCTTGCCTTTCATGCATATCCATCATTATATCTTGTATTGTAATGCTCATCATTCTAAAATTGTTGGGATTGTAGATATTATTACCTTTGGTGATATGATGGGAGGTGGACTAGAAGGAATTCCTTCTAGGGGCCCATCTATAATTTGGTATATCTTTAGCACTCTTTTGTGCTTCCTATTACAAATAGATGAGAATTTCTCATTGAAAGTGTAGACACCAAAATCTAGCCACTTGTCACCCATCCATAGTTTCCTGCCATATTTACCCATTATTTATATATATATATTTTTAATATATATTTAAATAATAATATTTAATATATATTTATATGAATTAATCCCAACAATCCATCATGATCTAATCCTAGCCATTCATCCACCTTAATCCATGCCACATACCTAGATTTAATCTCCACCCTTTGTCATGTTTTAATCTTGACCACACAAAATGTCTTTGAAACCATAATATGCCCTAGGAGAGATTATAAAGAGGACTCATTTTGATGACTCAACCCCTAAGTTTTCTAATTCCTAAGCTAAGCATTTCTAGAAATTCCTTGAGTTTTTTGAGTTTGAAGTCTTTAGCCCTAAGTATTCTATTGCATCCTCATCTTCACCTTTGATCACTTATGCATCCATCGCCACCTATTTTGCATGAATTAGATCTACTTCTATATATTCTGCTTCACTCCCAGAATATCCTGTAGATTTTCTTTAGTACCTCTAGGCATCTCCTATCATCCTCAAGCACCTCTAGGTATTTTCCACCATCATCGAGCGTCTCTGGGAATTTTCTACCACCATAGAGCACCTCTGGGTACCTCCTGCTATCATCAAGCATCTATCTAGCCACTTGTCACCCATCCATAGTTTCCTACCATATTTGCTCATTATTTATATATAGTTATATATATTTGTCTAATATATATTTAAATAATAATATTTTATATATATTATTTACATATATTTAATAAATATATATATTTATATGAATTAATCCCAACCATCCATTAGGATCTAATCCTAACCACTCATCTTCCTTAATCCATGCCACATACCCATATTTAATCTCCACCCTCCATCATATTTTAATCTTACCCATACAAATTGTGTTGTTTAAACCCTAATGTGCCTTAGGATAGGTTATAAAGAGGAGTCATTTTGATGATTCAAACCCTAAGTTTTCTAAGTCCTAAGCTAAGGAGTTCCCTGAATCCCTTGAGTTTTTTGAGTCTGAAGTCTTTAGCCCTAAACCTTCTATTGCATATTTATCTTCACCTTCAATTTATTCCACATATGTTGCTATCCATTTCACATGAATTAGATATGCTTCTACAAATTCTATTTCACTCCTAGAATGCTCCATAGCATTTCTTGACCACCTCTGGGTGCCTCCTTTCATACTCAAGCACCTCTGGGCATTTTTTTATCATTATAGAGCACCTCTGGGTGCTTTCTACCATCATCGAGCATCCATAGGCATTTACAACCCTATTTTTGTTGCCCTTTTACCCCTTGAGTGTTGCTAGGGCATCTGTGCACTAATTTTTGCAACAACGATGAAGAACATAAGATCACAAATCAGTGTAAAACAAGGTAAAACAATTGTGTGTTTATTTCATTCTTGTATTATTGCTTTCAATATTATTCTACAACATCTAGGGTTAGTAATCATATTTTTAGAGGGTCTCACACAGTGGAGCCCTCATAGGTACTATTGACCATTAGTATGTTGTTTATTGTTTGCAACTACAGGGATCATATCATTGATAGCTACTGAAGTATTGAGTGATCATGCATAGGATATTAAAAATCCCACTCACCTCTATTGGGATCAATTTGAGCATGAAGAAACCACCTTTCTCTATTAGCTAGGGTTTTAGAGAACCCTAGCATATTAAAATTATTATATTTGATAATAAAGTATTTTAAACCCCTATCTAGGGTACATTTGGCTATAATAACAGAGATCCACTCGATAATAAGAATACAAGTTTATTCCAGTGCAATCATTTGTGTTCATTTTGCTTTATTTATTTGTTTATTTAAGTATATTGTTTGGTATTGTTCAAATTCACATCTACAAATGGTGATCGTAGTGGTATATCCTAAGGGTTTCTTATTTTAATTACCTTATTACTAATTTGTGATTTTTTGTTTCTATATTGCAGGTATTTTAGAATACCAGGTTGCACAAATTTTGTAGAACTAGTTTATGAGAAGTTGCAAAAATTGTGCAAATACCCTATGACACTCATGGAACATTCAAAAAATACCCAAGTGTATTTCACAGGTTCCTAGAGGTATTTCATAGAGAGGAGGAACAATACATAGGCTTATTTGTAAGTTTACTATAAAATCCTAACCTCTTTGATTTACATATTTTTCATGTTTTTACAGATTTACGGCTAAAAAGAAAATTATTAATAATCTATTAAAAATAAATATTTTAATCTACATCTTAGGCATTATATTAGTTTGCATTCATATTTCGTTCACACATTTTAAAGTTTCCAATTAAAATTTCATTGTTGGCTAGTGTGCTGCAATTAAAACTTTGTATTTCTGTTTGCATATGAATGATCAATTGCATACAATAGTCTGCATTTGTAGGGTTAAAAAATTATCCTTTTGCTAGTCTAAGTAGGAAAAAAATTAGTATATTGAAAGTACCCCCGTTCTTTGTGATTCAAGGCGGAAGAGTAGACGGACCCTCCTCTGTTTAGCGATCTTAAGCGATGTAATCTATTTATTTTTGGGAAAATCAATATCTCTTATGCTGGCTTCTAATTTAGACTAGTCAAATCAAGTATTTCTAACATTATATGAACACCATAACAAACTAAAAATATTAAAATAAATCACACACTACATGCATCACTTTTAACAGTAATGGTTGGATTTTATCACCAACCATTGCTTAAGATTTGGTGACGGTGGGTTTCATCTCCATCCACCAATATTTACCTCTAGATACCATAGGTTATCCCCGAGCAAACTTGCTAGATTTCATCACTAGTAAGAATATTTTTATCTATCCTAGCCATAGTGTTCACCCATTTTAATTCAGATTAGTGCATTGAAACACACAAAACCAAAAAAGAAAAAAAACATTAACACAAGCTAATCAAAGAATCAGGTAAGACATATTTTTGTTGCATAGACATAGGATTGAATTGCCTATTTGATTTTGTAATTTTTTCATTCTGCATTTTATTTTCCAACATATTTTATATTTGGTTCATTAGTTTATGGTATTAACAAGAAATGAAGCTAAAATAATGAATCAAATATCCACTAATTAAACCACTCTAGCAATGGAGTTTTCATCATCACCTTCCCCCACCAATTCTATGATTAATCCCCCCAGTGTGATAGAGATAATTCATTTAGATTTATCTATAGGTCCTTCACATACTATGTCACCCACATCATTCTATATGGTCATGCCTCAAATTGAGTCATCCTCACCAACCATTGACCACCATATCACCCATATAGACATGACACAAGTGGAAGCTCTTATGAAATCCACTATGTCTTAGAGTTAGTCCCTAACTCACCTAGATATGATCCTTATTTACAATAGGAACTTGTCTCATCCCAAACTTCAAGCTTTACGTAGGTGTATAATAACCCTCTTTTTTAGGTATCTATTGCACCTTCCCAACATTTGTCCATACCACAACCTTCATGTACTCAAATAATATTCATCCCATCCTCATACATCTTAGTCTATGGTAACCTCTTTTATGAAGCACATGTTAATGATGCTTCATAAGTGCCCACATCCATACCATCTAGTGTCTCCCATCAGGTTGTAATTCCCATTGCAACTTATCCTCAACCTACCTCATTAATACCATCCACATCCACTACATAAACCACTAATTTGGAAATACATGAGACATGGGAACATCTAAACAAATTACTTAAGAAAAAAGAAAATTCTCAACAAGTTCAGGTGAACCATAAGCCTCAACCTGTTTCCACTCAACCCATCTTCATTAGCCAAAGTTCATCTTAGGTACCACAATATTTTGTGGTTTCCATTCCAACACCACCACCAACCCATACCCATCCTATTCCCATTGGCTAACCTATCCAAAGCCCTCATACATCATCTCCACATCTTCATTCATAATCATTCCTTCATCAATCCCATTATCATCAACATCAATCCACTTCACCAAGTCATCATCACCTCATTACACCTCAACATATGTCTACCTCACCATCACAATATCAAGTGATTTAGGGTTTCCACATTACTAGAAAGGACCCTTAAATTTAGGCTATGCAAAAATAGATTGATAGGTTTGATACAACATACTCCTAGCATAATAAACTAGAAGTCTACCCTATATCAACTGATCAATCAACCAATTCATCCTTCGGTACCATCATCGCCATATCCAACAGATTTCACAATACCAAATTTTGATAAATTTAAAGGGATGGAGAATCCTAAAGAGCACATGAGCTCATTTGTTCATTCTTGCTTTAGAAATCAAAGCAATGACACTCTAATGCTTAGAACCTTCCCTCAAATATTAGGGGGAGATGTTGTAGAATGGTATAACCATTTGCCCAATCATAGTATTTATACTTTTGAGCAATTGGTTGACAAATTTATTAAAATATTTTCCCTTAATATAAGAAATAAAGTCTCATTACCCGATATCTATGATCTAAAATAATATGATGATGAGTCTGTCTATGACTTTGGTAACCATTGGAGGGTTGTTATCATCAAATTTCCATTTACCCTACCAACAAAAGACCTAACCCGATTATTCGCTAAGAGTTGCTTAAAAACCATCTCTTGGCTATTGCAATTACAACAACACAGATCATTTGATGAAGCTCTTACCTAGGCTAGCATAATTGAAGAGATAAAATCCAATGAGTGCTTAAGCGTAAGAAGAAATAATGGCAAAAAAATAGGCAATATAAGGGAAATTATTCTAGCCAATAAAAATTCAATCAAGCCAATATAGCCAATTCATCTAATCAAGTAAACCAAGTGGTTATGAGCCAAGCGATAATGGCTCAAAAAATGCAATAGAAATCATAAAAAAATAAATATCATGTGGTTACACCAACTAATCAATCAAGCCAAAGCATAGTGCTAGTTGTGGACAATTGATCATGTCGACAATCTGTTCGACAACCCCATAAATATACCCCATTGGCTAAATCTTATTCCTCCATTTTCTATAGGTTATATGACTCAAATCAACTTCCCTTGCTTGAGGTCAAACCTAATGATCCCGCTAAATGTGGTAAACATTATAGGGAGCATTTTTTTTGTCCTTATCATAGATATAATGGGTATGACATAAATAACTGCCATCAACTCAAAGATATAGTGCAAGACCTTATTGAGTTAGGGGATATCAAACTTGACAATCCTCTAGCTCAACAAAATCAAAATCTTATGATTTTTCAAACACCACTTCCTCATCATGAGGAAGCACAATAAACAATAGGAGATTCAAATACCAAGACTCATTCTAATCATGTTAATGATATTCAAAAATGCTAAGGTTTTGTGGGTGCTATTCATGTGGTAACCCGAGGTCAAAAACAACGCTCCAATAAACAACAACAATCTATTCAACCACCCATACCTCCATAGGCAAGTGTGTCTAAACCTACCACATCCAATTTTTCACCAATCCCTCTCAGCCAATCCAAATTTTATCTCATCCATATCAACCCATTCATCCTTCCAATCATCCATCTAGACCAATCATCTCATTGAGTAGTCGGTTAACCACAAGCTTAAAATGGCTTCATCCAAACTATCTATTTATGATCTAATCCAACAATCTCCTCCACATCGTGAAGCATTAATGGATATTCTAAAATCCATTGAACTTCAATATCAAGATGCTAATGCATTTAACAACTTTATGGAGAATATTCAAACATGTATGGAACCATCCATCACTTTCCATGATTTTGAGATCAAACCAATATCATTGGAATCAATGGACCCTCCATTACATATCATGGCTCAAATCTATGGGAAGCATTTCAAAAGAGTTTTAATTGAAACTAGATCCTCCATAAGCATCACCACCACATACATCCTTCAAAATATCAAGCTTTCACTAGACCACATCACCAAATCATCATTCACCTTGAAAGAATTTAATGATGCTCTTGTTTCCACAGTTGGCACTATTATTTTACCCATCAAAGTGGGGCTAAAAACTTTACATACTATGTTCCACATCCTGGAAGGATCCATGGTGTATAATGTACTTCTTGGATGACCTTGGATGAGGGAAATGAGATGTGCCCCCTCCATATTACTTCAATGCTTGAAGTACATACACAAGGGACAAGTACATTGCATACCAATTGGATGTTGAACCATTTAAGTATTGCAACTTTATCTCAAACCCTTATGATTCCATGATTTCTTCCACCCATTTATTCCTCACATGATTAGTCACTTCATCATCCACCCCATCCACATCATCATCTAAACCTCCTATTCCTAAGGAGCTTCCAATCACCAATTCTCATCAAACATCCACTTCCACACCACCATCATCATGACCATTGACTACATGCACATGTTTTAAAACCCAATCAACTTTAATTATATCATAAAAATCCCCCACCACTCTTTCTACATCATCACCAATTCAACAATCCACCTAGACAAATCCATCTTCATCCACATCAACCAATGTCTCAAAGGTTAAAATGATGAATTGTGAGATACCATCAGCCAACCATGAGTTAGTTTCATCCACATCCAACCCATCCACATCATCCCAAGTCGAGATCCACCTCACTAATCTTGGTATTGGTGAATATGTGGTCCAAGATATCACAGTCACATCACTCAACATTCAAATTTCTAAGGATTATGATCACATACGTGACCCACCCTTATCTATAGGAGTGATATATAGTATGGGTTCAGTGCCTAATACCATTAATTTTATATATGGAGGACTTGATTCATCATCCAATCTAGTTATCCCATATGAACCCAAATCACCCACACCAACCAGTATACAACATTTTTCAGGTTTTCCATCCTGGTATTTCCACATTGTTAATTGGCAAGGACATGGCCTAGGATGTCATGAACATAGAATGCATGAGATTATCAATGTTTCATATTGAGAAATGCATGATCGTTTAGGTTTAGGTTATTTTCCACTTTCATCAACCTCTTCTATTGAACAAGTTTTGTAAAGCTTACATTTGAATTTAGGAGAAGACATCCATCACATAGATGACTCTGAAGATGAGAGTTATAAATAATTTGACCTGATGTTGATTATTTTTGATGAATCTAAAGAGGAATTAGACCCCATTATTCCACACATTAAACAAGATGAGTTTTACCTCAAAATGTTTCCCATCCATCAGCCCATCTTTTACTTGCTTCTTCCACAAGAAATATCCGACCCAATCAGTGAACCACCACTTCCATATAATTGATCCACATCATTAACCATTTTACCTGTAATATATTTACATAATCTAAATTCAAAAATTCAAAAATTCAAAAAAAAATCAAAAAAAAAAAAAAACAACAAAACAAAAATAATAATTTTGCATGTACATTGCATTTATTTGTGTTGCTTATTGTTGTCTAGGTTTAATAGAGTTCTAGCATTGATTTTACCAAACAGGATCCATTCCACTCACCTTAACCAACCATCCATTTTCCCTTTAAGTCAATATGAATCCTTCTAACTTATTTGCCCCTCTCCGTAATCCATACAATTTGGCAAAGACAATTCCTATTGACATGAGTCTTATTGATATGGATCATATTTCCTCACCACCATAATTTTTTGAGTTTTTCCTATCTGAGGAATTTTTAAGGGTTTCAACCAAATACATTCATCCATCACCCCCACCTTCACCTTCATCCTCACCTTCACCTTCAGATCCTGAGGTTTTCTAGGTAGACATACATGAGCTTGAGTCAGAAGAGTTTGATGACATCATAGATTATATTCATCTAATAACAAATCCCCATCAACTTGAAGAAGGTTCTCACATGTCTATAGAATATACTATCGATGTAAACTTTAGTTCAGACGTAGACAATCCACAAATTGTCAAACTTGAAAAAATATTATCCAAAGATGAACAAGAGCAAGTAGTTGCTCTCCTCAAGAGGAAGAAGGGAATTTTTGCATGGTCCTATAAAGACATGTCTGGAATTGATTCTAATTTGGTTGTCCAAAATCTTACCTTACATCCTAATGCTAAATTGGTCAAATAGAAACTTAGAAAGATGCATCCTACCATTGCCCTCTTGGTAAAAAAAGAGCTTCAAAAACTACTAGTTGTGGTTTTCATTGTACCCATTGATTATCCTGAGTGGCTCTCAAACATGGTACCCGTTCGTAAGCCTAACAGAGCAATACACATTTGCATTGATTTTTGAGATCTTAACAAAGTGTGTCATAAGGATGACTTTCCTCTTCCAAACATTGATACTCTTGTCGACACCTGCACTGCCCATGAATTGATTTCTATCATGGATGGGTTTTTAGGATACAACCAAATTCAAATAAATCCTAATAACCAACATAAAATAATATTCACTACACCTTAGAAGAATTTTTGTTACAAGGTGATGCCCATTGGCCTTAAAAACATAGGTGCCACTTATCAACGTGTCATGACATACATATTCCATGATTACATACATAAGATCATCAAAGATTATGTGGATGATATCTTGGAAAAATACAAAACTCGATAAGAACACATTGATGCATTGGAAAAAGTATTTGATCAACTTCTAAAGGATAATGTAAATTTGAACCCCAAGAAATGTGTCTTTGGTGTTACCACTAGAAAACTACTGGGGTTTATTGTCTCCAAAAGAGGCATTGAGATGCAACCAAACAAAGTCAAATCCATCATGGAGATGCCTCCCCCACAAAATTTAAAGGAATTACATAGTTTACAAGAAAAATTCAATCAATCCATAATTTCATTGTGTAAATTTCTAACAAATACAGGTCATTCAATCACCTGCTACAAAAGGGGGTATCATGTTCATGGATAGATGAATGTCAAAAAGCCTTTGATGACATTAAGAAATACCTGGATTCTCCACCAATATTAGCTCCTCCTCATCCGAGGGTCCCCTTTCATATTTATATTTCAGCAATGAACTTTGCATTAGGGACAATGCTTGCACAAAATAATGAAAACAATCGAGAGCAAGTTGTCTACTACATTAGTCAAACATTGGTAAGCTATGAAACTAGATATGCTTACATGGAAAAATTGTGCTTAGCAATGGTCTTTACAACTAAGAAACTCATACATTATATGCTTAGTCACACCAGATATATCATAGCTAGATAAACTCCTCTATGTTATATGATGTCACGCACTTAGAATACCTTGGCTAGGCCTAGTTCAGCTTATGATTGCAACTCTTAGTAGTATTTGCAAATTTCTATCCCATGGAGCAGTCAAACTACAATAGCCATCTTAAGGAGTCAAAATGATCAAAATGCAATTAAACTTGTGTTGAATCATATTTGTCGATGATTTGCTGAAATATGTCATAAAAGAAATGACAAATTTACCCCAAATGTCCTTATGGTGATTTACTCATCTTGTTGGATTGCATGGATTGCAACTCGCTGCAACCGCCAAGTGTATAGGATAAATCACTGAATACGAGGTGCATTTGGTTTTTAATTATTATTATTTTTTTTAATTTTGCATTTATTGGATTGATCTTGGTGCTTTTAACATCACCAAATTTGCAATTTTAATCACTAATTTTAAAATTTTATCTAATGGAAGTCATTAATTTGCTTTTTTAGACCTTCCCACTATGGTTTTTGAGTGCATTTAATGCGAGCTATGGACTATGGGTACGGGCTACGATTTAATTTTTAAAATTTTGAGAATCATGGGTTATACCTACGGGTGGAAAACCCTAGTTTCGGAACCACAGGTGTCAACTACGATTCATCGAGACTAGGAGAACCTATAAATTGAATTCCCATTTGAAATTTTTCATGATTTTATTGCAAGCACTAGCAACTTGAGAGCTCTGAGAGTGAGAGAACATTCTATAATCTAAAATCCTACAACACTCTACCATAATTACACTCCTCTACCTCGATGGCGAATCCTGATCAGCCATCTACTAGCTGAGGCTAGGCTGCGGGCAAGGTAACTCAAAACCAAGACCTCGCACTCAATACCAATAAAATGAACCATTTTAAGTAATGTGGATAATGAACCTCACTAAACTATTGGTAATGAACCCCACTAGTCTAGGTTAGCTTAGGTTTTTAATTTTTGATTTAGTGGAATAGGAGGGTACCCGAAATGGGTGCCTCTCCTAAACCGTAGCTGGTAGCTACGGTTCCCAATTGGCAAATTGGGGACTGCAGGTTTTAGCTACGATTTTTTTTATAATGTTTTTGTCATTTTTAGCATTATTTTTAGCTCTATTTAGCTAGATTTTATCTTACATTATGCTTTTTATTTTAGATATTGACTTCTAGAGCCTGAGAGCTTGACATTCTGAAGACTCTTCATGAGGCTCTCTTTGATGATGACCGAGATTGGTTTTGAGTTGTCAAGTTCGGCTATGTCATGGATCTTCCCACTATTAGGGTAGATCAAGGCTACCTAACTACGTTGGCCTAACGCTAGAATGCACTGACCAACATATTTCACCTACCTATAGGTAAAATGACTATTACTCTAGAGGATGTCTACAGGATCTTTAGGATCCCCATTGATGGCGAGGCCATCATCTCCTCTACCTTCAGGGTAAAGGAGGCTATTTTTGATTCTATCTTCGATGACTAAAGCGAGGATGATCAGGACGCAATTGACCATGGAGGGGTGCACATCGGTGAGTGGTATCACGAGGATGTCTTCTCTACACAAGAAGCCCTCTTCATGTACCTGATAGTACAGATTGTCCTTCCAGACTCCTTGAGCATGAGGATTTCTTGGAACCTCCTGTCCACTGCTTGGAGGGTTCTTTAGAGTTCAATAGAGGAGCCACTACTTCTATCATGGGGGATCATCCTGCTATATCATCTCTATAGGGAGATATATTATATTACTAAGCGTAGCCATAAGGGCCTCAAATACAGTCTTCTATTGTAGATCTAGGGATGGTAGCACATTCGAATCGAGTGTCCTGTAGATATTCCACTGCGCATCACTTCTATTGCTAATGATCATCAGTGTTATACCACCTATTAGATTTGTGATGAAGAGGTTACCCATAGTAGGATCCATGCTAGTGATTTACAGCATTATATCACTCACTTCATGATACTTGACCCGAACAATGTTCAGTGGCGGTCCTATATGGATTGCCCAGCATGGTCATAGGAGGGCCAGTGGCTGATACAGGTGCACTGTAATAGATGGTTGATTGGTCATAAGGTCAAGATTTAAGAGTACTAGTTCTAATATTAGATCCTATAGTATTTTGAGCTCATATAGGATATTCCAGATATCCCACTCAGATACAGATGCTTGGTCATGGAGCATGATCTACAGTGGATCATTCCTGAGCCTCTAGGAGATGCTACTGATGACTACCAGGAGACTGGGGTTGAGACTATTGGGATCACTCTAGAGTATGATGGGTGGTGGTCCATGTTTATATGGTACAACATAGGGTCTTTAGGCCAAGATCCAGATCAAGCAGAGGCAGAGGTGGATCTCGACGGGCATAGGGTGCACCAGTAAATAGAGGGCGACTAGGGTGTAGAGGCTACCTCCAAGGAGGCTCTCGAGATTAACCTAGACAAGGAGGCTATAGAGGAGGGTGAGGTCCCTCCTGATAGTGTAGAGGGTCTACTCTTAGATTAGGTGGTTGACTTGTAGAGTCAGCTCGGATGATTCCATACATAATAGTTGGAGCGAGATACTACTATCATCACTCTAGATGTGAAGGTATCTGATAGGGATAGGAACCTGACTAAGATGCAGGATCAGATACAACATCTCATTATGTAGGCCATAGATGTAGAGGCCTAGGTTCAAAGACTATAGACTACCCTGGAGTTAGCATAGGCATAGTGGACTGCAGCAGAGGTGGAGAGGGATCTCCTTCGGGTATCGAGGGGGGCTATGCCACCTCCTTAAATTACTATGGGGCCTCTAGTAGCACTAGTGATAGCTCTAGTAGGTGTTGAGGATCCGATGGCTAAGGTAGAGCAACTATGCAACATGTTCATGAGGACTAATGAGATGCATGCATCCTGGCTTGCTTGCATTGATCAGCTAGTTGGCTATATTGAGATGCACGAGTTATAGGTTCCTGAGGATGCTTTCACTTTAGAGTCTCAACGAATCAGGTATAGGACCTTGGGATAGTCTATGGTGATCTTGGGTCATAGGACTCATAGTACTGAGAGGATACATAGGTCCTCTAGCACACATGGTGTGAACTCGCGTTCCTAACCTAGAGATGTAGGGCAGACTTCAGGGGCCACCGGTCAGAGGACTAGCCTGCTATAGTTACTAGTTTCTCATGTGCTGGGTGCCTTAGGATTTGGAGTCAAGCATAACCCACAGTAGGACCCACCATCGATGCCAGAGTAGACAAGAGAGTAGGATCCAAAGCACAGTGCTGAGGGAGGCAACAAGAGCTCCAGTATAGGGGGAGCAGACTAGATCTGGGCTCTGCTAGATGCAGACTACATTCTTGATATGCCATATTTATTTTGGGTGTAAGGTCAAGGACCTACACACTTTTTAGCCTACGGGAATTTTGATACACTCCCTATGTACTCTTTTGGACACACACACACACACACACACACATATATATATATATATATGACTTGATAATTTATGGCTCATTATGTGTACTGATGTTTATTTTTGATTTTATGTTTATTTGATGCACATGAATGCAATGCTTATGTTGATGCTATTTTTATATGATGCGATGTATGGATTACATGCACTAAATAGCTATCTTATTTATGATGATGTTGATGAGATGCAGTGATCTAGATGATTAGATGTGCCATATATGATGTATACATATGGATGCACTGTTTATTTTTTTAGCATATTTTTTTTGCTTTGTGGGCATCCGTTTATTTTTATGAAGTTATGGTCTGCTATGCAATGTATGGTAATGCATTATGTACATAATTGTAATCTAATGGAATGGAACTGTATGCTTTAATAATTTAAAACATAAGGAATGAATGTAAACTGTGTATATCAATTTTAAAATATGACACCATAAAATGTATAACAATCATGTAAAATAATTGATAATTCTCATTACAAGAACTTAATAAATTAATCACCCATATATGAAAGGTAGTAAAATGGATTGGTATAA
The DNA here is from genome assembly GCA_028583015.1 of Wollemia nobilis. Lineage (NCBI taxonomy): Eukaryota > Viridiplantae > Streptophyta > Pinopsida > Araucariales > Araucariaceae > Wollemia > Wollemia nobilis. Next base: position 10,650,659 of record JAQPPZ010016869.1, on the reverse strand, counting down.
TGCTAATGAATGAATATGTCATCTTGTATATTTTTCTTTGCTACACTATATAGTCAATGGTCATCTAAACATCATTTCTGATATTCATGTCATATCTATCCTATATGTTTGATTGTGCTTTGTAAAATGCATTCTGATGAACGAATGACTTGTATTTTTGATGTCTAATGATATTTGGTATTTTGTTGCTATGATATAACTTTTTGAGGTTTTCCATAAGACTCAAACACCCTAGTAGACTTCTCCAAAAATCACATACTAATTTTACAAGGCTTTTGCCATGATAGACCCAACTATTCATTATCCCTGTGTGTGCATGTGAGTATTTTTAGATAGACCATAAGCATACCCCATATTTCAGTCGAGACTCTTTCAACCCATATGTGAGATAGGGTTCCTTATATGATTGTACCATCATTTTTTTAGCTTTGATTAGACTTATACAACTATACAAACCTAGGCACCTAGAGCTAGCTCATCTTGTAAATTGATTAGGGCTACCCCTCCAAATGCAGGCAAGACTCTTTCAACCCATTGCTATGTTTGGGTATCACCCAATAGAACTACCCCTCTGATTACAGACATGACTCATCCAACCCATTGCTATGATCGAGGATCATTCTATGGCTTTCAAAAGGTGGACAATCTAGGGATTCAAGTTCTCACCCTTCTTACTTGCTCATATGTAGTGATAAAAATCATTGTTAGTCCATGTGTTACCATTTTTTTTTAGCAAGGGATTTTTATAGTGCTTTTGATTCACTATGTCACTTTATATTTGATTTGAACTTTGTACTTTGAAATTTGCACTTAGTAACTTGGGATTTAAACTTTGTAACTTTAGGATTTATAGGGGAAATTCTTGTCCTTTCTAGACCAACTATTTGCAAGATAAGCAGGTCTTGAAACCCATCTCTCTAGATACCTAATTTCGCTTTTGCAGCTTTCATCATCTCTTGTCTTAGTAGGATTTTATATTGTTTTTCTTAGTGACAGGATCATGATATGTTGAAGCACTATCCCAACTAATGACCTCATCTATAAAAGCAAAGAAAGCTTTTTAAAATATCTGAAGTACCCACTAGGTATGTTTGAATGACTGGAAAACTTAATATATACATATTTCTTTGCAATAGGTATTGTGTATGAATGTAATGAATTATGATAAATTCAAGGGTGCATGATTGAAACACAAATGTGTGACCGTTTGTAATATTTTTATAGACACATTACACTCTACTATGGAATGCAATGGATGACAAATGCCTAAATGCAATATGATGAGATGAATGCATGTATGAAAATGCAAACCGCAAAAGCAAATGTTTTTGGATTTTATGCTTTACCATTTTTTTTGGAATTTTCAAATTTTTATGAATTTTCAAATTTTTATGAATTTTTGAGCTTTCATATTTGACCAAACTACGATTATATATGCCTTTAGAGATTTTTTGGATTGACCAAGCAATTTTTAGAAATCCTTGGAGCTTTTTGGATTGACCAAAGGGCTTACAGATGCCTTTGGAACCTTTTAGTTGACCAAACTTTCAGCAAGAGAGCTTTGAGTCCTTTTAGGATGACCGAGAAGCTATAGGAACTCTCGGAGCCTTTGGGTTGACCAAGCAATTTTTAGAAATCCTTGGTGCCTTTTTGGGATGACCGAGTGGCTTTAAGTAACCCTTAGAGCCTTTGGGTTGACCAAGCAATTTTTAGAAATCCTTGGTGCTTTTTTTACTGACCAAAGGGCTTATAGATACCTTTGGAGTTTTTTTTGACATGACAAAATCACTCAAATGAGAGCTTGGAGCCTTTTGGGATGACCAAGTAGTTTGGAGAAAACTCTCGAAACCTTTGGGTTGACCAAGCAATTTTTAGAAATCCTTGGTGCCTTTTTTACTGACCAAAGGGCTTACAGATGCATTTGGAGCTTTTTCTGCTACACTCTCTAAGCATAGAACACATTAATATGGATGATGTTGAGAGGTTCAAGCTCTTCAACACCCCCTAGCGATGTCAATTTATAGGTACTTGGACAAATCTTTTCAGATATGATAGGGTCCTAGCCAATTAGTCATAAATTTGTCTCGCATATCGGGTGACAAATTTGAGTTCTATTAGTTTTCTTTCAGCACAAGATCCCCAACTTTAATGTCTCTCTGGTGGACTTTGATATTGTAAGCTCATTTTAATTGCTCCTGATAGATGCGAAGATGCTCCAGGGCATTCACATGATGTTCATCCAGTAGTGTCAATTGATCTAGTTGAGCTTATCATGCGGTGTCGTCATCCATGAAATATTTCAATGCGATGTGCATCGTTGGAATTTCCAAATATAAGGGCATAATGGCCTCAGTGCCATATACTAGTGAAAACAGAGTTTCCCTAGTGGGCATTTGAATGCTAGTCCTATAAGCCCATAATGCAAGGGGCAGTTGTATATGCCAATCCTTGTGGTGTTCTTGCACTGTCTTTTTCAAGATGGCTACCACAATATTGTTTGAGACCTCAACTTGCCCATTTGCCTATGGATAATATGGAGTTGCAAAACTATGTTTGATGCGGTACTTAGATGTTAAAGCTCACACAATTTTATTCTTAAAAGAAGTTCCATTATCCGAAACTATTTTGGATGGTACCCCGAAATGACTTATGATATGCTCCATTATGAACTTAGCTATGCGATTTCCAGTAGTCTTTGTTAAGGGAATGGTTCCCACCCACTTTATAAAATACTTAGTAGCCATAATAATGAATGTATATTGGCCTGATGATGGAGGAGAGATCTTGCCAATTAGATAAAACCCCCACTAAGCAAATGGCCAAGCCGCTTGGATGGGCTATAGGGTCTATGATGGCAAGTGCGTAAGATTAGAATGATGCTGACATTTGACACATTTCTTGACATACACATTGCAATCCTTCTCCATAGTGGGCCAATAATAACCCATTCAAAGGATGCGCTTGACAATGGCTATGCCGCTAAAATGGCCACTGCATGTATCGTCATGAGATTCTAAAATTGTCCAAGATGACTCTTAGGGCTCAAGACAATGAAGGAGAACTCTATCATAACTTTTGTGGTACAAAATATCTCCTATCAAGACATATTTAGGAACTTTCTGTTTAAATGTGCGTCTTGCGGCACATGACAGTTCCTCTGAGATAAAACCAAGTCTTAGGAAGTCTTAAATCTTTGACATCCAATTCTAATGAGCCTCAACTTTGACTGCTAAGAAAAATTGTACCCCCTATGTATTTATGTTTGCAAATGCATAATGGGAAACAACCTTGTGGTGAATTGTGGTGCCACTCCCCACAAGAATTTGGGAGGTTAAAGACCTCTAGGGTTCTTTCTTGAGAAAGTCTTCAGCTTTGCATAACCAATCAGCTTTTGGCTCCAAACTAATCATGTTGACTAATTCTTTGTTATCAAAGGTTGCACGCTCTGCTCTAGTATGCAAGAGCATCTTGATGTGGATGGTAGTGAAGTAGGTAGATAGATTCTGAAGGATTAAGGATCCTAAAGATGCCATGGTGTCTGGGAACCTATTTTACAAATGAGGGATTACCTCGATGTTGTACCATTCTAGTTCAGCAAGATATGTGGCAACAAGATCTTTGTAGGATTTCAGTACCAGACATCAACACTGAAATAGTCCCTTTACTTGGTTAATTATGAGCAGAGAATCACCAAAGATGTTTAATCTCTTGATATTCATGGTGATGGCTGTATGGAGGCCCAAAAGTAGGGCTTCATATTCAACATTATTTTTGGTGCATGGGAAGTCTAGTTTGAACAACAAGGACATTGGAGCTCCTTACGACGTGAAAAACACTATCCCTATGCCAACTCCTTGCTCGCATTTCAAATCATCAAAGAAAAAAGTCATGTCAGCATTATTCTCTGGTTCTTTAGGTTGGGGAGCTTCAGATACTTCAAACACTACATCATCTAGAAGCTCGATTGTTAGAGGCCTACTGTTGGATAGTGGCACCTCAGCTAACTGATCTGCTATGACCTATCCCTTAATGGACTTCTAGCTTATGAATTCCAGATCGAATTTCATCAATAGCATGATCCAATTTGTAGTACATGTATTATGATATGTCTTGCTCATCATATACTGCAAAGGATTTTATTTTGATATCACTTATGTCATATGACTCAACATGTAGTGCCATAATTTCTTGGTAGCAAACACTATTGCTAAATATAGTTTTTCCACATGCATATCCTAGCTTGTAACTCACCAAGGTTTGGCTAATGTAATATATGGCTTGCTCTTTGCCTTGTACGTTATTTTGGGCCAACATGGTCCCTAACGCAAAGTCTATTGCCGATATATATAGCAAAAAGGCTCTTTTGGCCTTAGTGGAGCTAACACTGGCGACATCATCAGGTATTGCTTTATCTTAGTGAAGGTTGCCTTATAGTCCTCATCCCAGTTGAATGGGACACCCTTATGTAGCAGTCGATTCATGGGTCGACATTTATCCGATAGTTGGGCGATAAATCATTTTATCGAGGCTACCTTGCCTTGAAGGCTCCTTAATTCCTTAATATTAGTGGGAGGATGCATTTCCAAAATGGCCTTGAACTTCATTGGATCTACTTCAGTGCCTCTCTTGGAGACGATGAACCCTAGTAATTTTCTAGAAGTTATGCCAAATATGCACTTCTTAGGATTCAGCCTGATGTTGTGCTTTATTAGGCAATCAAATAATTTTCTTAAGACCTTCGTATGCTCTTATCGTAGCAATAACTTGGCTAGCAAATCATTGATATAATCTTCAAGAATTTTATGCATATAGTCATGAAAAATGTATGTCATGGCTTTTTGGTATCTTTCACCAACGTTTTTGAGACAAAATGACATAACTTTGTAGCAAAATGTTTCCCATGGTGTTATAAATGAGATTTTTTGCTGGTCTTCAAGCTTAATATGAATTTTATTGTAACCAAAAAAATCATCCATTAAGAAGAGAATTTTGTTACTTGTAGTACAGTCTACTAGAGCATCGATATTAGGCAACGAAAATGAATCTTTGGGTGTTGCCTTGTCGAGATCTCTAAAATCCATACAAATATGGATCCTTCCATCTGGTTTTCCTACAAGCACCATATTGGATACCCATTCTAGATAGTCAATGGAAGTGACAAATTCTGCATCCAAAAATTTTTGCAATTCATATTTCACCATTAAGGCTACTGTTGGATGCATCTTTCTGAGCTTCTGCTTGATAGGATTTTTGGATGGGTCTAGCGAAAGGTTATGAGTAGCCAATTTTAGATTTAGACTAGGCATATCTTTGTATGTCCAAGCAAAAAATTTAGGTCTCTCTTTCAGTAGAGGGATGATGCTAGCGCACTCATCTAGAGTGAGAATCATTCCAAATTTAACCTTCTTTGGATTGGTGGGGTTGTTATCGATATCCACTTTGAAGGTTTCCTCTATTGACATATGGAATCCCTCCTCAAGCTGATGAGGTGTAGGGATAAAATGGATGTCATCAACTAGATTTATATGTTCTTTGTTGAAAGCATGTTCAGCGTGATAGACATTGTAAGCACATCCTGGTCCAAAATGAAATGGTTGTAGCATCTCTTCATTCGGGAAGAAATCTTTAGGCTCTACTGGCAAATTAGTATGATCCCAATCAATAGCATCCATGTTTAGATGCAATGGCTTGTATAGATCTATTGGATTGCAGAGTGGAGTGGTCAAATCAATGGATACCATGTTGATGGAATGGAATTGATCTCCAAGACCACATGGACTAAAATCTACATCAAATGTGTAGCTTTTATACCCAAGATCTGACTCAAATGGTATGGGGAAGAACAGGTCGTTCTTTTGGGATGCTCGAACAACTAGATCCTCCCTGTGCACTAATTACAAAATGGGATCTCTCAGCTCAATTAGCTCGGCATAAGTAGGTGAATGGGGAAAGAGTATTTGATATTCCTCTTCCAAATTTATTCTTTCCCTGAGGTGGCACTGGAGATTAATCTCTCGATGCAAACTTGCAACTGTGATAGGTGGTGGACCTTGAGGTAGATTTTGATTACATAGGTTATGAGGCCCTAAATAGGCCATCTCCAATGAATCCTCATCATAACTGTACAGATATAATCCTTCACTCCCCCCCATATGCAAGGGGTGATCTACCAGATGTGGCCCCATGTATCTGATTCTGCAGTCATTATCATCACTATCCAAATAAATTGGATAGAATAATCGTATATATGACACTGGTGCAAAAATTGGCTCTTCTTCTTCTTTATAGAAATCAGTGTTAGTAGGGACTGCCTCAATAACATACTTTGACTCGGCAAGCAATAGATGTAGCAGGTATACAAGCCTCGAATCGGTCATCTCATCCTCATTGTTATGATTTCTACTATGAGCAGACCACTCTATCGTGTCCACAAATATCAGGATATTAGTTGTATGAGGCCTTAAGTAGGCCTACTTTGTGTCATATTCATAATCACTATTGACTATTAAATGCTCTTGTATCTCATCTAATTGTTCTCTAGGTATTAAATGGCGTAGAAATGCAGGAACCCCAAAGGCTCGATCAATTTTCTCCTCAGATTGATCATCATTTGAGGACTCACCATCTACATTATAACTCGGTCCACTTATTTTGGAGGTGGGCTCCTCTCCATATTCACTAAAAAGATCTCTTGAATCGATATTACCTAGAATGATAGGGTTATGCCCCTACATACAACTATCGTTGGTTGTGATATAGTTTTGATGACCCAGGTTGCCTCTAGGGTTTTGCTCTGAGAAATATTCATGTTCAAGCTCTGATTTCTAAATGGTGATTACTGAAACCATTGGGTTGTTGTATCATAGACTAGACATGTTAGGATGGTATGGATTAAAATCCACATCATCCCCTAGACTCAGGTATAAATGATCTAATGATACAGTGAGCAAATCATCATGTCCTTGAATATGCAATCCCAATCCGAACCTATCAGTTGCCAACTGATAATGTAGTTCAAGAGGGGTTCTTCGTCCTTGTTCAAAAATACCAATGCCATATCCATACCAATGATAGAACTCAAAAATGTGCATGGCATACTCTGGGTTGGACAAGTACTAAACATTCACCGTGAACTGTTCCTCATCATCCATCTCCATGGGTGCTCACATTGGAACTTGGTACAACCCGAAGTAGATGAATTTTGTTTGGTTGGGTGGCTCACCCAATGGTACTATGGATCCAAATGGATATCAATGGGCTATCAGTTGGCCCATGTCTCATGCAGTCTCTAAAATAGGACCAAAGGTTACATTTTGCACAAAATATTCACCCAAACTTGTACTAGCTAGGTGAACATTCACCTACGGTGCGGATGACCTTGCTGATGATGTAGGTGAAGCAGGCTGAGGTGCCTCCTCGACTTGATCCTAGGCTTCCTCCACCTTCATGGGAGTGGTAGCCTCAACGGCAATTGGTTCAGGTGTGTTCTTTGCTTCTTTCCTACCTAATTTTACCTTTAATTTATCATCATCCTGATGCATTACTGATGCACTCGGTCTCAAAGAAGTTATAGTAGTATGTTCAGATCTATTTGATACAAATATCGATGGTTGAACATGCACCACCTGATTACCTCTTGGAACCCTTATCGATGACATGGACCATATGTCCAAGTGCGTTGATGGGATCACGAAGCCCCTTGGAAAATTTTCTAAGTTCACAAACTTGAATGGTTCTTCATCTGATGAAACCACATGAACTTGTCCCTCATGTATATACTTGACACACTGATGCAATATTGAGGGAACACAATGCATTTTGTGAATCCAAGGCCTCCCAAGTAGGATGTTATACTACGAAGCACCCTCTATCACGTGACACATTATGAGAATGGTGTTTAGTCCCACCTAAATAGGTAGGACAATCATGCCAATCGTAGAGCATAGTGCATCATTAAATTCTCTCAATGTAAAGGTGGTTGGTACGACAAGTGATTTAGGCAATTTCAAATGGTGCAGTGCCTTAGTCATGATTATATTGATTAACGAACTAGTGTCAATAAAGACCCTTTTGAATTATGTGGTTAACACATCCAATGATATGTAGTGGCGATTCAGCCATGCTTGTAGAAACCATTTTCACTTTGTGATCGTAGATTTGGATCATTAGTTCTTGGCACTATTGTACGTGCCCCACGAAGTTTGTGAATTCTTGTGCATCCTGGGATTGTATCTCAATGGACTTTAGAATATCCATAAGAGTCTCCCTATGCCTAAGGGACTACTATATAAGATCATATATCGACAATTTCCTAGGAGTCATCTACAGGTTTTGAACTAGCCTTCTCCTAATGGTCACCACCGGTCTTGTTGATGGGCCTAGAATATTTTATGCCTACGACTGTTAGGGCATGGTCTATATTTAAATTGGAGCATGAGGTTGATTTGGTTGTCTATACCTCCCATGTATTGTAACAACATTGACCATGTTGATGAATCCTTGGGTAGGTGGTTCAACTCACACTTGATTGATGTGGCCAGCATGGTTACGGGGTGCCTCATGGTTTGGTAATGGATTTTTAAAAATCCCCATTTTTTGGTTGTCTGGTGCTTGGGGATTTCTTGGTACCATAATATCTCTCTTTTCTATCATATTTTTCACAATATTTTTGAAAGACCAACATACCTCGATGTCATGGCCTTTCGCTCTATGAAATATGTAAAATAGATCTTCCTGATAGTCTTTGGGCTTGGGCTGATTTGGATCAACCATCTTGACTTCGGGTAATATTATTGCCTTGGCCTCGCAGAGCTAACAAAAAATTGATGTCAATAATTCTGTCAATGGCATAAATATACAAGGTGGATGTTGCTCTTTGTTCTTGCTCTTGTAGTTATTCTTGCACTAGTCGTACTGCATAGGAGTATGGGCTTGATAATTCTATTTCTTTTGCCCCTTATCCTCATTTTGGAGATTTAGTACCACTTGATTCACATGGGTCTTCTTGCCCTATTGCTTTGAGGTACTCTTATTATATCCCTCTTTCCTAATTTTGAGCTTCAAGTTGCCTTCATGCAAGTTGATTTCCTTAATTACCTTGGCTTGCACCAAATCTTATTTGAATGTAGCATATTGCTGCAACTGCAACAGTAGCAATATGTGCTTGGCACAACTCTTTTTGAACATTCAGGTTAATTCTGTGGTAGGAATCAGCAATGGCAACTTTGCCATTAATCTCCTCCATCTCTTCCCAGACTTTTCTATTGGCTCGTCGTCGCACTGAGCTAGCACAGCCAAATTGAAAAGGTTGGCCTATTTTTTGACACCAAAGGAATAGCGTTCAAGAAAGGCATCAAATAATTTCTCAAAATTTGTTATGTTGTGTTTTTTAGCATATTGAACCACTCTTGGGATATACCAGAGAGTTTTGTGACAAACGCACGCAATAACAATGCATCATTGTTCTCTATATGGAAGTAAGCATCCAGAAATCTCATGACATGTTCTTGCACCTCTTCATCACCCTTGAATTTTTCCAACCTGGGCATCTCAAAATGCTCAGGGTATGGGGGCATAGGCACCGAGGGATCTAAAGGTTCATTGTAAATTTTCCTCAGTGTCAACTTTTGGATAGTCATGCCTTGTTTCTCAATTGCTTTGACCTTCTTGACCAAAGCTTTGTAAGCCTCAAAAGATAAAAAGTCCTCCTCTCTAAGTCAGGTATGGGAGGTACAATACTATTCTATCGAGGTGGAGGGCATTGCTATTTGAAGAACACAAGCTTATACTGAGAGGGAGGGTGAATAGTATAAGACCTCTTTTTACTTTTTCCTTTATACTACAAAAATAGTAAAGCAATATACCCAAAGCAATATCAAAACAATGCACAATATCATCCACAAAGTGACACTAATTTTAACGTGGTTCACCCAGAATGGATGGGCTACGTCCACAAAACTTTTCTCTAAAATTTATCTCAAAGTTCTTTGGGAAACCTTCCCAAATACAATGTTTATGAGCCTCGGCCCAAAGGAGATACCTTCCCCCACTCAGAATTTATGAGCCTCTACTCAAAGGAGATACCTTCCCCTCTGCTCTGGAAATGATTCCTCAGAAGATCAACTGCCTCTACCTCTTGCCAGCACATGGAACTCCTTTCCACCGAAGACCTCCTGTCCTCAATGCTTAGCCTAAGAGACCTCTTGCCTTCTATAATCACATCCACAGTAGCTCAGCAACCTGTACCAAACACAGTCAGTTGGTCTAGTACAAGTCTTCCTCTATCTGTCAGATCTGTCCAACTTTGAACAAATCAATCCTCTACACACAAGCCTTCTCAAAGACTTGCCAAATCTATCCTCAGGTTCTTCTCAAAGAACTAATGCACCTCTGTCCTTAGGTTCTTCTCAAAGAACCAATGCACCTCTGTCCTCAAGCAGTAGCACTTTGCATTCGGCTTTGCCCTTTGTGCTCTCTACGCCCTCTGCTCTCTTTGTGCAATCACAACCACACCTGATTGAACTTCAACTTTTACACCTCTACGCAATCACAGTGGCACCGTATTCGCACACTCTGCTTCCTTTGCGATCTTTCACACTTAGAATGATTTGACGAAATGCACTCTGCACACTACGATCGAATTTTGCACTCTGCTCTCGACGATCGAACTTCTTGCTCTGCACACTATCTACGAACGTCGCACTACAACGACTTCAATCACCCCTCAAATCTCCAAACAGCCCTCCTTTTATAACAAAATTTTCATGATGAAAACTTTAATCTTAGTCGGCTGTTATAACAAAAACAAACCCTAATCTTCATCGGCTACAAGCCCTAATCTTCATCGGCTAAAATTTGACTTTGTCGGCTTCACTACCTCTATAACTCTTCTATAGCTTCTGCCACGAAACTACAACATGTCACGATATCGCGACACCTTTGCAACCGTACACTTTCTTTTGGCTTTTTGTCATGATATCGCGACACTTCAACCTTTGTCGACTTCAACTAAGCTCTTGTCGCGATATCGCGACACTTTTGTCTTTGTCAGCATCAACTTTGCTTTTGTCACGATATCGTGACACTTCTTCCTTCATCGACCTCCTTTCTGCTTTTGTCGTGAAATCGTGACACTTCTGCCTCTACAGACTTCGTCTTCACTTCTGTCATGAAATCGTGACACTTCTGTCTTCATAGCCTTCCTCTCTGCTTTTGTCATGAAATCGTGACACTTTTGCTTCCTTAGACTTCCTTTTTGTTTTTGTCGTGAAATCGTGACACTTTCTCCAACCGAACGCTGCCATCTCGATCTGTCATGAAATCATGACACTTTTTGCATCTGTTTGCTTTCTCTTCAACCTATCACAAAATCGTGACGCTATCAACTTTTCGTATGCTTTCTTTGCAACCTATCGTGAAATCATGACGCTTTCAGCTTCTGTACGTCTTCTTTGCAACCTGTCACAAAATCACGATGCTTTCAGCTTCTATACGTCTTCTTTGCAACCTATCATGAAATCATGACGCTTCTCATTTTAGACTCTTCCCTTTGCTGCATGTCACGAAATCGTGATAGTTCTCACTTCGATTTTTGTAGCATGTCACGAAATCATGACACTTTATCTTGCTTCCACTTTGTCTTCTGACTTGTCGTGAAATCATGACACTTTTTCTCCTTAGCGCTTTTCTTTTCTTTGGGTCATGAAAACCCAACATGTCGTGATATCATGACACTTTTTCTCTCGGACTCTCTCTCCTGCATTATGTCGTGAAATCGTGACACTTTTTCTTTCGGACTCTCTCTCCTACAACATGTCGCGAAATCGTGACACTTTTTCATCCGTTCAACCTTCCTTGCAATATGTCACGAAATCACGACATTTTTGACTCTGAAAATTCTCTCTCCTCTTTGAGTCGTGAAACTGCGACATGTCGTGATATCGTGACACTTTTCCAACTTACTTTCTTTCGAACCTGTCAGCTTGGGGTTTGCAAAAGACCTTTGAAACTGTCATGCCGTAACCTTCATCAAAACAAATTATTTGACATCAAATCAAATTCCTTCAAAAGCTTCTTGACATCAATGACAACTTATACACTTGAGCAAAGGCAATGTACCCAAAGTACCCAAAATTGCCAACAATCTCCCCCTTTGTCATTGATGGCAAACCTTTACTAAAAACACGTCTCAGGAGCCAAAACTGAAACCAACTGTGCTAACAACTGAGAAATTGTGCCCACAACTGAGAATCTTCCTTTGAAGTTTTGCTCCCCCTGACTTGAAGCTTTCCTCTTCACTTGAAGCTCTCCCCCTTACTCATATCTCTCCCCCTTTGTCATCAATGGCAAAGGGTCACCTTTGGGGCTCAGGACTAAGAATGAGCCTCTTAGCTTAGTCCCTCCCCCACCTCCTGATGAGGTGATTAAATCTAGGGTGGGAGTAAAAATCCCATTAGGCACTGATCATCATCAATGTCTATAATTTCCTTGTCGGGCCTTCTCTTGAACTCTTTGCCCATATTCCTGTTCTTGTCACTGTTCTTGTTCTTGTTATCATTCCTATTCTTATCCATGCCTTGATCCTTGGACCTGTTCATACCACTGTTCCTGTTCCTGTACCTTGGAAGTTTAGCTCTACATTGTCTAGCTGTGTGACCTTCATTATTGCACTTATAACAAGTAACAATGTTATTTCTTTTAGGCATACCTGTTCTTTGAATCTGCATGTTCTGACTAACCCTGTTCCTGTTATTAGCCTTGCAAAAAATTGCCTTATGCCCAAAATGTTTACAAGAGTAGCAATACCCTTGAAAGAAATTACCACCTCTGAAACTGTCATTTACCTTCCTTACTTGAGTCATGCAATGCGAAGCCATGTGACCAAACCTGTGACACGCAAAACATCTGCCTTGAAATTTTCCTTTATTTGACCTCTTGGGTCCTAAAAACTTCTTCTTCTCATTCTGAATTCTGTTTTCTATTTCTACGCATCTATCATTCAAGGACTCATGATCTGAAATACTTTCCTCATCAGAACTCTCTTCCTTTTGGAGTCTCTTACTAGACTCTCCAACTTGTTCCTTGCGTGGCTTAACAAAACCAAGGCTTGTTTTATCTGTTGTCTTTCTTTGACCTTTGATGAGTGACTTAACCTTTTTGGAGCTATCTTGAAACCTGTAAAGCTTATCCTTGTACTCTTTAATTTCCTCTTTCAAAGAAGCCATTTTCTGTTCTAACTCACTATACTCAAGAACCTTAGACTCTAACTCATCCTTGAGTTCTTGCGTCTTAGCTATAGAGAAATCAAGATTTTCTATAAGATCATCTCTCTCCATACAACATTCATCTAACTTATCCTTGAGTCTATCATTCTTCTTTCTTTCCTTTTTCAAAGCACTAAGAGCATTAATAAGTTCACTTTCAAGATCCTTTATTTGTTTGCTTTCTGAATCATCAAAGCCTTTTTCAGATTTCTTATCACTAGAGGTGCTACCCTTTTCAAAAACCATACATGCATCTTCCTTATAGTTTTCTGAAGCATCCTCATACATACTAGAAACCAAATCATTATTTGTGCAATCATCCTCAAGGTGACCAAAATTTCCACATCTAAGACATTTCATGATAATGAATCTATGTTTCGGTTCTTCCTCTTTTTATGATATGAACAACATCTCATTTTCATTATCACTTGAAGAACTTTCACTATCACTACTAGAACACTTACTTGCTTTGTCTAGGTAGAAACTCTTCTTGTGCTTGTGAGAATACCTCTTTCCTTGATTGTTGTGCTCATATTTGTTCTTCCTGTGATGCTTGTGCTTTTCAGAATCCTTGCTCTTAGAATCCTGTTTATCTTCATCACTTTCATTCTTGAGAATAGTACAATCAGTAGCATAATGACCAAACTTTCCACAATTGAAACATCTTATATTTTTCATGCTTTTGTGCTTTCTAGAGAACTTGCCTTTCTTGTTGTAATATGCCTCTTCATCACTAGAAGACTCATCACTCTCTTGAAGCTGTTTACCCTTGGATTTCTTGGTAGCCTTGAAAGATGCCTCTTTCTTGACATCAACCTTCACTTGAGTTCTCAACTCAAATGCTGCAAGTATACTATGTAGCTCATATTTTTTCAACTTATCCAAATCTTTAGCTTCCTCAATAGCAAAAATATTTTCACTAAATCTATTAGGAAGAGATCTTAAAATCTTATCACAAACATCATTTTCAGCAAGCTCAAGACCTAAGTCTTTCATGGAGTTAACAACCTCATCCATACGAAGCATGTAGTCACTAATATTTTCATCATCATTCATCTTGAGTTGTTCAAACATACCTTTGAAGTGTCTCAACTTGGCCTTTCTGACATTTGTATCACCTGTATGAACCACCTACAACTGTTTCCACATTTCACTAGTTGTCTTGCAGTGAATCACTTTGGTGAGATCTGCTTTCTGTAAGCCTTTCAAAATTGCATTCATTGCTTTTGAATTGCTGTGATGTAGGAGCCTTTCTTCTTTAGTATTTGGACCATGTATAGGAATAGTGTACTCATCTTCAATTACTTCCCATACCTCATTACCAAGTGCCATTAGATGAACCTTCATCCTTGCACTCCAAAGACCAAAATCCGACCCATCAAGAATAGGTGCTGCATTGCCACTTGAATAATCCATTGTGTTCTTTAATAGCTTTTCCTTCAAGCTGTTAAACTTTTCGAAGGCACCGACTCTAATACCAATTGAAGAACACAAGCTTATACTAAGAGGGGGATGAATAGTATAAGACCTCTTTTTACTTTTTCCTTTATACTACAAAAACAGTAAAGCAATATACCCAAAGCAATATCAAAACAATGCACAATATCATCCACAAAGTGACACTAATTTTAACGTGGTTCACCCAGAATGGCTGGGCTACGTCCACAAAACTTTTCTCTAAAAGTTATCTCAAATTTCTTTGGGAAACCTTCCCAAATACAATGTTTATGAGCCTCAGCCCAAAGGAGATACCTTCCCCCACTCAAAATTTATGAGCCTCTGCTCAAAGGAGATACCTTCCCCTCTGCTCTAGAAATGATTCCTCAGAAGATCAACTACCTCTACCTTTTTCCAGCATGTGGAACTACTTTCCATCGAAGACCTCCTATCCTCAATGCTTAGCCTAAGAGACCTCTTGCCTTCTATAATCACGTCCACAACAGCTCAACAACCTGTACCAAACACAGTCAATTGGTCTAGTACAAGTCTTCCTCTGTCTGTCAGATCTATCCAACTTTGAACAAATCAATCCTCTACACACAAGCCTTCTCAAAGACTTGCCAAATCTATCCTCAGGTTCTTCTCAAAGAACCAATGCACCTCTGTCCTCAAGCAGCAACATTTCACATTCAACTTTTCCCTTTGTGCTCTCTACGCTCTCTATTCTCTTTGCGCAATCACAGCCGCACCTGATCAAACTTCAACTTTTGCACCTTTGCGCAATCACAACGAAATCATCTTCGCACACTCTGCTTCCTTTGCGATCTTTCACACTTAGAAATTTGATGAAATGCACTCTGCACACTACGATCAAATTTTCCACTCTGCTCTCGACGATCGATCTTCTTGCTCTGTGCACTATCTATGAACGTCTCACTACAATGACTTCAATCACCCCTCAACTCTCCAAACTACCCTCCTTTTATAATAGAATTTTCATGATGAAAACTTTAATCTTAGTCGGCTGTTATAACAAAAACAAACCCTAATCTTCATCGGCTACAAGCCCTAATCTTCGTCGGCTAAAATTTGACTTTGTCGGCTTCACTGCCTCTGTAACTCTTTTGTAGCTTCTGCCATGAAACTACAACATGTCGTGATATCATGACACCTTTGCAACCATACACTTTCTTTTGGCTTTTGTCACGATATCATGACACTTCAGCCTTTGTCAACTTCAACTAAGCTCTTGTCACGATATCGCGACACTTTTGTCTTTTTCAGCATCAACTTTGCTTTTGTCGTGATATCGCGACACTTCTCCCTTCGTCGACCTCCTTTCTGCTTTTGTCATGAAATCACGACACTTCTGCCTCTGTAGACTTCGTCTTCACTTCTATCGTGAAATCGTGACACTTCTGTCTTCATAGCCTTCCTCTCTACTTTTGTCATGAAATCATGACACTTTTGCTTCCTTAGACTTCCTTTTTGTTTTTGTCACGAAATCGTGACACTTTCTCCAACCGAACGCTGCCATCTCGATCTGTCATGAAATCGTGACACTTTTTGCATCTGTTTGCTTTCTCTTCAACCTGTCATGAAATCATGACGCTATCAACTTTCCGTATGCTTTCTTTGCAACCTGTCGTGAAATCGCGACGCTTTCAGCTTTCGTACGTCTTCTTTGCAACTTGTCATGAAATCGTGACGCTTCTCATTTCAGACTCTTCCCTTTGCTGCATGTCGCAAAATCGTGACAGTTCTCACTTCGAGTTCTGTAGCATGTCATGAAATCGTGACACTTTATCTTGCTTCCACTTTGTCTTTTGACTTGTCATGAAATCGCGAAACTTTTTCTCCTTAGTGCTTTTCTTTTCTTCGGGTCACGAAAACCTCGACATGTCACGATATCGCGACACTTTTTCTCCCGAACTCTCTCTCCTGCATTATGTCACGAAATCGTGACACTTTTTCTTTCGGACTCTCTCTCCTGCAACATGTCACAAAATCATGACACTTTTTTGTCCGTTCAACCTTCCTTGCAATATGTCACGAAATCACGACATTTCTGACTCATAACATTCTCTCTCCTCTTTGAGTCACAAAATTGCAACATGTCGTGATATCGCGACACTTTTCCAACTTACTTTCTTTCGAACCTGTCAGCTTTGGGTTTGCAAAAGACCTTTGAAACTGTCATGTCGTAACCTTCATCAAAACAAATTATTTGACATCAAATCAAATTCCTTCAAAAGCTTCTTGACATCAATGACAACTTATACACTTGAGCAAAGGCAATGTACCCAAAGTACCCAAAATTGCCAACATTATTCCTTCTCCTCATCTTGGGAACTCTTAGGATATTACTAGTTGTATCTGTTCCCCTCTTGTTCCTCATAATATTTTTGCCTCTAATTGTCGATCGAAGGTGGTCACTCTCTTTGATGGTCAGTGATATGAGTGTGAATGCTTACTCGCTCATGGTGCATGTCGACTTGCAAAAGAGCCTTCCTGTGCACTTGCTCTCTATGCTCATCCTGAGAATATAGGCCAATCCTAGCCAACCTATCTTCCTACTCTACACACTCCTTCTGTACAAGGATGCGCTCCTTGTGTAAGCACTGCTCATACAAATTTTGTCTAGTAAGCCTCTGCGCTTGAAGATCTTCATCTTCAATGCGCTGCCTCTCTAGGCGAGCATCCTCCAATTGATCTTGGAGGAGTTAGAGTTTTTTTCAGAGGCTAGTCGATATGATATTTTGACCTGGTCAATCATATGAGGCATTTGGTATGCTTGCTCTGTACAAGCAACCTTGTGGGTTCTATACCCATTAAACTGATGTGCTATACCTTTACCTCTATCTATGAAGATGGCATCAGCATCATGTTGTGTCCTGTGTTGCATGCCACCATACATGGATGGTGGACATGAGATATGAGGGAACTTAGAAGCCTCTCCATACTCTCTAGTAGTTCTAATGGTGCTCCCGCTACACTCACTTAGAGCATGAGTGGGCGGAGCCGAAGGCTTGTAGCCTAGCTGCTCTAACACACTACCTAGACCATCTAGCTATCTAGACCTCCACCTCTCATGGGGTGGTGTTCTATTAGCTCCCACATTCAATATATCAATGGTGATCTTGCATGCTATAGTACACGTGGGAGTAT
Source organism: Wollemia nobilis (assembly GCA_028583015.1). NCBI lineage: Eukaryota > Viridiplantae > Streptophyta > Pinopsida > Araucariales > Araucariaceae > Wollemia > Wollemia nobilis. The sequence continues at coordinate 10,632,789 of JAQPPZ010016869.1, read as the reverse complement.
GGGTAGACTTGTGCTCAGCATGGAGCCCGGGTACTTGCCCCTGAATGGGCAAATCTCCATTCCTTCTATACTCAGAAGGTGGGGGTATATTACACCCTATGGACTTAGTGTGAATGGGTACCAATCTGGTCCCTTGCATGACATAATCTTCATCTGATCCTATGAGTGCATGTGCAATGTGGTCTCGGTAATGGCTTTCGAGTGGAGCACCCTCAGGCTGAGAAGCGCAATGCTCTAATCTATGTCTAGCATAATGCACTAATGCTAGTCTATCAGGGGTATGCTCAATGGGATCCCCTTGTGTCGAGTTGTCTCCTCTAATGCTCACTGAATGAGGTTTGGTTTGCTCATGTGGTTGAGGACTAGACACATGCATTTGTGAATCGATTGGGGCTTGGTCATTGGCTTCAGGATTGTGCCTTTATTGACCACCCCGTGTATCCACCATAGTGTACCTAACGTCTAGATGTATCTTTTATTATCCAATGAGGTATACAATGATGCTTATATCAATTTTAAATTTTAAAGTGAGCCTTAGACTGTTTGATGTTGTTTCAAAATGTTTTGTATCAGTATGAGAAACTCTCACGTGTTTTGCAAAATTATTTGATTTTATTCTCATTTTAATTGGCTTTCACCTATATCCTCACACAAGCCAAATATGGTAGTGAAGTCCATACTCAATGAGGTAGCATAGGTACTACCAACACTCACCCAGCACATCATGCATAGTGATACACTCTTCCAAAGATGAGTGTGTGCTATTTTGCATGGATAGGACAGTTCTTGGGTCGGCCTTGGCAATGAGCGAGTCCCAATAATATAATTTCAAATGAGCCAATAAAGTGGTAATGACATCCATTGTTGGTCTCAATCAAATGGGTTGGATGTGAGAGACCAATGCCACTGATGTTTAAATGAAATGTGGTGTGTGTGGTTCATTTTACTTTGCATAAAGAAAAATGCATAAAAGAGCATTCATATGATCATTCCTACATGATATGCACAAAAAAAAAATGAACGTTTCAAATTCAGAAAGGTATGCATGCTCTGTCCTACATGATGTTATGACAATGCAATTACGATGACATGGCCTCTAATTGGGCCTCTGATGAGGCCTAGAAATGCCTCAATCATAGCATGTTTTGAACATTAAAACAACCTAAAAACTCTTATGTTTAATCTGATATGTTAGTTAAATTGATTTAATATGTTGTGTATTAACTGTTTGCATGATCAATGTGTTAGAAATACTATATTCTAATTTTTTATAGTTTTTGCATAGTTTTATGTTACTTTGTCATGACTTGCTAAATGAGAAGTATGCTTAGGTTGATAGCAGCACTTCACTAGTTTTGTTTTGATATGTTTCAAGCATTTGTTTATCTAAATCTAGCAAATAGTGCAAGAAAACTGTTACTATGCAGCAAAAATTGGTTTTCCAATGTAAATTCCAGTCAGCTGCCAATGAATGGCAACACATGGAATTCACACATGGAGAGAGATGAAGGCTATTGCAATATGATCCTGAGAGCTAACCCACCTAAGAAATGCATATGAAATAACTTGAAGATCACACAGTTTTTCATTCTGAAGATCTTTGAAATGAGCAGACATCTTCGGAATGAGAAATACAATCTCTTCAGAATGAGCAGACATCTTCAGAATGAGAAATGTAGTCTCTTTGGAATGAGCCACTTATCTTCGAAATGAGAACAGAAAGTGCTTTTTGACTTGTTGACTAATTTTTGACAATGGAAAAAGGGAAAGAAATATTGAAAATGTTAAGGGAAAATATCTCCCATCTGACTTTGCCATCCTTTTTTACCAAAGCTACCATTTATGAAAAAGATCAATTTTGATCCTCTTCTAGGATAAACCCAGGAAATGTTGCAGCATAATAGGAATAGATCTGTAAGATAGGAATGAGATATTCTTAGTTTATAAGTATATTTTAGGATATCTATAAATATATAGCTCCCGTCCAGGTTGAGCTAAGAATGGTAGGGGAAAATAAGCTAGTATAATAATAAGAAAAGTGATTGTTACAGTCCTGTAACAGGGTTTTTAGCAGCAATACTATAATTATGATCTTGAATCAATAAAGTGCACTATTTTTATTCATGTTTTTGTGAATAAGTGTGAGTAAGATCTAGAGAGAGAGAAAGACTCATACCTTCTTTTGGACAAGGAGGTTGGCCACTTCCAGACCTAGGAGGAGGACTAACAGCAGGTTTTTATTCTGATTTTGTTGTAGCAGAATAAGTTGTAAAACTTGTCATTTTATTTCCTTGTAAAAAACTAAAAGTCTTTGCAATATTAGTTTATTTCATGATTAGGATAATCTTATGATTAATGATAAGTTTTGTTGTAATCTCCATTTTTGGCAAGCTTTCAAATTACTGCAGATTGTCATTTCTAGAATTTACTATTTTTTGCAATTTACTGCATTTTGTGTTTTGATGTCAACCTCTACATGGAATATTGACAACCTTCTATTATAGAGAATTGAAAAGATTTAATTTCCATGTTATAATCAGGTTTCCATTGGTGCAAAAGTAAATAGACTTCCTTTCTACAATCATAATTAGATTTCCAATTCTGCAACTGTAACTAGGGAGTTATTTTTGCAACATAATTAGATTTCATTCTGTAATTGTAATTAGGATTTCATTTTTGTAGTTAGTAATTAGTTTCCATTCCTGCAATTATATTAAAGTTCAATTTATGCAATTTAGAGATAAAAATGTCCTAAATCCCCCACACAATCGATTTCACCAATAAGACCTGTTGCTCCCAAATGACCTAATTTATAGCCCTATTCACTCCTTCCACAAATAGCCTTGTACATTACCTTGGATTGACAAATTCATCAAGAATTAATGATGTGCATAACAACAATGCATCATTTTGGCACCGTTGTTGGGGAATAGTGTTTCTAGAAGGTGACAAAAATCCAATAGCTGTTAATTAGACTGACCTGTGAAAATTTAGGATAAAATCTAAATATAACAGCTAGTTAAAGTAACAACTATTGACCTATAATTTATGTCATTCAAGAGTAAACATGAATGATTAAGCCTAGGGATGAAAAAGGTAGAATTACTCAAAAGGATCCCTGGATTATTCCATTAAGAAGATCTTCATGCCTAAGGGGTGAATCACCTATGTTTGAACTACCAAAAAAATTGAAACAAAAATCACCAGCTTCATTATCATTAGAACATCCTGAGAAAGAAAAATCACCAGCTTCATCATCATTAGAACATCTTGAGAAAGAAAAATCATTAGACTCATCATCAACAGAGGATTTTGGACCTCTTGAGAGTGAAATTTGGATAGGTTTAACTGTTCCTAAGGAACAAGAAACTATGGTAGAGGGAGGCAATCTAGATAGGGATGGCCAACATGGCTATGTCCATAATGAAGGAGATGATCAGGATATGACCCAACCTTCTAAAACATTTGAATATCCTATCCGTTTGAATCCAACACAAAACTCCCCCATGAAAACCATTTCACCTTCAATACTTCCAATCTTTCGAGGTGTTGTATTTGAAGATCCTGATTAGTTTTTGTTCATGTTGTGGCTGATCCACAAAACACCCCAAAATTGGGGACCCACCTTTTTTGCATGCTTTCCAAGAAAACTGCAGTGGCCCAGATGCTCAAAATCAAAGAAAAAAGCAAAATTTCACAAAAGGGAAAAGTTGTCGCGATATCGCGACATGTCGCTCCATCGCGGCCGAAATTGAAAAGTTGTCGCGATATCGCGACATGTCGCTCCATCGCGGCCGAAATTGAAAAGTTGTCACGATATCGCGACATGTCGCTCCGTCACGGCCGAAATTGAAAAGTTGTCACGATATCGCGACATGTTGCTCCGTCGCGGCTAAAAATAAAAGCTGTCGCGATTTCATGACGTGTTGCGCTGTTGCTGCCCAGAAGTGAAAGTTGTCACGATTTCGTGACGTGTTGCACTGTCGCTGCCAAGAAATGAAAGTTGTCGCAATTTCACAACGTGTTGCTTTGTCGCGGCTCAGACAAGAAAAATGTAGAGAAAGAAAGAAATGTCATGATTTCGTGACATGTCGCATTTTTGCGGCTATGAGCAGTAGAATGCATCATGAAGAGAAAATGTCACGATATTGCGATGTGTCATAAAATCGCAATCAAACCAGTCAAACAGGGCAAGGCACTAAAGTTTTCACGATATCGCGACATGTTACGTTTTCATGACCTGAAGCAGCAAGACATGCCAAAGATGAAAAGCATCACGATTTCACGACAGGAAGCAGCAAAGGGGTACGAAGCAGAAAAAACATCACGATATCGCGAAAGGTCATTTTTTCATGGCTCCAAGCAAGGAAATGGTACAGAAGGAAAATATGTCATGATTTCATGACATGTCACATTTTCGCGACCAAATACAGCAAGAGCAGCCCAAAAATAGAAAAGTGTAGCGATTTCACGACGAAAAGCTGGCAAAGTGGTACGGAACAGAAAAGCATCATGATTTCATGACAAAAAGCTGGTAAAGTGGTATGGAACGGAGAAGCGTCACGATTTCATGACAGAAAGCCACAAGACAAATCCAAATGAAAGGTGTCACGATTTTGTGACATGAAGCAGCGAGACAGCCTGAAAGAGAAAAGCATCGTGATTTCATGACAAAAAGCAGCCAAGTGGTACAGAATGAAAAATTATCATGATTTCGTGACAGAAAGCAGAAGATGGTGCAAAAGAAAAAAGTGTCACGATTTCGTGACATGTCGCGTTTTCACTGTGCATGATGGCGAAAAAGGCTGTTGGCCAAAAAACGTCATGATTTTGTGACATGTCTCATTTTTGCTGTGTAGGCAGAGGAACATAGTTGCATGTAGAAAAATGTCATGATATCACGACATGCTATTTTTTGTCATGATTTACAAGGGGGCAGTTACGAAACATGCAGAGAAGCGTGGAACATGTGGCATACATGTGTAAGGGTTACAGAAGCATTACAGTTCACCAAGAATATTAAACGTTTAAGACATCGAACAGAAAGTCAAAGATAACGATGAGAAGGGGAATACGAAATGATGCAATCTGGGAAACAAAATGAACCATCGTGGAAGGAGAAGCAATTTGCCAACAAGTATAAAACGTAGAGGCATAGATTGGTACGAGGGTCGAAAAACCACTATAGGCAGAGTTGCAGAGCCAAAGGCCATAAGCCATTCTGGGCCTGCTTTTGTGGTGTTTTTCTTCCACTTTGTCTGGATATTTCCTTTACATTGGACTAGGTAGGAAACTGTTGTAAGCAGATTTGTAGTGCTGAAGGCTAGAGGGCCATTTTGGGCCTGCTTTGAGGCTGTTTTCTTCCATAGACTAGGTTTGGGAAACCAGAGCTTCTGTTGTTGTAAACTGACATATTTTAAATACAGAAAATACAAAGAGTTTGCATCTCATTGACAAGAAAGAAGGAGTCATTTTCTGCATGCAATATTTAATGTTTTATTTTCCCCTTTCAGATTTCTAGGCTTATAGGTGAAGTTTAATGCAAGTGCTCTTGGTTGCTTCATGCGAATGTCTAAATCTGAAATCACAGTAAAAACCCTAGAAACCAGCACCTAGCTTATCTGGATTGTGCATGTTTGCAGGTTCAATAGGTTAGGTTGTATGCAGAAAACCTCATATCTTCGGTTTTTTCAAGTAGGATCGTAGCACTCTAAATGCATTTTAATTTCAGTTTCTACATTTCATTTTTTTTATTTTTTGCTTTTTATATTTTTCCAGAGGCTTTAACTTTCAAGGCATTAAAATAAATATCTAAAAAATATCAAAATCTAAAAAGCAATGAACAATCACTAAAGTCTCATGGTGAAATAAACCATAGTGCCCCTTGTTAATAGTTACTTGCAATCACTAAGGTGTTCCAAGCATTTAAATTGAATATCTTTATTTAAGATTATTGATACACATATACCAAATGCTAACATAGCGGAACCTTGGAGAAATTGTTTCTTTGCAAGAGAGGATTTAGAACCCAAATCCTATCGGAGAGTGTGTTTTCACAAGTGGGTGAAAATACCACTCAACAGTTTGAATTCAAAGTAGTGTGTCAAACCTATGACTATGTAAATGACAATAAAAAACTTAAGGTTTTTCCCTCAACACTCAAGGACTCAGCATTACATTGGTTCATGAGCTTAGAGCCAAATTCCATCCGAACCTGGGATCAAATGGAAACTGTGTTTTTAGAAAAATATCAGGAGTATTGCCATGTAAGGAACAGGAAAGATGAGTTACTCAGGATTAAGCAGGAAGATGATGAAACATTAGAAGACTATCTTGATAGGTTCTCATTTGTTCAAAGGAGATGTGGACTTGTAAAACCTGAGTTATGTAAAACCATCTTTTTGAGAGGATTACAAGATGAATCCAGAGAAGTATTGGATTTTATGGGAAAAGAGGATGTAAATACTCTCAGTAATAAGGAAATTGTGGGTCTCTGCAGGAATTACTCTTGCACTAAGCAGGGAAGAAGAAAAAAAAGTACAAATGGCATTGATGTGAAGGACCTAATAGAGGAACTTGCAAATTTTAAAACTGATATTCTGGTGCAATTGAACACAACTTTAGGAGAAATATCTACAAAAGAAAAAACCATAGAACCTTTGGCAATTTATTTCCCAAGATGTAGAAATAAACATGCTTTGCAGGAGTGTCCTTTGAATAAAACATCTATCTCAGCCATTTGTAGTATTTATTCGAAGAAACATTTGACTGATAAATTCCACCTGCTACCACAACTCAAAACTATGTTAGAAATTCAAACTGAGGAACTCAACTATGTTGGACCAAAATAGGGGGAAATTTCTCTTAGAACCAAAATCCCCCTCGTTTTCCTACAAATTGGGGGCATAATCCTTGGACTATGCCTTGGGGACAATCAGAACCACCCCAACGTCCTTGGAATTATTCTCAATAGAAAAATTCCCAAGAATGGCCAAAAATAATATGGAGTAATCTAGCCTGGAATAAGAATTAGAATAACCCATCATGGAATCAAAACAACCCACCCTCGAATCAGAATCATAATAATCCACATTGGATGCAAAATCAACCATAGTGGAGTCAACATCCTATCCAAGGCAGCAAAGAAATCAAGGTAAAATTCAGAATTTGCTGCCTACACCTAATCAAAATTTTCAAGAAAAATAGAACCAACCACATCAAACACAAAAAGTGAAATAGCCTCAACTTCCAGCTCAACCAGTCACTAGTCCAAACAATATGGGATAGGCATCCCCTGTCTATGTGGCTGAAGCTAAAGAAAATGTTGAAATAACTATTGTTGATTGTAGTAACATCCAAATTCGTTCAGGAAAATTTGTACCTAAAATTAAGGAAAATGAAAAGCAAGAACCTTTGGAACCAGTTAGAGTTAAACCAACAATAGAGAAATAAGAAGAAAAAATAGAACCACAGGAAGAACAATTACCTTCATCAAGGATAATTCCATATCCTGAAATATTCAATACCACAATAGAAAATTTTGAGTCAGACCTGGTCAAGGAACTTAGAAAGTTAACTATATCATTGCCCTTATTGCAAGCCATTAAGGATATACCAGTGATTAAAAGTACTATCCGATATTTGTGCATTAGAAGAGCAGGAAGAAAAAAGAAAGCATTTCCCAAGACTATTCAGGTTGAAGGAAAGATAGCTAATCTCTTGTCCGAAAAACTAGTACCTCCAAAGTATAGTGACCCAGGGAGTCCAGTTATCATAGTTACCATAGGCTCAAGTACCAATATCAAATGTCTTAGTAGATCTAGGAGCTGCAATAAATGTCATGACCAAGGATATAATGGAACAATTATAGCTCAAACATCTCAGTCCCACATTTATAGTTTTAGAAATGGCTGATAGGTCAGTTGCAAAACCTGAAGGTATCATTGAAGATGTCCCTATAGAAGTCTCTTCTTGGGAATTCCCTATAGATTTTTTGGTTTTATAGCCAAGAAATTTAGCACATGGATATCCCATCATTCTAGGAAGACCTTGGCTTACAACTACAACAACCTTCATAGACTGTAGATCTAGAAAAATGACCATTTCAAATGGTATTGATCTAAAATAGATCTCTATGTATCCTCCTGCAAGACCCTCCAACAAATTTTTAGGTCAATTATGGTTTCCTGACTCAGATGAAGAACCAGAAGAGGTTATTTCCACACTAGCCACCTTGGTAGTAAGGGAACACACAGAAGACCTCCATGACATAGAAACTTTAGAGAATGAAACTATCCTAATGAATGTTCTGCATGAACAAGGGTTAGAAGAGGAAGCATTAAATATCCATCAGTTGTTAGGGAATGAGGAGAACCAAAATTCTAAAGGTGAGCCATCTATACTATCACAAGAAACATCAGTTTCACTACCACATGGGTGGCACCATCACCTGATTTTCCCTTCTCATTGTTCCATACAAGATATGCTTCCATTAGAAATCAATGAAACATAAACTTCTTATTTCCTCCCATATCATCATTGCCCTCTTAACTCCCTAATCACCAAGTATGAAGAAGTGAATTCAGTCCTTCCAAATACAAAACAAATAGAAGTCCAGCCAGGCAAATTACTGAACATTAACAACTGGCTCACTAGGGAAGAGGAAGAAAAATTGATAACTGTTTTGTAGAAGCATGTTCATGCTTTTGCTTGGGACTACAAGGATATGTCAGGAATTCACCCTGATATATGCACCCACAAGATTTATACTGAAGAAGTCAAGCCAATAAGACAACCCCAGAGAAGACTGAATCCTGCCTTGAGGGATATTGTAAAGGAAGAAATTGAAAAACTTCTGGAGGTAGGATTCATTTACCCAATTTCTGATAGCCAATGGGTCTCTCCATTGGTTATAGTTCCTAAGAAAAATGGAAAAATGAGAGTATGTGTAGACTATAGAGAGCTGAACAAAGTGACATACAAAGACCATTTTCCATTACCTTTCATAGATCAGGTGTTAGATACCCTTGCTAGAAAGAAATACTTTTGTTTTCTTGATGGATTTAGTGGGTATAATCAAATTCAGGTTGCACTTGAAGATCAAGAGAAAACAACCTTTACCTGTCCATGGGGAACATTTGCCTATAGGGTTTTACCTTTTGGTTTGTGTAATGCCCCAACAACATTTCAGCGAGTGGTCTTAGCAATTTTTTTTTATCTGACTACCAACAGTGTTGAGATATACATGGATGATTTCACAGTATGTGGACAGACTTTTGACTTTACATTAGAAAACCTTGACAAGAGTTTTAACTCATTGTGAAACATACCAGTTATCCTTGAATCCAGACAAATGTTTTATGATGATGGAGGAAGGAATAGTTCTTGGTCATAACATCTCTCTTCAAGGGATCCAAGTTGATCCAAAGAAGGTGGAAATTATCAAGAATCTTCTTCCTCCTAAAACTCAAACTGATGTCAGAAGCTTCCTAGGACACATTGGTTTTTACCATAGGTTTATTCCCAGCTTTAGCACAATAGCCAATCCCATGTTTGCCCTATTGACTAAAGATTCTGAATTCTCCTAGACTGCAAGGTGTCAGGAATCATTTGAAGCTCTGAAAGAGAAATTAGTAACTCCACCTATGTTAAGAGGACCTAATTGGACATTACCATTTCACATACAGGCTGATGCTTCCAATACTGCAATTGGAGCAGCATTAGGACAAATTGACAATGGTGAACACTATGCCATCTACTACATTAGCAAGAATTTGATAGGAGCTGAGAAAAATTATACCACAACTGAGAAGGAATTCTTGGCAGTAATTTATGCCATCAACAAATTTAGGCATTACATCACAAGTTATCAAATATTCATTCACACAGATCACACAACCATTAAGTATTTGATGAATAAGCCTATGGTAAGTGCAAGAATTATTCGTTGGTTACTGTTGTTGCAAGAATTTGATATCACAATAATCAACAAACCAGGAAAAGCTAATGTTGTAGCAGATTTCTTGTCCAGGTTGCAGAACACAGAGGAAGGGGAATTAGTTGAGGACACTTTTCCTGATGAAAAATTATTTGCTATATCTGTCCAATCACCTTGGTTTGCGGATATAGCCAATTACTTGGTCACAGGGAAAGTTCCTCCACATTTCACTTCAAAACAAAAAAAATAATTGATCAAACAGAGTTCTTCCTTTGAGTGGATTAAGGGTATACTTTTTAAGTGCAGTCCTGACCATGTGTTACGCAGGTGCATCCGAAAGGATGAGGTATATGATATCCTTAGGGCTTGTCATGATGAACCCTCGGTGGACACTATTCTGTAAAAAGCACAATTAGAAAAATTTTAGGGACAGGATATTATTGGCCATCTCTTCACAAGGATGTGAAAAAGTACATCAGGCATTGTGATGCATGCCAAAGAATGGGGAAACCCACTCATACAAATGAAATGCCACTACAACCTCAATTGGTTTTAGAGCCATTTGAGAGGTGGGGGCTTGATTTTGTAGGACCTATTGATCCACCTTCTCAAGGAAAGGTGCATATTCTAGTATGCACTGATTACCTGACAAAGTGGGTAGAGGTGCGTGCTTTCAAACATGCTCGTGAAGAGAAGGTCACCGATTTCTTGTATACTCAAATTTTTTAGAGATTTGGAGCTCCACGGTCTATCACCACAGACCAAGGACCCCAATTTGCATCTAAAGTCATTGAGGCTTTTACAGAATTATATGAAATCAAACATAGGAAATCATCACCTTACCACCCACAAGCAAATGGCCAGGTTGAAGTAACAAATAGGGAACTGGAATGAATCTTGACAAAAATAGTAGCTTTTCATAGGAGAAACTGGCTAGATAAATTACCTGAAGCAGTTTGGGCTTACAATACTGCTTGGAAATCCACTACTGGATTCACACCTTATGAACTAGTTTTTGGTAAAAATCCCCTCCTACCTATTGAATTTGAGCTACTAACATTACGCACAACATTGGAAATTGGGATTGAATTGTCACAGGCATAGACGGACAGGATTCTGTAGCTGAATGCATTGGATGAACTTCGGTTGGATGCTCTGCACCAAACTAAAGTAATTCAAGAGTAGAGGAAGTTATGGCATGACAGTCACATTCAACAGAGGAAATTTTAGCAAGGAGATTGGGCTTTGCTATTTGATTCTTGCTATGAGGACTTCCTTGGAAAGCTGAGAACTAGATGGCTTGGACCTTACCAGATTGAAGAGGTATTTGACAATGGAGCAGCTCGTCTATCTCCTATTGATGGGTCACGGAGAAAGTTGGTAGTGAATGGACATCGCCTCAGGGTGTACCATACACCTCTGACTAAAGAGGAATTCTTGCAACAGCTTGAAATTTTGGATGCACAACAGGTGGAAGAGATTCCCTCTTCCACTTCAATAAAATCAACATGATCATGGATTTCAAGAAAAGCAAAAAAATAAAAATAAAAATAAAAAAAAGCAAAAAACAAAAAGATGAATAAATTTTGATTGTGAATTCCTTCATGGGCATGATTTCAGGGAAATCATGAATTCCTTCACAGGCATAATCAGAATAAAAAAAAAAAGAGAGAGAAAAGGAGAGGTAAAAAAAAAGAGAAAAAAAAAAATAGAGAGAAAAATGAATAGCTCAGCAGTGAAAACCTTTCCTAAGGCACTACTGAGTTGGTATGCATGAAAACCAGTTTTCTGGCATGCATAACCTTGAAAATTTCTAAATCATCATTGTACAAATTCACCAACTGCACTTGTTTTGAAATATTGCAGAAAATCTCAACAGAAGCAGTCATTCTTCAAAACTTGCATTAACTTGTTTTAATCAGGTATATATTTCTTACATTTCTTCATTGTAAATGATTGGTATGTAGTATATAACAATTAACCATTAGCATAAAAGGTATCCATAAGAGTTTGCATACTTGAAACATGTTTTGAGAAGGAGAATATTGGTTTCTGCCTAATCTTCGGAATGAGAATGCCAAAAATAGTGTCTGCTATCTTCTTCAGATTAATTGTTGTATTGTCTTCGAATTGAAATTGTCTTCGGAATGACAATAGAATGAATGTTGCACTTTGTCTTCGGAATGAAGCTTTGTCTTCGAAATGAGGATTTGTCTTCGAAATGAAGCTTTGTCTTCGAAATGAGGATTTGCCTTCGCAATGAAGCATGATCTTTGGAATGAGGACTTGTCTTCGGAATGAAACTTTGTCTTCGGAATGAGGATTTGCCTTCGCAATGAAGCATGATCTTCGGAATGAGGACTTGTCTTCGAAATGAAATTTTATCTACGAAATGAGGAATTGTTTTTGCAATAAATCATAATCTTCGGAATGAACATTCAACATGATATTTCCACGTGGCATCCAAGGAGGGGAAAATATACGATCAAGTAAAATTCTTTGACTGCATATGATAAATGACACGTGTCAGTTGAGATGTGATTTGTCTTATCTTGCACCCATTAAGGAAGTACCAGAATCATGGGAACGTGACCAACAACATGCCACCATTATTCGATGCTGATAATCATGCACGTGAAAATCTATGGGTGAAACAGAGGAACTAAAACCAAGTGAGGTGGATCTGATGACAAGGACATCTGCGCAATCATTAACGGATAGGTGTTCGGAGAAAAAATAGAAATGCATGCCACCCTTCCTTCTGAAGACATATTTTCTAACGCAAAATGATTATGAGGTACAATGTCGATATTGTAGTTCATTCCAAAGAAGAAAAATAGGGAAATTGAAAACCTGAAAAACAAACCCTGCAAGTCTGCAAAAACTAGAAAACAACGATCCAACGGAAGAGTAGCAGCAGAAGTGAGCAGTTTTTAACATACCAAAATAGGAAAATGGGACGAAAGACAAATATGGAACCAGCAGATACCACCCACCTTCGAGAAAATCTAGAAGTGCTGCAAATTTTTGAAGATGGAGGGCTTATGCCATTTTTGGACAAATTTAATGGGTCCTCTAAAGATTTGGCCGGCATGTTCACTCACACATTCAGAAATAACCGGGCACACATTAACGACATGAAAATTGAGGTAACCCCTAAAGTTTTAAGTCAAATTACTGAGCTTCCATTAGAGGGTCTTCAAATTTCTAGATCTGGCAAAAATACACTGGCAAATGTAGTTAGTCAATTTCTGGAAGAAAATGATAGGGAGCCAAAATACTTAATACACAACAACACATGCAAGGGGGTAAAAAGGGCCAGCCTACAAGAACCCTGGGATGAAGTGGCCACATGGGTAGTAAAATTTTTAACCTATGAAGGGCAATATGTACTTTTATCAGGGCATCATCTCAAAATTTTGAACCACCTAAGACATGGTAGGCAACAACCAGAAGTTAGGGTAAATCTTCCCCCGTATCTGCACCAGGAGTTGAAAAATATGGCAAAACGATATCAGGAAGGAAAAGGGAGCCCTCGCCACCATGGTCTTATTAAATTAGTCTGCCAACATCATTTTAGAGGAAACCCTAGAAGCTTTGATAGGTTTTATTCTACTCTAAATGATGTAGTTTTTGGAAACGAGGATGAGGAGGAAGAAGAAACAGATGTTGCCATAGATGTTGTTGCAGAAGAAGAAATAGATACTATCATAGATGCTGTTGTAGAGGAGGAAACACACCCAGTAGAAGCAACAGAGCACCTTTCTCCAGAACCTTCAACCTCACAAGCTAAGAAACAAAAGAAGAGAGGGCCTGGAACCGGCAGTCAAAAAGAAAAATAGAAGAAAGTTCATTTTTTTGAAGATGTTACTGATCTATCAGAATAGGGGAGTGAAGTGCCTAGAAAAATAGGAGAAGAGACAACAAGGGAAACATAAGCACTCCCACTAGAATCTGAAACTGTCCCCACAACCCCTGTTGTCACCAGAAAATAGAGCAAAAAGAAAAAATTTGCATCAGGAACTAGGAGGTCTACAAGACTCCACTTGAGAGAAATAGCAGAATAGGTGATAGAAGAAGAAGGTGGACAAGGTAGTCTAGATGTTACAGAAGTGCAACCAGCCCCTGAATATTTTTCAGAATTCCCTGAATAGATAATTGAGGAAGAGACTAGGCAAGACAGTTTTGAAGTTGCTATAGTTCAACAGGCCACAGAAAATGTAGATGCAATCATAGATAGTTTCATGGAACCTCCTGAACAAGAGCAGACAGCTGAAGCAGAAGATGAGATAGTTGTTGAGCAGCCAACTATAGATGATTTATCTACATCAAATTCTGAATCAGAAATAGAGGAGGTAGACATCACAGAATAGCTAAGAGCAGCAAAAAGTGTTGTCAAAACACAAACTAAATGGATTGAAGAAAAAGAAAATATCATTGAAATGCAGGAAAAGAAGATTGCAGAATTACAGCAGGAAGTGGCAGAATTGAGGAAGAGGCTGTCACAGTCTGAAGAACAACCAACTGTATCTATTGATGAGGATGATTTGGCTCAATTACTTATGGATTTATCTAGGGCAGATGACTCTTTTGAGGCAGACATAGGTGCTCATTCTGAAGCAATGCCCTTTCATTCTGAAGAAGTGCCCTTCCATTCTGAAGCATTGCCTTCTCATTCCGAAGATGCTCCAGAATTGATAAAGAGCATAGAAAAGAATATTGGAGATGAGTCACAATAGGAAACACCAGCACAGGAGCAGTTTAAACAACAACATGAAATTGTTCAAGTAAGTACTCCTTCAAATGAGATTTTTGTATTTCAAACTATTACACCTTCAATAAAAGTAGAGGATAAGGGGGTACAAGTGGAATTGTTGTCTGATGACCAACCAGTGGAAATAGCAAAAAATGGGGTACAAGTAGAATTGTTGTTTGATGACCAACCAGTGGAAGTAGCAGAAAAAGGGATTCAGGTAGATCTGCTACCCAGATTTCCACCTATAGTTAGACCACCCAATATTGTATCCCTAGAGCAATATAATATAGACATAGCTAGTTGGGTGATCAGATATGAGAAACTTGCCACTAAGGTTGAAAAATTCAAATTGGAAGGTAAACAGTTAGAAGCAAAAGAAACAGAAATCAAGGCATTGAATGAAAAAGTGATTGATTTATGTCAGATTGCTGAGTTTTTGGTCCAATTCAGACGGTCGGCCAGATTTTACAGTCTCATTCTGAAGGAGAAATATCTCATATGGCAGGTCATGAGGATTAGCTCAGGTCTCCCATACAAATTGGACACGACTATAGATTTCTTAGAAGCCTATTTTGACAGCCCTGTAGAATAGAAAAACCTCTTATGTGAATTATTTTTACACAGCTTCTTTATTCTAGAAGAGGTAGAGTTTCACCCTCAAATTTACATAGGATATGTTCAACTGAGAGCATTCATGTCCACTTTACAAAATTAGTTTTACTGGGATCAGGAGAAAAGGTAAAATAAAGAAATTGAATTAAGAGCTGAATTGTTAGTCAGAGTATTTCAGCCAAATCATCCAATTATCACCAGACAACATTTCACCATGATGAACAGGGAAGATGTAAAAAGGATGTACTTGAGCAATTTGAGGGACTGTGTGACCAAATTCTAGAATTTTTGTAATGACAATTTTGTTCTAGCATTATCAATTTGCAGAAACAGATGGGTAGAACTTTCCATTTCTTTACAAAAAAGGGAACCCATCTCCCCCATTAACCTAGAATGGTCCAGAAGAAGGGTAGAAGGAGTGATACAACTGATTGAAATCATGCAACATCACTGGATAGGTCTCAGATTTAGGCCTCCAACCATCATTTCTCCAGTTCCCTTCTATTTTGAAGAAGATTCTCAACCTGATGATCAGTTTGAAGAATGGCTCAAAAACCTTCAAGAGAATAGGGGATATTATATAGGCACCAAATTGTTCTATAGATCATGGAATTTGAATATGGATATATGTGATTCCATAGCCCAATAGAATGCATGAGGACATGCATTAATATAAGTTGGGGGGAAAATGATGAGGCCTAGAAATGCCTCAATCATAGCATGTTTTGAACATTGAAACTGCCTAAAAACTCTTATGTTTAATCTGATATGCTAGTTAAGTTGATTTAATATGTTGTGTATTAAATTTTTGCATGATCAATGTGTTAGAAATACTATATTCTGATTTTTTATAGTTTTTGCATAGTTTTATGTTACTTTGTCATGACTTGCTAAATGAGAAGTATGCTTAGGTTGATAGCAACACTTCACTAGTCTTGTTTTGATATGTTTCAAGCATTTGTTTATCTAAATCTAGCAAATAGTGCAAGCAAACTATTACTGTGCAGTAGAAACTAGTTTTCCAATGTAAATTCCAGCCAGCTGCCAATGAATGGCAAGGCATGGAATTCACACATGGAGAGAGATGAAGGCTATTGCAATCTGATCCTGAGAGCTAACCCACCTGAGAAATGCAGATGAAATCACTTGAAGAGCACACAGTTGTTCATTCCGAAGATCTTCGGAATGAGCAGACATCTTCGGAATGAGAAATACAGTCTCTTCGAAATGAGCGGACATCTTCGGAATGAGAAATGCAGTCTCTTCAGAATGAGCCACTTATCTTCGAAATGAGAACAAAAAGTGCTTTTTGACTTGTTGACTAATTTTTGATGATGGAAAAAGGGAAAGAAATATTGAAAAGGTTAAGGGAAAATATCTCCCATCTGACTTTGTCGTCCTTGCCGACCAAAGCCACCATTTATGGAAAAGATCAATTTTGATCCTCTTCTAGGATAAACCCAGGAAATGCTGCAACATAATAGGAATAGATCTGTAAGATAGGAATGAGATATTCTCAGTTTGTAAGTAGATTTTAGGATATCTATAAATATATAGCTCCCATCCAGGTTGAGCTAAGAAGAATGGTAGGGGAAAATAAGCAAGTAGTATAATAATAAGAAAAGTGACTATTACAGTCCTGTAACAGGGTTTTTAGTAGCAATACTGTAATCATGTTCTTGAATCAATAAAGTGCACTATTTTTATTCATGTTGTTGTGAATGAGTGTGAGTAAGATCTAGAGAGAGAGAAAGACTCATACCTTCTTCTAGACAAGGAGGTTGGCCACTTCCAGACCTAGGAGGAGGACTAACAACAGGTTTTTATTCTGATTTTGCTACAGCAAAATAAGTTGTAAAACTTGTCATTTCATTTCCTTGTAAACAGCTAACAGTATTTGCAATCTTAGTTTATTTCATGATTAGGATAATCTTGTGATTAATGATAAGTTTGGTTGTAATCTCCATTTTCAGCAAGCTTTCAAATTACTGTAGATTGTCATTTCCAGAATTTACTATTTTTTGCAATTTATTGCATTTTGTGTTTTGTTGTCAACCCCTACATAGAAGATTGACAACCTTCTATTACAGAGCATTGACAGGATTTAATTTCCATGTTATAATCAGGTTTCCATTGCTGCAAAAGTAAATAGACTTCCTTTCTGCAATCATAATTAGATTTCTAATTCTGCAACTGTAACTAGGGAGTTATTTCTGCAACATAATTAGATTTCATTCTATAATTGTAATTAGGATTTCATTTCTACAGTTAGTAATTAGTTTCCATTCCTGCAATTAGATTAAAGTTCAATTTATGCAATTTAGAGATAAAAATGTCCTAAATCCCCCACACAATCGGTTTCACCAATAAGACCTGTTGCTCCCAAATGACCTAAGTTATAGCCCTGTTCACTCCTTCCGCAAATAGCCTTGTACACTGCCCTGGATTGACAAATTCATTGAGAATTAATGATGTGCATAACGACAACGCATCGGCCTCCAACATGCAAATGACCACTTAATTTTTATCAAGGTCACTATATTCTAGGGTGGACTGCAATCAGAGATCCGTTGTTCCTAGCAGTGCCTTTCTAATGGAAAGAATGTGAAAGCAAACTAGGACTATTAATTCACCCTCTTTCTTTAATGTACCTAATTTGTAATCGATTTAATGCTTACTATAAAAACACAAAGAAGAATATACAAAATAGAGAATAAAAATAGAGCCTACCTTAGCTCCTTATCTGATACCAAGTGGTTTCTCTGCTGTCTGTTGCTTCTGTTGTAAATCGTAGCTCTAGTCTACGAGCTACAGTGTGAACCATGGGTGAAAGATGTGGGCCAAAAAATAACCTTAGTTGTTAGTTGTGATTAGCACCTAAGATAAGAAAATTCAAAGAATGTCAGTACTTAGGGGCTACAAATGCGGAGTGCCACCGTGATCACCATCTGACTTAACCAAAAAGCATGCACCTATCTACTGTATTAGTCTATAGTCATCATAAAAGTGTAAAAGATTGACACATTGCATAAATTCAAAAAAATAATATTTCTTGTATTGATTATGGATGAATATATGTTACAAATATATCCCTCTTAGGGTCACTTGAATTATTATACAATCTATACAATTGCCAATACCCTCAATAGCATAGGCGTATTAATATTTCCCTTTGACTAGTCATAAACTACCTTGGGGTGGAGTTGACCACCTTCTTCGTGATGTGGAAGGATTATGACATAGAATCCTCTTGTACCTATATTCCTACGATAAAGAAACAACAACGCACGATCAAAAATATAGATAGCCTCTCATGATGAGGTATTTTAAGGAAATATACATGATAATGCCATTAAACTAATAATCAAGAAAACATAAAGAAAACCTTTGCACTATGCTAATTGAATCAAGATTTGTAATATAGCATAAAGGAGATCGTTAGACAAATAACGCATGGATTAGATAACAAAATAGAAGAATAGAGGTGCATAAAAGATCGACAAATGTCCTAATTAATGCAAAGCATAAACTATCTATTCTAAGCTAATTCTTACTGTCAAAATTCTTCTAAACTGTAATTAAAACTACAAAATGATTAATCTACCCTATTTAATTGGGAAAAAATAAAAAGAGTAAGGTGATCTGTCACCTATTGCAAACCATAGCTTTGATGAGTGGTCTATACTGTGAACCATGACTAAAAGTCGTGGTTTGACCTCTAATAGGTTTACCATCAAAATTAGGGGTAGTGGGCTTGATCTCCTTGTCCAAATTGATGTTCAAGGGTTGCCTTTGTTGTCCTTAGACTAATTTGGCAGTCAATTCGATGTGAAGGGCCTTCATTTTCCTAGATTTGTGTTTCTTGATCCTCCTAGGCTCCTAGGGCTTCCATGGCAAACTGATCATTGTATGAATAGCAAAGTAGCCTTCGAATGCATAAATTTAGTATGCAATCCGATAGGGCTTCGCTGCTCGCTTGATCACTTCACACTCACTCGATAATTCATCAACGCTTCGCTATACAAATCATCTATTATTTCTTCCTCTTTTCTCCCTATTTTGGAGGGGGTATTTATAGCATATCCCTAGGGCTAGGGGTGGCTTCATAGAGAAGCCAATACCAATAAGGGTGGTTAGGATAGTTGGGATGGAGGCCTCTAGAATATTTTGTCCTTCAACTGCCTTCTTCTAGATCTTTTGGTCGTTCCAACCAATTTGGCTTGGATGTAAGGCCTAACTAAACTTCAATTAAGTTCGCAGGTCATAGTTGCGGTCCAGACTATAGACCGTAGGTGTCAACTATTGTTTAGAATGGAGACCATAGGTTTGGGCTACGGTTCATATTGATTAGGCCAAAATGACTAAATTGAGTGGTTAGAACCACTGCTCTATCTTGGAGTCTTTCCAAGATCCTCCATATGGTATTGTAGCATGTCCATATGAGTAGTCACCCTCGACATGACGCATTTTAGGTGTCTACAAATTCCAAGTAGGAGATCTTATTTTTAAAGAGAATCAATAAAAACCAATGCTTTATCGCACCTTCATGATAAATTTACATCTAATTGGTTAGGTCCATACATTTTTATTCAAAAAGTGGGCAATGATACTTATAGGCTTGCCAATCTAGAGGGAGTAGAGGAGCCTAAACCACTTAATGTTATACACTTGGGAGAATTCTATGCATAATGTGACTTATATAGATGTATATATACATGGATATTACACAAAAACAAACATTGCATTGCACACATTTCATTTCAAAATTGTATTTCACATATAGAATTTCACATGTTACATTCACACCATCATTTTTACACATTACATTTCATATTAGGGATCATTTATTCAGTTTAGATATTAATTGGTCTAATAAAGTTATGTTGCCTTAATCAGAGGCACCTTCAACAATCATCCATTCCATTGCATCACTCCATAAATCCAAATTATCATTAGCAAAGTCACATTGCCATAAATCCCTAGGTGTTTTCGGTCACTTAGCCACTCCTAGTATTAACCTCCAAATACATGTTGAGTTTTTTCTAGGACCAAGACATAATTTTCACTAAGAATATCTTGAGTTATGGTAATTTACTCTAACATTATTGAAACAAACACAATTTCATATCTTAAAAACATCTTGTGTCAAAGAGGGATAACACCATCCTTGGTTTGAACCTCGAAGTGAAAAGGGTATTCCTTGCTTATCCCATCATGCAACATAGTCCACAAAAATAGTGGTTTTCACCCCTATCATAATGTCAAAATAAAATAAAGAGTAGGGAAAAATCCCTTAAAACTATATTTTACACATCACACACCATTGATCATTGGGTTGTAAGGATCGTACTACATTTCTAGTTAGACAATTAAGTAGTCATCCCAAAAACTTAAGAGATCAAATCCTTGGACTATGGATTTTGCCTCCATTGGAGCTATAGACTCTTGACTGGTAGTGGAGTACACTCATGCATGGCAACATGTATTTTTTAAAGAGACCGCTAATGGTACATAAGGCCAAGCTAGCTTCTTTATCTCATCCATAACAGGTCACACCCAATTTACTCAAGATGATTTAATGAACTCACTTGTACACACATTGGTTCTTGATTACCTTGAGTCATTACCATGCTCATGATTCGATAAATGAATTCACTGCACACACATTTTGTCCTAGAAGAATTAGGTAGTATTTAGTAAGTTTTTTTGATATCACTAGTATGTATGAGTCTCTACAAAACAGTCATTTTTTCGTATCAACATCCATATATTCTTCCATATCAACATCCATATATTATTCTATGTCAACATCCATGTCATTTCATGAGTCTTTTGACCCCACCTGCCACTAGTTTAGTGTCCCTGATTAAAAAACAATGCTAAAACATGGCCAAGAAAAGATCTAAACTATGAATGATCAGTAGAACATCTGCATACACTTGCATTAATCATCCATATAAACTTACATTCATACACATTCCATATGCATTAATCATCCATATACACATGCATCTACACAAAAACATAACACAAAAGTAAAATCCATGTATATATAAATATCACATGTACAATGAAATCCAAAGGCTATATACAATGGAGCACCAAGGCTCATATACAAAAATTGCATCTAAGCACTAAGCTAACACCTATAAGAGGACCCCTGTGACCTTGAAGGAGTCATAGACCTAGAACTATGCCTAGACTCACTAGGTCTAGCAGACCTAGATATGGATGAGGAGGGTGGTTTTGGAAGCCCAATATCATGCTCCATCAATTGATTCTATAATAATAGGATATATCCATCCTAGGCCTGAAGGTAATGCACATCATATCTTTACCTATGATGCCCCTCTAGTAGCTCTACCTGGAGCCTCATGATCATTTCCTTATATCTACCTATTTTCGATCATACCTCTAGCTCTCTCTACTATCAAACTATCTCTACCTCCTACGTTACCTCCCTCTCTTGTAGTCGAGCTATCTATGTATCCTGAGTAGCTATCATAGTATATTACTCTGGTACCAAATTCTCCAACCTCACTTGATCAGCCTCACCCTAACAAGGAGGCTCATCCAAAATCTTCTCCCTATCCTCCATGCCATCTCCACCATCTCCATATCCTCCAACCTTTGGAACTCGCTCTGCTATCCTCATAGTATACTTTATTTTACTACTAGATTGAAGATATCTATGACATATAATAGCCTCATCTACCACCTCCATCTTGATCTTAGTCTTGTACCCATAACCATCCACTTCATCCACTATCAAACTCAGTATCCATGGTGGTTGAGTAGCAAACCATGCATCATTCTCCTTCATAGTCCTCACATCATCCACATCAGGAAGATCTATCTCCTCATCATCCTCAAGTATGGTCTTTCATGCCTCAGTACGTGATACACCTGTCTCATCCTAATACCTCCTGTAGAGCATCAATTCCTCAAGAATCCTTTGCCTCAACCTAAATAATCATAGCACCCATGATAAATGGACTAGATCCACCTCCTTTGTGTGCCTCCCAACTATCCATATAGCCTGTTGCACTCATCGTAGATTCTCCCCATAACCTATACAAATGGAACCTCACCATAGACTCCATACCACCTGAGTCACTATCAACCCAACCCACAAATCCTTGTACCACTAATTGGTCTAAGCAGGATGAATCGGTTGCACCTCCTCTACCACTGGCCACGTCATCTCATAAGGCTACTCTCTATCTCATCCCCTAATTGGTAAACCCATAGGTTAAGCCATATTGAAGTGCTCCAAACCCTATAATTATAGTAGCAAACTACAACCTAGTCCTTAGAACTTTCACCTCCTCACTTCATACAACTCCTAGTATAACTACGCTAATAAAGCAAAAGCCCATGCATACACCTAAGGTGTAGTGATCATATCACACACCAACCTGATAATATTCAAAGGGAACCAACAACTAGTACTATTTTAGGCCACTATTTTGGCCAACACGAACATCACCAATGTAGGTAGGGCATCCAACTTCTTATCCACATATATGTACAAGTAGGTAATCCATCCCCTAGTCACCTCCACATCCTCCTATCTATATATGAACATGTGGCTCAACTCATGCTTCTTATCGTATCCAACCTCAACATGTAAGTCCTCCACCAGTAACTTGAGGATGTGATATACATCCTCAAGTGTCATAGTCACCTCTCTAGTAGGGATTTGAAACATCCCCTATTTGGATCCCATATCTCCACCTGGGCAGAGAGATACCCCTCATATACCCTCACAACATCTACTCATGCTGCCCTGGCCAGCCTAACAACCTCCAACCAATCTCACTCATCCTTCATTAATACATTCCTTACCCTCGAGATAAGAGGTAAAAAGCAATGTCGTGCCTCTAAAATCATCAGCTCCAACATAAAGAAAAATATCACATTAAAAAAAATAAGAGAAAATATTTTTGCAGAAATAAATAACAAAGAAGAATTTCAAAAGCTCTTACCTTGGCAAAGCATGCACCTACCCCAACATCTACTCCCTCCACCACCATAGCTTCTACAACTCTCCAACCACTCACTTCACTCCACTCCACTCCACTATACTCCCTTAGATGCAGCTTCTAAAATTTACAGATGCACAAATGAGCTTGATATTTGTTTTTCAAGACTTTTATAGATGTTTCAAGTGCACTAAAATGCCCATGGGCATTTCTTGGTGCTTTGAGAAACCCCCCTACATTTATAAAGTGCCAAAATCTGGTGGGCGTTTGTACAAGCAATAAGCGCACGTTTATTTTTGGTGTCAACATTGACAAAAAATAATAATCTAATATAAAAAGGTAGCTTACCTCCACCAAATCACTTCAAATTGCATCCATACATCACAATCATCATAATATCATATTTTGTGAAAATAGAAATTGTTTTGGATCCATAATTTTTGCTTGCAACCAAAAGTCATAAAATCACTTTACAAGTTACAAAACACTTCACAACGGTCCAAATTTTCACAAAATTACCATTTTCATCATTCTCATCATTAAATTCCTTCATTACATTCATTAACACATCATCCTTGCATTTTCACATTTTTAAGTTTACATACACATTCAAGTGAACCTCGTACCTAGTGGTCTATTATATATCCTTGGAAATTGCAATAATTTGTGTCTATGCAATTTGGTAATATGAATAAATCACCATAAAGACACTTGGTCATCTTCATCATCACCTATCTCATTGATCGAAAAAAAACATCAATTTTGGTACTTCATATTTCAAGTGAAATAATTCCAAGACCAATTTGCTCTACAATTGTCATTTATGGCCTTGTTCTTGGGGCTTGAAACATAGATAAAATCACATATCATCATTCCTTTTTACATTGATAGTCATCATGGCAACTATCTATAGCTAGGATGATTGTTTCTAATTGCAGGAATTAACTGATAATCACTAGCTAGCCCTCCGAAGTTGACTATTTTTCTTGTTGCATTTTCATCATCTTGCATTTCAATGATGCCAAAAGGCATTTTTTTCAACAACATGGATTCACCCCAAACTTGGGGCAACCACATTTGAATTTTATTTTCCCACAACATGATACATCTTACATGATCATGACATCTACACTTGGAAACAACCCCTTTTCTATATCAGGAAAAAAATAGAACTAATCACTTGTATATTTCAACAACCCCTTTCTATCATTGGGGCAAAAACAACATCACATTTACATCATTCATATCATCCATAATTGCATCATGCATTTCAAATAATCATATGCACACATATTTCAATTGGCTAGCAAGATGCTTCTGTCACTCATTTGCCAATTGAGGGGGTAAGCTACACAATAAAAATTCTTGTCTCCGAGTTCATCTTTGCATTCCAACAAGAGACAACTACTTCTACATCAGGCCAAACCAGGTACCTTGCATTTTTGCACTGTATTGTGTTTCAATCAACACGATATAAAAGGGGCATCTGTAGACACCAAAATCTAGCCACTTGTCACCCATCCATAGTTTCCCACCATATTTACTCATTATTTATATTTTTATATATTTGTCTAATATATTTTTAAATAATAATATTATATATTATATATATATTTATTTATATGAATTAATCTAAGCCATCCATAAAGATCTAATCCTAGCCATTCATCCGCCTTAATCCATGCCACATGCCCAAATTTAATCTCCACCCTCCATCACATTTTAATCTTGACCACACAAATTGTGTCATTGAAACTCTAATGTGCCCTAGGATACATTATAAAGAGGAGTCGTTTTGATGACTCAACCCCTAAGTTTTCTAAGTCCTAAGCTAAGGATTTCCATGAATCCCTTGAGTTTTTTGAGTCTAAAGTATTTAGCCCTAAGCCTTATGTCACATCCTTGCCTACACCTTCGCTTGCTTCTACATCAATTACCACCCATTTTGCGTGAATCATATCTACTTTTGCATATTTTTCTTCACTCCCAGAATATCCCACATAGTTTCTTGAGTGCCTTTAGGTGCCTCCTATAATCCCTAAGTACCTTTTGGTATTTTTCACCATCGTTGAGCACCTTTGAGATCTTTCTACCATCATCGAACACCCATAGGTGTTCACAACCTTATTTTTGCTATTCTTTTACCTCTCGGGTGTTGCTAGGGCATCCACACACTATTTTTTGTAAAAACGATGAAGAACATAAGATCACAAATCAATTTGAAACAAGGTAAAATGGTTGTGTATTTATTTCATTCTTGTATTATTGATTTTAATATTATTTTGCAACATCTAGGGCTAGTAATCATATTTTTAGAGGATTTCACACAGTGGAGCCCTCATAGGTATTATTGAACATTTGTATGTTATTTTTTGTTTATAGGTGCATGGATCATATCGTTAGTAGTTGTTGAAGAATTGAGTGGTCCTACATAGAATATCAAAAAGCCCACTCACCTCTATTGGGATCGATTTGAGTGTGAAGACACCACCCTTATCTGTTAGCTAGGGTTTTAGATAACCCTACCATATTGAATTTATTATACTGGATAATAAAGCATTATAAACCCGCACATAGGGTACGTTTAGTTGTAATATCAAAGATCTCCCTGAAAATAAGAATAAAATTTTATTTTTGTACAATAATTTGTGTTCATTCTACTTTATTTATTCGTTTATTTAAGTATATTGTTTGGTGTTGTTCAAATATGTATCTATAAAAAGTATTATTTTGTATTAGCTTCTTTGTTGTTTTTATTTTGTATCACATCCTTTTTTAGGAAAGGACCTTTTTCTAAGAGTATTCTAAGTTACTTGATTGTTCATTTTGCAATTAGGATTAAAGTCATCCTTAAATTTGGCCTCAACATAGAAAGTGGCCCATTTCATGGGGTAAGCATACCATTTTTGAATTTTATATTTGTATCCCTACTTATTTTGTAGAGTGTTTTGGGAAACATCCTCCTAAAGGTTTATTTAATTTTCAACCCTATATCTCCTTTCAAGAACATAGAACATGTGCAAACCTTGGAATCTAGTTGCCTATAGAAGTACCCCTTAGGATCATGGAACAAAACATCTCTTACTTTATTTAGTCCCATGTTTTTGAGTTTTTCTTCAATAACATGGTGGAAATCTCATAAATTTTAGATTATTTGTATTATATACTGCTTGATAGGGTATAATATGGACTTATTTTCCCCTAGAAGTAATTTTCATCCATGCACTCTAGCTGCTTCACATACTCTAAGTTGAACAAGTAGTTTGGTATATGTGTAGGCAACTTGAAAGGCATGGATGAGAATTTTAATAAACAAATGAATGATCTAATTTTTCCTAGGTATAAATATCCATTTAGACACTACCTTAGTAGATTTTGTACCTCCTCTACTAGCTAAGGTACCATCCATTTTACCAATATAGGATGGTAAATTGAATCATAGAAATGGTAGGAGGTATTTCCTACTCTTTAGTAAGATATATTTGCATAGACCACTACAAAAAATGGCTTGTTATCCATCCCAATATGGTTTAGTTGCAATGAGAGGAATCACTCTTTCTTATGGTAAATAATTAGCTAGATCAACTAAGAAGTATATGTGAACTTGTTTTCACCCTTGACATCCTTAAACTATTGTTTTATTTTATAGGTAAATTATTTTACGTAGTCTATTATCTATGAATGGATCGAGTAATTTTCCACTTTATTGAGAAGCACAATATACCATTCATAGACCCTTGTGTTTGTACTCTCCCTTAAACCTACTTCTATCCATAAAAATACCAATTGAACATCATCCTTAAATAACTCTAACTTTAATAGGATGCTAAAGTCAAGAGCCTTATTTAGATCCTTCAAATGGAGGATCATAGTCTCTCTAATAATGCTAGTGAAACTTATAATAATAATATTTCTACTCCTTGGGTCTATATGTGACCCAAATTTCCAAGTCATTTGTTACATTTAACATCCTTCTCATGTCAGCATTAATTATGTAGAAGGATTCTTCTACCCACATTGACTACCTAATGTTTTACTCTTAAAATTGTGCCTTTGGTGTGTACCTCCATAAACTCTAGGTAGTTTTATACTTGTGGTACCAAGTTCATAAATAACTCTAATTTCTACTCCAAGAGGAAATTTTAGGACTAAGGTTAAATCTCCTTAGTATTCACTTTTTACTTTTGTTAGTGAATACAAAATTTTCCCTCTTCCACCCTCTTATTTTGTTCATAAAAAAGTTCTTAATGTATCCTAGATGGAGTAGGATTATTTCTTCTCTACCTTTTTAATATTTTCTTTGGATGACCTTGCCTTAGGTACTTTGATCTATAATTTGGTTGTTGGGGTTTAGAAGTGGTGTCCATGATGAATGAACAATTGATAGATGCATTTTAGAAAATGAAGAAAAATTTAATAGTCCCAACTAGGGGAATGATTCACTTGATAGGAGTGATTCACTTGATTGAGGGAATGATTCACTAGTTTCTAAGGAGTGAGATTGTTTTTGCTAGTGAACAAATCACTTGGTTTGAGGAGCAAATTAATTGATCTATTTAGCAATTTTCTTGTTGAAGATGACTTGGAAAATTTTAAATCTAAGTAAAGGTGTATATATGAGGATCAAATAACTTATGGGATCGAGTGAATCACTTGACGATGATCCTTTGGAGAAAATATTATTCTATGACAAAATAGGTAGATAACTCAGTCTCAAAGGATCAATTTGCTCCTGAAGGGCTTGGTCTATTTATAAATTAAATGGGAAGGGACAATTTTCTCATCTTGGATTAAATTATTCCTAAAAGAAGCACTTAAGTGGATCTTATTTTAGCATGATATGCTTATATGTGTGAAATAATAAAGGGTTTATGAGGAGACTAAGTTAGATTTAACTTTCCCTTTGCTTAGCAAAGTGAAGTACTTCACTTGATGGTGTGCATAGGCCACAATTAGCTTGCTTTTATATATATGTTTGTTGCTTTGTAAGGTGCATGTGCATGACTCAAAATAAGCCACTAAGTTTGGTTGAACATGTTTAGCATACAGGAGATCTTCAATAGCTATTGATAGTCGATAGTTTTTATGAGTGTATAGAGTGAGTTGGGGAAGTGTAGTTAGAGGGGTGTTAAACCCCATAGACTATACATGCTCAAAGCTAATGTGCTAGGCATGTAGTTAGCCCAAAATTTTGTTGATTTATCCATCCAACTATTATTTTTTGGTTACATGGGTTTTGATGAGTGAATTACTTGACTATGAGAATGATTTTTTCCCCTCATATTCACTTTCTTTGTCTTCTCATAAAAGTAAGTCAAGAAATAATAAGAGGAAATAGAAGCAAGATTAAATAGCCATGATTTTTAAAAATAAATAGAACATTAGCAGCAAGCTTCAAATCATTGAAAATCAGTTTCTGATGGGATAGGGGGATGCTGAGTTAAGACAGGAAGAGAAACTACTTTTATCTGGATACCATAATATCCTTAAAAAGAGGAAGTGTTTTGGAGGAAGAAATCCAGACAGTTGTGGCTGAAAGAAGGTGATTTAAATACTAAAACTTTTCAAGTGTCGATTTTGAGGCATAGAGGAGCTACAAAAATAAAGAGACTAGTCAAACAAGATAGATTGATTACCTCTAACTTATTTGAAATTTGGGATTAAGTTGTTTGGCATTTTGAGTCTCTGATAGGTTCTCAACCCATCCAGGACAATCAAGCCATAGATTCCCTCATGCATATTCCTAGAATTACTGCTGTTGATACAAATTCCTTGCTCCTACGGCCCCTTAGCAATGAATAAATCCACCAAGCCCTCTTCTCTATGAATCCATATAAATCCCCTGGACCATATGGATTTTCCCCTAGATTATTTCAAACTTATTGGGAAGTTCTTGGTCATGATCTATGTCTAGCTATTAGAGAAATGCAAAGAACAAAAATTATCCAAGGGATGTAAATTCCATTTTTTTGGCCCTTGTCCCCAAAAGCCCTAATGCCAAAATCTTATCTGATTACCACCCCATTAGCTTGTGCAATGTCATTTATAATATTCTGACTAAAGCTATAACCAATAGACTTAAATACATTTTGCCCTCTTTGATTGATCCTTGCCAAGGTAGTTCTGTTAAAGGGAAAAATATTGTAGATGGTGTTATAACTATCCATGAAATCATTCACTCTACCCAAAAATCCAAGAAGGTTTATTTATTCCTAAATTTGGACATGAACAAGGCATTTGATAGAGTTAATAGAGAATTTATGTTCAAATTTTTGTTGAAATTTTACTTTCATGAAGAATGGGTTTCCTTAATTATATAGTGTATTTCCACTTCCTATTTTTATGTACTAGTTAATGGTTCCTCTGTGGGTTATTTTTATAGCTTTAGAGGATTAAGGTAGGGGGATCCCTTATCCCTAGTCCTTTTCATAATACTAGCTAAAAGTCTTGGGAGAACCGTCAAATCTGTGTGTTCTATGGGTATGATTTTTGGGATTAAATTTGCTTCTAATATCAGGTCTACTACTCATTAGTAGTGTGTGGATGACACTTTTCTAGCAACTAGGGTGTCAGTTATAGAAGCAAGAGTTATAAGAACAATTCTTAATATTTATGAGAATGTTGTAGGGTAGAAAGTAAATTATGACAAAAGAATTTTTTTTATTAACACTCTAGTTCCTCGCCAAGTGATGATTGCAAATATCCTTGGGTGCACCATTGCAAATATCCCTACCACTTACTTGGGATTACCTTTATTATTTGGATAGCCAAAAGAGTCCATGTGGGAAAATATTTTAGAGCGGTTTCATAAAAAAATATATGGGTGGAAAGGAGTCTTACTGTCCCAAGCCAAAAAAGCCACCTTGGTTTTGTCAGTCTTACAAAGTATTTCAGTCTATTTTCTATCGGTCTTTAAAATACCTTCAGTTGTTAGTCCTAAAATAGAATAAATTCAAAAACGTTTTCTATGGATAAGTAATGACAACAAAAGAAAATTTCATTTGGTTGCTTGGGACAAGGTTTGCTCCGCTAAAGATATTGGAGGGCTTGGTTTTCGGAGAATCAATAAAATGAATTATGCCCTTTTAGCCAAATAGGCCTAGAAAAATTTTTTAGGTGATAACTTGGAATGGATCTCAATATTAAGAAGAAAATATCTTCAAGCTTGCAGATTTATGAGTGAAGAGGCCTCCCAAACAGGCACGCATTTTTGGCATTCTATCCTTCAGACTAGACCTCTGATTGACCAAGGGGTTAGATGGCAGCTTGGATATGGAATGACCATAGATTTTTGGTTTGATCCTTGGATCACAAACGGACCGCTCATTAAAAATCAAGTGGTTTCAGCCCTTACGCCCCTAACTGATAATAGGATTGGATAGAAAGTTAGTGATTTTATTGAACATTTTCAAGGACATCCCCTATGGAAGTAGTTATGTTTTAATGTTGGGGATAATAATATTGATAAAACATCTTTTGAGCTACAAAGCATTCTCAGAACCTATGTTATCCCTGCATCTCAAGCCTAGGATAAATACTTCTAGAAATGTTCTAATGATGGAAGGTTTTTGGTCAAGTCTGCCTATTTACTGCATGAGTCTCTTAATATTTAGGAGGTTGGGATAATATCTAACATATTCAAGAAAATATGACTCAAAAATTTGATCCCAAAAGTTGCCTTTTTTCATGGCTAGCTATGCAAAATAAGATACTACAAAAAATCTCATGAAAATGGGAGTTATGGTTCCAAATAGATGTTATTTATGTTTATAGGATTGGGAGTCCACTGAGCATTTTCAACACTTTCTAGGTTCAATGGGTGTGGCCTCAAATGATTATTTATTTGTTCCAGCAATGGCCTGTTTGTTTCAATAATGCTAGACTTAATTTTCTATGGAATTCTATTTTGCACCATATTATTTGGCAACTATGGCTTGGATAGAATAATAGAATATTTAAAAGTAGATCTAGGGAACAGGAATGTATAGCCAATAGAGCCTTAAATTTTGCCATAGAAAATGCCAACATGATACCTTGCTCTAAATATCCTTGTCCGGGTTTGGAATAACAGTTATTTAAAATTCTCAACATTTCAACATAAATAACTCACCCTCCCAGCCACATCCAGTCTAGATCAAATGTTAAGTGGGAACCTGCCCCGTAGGATGGTTGAAGTGCAATTTTGATGGTTCTTCCAAGGGAAACCCTAGAAATGCTGGGGCAAGAGGTATTTGGAGGGACCATGAAGGTAAAATCCTAATATCTTTTGTTGTGAACATTGGAGTTCAGTCAAACAACTATGTTGAAGCCTATGTAATCTGGAAATGTCTTGAAATGAGTGGAAACTTTTTCTGCTTGATTATCTTTGAAGGTGATTCTCTGGTGGTGATCAATCATGCCAAAAATAAATCCAACCCAATATGGAATACCTGGACCATCATTAAAGAATGTCAATTTATATTACAACAACACCCTACAAGCATGGTCTAACATGTCTTTATAGAGGCCAATAAATCTGCTTGTGCTTTGGCCAGTATGGCTGCCATCCAAAATATTCACCAGTCTTGGGAGGACTTTGTTCCCAAAATGATCTTCATCGTAACTAAATTTTATTTAAAGAAGGTGTTTTTAACACCAATGGTGTTCCTTTTAACACCATCTTGAAATGATTTTTAAATCATAGTGATAGTGTTTTTCTCAACATTAACAATGTTTTTCTCATAATACTCTTTGTCTCAAAGCAAAAACACTTGTCACAACCACAATTGTGAGTACTTTCAAAAACTCTAAAGGTGCTCATGGTACATTTGTTTCTTTAAGGAGGTAATGGTGAAAAAGAAGACTAGTTCACTGTCCCTAGTGTTGCATGATGTAGTGATAGGATGTTATCTTCTTTGTTTTGGGTTGATTGTTTTCTTGCTACTGGCCCTTATATTTCTGGTTTTTGTAGTTCTGTCTGTTACGATTTCATGAAATGCAGTTTCTCTTAGTCTCAGCCCCATGTGGGGGTTTTGTTGTGAGACTCTATTCTATCATGCATTTTCTGGGATTATGTATCCTTTTAGTTTCTAGGCTAGTTGGAGCCTATTGTAAATAGGGATTGGATCTCTTAAATCTGGTTTAATAATATTCTTACTATTACCTACCAAAAAAAAATTAAATAAACATGGGGGAACACATGGAAATGATATGTAGATATTTAAATTTTTCTTTGCATCAAGTATCTCTTTATATGGACCTAAGGTGTTGCACATTGACCAAAATTGGTAGGGGTCTCTCATTCATCATCATGATCTTGTAAGAATTTGGTTGTATGTCATGAAGGACATCCTATGGTCTACTCTTGAGGGAATAAAATTTTTGGTGGATTTATAGTTGTTAGGATCCTCTATTCTAACATTAATAGTTAATATTATTATTTCATTAATTATTATATTATTAATTACTAATGTGAATAATCATGTCCCTTAATCCATATAGCTCTAGGATAGATATAAATATTAGGGTTTGACATTATCATAAGGATCCATGAAGAAGAATATATTTTTTTAATTATATACATTGGAGGGAGTCCCCTTACCAGTGAAACAGTGATCCTTTTCCAAACAGTGATTCATTTTATTGAAGTTCTAATATCTTCCATTATTTTCATTGTAAAACCACAAGTTAAGAATCTAGGATCCTAACACTAGTCTAGCATTATGTCCATGTCACTTGAACACTAAGTCACCTTGTTGGTAATCTATTTTAGTGGACATTTTATCAAAGCATATTTTGACCACCATTTGATGTTGAACCATCCTTTTGAATGCTTTATATTTTTCTTATTTAAGGGCCAATAGGGAATTTATTCATACTTGCATTGGCTCAATATCAATGTCTTCAAGCTTCAAACATTGGGATATTTAGAGCGAAGGGAGTTTCACATTCACTAGGAGCACTACTTCCTAAAATATTTCTTATAAGGGATGATCCTGTAGAGGACTTAGGTGTCAATTGATATGTCTATAGTGAATTTATTAGCTTGGTATGTCAATCCCCTATGATTTATCTATTTTTTTTTTCAGAATTCTTACAACTTATTGTTGGTTTATTCTACTAGTTCATTACCTTGGGGATAGTAATTGGAGGTCAATTTTAGCAAAAATTCATACTCTAATGCAAAATTTGTCACCTTGAATTATTTGAAGATAACATAATTATAAATGATTATCATTGATGGATCTTTAAATCAATTGATAATATCCTCCAAAATCTAGGTCAATGATTCTTGTTTCCTTAATTATAATTAAAATCCTTCCATGCCTTACACTAGAAAATAAATTAATTTTGTCAATAAATTCTAGGTCCCATTTCTAGAAGGGTTCTATGATGATGATGGGTTTTAAGGGAATCAATGATTTTCTCCTCATTCCCATTAATGTGCAATAATTTACAATTTTTCACCCACTAGAAGGAATAAAAAATTATGGTAGGCCATATCTTGATCTCATAATATTATGTGTTGTGGTTTGGGTGGAATATTATTCTCAACATAATATTTCTTGAATAAGTATTCTATCCTTTCCTCCTTGATGAACCTCAATAGGATTCCATAATATCCTTTTGAAAAAGTACATTAGCCACCCATATGAAATGTATTACTTTTTGTTTAAATTTGGCCCTTTCCTTAGGGTTAATCCTTATGGGATGCATCTAGATATCACATCTCTTAACATATCCCATCCAATATATCCAATAATTTAGCTCTATCTATTCTACCAATTCTACCTCACCCTATAGGGATGACATAGAAAGGTTTTTATATAATTTCCTACCTATGTAATATTTAGTGGGTTTTATTTCTATTTCAAATAATTTTTCTTGTTTATCCATCCTACTATATTTTCTCCTAGTTCACCATGCAACATAGTAGATCAAACATTGGGATGGACTATAAAGATGACGGTTTTGATTTAGTACAAGTAGTACCTAACTTTCCTTAGGGATTTCATTACAAAAAATACTTTTTATTAGGTTCGAGGTATAGAAAAATTGGTTCATCCAAACCCCATAATGGGGGCGAAGGTCCAAGGTTCAAATCTCGGGCCTTGTCAGACTGAATGATTTTCCCTTTCCTGGTGCTTTCAGTAGCGTAAAAGGTTCAAATCAGTTATAGGGGTAGACTACGCAAAGATATGTGTGGTGGATTTCGGGGTGGACATCGCAGAATACTGTGGCAGCCATAAAAGCTGGACAACTTTCTCGGATTCATGGCGGCTACCGATTCCACCATGAAAAAAAAAGACACAAATAATTTTTATTATTATTAGTGTGTATTGAAGAGAAGTAAGGAGCCTCAATAAACTAATCAAAAAAGCAGTAATAACATAATCAAAAGAAGAAGATTTTAGATTCACACAATACATAATATTTATCTTGAAAAACCCTCAACCAGGAAAAAACTAGCATAGTATTATCTTATTATTGCATTAACTTGACCGTCTCCAATACAATAATATTATTCTTCTGTCTCTTCCCAAACCCTAATGCAAGTGCAATATATATATATATATATATATATATATATATATATTTATTATATATATATATATATTACAAAGGCACATGCATGGATTCCTACAATATCATGGGAAAAAAAGCATGGGTTCAAATATAGTAACCCTAAAAGCCCATATGGGTCTAAAAATAACTTTAAAAACCCTAAAGATTCAACATGGAAAAAATTCAACATATTTCCAACAACGTATATTTATTCATAGTTATGTAGTACTTGAATCATGAAGGAGATTAGATGTTCCTCATTTTTATCATTCCTTTGAGTCAACACTACAACAATATTTTCACTTATTCTAAATACATAAAGCCTAAAGTCTTTAGAGAAATATAAGTTGATGATTACTAGGTCTTTCATAATCACATCCTTTATATCTTGGATGACCCTTTTACCCTCTTTGTTCCAAACTAGGATTGGATATTTTTTTAGCATTGTGGTGAATGGTGTAACTAGTTTTGTAAAATTAGTCATGAACCTACTTACAAATTAAATCTGACCTAGGAAGGACCTAATCCATTTGATAGACATGGATAAGGATAAATATTGGATTTAATTTATCCTATTGGTATGTATAACTAGGCCATATTTAAACACTATATGCCCTAATAGTTTCCCCTCTTAGACCATAAAAATAGAATTTTTAGGGTTAAGTGAAATACCATGATCCCTATACTTTTTGAAATATAGATTCTAACTATTGACATGTTTACATATTAATTTTAAAAGTATAGTTGAATCATGAAAGTATATTAGTATGATATAACCCATCATACCTATATTATAATGTCCATAGCACATTGGAAGTTGTCCCTAGTGTTTAGTAACTTGAAAGGTATTCATTGATATGCAAAGGTTCTCTATTTGGTGTTAAAGGCCATTTTATGTTAATCATCATCCTTAAACCAAACTTGACTATATCATGGGAAGATATTTGGAAGCAATAACATCTTCAATCCAACCACTTTATATAAAATAAAATCCTTTGTAAGGTAAGAAGTATTCCTTGTTTGCCAATTTTACTACTACCATATGCTATTTTGTTGCCACTACCTCTTATCCATGTTAATTAGATTCACCATTTTCTTCACTACCTCCACCATTTCCCTCTTTTTGGTATGGCATTATTTTAAGCATTGAATGATAGATTAATATCACTGTTAGTTTATGGTGGGGCATGTAAAGCTAACAATTGAGATTGAAAAGTAATAGTTGATAAAGAAATTTGACTTAGGTATGTCATAATGTATGAAAGGGTTGTATTAGCAAATTAATAGGCATTTAGAATAGGATAAGTGGTAAGATAAACATTTTACTACTACCATCTGCTATTTTGTTACCACTACCTCTTATCCATGTTAATTAGATTCACCATTTTCTTCACTACCTCCACCATTTCCCTCTTTTTGGGATGGCATTATTTTAAGCATTGAATGATAGATTAATATCACTGCTAGTTTATGGTGGGGCATGTAAATCTAACAATTGAGATTGAAAAGTAATAGTTGATAAAGAAATTTGACTTGGGTATGTCATAATGTATGAAAGGGTTGTATTAGAAAATTAATAGGCATTTAGAATAGGAGAAGTGGTAAGATAAACTTGAGAATTTTAGGGTTCTAGGAAATATGGGTGGTATATATTATAGGTGGGGTTAGTGGCAATTTCCTTATTCTAATCAAGACATATTCTATAGGGGCCACTTCTTCGAAATTTGTAGTTAAAGTGGCATGGTTAGTATTATAGGCCATTAGTGCTAAATGAGACTACAAACCTTTGATATAATATTGCAACACATGTTCCTCATTAAGTATAGTGTTTGGATGAATCAATAGGGTCGTCATAAATCTAGATTTGTAGTTGAGGATATTTTCTTAAGAATGTCTTTGCATAAAAAGTAATTGAAAAAAATGGAATACCCATTACCCATGTTACCAAATATTTGCTTAAAAGGATCTATAATTTATGCCTAATTAGTGATAGAATTATCTGGTAATCCCCTATACCATAAATTAAATTTATCCATTAATGAATAGATAAGCAATCATACTAGGCTATATTAATCCTAAATGCATTGGATCAATTTTAATATGGAGATCTAATTCAAATGATTCGCATCATTTTGATCTCATTTCCATCGAAGGTAGGTAATTATTCCATAACAATGGATTAGATGGAATAATAGTCCCTTAGGTTTAATGGCCCTTAACATGTCCAATATAGAAGTTTATTTTGGGGCCTAGGCAACTAAGACACTTTATTGTTTTGGGGAGGTTGATCATATTGTATCAGATAGGGATACATTGTGTGCCTTTTAGGTGGGGCCACATGTTTTGGGTATGAAGGCACCAAAGGGAAGATCTATTGGGGGAAAATCTAAGGATGTAATTGTGTAGTGTAATATGGTGGTAATAAAAGAGGACTCAAATTATGAAATGTGGTTAATTAGGACAAGCCAATTGTTTATTAGGAAAATATTAAAAAATTTAAATAAGAAGAGGATATTGCAAACCTTGGATTGTTGATTATCATGAGGTAGATATTGCTATAGATTTTGTAAAGGATGATTTAATAGAGACTATTTAATTTGGCTCAATGGTTTTCGATGAGTTTCTTCCATATTTATTTGACCAACTAGCATTTATAAGTTTTAGATGATACCTTGGATCTGAGTCAAAATATAGATTT
The DNA here is from genome assembly GCA_028583015.1 of Wollemia nobilis. NCBI lineage: Eukaryota > Viridiplantae > Streptophyta > Pinopsida > Araucariales > Araucariaceae > Wollemia > Wollemia nobilis. The sequence continues at coordinate 10,595,257 of JAQPPZ010016869.1, read as the reverse complement.
GTCACGAAGTGTTCACATTGAGTGGCATAGATTATTCTAATTATGAGGTTTCTATGTTAGATGTGTTACTTTGTTGACGAGATCCAAGTAGACACTGATTTAGGAGTCTACATGTGGGGGGGTTATTTTGAGCATTAGAGACTAGAGGTTGACTCAAATTGATCTAATTATTAAAGGAAACTAGAAATTAGTTATTTGAAGAATTATTTACATCAATCAATGACATACCATATAAAAAATCAGTGTAAGCAATGATGGGTTATATATTGGACTAGGCTTGGCTTGAAAAATGATAAACAATGGTGGATAAATTGCAAGGTGACAATAAACTAGAGAAGAAATCTCTTGGAATACAATATTTTGACTAGTTTGATAAGCCATTTGATATTTTTATTTTTATGTACAAGGGTATGATGTAGGATTCTCTTTGAACTCGTCATCTTCATGTACCCACATGAAAAATTTCAAATTCCTTCATTGATATGATATCAAATTTGTTGATTGAAATTATTTGCTCAATCACTAAATTTTATAATGTGTATTCATAAGGATAGACCCTTCATACATGTACCAACATAGATAAATTTTCAAGGTAAAATTTTTAAATTATAAACTATGGAGCAAATCATTCCCTATCAAAAGAAAATCAATTTTATAGTAGTAACTCGAGAAAAATTGTCAAAAGAGCCACCAAGAAAATCGTTTTAATTCTAGGGAAAATTACTCCCTTAGAAAAGGTTAGGAAAATTCTTGATCTTCCTAAGAAAATTGCTCCTTAGAATCTAGGTGAACAACTCTTTGAATTCAAATTGAAGAAATTTTACTCTTAGAGAAAATGACTAGCTCGTGTGGAGTGAATCACTCCTTGAAGTGAACTTTCTAAGAGTTTTTGAATGTCCAAGTGATTAGCATAAAATGGAGTAAGTTGCTCTAGTTTTGGAGCAAATTGTTTTATGAGTGAGGATTTGCAAATTTTTCAAAATTAGACCAATCACTTTAGCCTATGAAAAAATACAATTTGATGATAAAATCGAGAAATTTAGCCAATTGGAGATTACCTTGCTTGTTGGTCTTGCAAAAATTTTAAAATTTTGAGGTTTGTAATAAACTCATAATTCACAAAGCACTTGCAAAATCAGACAAAAAATTAAAGATATACAAAATTAAAGTTCAATTTGGGACTAGGCTTGATCTCATCATGAAAATTAAGACCATTGGGCATGTCAAAAAAATGTTGAATTGTAGGAAAGTCTAACTTATGTGCCTCACAATTATATTTTAATAAATTGAAAGAGAGAGACAATACCTCTCTCTCAACATCCAGATTTAGGTTGGTCCTACTATCCTTGCTAAATTATAACTAGTTTAATCTAATTGCATGGAATTAAATGTAAAAAATTAAAGTGCAAAAAGTAAAATGTAGGAATTAAATGCATGAAAATTATAATTTTGAAGTTTAGGGTGCAATAAGTTGAAATTAAATACATCCATAACCATAGAAAGGAGTGTGTGTGATTAATAAACACATGAGTAAATTGAATAACAACAATAGAATCTCATGTGTATGAAATGAAACTAGCAAGGAATGACAAGAGATCAAAAAGATAGTGTTATAGTCATCATACATTCTATAATCTAGGAGGGAAGTGTCACTGATGGGAAGCAAAAAGTCTCATCAATTTCTTATTAGTCTCAAAAGTAAAAATTAAGTATAGTATAGGTCTCACAAAGTTGAACTTTGATTTTCTAAGGAAAAAATATGTTTACAATGGATTCCATAGCTTCTATTTATAGGAAGAATTCACCCTTGAGTTACCTTGGGTGATAAAATTCTACTTCTTAGTAAAAGAAAAAATTTAGGGGAATCTTTAGCAAAATTATGCACCTCCAAATATTACATGCCTCTAAATACATATTTAAATCACTTAAAAGGATTTAAAAATACTTGGTGACACCACAACATACCAAAATATCACTTTCCATAAATTTTTCTTGGGATCGATGCATCTACTTTTGCACTTTTACCTATCCATGAACTATTAGCTCTAGGATGGTAATGATTCACTCTTTTCTAGGAGAAATTTAGTCCATTCTACTAGAATTTTACTTTTATGGATCAATTTATCCATGTTTCCTAGTTCTCCACTCATTAAGAACCAATCAAACCATCTTGAGCAAATCACTTTTGAGGTTATCATATTACAAAATTGAGTTTTTGATACTTCAATTGGTTGATCATAAATATTGTATACATCTCCAAAATGGATGAAATCCAAAGGTAGTATATAGTTACTACAAAAAATTTACATTGTGTACTTTCTTCTTATAAAATGTGCAAAAATTCTTCTTGAAGGGCTTCTTACCTTTCTTCTTTCATTACTTTGACTTCCTATAGACCTTATCTTAATAAATTACTTTACATGATCCTGAATGGTGATAGAATGACTCTTATGCATCTATTGTCAAGTATCATGGGGAAGAAGTTACTTGGACACATCATCAAGGGGAGGGAAGCATATGAGAAGTAAACATGAACTATTTAAAATAAATAATAAATGTCTTATATGTCTTGGGCATGTTGATGAACACAATGTTGAGAAGCTCAATGCCCTTATTTCCACTATCATAAGTTCCTTTTTTCTTGTTGTCAAATCCTTTGACAATATGGATATAATATTCTAACGATTTAAAATGATTTATGTACTATATACAATATTCAAGTTCTCCATGTTCAAGGTAGCTAACTTTGCTAACAATCTACTAATTTATATAGAGTCAATGCGATAAAAAATATTATAAAACTTGTCAAGCAAGACCTTGGGATGTAAATTGACATGGATATCATATATCATATCAATATGAAGATAAATCACACCAAGCACTTTGTTCTTCTTCTCCTAGATTAGCTACTTTCTTTCATCAGAATTAGTGTCTTGAGGGGAATTATTCACATGCTTGAATAATACCTTACTTTAGAGCTTCAATATTGATTTTATAAGTGGCATAATTTATCCCATTCAGTAAAGGCACATGCTGATCAATGATTTACCTACATAAAATTACTATTTTACATGCAATTATGATAAAAAAAAATACTACAAATACAAAGAGCTTGAAAACTATGGCATTAAAAAAGGGTCTAAACATACTTTTGTAAAATTTCACATAAAATATCACCAAAAATTTCAAAAGATAATTTGTACCTTCAACGAATGGGACAATACCACATATTCTTGATCAAAAAGCTAAGGGGTCCTAACTATGGACTAATTGGACATAGGAACAATGAGTTATCTATTATTAAGTGTTACTATTATGTGCAAAGAGATTCTATTGAGACACTAACTATGCAGTCCACTAGAAAATGTACTAGCAAGCCATAGAGTGCAATGTATTTTCCTTCTAGTGTCTTCTAAGATCCATAGTTCACCACATCTATTATGGATTGTGTGAGTATTGGAGCAAATGGATTTATGAGTTGAAAAAATATGATTGGTTTAAACTCTTTTATACTTGATTTTTGATGTCCATATTATCCTTTTTTTGTATTATCCATTGCTATATTGACCTCTACCACATCACTACATGCCATTTTATAACATGTTATATCAGCAAATACTATGTCATCATGTGCCACATCATCAGATGTGAGGTGTTCATCTAGTGTAACATCATCATTCACCACATCACCACGTGTGATGTCATCATGTACCATGTTATTAAATGTAACATCATCATGCATCACATCATTTTTCATATCACTAGGAATGTCATCATTATGTGTATGTCATACACCATATCACCTAGTATGATACCATTGGGTGATGTGCTTATCAAGGTGAAATCATTTAGTTTTTTAACAAAGAAGTGGGATGGGTTTTAAACATTAAACCTCATAGGTTCTAATGCCTATGGAATTCCCCTCTAGCCATATTTCCATGGGTGCAAATACAAATAATATTCAAGAGAGCACTTCCCTTAAGGAAGTGTCAATTCCCATGTGTGACCTTCCACATTCCATAATGGGTTTTGAACCCATAAAATGGTAGCACCTTTTGCCTTGGTCCTTTAAGTAGATCCATGGGACCTCTAATTTGCATAATATCATGTGCCCCTCCAAAATAAGCACATGCTTTATACCATTAGTTTTACTACCCTTTTATAAATATGCCAAGACATTCCTCTTAAAATTTAAGTTTTTTAAAAAATGAAGGAAGTATTAATTTTTTTGGTGTAATGAAACAAGTATCTAGAGACAAAATTCTGAAAAGTGTTGAACTAGGACCCCTTAAAATTTTACAAAGAATTCAAAAAATTTGATAGTTCGTTCATCTCTATTACAATTTTCCTTACGCAACCTATTTCTTGGATGTAACCTATAAATCCATCCTCTATCGCTAATACAATGGAAGAGTTATAAAACCATTTTAACAACATTATCAAGTAGCTTGAAGGTATTTTTTATGCATAAAATATTATATTTGACTTCTCCACATATAGGGCTATTAAAAAATGTTCAACCTCTTATTTCTTTCCTCGATAATCATGCAGTTCGTCCTCTTAAAAATATGGATAATCTATACTCATAAATGATCTTTTTCCCATCATATTGTTTCCTATATGATTATAAGATAAATATAAAATATTATTGAGACTTATATTTCTATCTTACATAAATATCTTAAACATGTATTTAAATCATCAAGAAAAATCCATGTCACTCTTATTCACAAACAAAATATTTAATATTTAATAATGTGCATCTATCATACCAAATGTTAATCATGGTAAATATAAATAATCAAACCAGTTCATCAAACACACTTGTGTTAATATGTCGATTTTTTAAATGTAATATATTCAAAATATTTAAAATTATTTTTTGATACTATATACTGAAATGGTGTAAAATAAGTACTATTTCCATGGAAAAGTGTTAAAATCCTAGGAATTTATCACTTTTAAAAAATCATACACACCATAAAATTATCTCAAAATGATATTTAAGTTTTCCCTTACATTGAATTAAACTAAACATTAAAATTTCAAAATATTATCAATTAAAATTTTAATTTAAGTATGCAATTTAGTGAAGTTAATTATATTTGGTTAGAATAGAATAACAAGGTGTCCTTATGCATTAATATGATGAATGGGATTATTAGCCAATGTTAAATTTAAAATCTAATTGCCAATATTTTGTTTAATATTTTTAATATGACTTAGTTAACACAATATCCTTCAATAACTAATCCCATTTGGTAAAAACAATCCCTATAATCACTACTTATAGTATAGTGCATATTGGATCTACCTTTAATTTATAAAATTTTACATAAATGCAAGATGTCTCTTTGTAAAATGAGAAGATAAATAATAGGTTCTTCATCTTGTATGATCTATAAAAATTTATTTCTTCATCAAAATTATCCCCTATGAAGAATGCAAATAGATTAAAAAACATCTCATCAATGATCAAGAATGAAATCACAAAATAACTCACTTTTTAGAAAAAACATGTGAAGGGTCATAGGGTAAAAACTTGGTAAAGATAATTATCTAGTCCATATTTGATATCATTATTAAATGTAGGTACATTTGTAAATCCAAAAGTCATGGGGCATCATACATATCTATGGGAAACTTCTTATTTAATTCTACAATAATTTTTCATAAGATTATGGGATCACATGATCATTAACCAATGAAACTAGCCCACAATGGTAATTATGCCATATGTAAAATGAAATGTTACATTGCATAGGGATCTCCATAAGATGATAAATTGAGTCATAAAATTCTATTTAAATATGGATATCCATGTATCTTTTTTATAAAGAGTAGAAGAGTCTTTCTTAGATTAAGCTTAATCACTTACTTGAATTATAACTAGTATAGTAGATGTAGATCCAAAATTTTTGCACCCATTTCCTTCAGGCTAATGGATCTACACCTAAAATGGGGAGGGAAAATGATGTGCCTACACCTCAGACGAGAAGCACTTGAGTTGTGCTCTCCTTGGTGTTTGTCGATGAATTAGGTGGGGTTCACCAGGAAACACTTTAATGGCGATTTCCATGCCTAGGTAAGGTGGGTGTTTGATGGATTCTTTTATTTACACACACCTAGGGTTTAGCCAAATGCAGCTATACCTAACTATATGCACTTCAAATTTTCATGCAAACAATAACATACAATTATAACTAGAAAGATTTATAAATTTAACTATGATGCAATGATTTTGTAGACACTGAAAGGAAAACATGAAGTCTATGCTAACAAGTGTATACTTTGTTTTTTGGGGTTTTGCAACTAGTGATTGATGCAAAAGCAATATAACTAAGTTTTTTTATTTTTTGGTCTTTTCTTTCTTTTTCTTTTATAAATAAAAATACTTCTAAAATAGAATAATATAAAATTAAAGTATGGACAACTGAAAGGAATTCAGAATTAGACCCTTACATGATCTGGATATTTGATATCAAATGGATTCAGATCTATCAGAGTGAATTTGGAAGAAACGGAAAAATTCATATCTCTAAAAAAAAATTCAAAAACACAGAATAACTATTCGCATTTGGTCAGATCCTGTAATTTCATAACAGAACTCTAAAATTTGTTATTAGTGGTGAGGGGTATTCTTAAGACACTACATCAGTGACATGATAGTCATATCCCCTCACTTCTTTAGTAAAACGTAAGAAAAATAATTGATTTCTAGATCTAATGCAAAAACCATATGTATTTGATAAGAAAAATAGTAAGTAGTATAAAATGTAGAAAGGGATAAGTCTTATAAGGACTAAAATGTAAAATATAAATCATTGTAATAAGCTTGAGGCCAAATTTTTCCCCTAGCATGTATCTATGCAAATACAGATGCTCCTAGTGAATTTGAAAGGTTTTGAATATGCTCAAACCTACAATGGCTAGAATTAGAAAATTGCAGAGCAATTTTAGAAGTCCTTTAGTGAATTCAGATGCTCCAAAATTTATTTAAAAATTGCAAATCAACAAATATATGCTCAGTTACAAAATACATGGATCAATAATACTCATTGTCATCCACATTAGTCTTTAGTATGATGATGGGATGGCAAGATATCTTTAGAAAACCTGTAATAACAAAATGAAAAAGGCTCTTCTCCACTTGGAATTTTCTACAAAATCATCATTAGCTTCATATGGGGTAACTTGTAGCATTTGACATCCAAGGTTGATCAAGAAAATAGGGAGAAATACAAAGATAGATTATATTGGTTAGGAAAATTTAGAAATTTTCCAATCTGGGTGAATTCGAACGGTTCCAAATTCACTAAAAATATGGGATTGCCTAGATTGGAGGTAAAATCTGGGATTGCCCAGATTATAGGTGCACATTTGATTTACCAAAATTTGTATGGTTCTAAATTTATCATAATCATTCAAATTTACAAAAAGAGGGAAAGAACAATATTTGGTTTTAACCGACACAAAAATTGAGGCAAAAAACTAAAGGGGGGAAGGTATGTTGCTAAGGAGGGACAACATTTTTTATAGGAAGTAGGAATTTATGAAGTGTGTCAAAATTCCATGGCTACATTTTACCCCCTCTTTGGCTCATTTATGAACAATAAATGTGTTAAATAAATATGTAGCTAAAAGGAGAGTTATGCTTCAAAGCAACAATTTTTTTTTACATATTTTCTTTTATTACTTATTGTCTAGGGTACCCCCTTCGAGTTTTGTGAAAAATTCAAAATTTGTTACAAAATTCAAAATTTGAAGAAAAATGGGTAAAAAGGGGTAAAAATAGAGGATTAGGGTAAAACACTAATTCATTTTTACCATTCTATTTTACAGTTTTTTCTTAGAGAAAATGGTGGTTCCTCTTCATCGAGCGAACATAGTGTGATCCAGAGGCAACAAGGAGGGCATAAGGATTCGAGTAAGCCTTTCTATGACCTTTGATTTTGGATTTTTAGGTTTATTTATTAAATTTTTAAGATTTTTGGTGTGGCCTACCATTGCATGATTGAGACCACAAATTTGGACAATTTCAGCAAATTCAGATGTCCAAATTCGTTTGAACATATGTCCAAATTTGTAAATTCGGGCGGCTTCCAACGATTTCATATATCTGGATTTGACTAAGGTGTCCGAATTCATACATTTAAACGTGTTTATGGTAGATTCAATCATCCGAATCTATTTTTGTAAAACTCTAAAATTGCTTTCGAGTTTGCAAATAAGGTCCGAATTTACAAATGAAATATAATGTAAATTTTGTGAATGATTATTTTTGTGTGTTTTGATTTTTTTATTTATGATCATGATATTTTACTAACTATTGCTTTTGTTTTTGGTTTTGTAGTGAGGTTCTCTTAAGAACCGCAAGTGATGGTATAAGGGTTTTGATGAGCATGTTAGAGTACTGAGTAATTATAACATATCAGTTCTTGAGGAAGCAGGGCTTTGACATGTGGCTGAGATGACATGAATATATGCAGAATACTATCTCCTTACTAAACTAGTGGAGAGATGGTATCCGAGATCCTTTACATTTCAGTTACCCATAGGGGATATGACTCTAAATTTGAAGGACATATGGAGGATAATTTCGAGTTCCTATCAGGGGTCAATTTTTATATCAGTTGATGACCCAGGCTAGAGTGATGTAGCAGCTAACAAGGGATCCATATTTTTGGATTGATCAGAGCAGGGTTAGCATTGAGGATCTTATAGCTATAGAGGGAGTTTCCAAACTAATAGAGGTGTTGTCTAGGATAGTTGTAAGAATAATGTCATGCCATCAAAGTGGATGATATATCCCATGGGCCTTGGTTGGCGTAGTGGCTGATATGTAAGATTCTAGCTGATAGTTTGCATGGGAACCATATATACTCTATCGCTTATACATGACATTATTTAATGTTGTGTATAAGAACAAGCATAGCCTAGTCCTCAAAATGCTACTACAACTATGGTATTGGGAGAACATTATAGTGAGGAGGCTAGAGGGGCTTCCTCATCAACATATAGAGGAAAAAATATTGTATTCCACTGGGAACCTAAAGGAGGTTGAGGGAGGAGGATGAGTGGCCTAGAGGAGGCCAGGTGGGCGATCGATGAGTTGACTATACCTTGCATTTATTGGAGATCCTGGAAAGGACACCCTAGTTGGGATGAGGATAGGGAGGATATGGCTCACATGTAGTTAGTGTGATGGCTTAAGGATGGAGAGAGGGGAGATAGAGTTGCATTAGGTTGACTGAGTGCAGCATCAGTTTGTGCTGATGCATGGGATACCCTTAGTATGGTATTTTTCATACCGATGAGTGACTCATGATCCTAAAATAGCTAGTGAAGAACCTGATCTTAGTTGATTCATGAATTTAGATGAAGATGATCTTGTGGTCATACTCCTTGAGGTAGATGCCATGGGAGTAGAGGATGGGTACCATGAGTGGTATGCTACTATCCTCTCTATGAGGATAATATGGGAGAGAGGCATGGTAGATTAGGTACAATAGGTCTATCAAGAGGTTTCTAGATGAAGATCTACCAAATAATAGTAGGGGGAGAGGCAGATGACATAGAGGAGAGGAGGTCCTTGAATGAGAGGAGGCAAGTAGATATAGAGGTCCTCTTGGTAGGAGAGGGCCCTTCAGATGGAGGAAGGGAGTGGCTAGCCATAATAGATTGGATACCCAAAGTGGCAAGTATCCCCGCCATAATAGGCTACACAATATTTATAGCAGAAGACCCCCTCATACCCTAGGAAGGACTCACCTAGGAAGGGCATTGCTATGGAGGTTGGGCAATTGAGCAATGCTGGAGAGGTTTCTGCTCTACAGGTGGAGAATGTTTGAGGAGTTATATCGGTATTCATGTGAGTCATATTCAAGTATTGGAGGTACAACTCATGCAGTCTCAAGCTATATTAGGATAGATCCAAACTCAACTATCCTAGTCTTAAGTACAACTTGCACAGGAACAGGGACAATCACATTAGGTATATTCACAATAATACTAGACGAGGAGTGGAGCTTCAAGCTAGTCCTTTGGTAGCAGCATATTATAGAGTGCACTGATGGTATCTTAGCATCATAGTAGATGACATTCTACTAGAAACTCTATTTTTAAGTAGTGCCTAAGGGTCAGAGGGCTCCATTTCCCCTAGAGTTAGCCCTTGTGAGTCGCATGAGATCCTCTTCTAGGATAGTGTCTGGGGATCCTTATTTTTAGGCACCCAGACCCTAGCTGATGATAGCCAAAGCTCTAGAGGATCTAGGGGATGATATACCAAGGCTTATTTTTATGGTATACCCCCTAGTGACTGAGTATGCTAATTTTGTTTGTGGAATACCAGTCAATCACTTGCACATTATGAGAGAGAGTAATATATATATATATATATATATATATATATATATTGACTATTGTTGTTTTCTTTTGGTATTTTTATTTTTATGCATAATGCAAAATATGATTATTGTTTTTTATGATTCTACATAATCATGCTTATGGTCATGTTTGATTGCTAATGTGTCTTTTATCATGCTTAATCATGTTGGGACATAAACAGAAGGTACAAATTATATTCACAGGTATGTTACAAATATATAGGCATCAAGCCTATGAGGGAGATATGACAAGTGTCATAATATCCACTCCAAGTGTCATGCATAAGACACCACTCCAACTCAAACTAAAGACATAATACAAGTGGCAGAATACAAGTGTCAAACCGAGGCATAGTGCACATTAAAATATTCTAACATTCCCCCTTAATGTGAACTATCCTAACTATAGAAAAATAATTCAACATTAGATAACATTCCCCTTTAATGTTGACTTCTATTACATACATAAAGCATTTTGCTAAACTAAGAAAACTTGTCTTGCCCAAGTGACTTGGTGAAGATGTCAATGACTTGATATTGAGTTGGTACATACTCCATGTGTATAATGTCTTATTGGACCATTTATCTAATGAAGTGATGATGGATCTCAATGTGCTTTATTCTGACATGGAAAGTTGGATTCTTGGTCATATTGATGGTACTTTGATTGTCACTATATATGTAAGTTAGACATCTATGAATAGCCCAATTTCTTGAAGTAATTGCCTCAACCAAATAGCCTCCTTAGTTGCCTCAACTATTGCTCTATATTCAGCCTCTGCTGAAGACAATGAAACTATGTTTTACTTCTTGGTGCTCCATGAAATAGATCCCTAGCCCAACTAAAAACAATATCCTAATGTGGATCTTCTAGTTTCAGGACAACTAGCCCAATATAAATCTATGTAGCCAATCAATAAAAAATCATCACATGATGTATATATAAGGTCGTGATGAGGGGTGGCCTTGAGGAATCTTATAATCCTCTTAGATGCTATCTAATGGATATTCTTAGGATCCTACATGAATCTAGAAATAAGCCCACTTAAATAGAGAATATTTGATCTAGTTGAAGTTAAGTAGATCAAACTTCCAACTAGCCACCTATAAAGGGTGCCATCAACCCTTTCTTCATCATCACTATTAAGCAATTTCAACCTGGTTTCCATGGGAGTGAAAGAAGGCTTACACTCCTCCATGTGAAACCTCTCTAAAATAGACTAAATGTATTTAGCCTGTGAGATAAAAATATTACCAGGATTTTGCCATACCTCTATACCTAAGCAATAGTGGAGGAGGCCTAAATCTATCATCTCAAAATTTTTGCATAAGTCCTCCTTGAGCAACCTTATTCTTTGTGTGTCATCACCTGTAATGAGAATATCATCCACATACAATGTAACCAAAATGATGCAGTTCTTCCAATGTTTCACATAGAGAGTAGATTTTGCTGCAGATGTTTTGAAACCAAGGTTGATGAAATAGGAGTCAATCTTTGCATACCAAGATTGGGGTGCTTGGTTCAACCCATATAGAACTTTCTTCAATATGAGGACTCTATTTTCTTGGCCTTCAATTGTGTACCTTGGTGGTTGGTTCACATACACTTCCTCCTTCAAGTTACCATTGAGAAACACACTTTTGACATCCATATGATATATAGGCCAATGCTTTTGAGTTGCTAAAGCAATAATTGTCCTGATTGTAGTCATATTTTCCACATGAGAAAAAGTCTCCTCATAATCAATTCCCTCTTGTTGCTTGTAACCTTGAGCTACTAGGTGAGCTTTGTAGCGATCTAAAGATCCATCTACTTTGTACTTTGTCTTGTACATCCATTTTGTGCCAATGGTATATTTTCCTTGGGGTAAATCAACCAACTCCCAAGTGTGATTCCTCTCAATGGAATCCAATTATTGATCCATTGCAAGAACCCATTTAGGATCACCAAGTGCTTCTTTGAAATTATAAGGTTTAGGTTGGCTAAGGACTTTGGCCATGAGAGCATAATTTACATGGTGTCTTAGGGTTGAAGGCATTTTACCTATATAAGTGGGCAAATGACTTTGGGATTTATCTATGGTGGCTTGAACCCACTTAGGTAAAGGATTGGATGATGTAACTTGATCATTAGATAGAGGAGTAGAAGGATATGGAGGATATGGATCATTTGTGGAGAGTTCTTCATGTGGAGAAATTTCTTGATTTATGAGTGAAGAGGAAGGACTAGATGATATTGTATGTATTAAGGGAGCAACTATTTCATTAGTTAATTCTAAAGTGGGGGCCATAGGAGGAGGATTATATGGGGGATACTCATGAAAGGTAACAGACCTAGATAGAATGATCCTCTTGGAAATAGTCTCATACAACTTATAGGCATTGACACTATCACTATAGCCAACAAAAATGTATTTTTTGCTCTTATCATCAAACTTCTTCCTTTACTTATGATAAATGTGAGAATAGACATCACATCCAAAGACTTTAAAATGGACCACATAGGGTATCCTTCCACTCCATGCTTCTTTAGGTGCTCTAAATAAATAGGCATCAAATGTTGGGACATAAAAAAAAGGTACAAATTGTATTCACAGATATGTTACAAATATATAGGCATCAAGCCTATGAGGGAGATATGACAAGTGTCATAACCTCCACTCCAAGTGTCATGCAGAAGAAACCACTCCAACTCAAACTGAATACATAATACAAGTGTCAAATTGAGGCATAGTGCATATTAAAATATTCTAAAAAATCAAGATATCATTGTAGGAAAGTGAAGTGTGATTTGATGTAATTGGTAATGTAGTGTGATTGAATTTTTTGTAGAAGAAATATTGTTTTGAGAAATATACCCTTACGATTTTGATCAATCAGCAATAATACCTCGAGGATGTGTGCTTGTATATGACCATTTATGGAGGCTACCCCTCGTGTTGGTCATGAAGCGGATCCTGTATGAGGTTTTGTTATGTTGCTAACATCGAAGGGTTATGGTCCAAAAAGTAGTTTGAGATTTGTTGATTGAAAGTGATATAGTTGATGATAAGTAATGTGTGATCTTAAATTTAATTTTGATTTAAATTTAAGAGAAGTACAATGTAATGAGGGTGATTAAGCATGAAAAATAGGATAGAGGACTTGCGCTAGGCATAATATTCCTAGTGTGAAGTAAATGGAGAGATTTTATTTAGGGTTATCTCATGCCATCATCGTGAAGTCTATATGCAACTACATGACCAAGCAATTATGTATGATCAATGCAAATTTTTGTATATGGCAATAAATCATGCAATATGATGAAATGAATGCATTATACTAGGTGGTAGATATGAGATGCAATACTAATTGGTTTTAGGGCCAATTTCTTATGCTAACAATCATACAAATCCATGAGGATATAGTGACTTCTGCTAATCAAAACTCAAGGAGAATCTTGGTCATTTTAGAATGAAATCAAGTTTATCAAGAACCAGTGTGTGATTTGTGTATTCATTTTCCATCTTGATCTTAATTATGATACAAAATATCTCAAGGATCAAATGTGTGTGCTTATGAAGTTCATTTACCAATTTTGAGTAAGGTAATGATGCAAACCAACTTTAAGAACCAATGTGTGTGCAAATGATGAATTCATTTACCATGATTTTATGCATGCGGTTGGACTTAACTACTTTGTAATACAAGCCACCAAAAGCTAGCTTATCCACAAGCGAACATTGGTCTGTATAAAATAAGGTCACTAATGTGATAGACATGTCACCACGCGTAAGACTACCCCATTTCCAGGTAGGTTTCATTCAACCCATTGTTGTAATGGGGATCACCCCACGATTTTCAAATAACTGAGGAATTCCAGGGATTCAAGCTCATTACCCCCTTCTTTTCTTTTGATTTATTTTAGGTAGGGATTCTTGCTCATTTTTGAACAAGGGGATTTATTTTCTTTGTAGTAAAATCTTTTTTTTTTCAAGGGATACTTGCTCACTTTTGTGGAAGAGCAAGGGATTTTATTCGGGTAGGGGGAGCTTGTCCTTTTGTCAATTCTCAGCATTCTAGACCATGCGCATAATAGGATAGCAAGGGAAAACTTTCACTTAAGGAGCTAGGACTACTATGTAGCATCATCTTTCCTAGTGCAAAATCATTTTTAAGATGTGGAAGTGTGTTTTGGTTCAAAAGTGGCAGAATCAGTTTCCAAAACTCAAAATTTTCTTAATGAAAAATAGTGATTTTGGTTCAAGAGAGATTTATAATCAATATCAAGAATCAAGATTTTATTAAAGTGTAGATCTTGTGAGTGGTTCAAGATAAACTCTAAATTTCTTTCAAAGAAAATCAAGATTGACTATGAATTTTGACAACATCGGTCTAATATTTAAGTAAGATAGTAACTGGATGTGACCATATGCCATATGCAATTGGACCAAAAATTTATTTTAAGAAATATAGGATAAAGAGAAGTAAATGAAAGATGATTTATATGAGATGGTTGTGATTATGATTTAAACTAAATGCAAGAAATGTATGTACAAGATATTGACAACTATGTACAATGGTGAAACTTGATTTTATGCATAGTATCTTTTAAGGTGCATTATATTCATTGGTTCCTTAAGGTATTTTCCATCTAAGGTAGCCAAATGATATGCACCTGATCCAAATTTTGTAGTGATGATAAATGGACCTAGCCAATTTGGTTGAAATTTTCCTTTAATATCGGTTCGAGCATTGGTATTTTTCTGATTTTCTTTAAGAACTAAATCACCAACCTCAAAATATCGAGTATGAACTTTCTTTGAGTATGACCTTTTGAGTTTGTCTTGATAAGCATGAAGATGCTCTAAAGCATTTATGCACTTTTCATCTAAAATTTCTAACTGACTTAATCGTCCAACATGATACTCATCTCCTACTTCGGTGTCTTGAAGTAAAAGACCTAAAGAAGGTACTTCAAGCTCAAAAGGAAATACAACTTCGATATCGTATACTAGGACAAAGGGAGAAGCACCTGTAGGGGTTCAAACACTGGTCCGATAAGCCCATAAGGCTGGATACAATTGAGTATGCCAATCCCATCCTGACTTATTAACCAATATTTTTAGGATCTTGATTAAAGTTTTATTGGATGCTTCAGCTTGGTCGTTTCCTTGTGGATAGTAAGGAGTAGACCATCTATGTTGGATTTTATATTTTGCACAAAGCTTTTGTATGTCTTTATTTTTGAAGCATGTTCCATTATCAGAAACAAGTGTAGAGGGAATCCCAAATCTATAGATGATTTGATTAAAAATAAATTTAGAGACTTGGGTTCCTATGCAAGAAGCCAATGGCATGGCTTCTACCCATTTTGTGAAGTATTCAGTTGTTGTTATAATGAACTTATGACCATCAGATGAAATTGGATTAATCTTCCCAATAATAT
This sequence comes from Wollemia nobilis, assembly GCA_028583015.1. NCBI lineage: Eukaryota > Viridiplantae > Streptophyta > Pinopsida > Araucariales > Araucariaceae > Wollemia > Wollemia nobilis. The sequence continues at coordinate 10,579,444 of JAQPPZ010016869.1, read as the reverse complement.
CTAGGCCCCATTTTGAAAAGGGCCAAGGGGAGGAAATGGCTTGAAGTTCTTGAGCAGGAGCATGGACAAGATTTGTGTGTCACTGACATTTGTCACATCGATGCACATAGTCATTAGCATCCTTTTCCATGGAGGGCCAAAAATATCCCATTCGTAGGAGTTTTTTGGCTATGGCACCACCACTAAAATGACCTCCGCAAGATCCATCATGCACTTCGCTTAGTGCCTTTTTGGATTCATCTAGGTTGAGGCATCTTAGTAGGATACCTTCAAAAGATCTTTTATACAAGGTGCTTCCAACGATTATGAAATGAATAGCTCATTTACGCAATAGTCTTTGTTGATTCCTATCTAGACCATCTGGGAATAATCTATTTTGGAGAAAGTTGAAGATATCCCCATACCATGGTTCTGAGGATGTTTCTTCAATTACGAAGACATCCAAGGGTGCTAAGCAAGATTCTAATGATGCGGGTTCCTGGAGTTGGTGAATGATGATAGTAGCATGATCATCATCCAACTCTAAAGGAATAAGAGAAGCAACTGCTGCCATAGCATCTACAGAATGGTTGCTAGTATGAGGGATAGCTTCTATAGTAACTTTCTCAAATAAAGACATAAGTTTTAAAACATATTCTTTATAAGGATGAAGTTTCTCATCTCAGGTTTGATAAATATTATTAATTTGATTTACCACGAGTTGCGAGTCTCCAAAAACTGATAAGGTTTTAATATTCAAGGCCAAAGCTGCTTGTAACCCAAGAATCAAGGCTTCATATTCTGTTGTGTTATTTGTGTAGGAAAATTGGAGTTTGAAAGATAATGGGATAAGTTATTTTTGTGGAGACACCAATATGATGCCTACACCTGCACCACTCATACAATGGGCTCCATCAAAAAATAGAGACCAAGAATCTAAATGATCACCTTCTAAATTAAGGCATTCATCTAGAAATTCTATTGTTAAAGGATGAGTAGATTCAAGAGGGGCAATAATGAGTTGATCTGCTATGACTTGCCCTTTAATGGACTTCTAACCAATAAAGGTTAGGTCAAACTCACTTAGAGCGAGAACCCATTTTGTTGCTCATCCTGATAAATAAGGTCTACTCATCAAGTATCATAATGGATCAAATTTTGCGATGACAAATATTTTCTGGCTAAGCATATAGTGGCATAGCTTCTGCGTAGAGAACACAATAGCTAGAAAAATTTTTTCTAAGGGTGTGTAATGAGTTTCATAGCTTACCAAAGTTCTGCTTATGTAATAAATGGCTCATTCTTTCTTATCCTCATCATGTTGCACTAGCATTGCTCCTAACGCAAGCTCTAAGGCAGAAATGTATAAAATAAAAGGATGTTCTGGCCTAGGTGGAACAAGCACTAGCGGTGTAAGAAGATATTTTTTAAGAGCTTCAAAGGCTTCTTGACATTCATCATCCCATTGAAAAGGGGTATCTTTCTTAAGTAGCTTAAGAAAATGTTGACATTTATCTACCAATTTGTCAATGAAATGATGGATGGATTGGAGCTTACCTTGTAGACTCCTGAGTTTTGTTAAAGTTTTTGGTGGTGGCATATCGATAATAGCCTTGATTTTGATAGGATCTATCTCTATACCTCGCATAGATACAATAAATCCTAATAATTTACCATATTTCACTCCAAACACACATTTGTCTGGATTTAAACGGACTTTATATTCATGAAGTCTATTAAAGACTCGTCGTAGGTCAAGAATGTGATCTTCCTCCTTAATAGATCGAGCTATGATGTCATCCACATAATCATGTAGAATGTCATACATCATGTCATGGAACACATATGTCATAGCTCATTGATAAGTTGCCCCTACATTCTTTAAACCAAAGGGTATTACTTTCCAATAGAAAGTCCCCCATGGTGTAATGAAGGTAGTTTTAGGTTGATCTTCTGGTGCTATATGAATTTGATTGTATCCTAAAAATCCATCCATAAGGGATAACATCCCACTTCCTACTATGAAGTCAATAATTTGATCCATATTAGGAAGGGGAAATTCATCTTTGGGACATGCAACATTGATGTCCCTAAAATCAGTACATACTCTGATTTTAGCAACCTCTTTTTTGGTTACTGGAACAACATTAGATATCCAATCAGAATAGTCGATGGCTTGAATGAAATCGACATCTAAAAGTTTTTGTAATTCATCTTTAACCAACAAGGCTACTTTAGGATGCATTTTTCTAAGTTTTTGTTTTACAGGTTTAGCATCAGGATGAACCACTAAGTGGTGCATGACTATAGAAGGATCTAGGCTGGGCATATCTACATATGTCCATGCGAAGATGTCAGGGTATTCTACAAGAAGTTATGTATATTTACTTTGTTCTTCTTTGCCCAAGGCAACTCCAATTTTAACCATGTGAGGATTAGTTTCTATTCCAATATTAATTTTCAAGATATCTTCTACCACAATGCTCAAATCCCTTTCAAAGTTAGGAGGGGTGGGTGAAACACCCATTTCCTGGAGTTCTTCTAGGGATAATTTGGCTAACTCATCTTGTGTGGTTGTTGTTTGAATATGAGCTATGCATGGGATAGACCCATCAAAGAAGAAACTATTCCACATAATTTCTTCATGAGAGATGTCATAAAAGATGTCTCCTTCTACACACTCATCTGGAGTGGCAATTATTTTTGGATGTACTATCGATAGCATGTTGCAAGAAAACAAATGAGTTTTCTTTTGCTTCTTAATATCCTTTAAATATTTTTGATTTTCTAAATATTCCCCATATGTGATTAGGTGATCATCTTCATCGAAGGGGAAAGGTTGAGATTTTGTAGGGATATAGCCTATACCACATCGGGTAGGCCATTCCTCCACCTCAAAAGGTTCACGTATGCCATTTTCAAAATGACCTAAACCTTTACCCTTGTACCCCATATCACACATAATTTGCTTAGATTTTATATATCTATTGGAGAAATAACATTGGGTAAAACTATTTTCATCAAATGTAAAGCTCATTTGCTTAATGTTGATTTTGTCTAGGGAACATCCCATAGAAATAAAGGTACAATTTCCAACATGATATATATTTCCCTGTTTGTGAGGTAAACCTGTAGTACATGGGGATGGTGGTAATTGAGACAAGACAATGGAGTCTTGTATAGCAAAATTAGCATGTTTTGTTGGTGCTAATATGGTGGATAAATCTGGTAAAGCCTCATCTATAAGAGGGTATGATGTAGAAGGATCATTATCACTAGAGGGTATAGGTATGTCGAAAGGAGATGATGATTCAGGTGTTGGTAGAGAAGACTTAGGGGAATTAGGTGCCAATGATGATAAGGCCAGACAAAATGGAACATTAATGGGTTCCACCATTGCACACATTTCAAAAGGTCTAGGATCTCCATGAATGGTGACCAATTGATTTTTAAATTCAAATTTTACACATTGATGCAAAGTAGAGGGGACTGCCCTCATTGCATTGATCCAAGGACATCCCAGAAGAATGTTGTATGATGTCGGGAAAGATACAACAAAAATGGACGTGTCTAAAATCCTAGGACCGACTTGTAATGGAATGGATATCACACCACAAGCTTCTTGGGTTTCATCATTAAAGGCTTTAATAATCATTTTAGTTCTTCTTAAATCTTCATTTCTGAATCCGAACCTTTTGAAAAAGTCATAAGTACATATGTTCAACGATGAGCCATTATCAATCAATACTCTTTTAACACACACATCCCTAATTAATGTTATTATGTATAGGGGATTATCCCTATGCATACTTTGAGGAGGAATATCTTTGTCATGAAAATCAATGTAGTCAGTTCCATGAGAAACCACAACGTTGACTATGGCAGTTGGCTCTATATCCTGAGGTACCATCATTTGACTTAAGGTATTCATTAATTCTTCCCTATGAACAGATGAAGTCCTAAGAAGATCAAGAAGAGAAATCCTAGTTGTTGTATTAGCTAGTTATTCATTGATATCAAAAGGAGTTTTTTGTTGAGGTCAAACTAAATTATTCCCTTTATGAGGTGGTTTTAGAACAAAAGGAGGTTGATCCATATCATTTGGTTGAGTTTGAGGTTGAGAATTTTGAGCTTGGGCCTTTTGCCTAGTAATGGCCCCAATTGTACCCACAATGTTGCTCGATTGATGTGGTGATTGTGGAATGATAAATGAATTGGAAGAATCAAACTAAATAGAGTGAGATCTAGCAGTTGATGCTTGTTCTATGGAAAGAAGTTATTGTGAAGAGGGACGAGTTGTTATCCTTCTTGGAAATGGTTCCTCCAGAACTAGCAAATATGTGATGGGTAGAATTGGTCTTGATTCATCTTCTAAACTATTGGAGTGAAGGGAACTAATGTCTATCTTAGATTCTGAGTCACTTTCTGTGTGTTTTGAGGATGAAGATTGTAATTTTCTTCCTTGAAATTTCTCAATTGTAACGATGGATTGAGTAGGCACAAATACAGTTTGAAGGAGTTGTGATGGTAAGTAATTACTAACCGCTCCCACATAACATGTTGGATGAGGCACAATCTTATAATCTAGTTGATTCACAACTTCCTTACCACGATTGGGTAATGGGTTTTGGAAGATGTCTAGATTTTGATTAACATTTTGTGCCTGTTGTTTTTGTGCGTTTGTTGGAGGATTGGCATTTGGTGGAGGACTTTCCACTTCCAACTTTCCATTGTCAATTAAATATTGCACCAAGTATTTTAGTCTTCTACAAGTGTTGGTTGGATGTCCATCAACTTGATGGAAATCACAATGTTGGTCTGGTCTATACCAAGGTTGGGAGGTGTCTGGTTGTCGTATCTCTGGCAATTTTATCAAACCTCTTTCTACCAATTATGGTAAGACCATTGTCAAAGGTTGATTCAACCTTGTGAAATTCCATTGTGGTGGTTTTTGAGGTGCTTTTAATACAAACTTCTTTGTGGTTTCTATGGTATTAACATTTGGAGGAGGTCTATTTTCTGTGACCCCATCACCTACCACATGCTTGTTCTTATATTGATTTTTAGATGACTTATCTTCATCCTTCCTTTTAAATTGTCCTCTTCTGATAAGGGCTTCTTCCACCCTTCTTGCTAAATCGATAGCTTGATCAAAAGAGGTTATAGTGGCAGTGGCTAACTCATAGGATAATTGTTCTTGTAGGTTTCCAATGAATATTTCTAGCATTTCTCTTGGAGGTAGAGCAAAATGTAATTTGCCCAAGAGTTTTCTCCATCGAGCTAGAAATTCTATGAAACTTTCTTCTTTCCCTTGTTTTAAGTTGTACAAATCCTTAATTGTGACATGCCTTTCTATGTAGGCACCAAATTGATGCACAAATAACTCTATAGTTTCTTCGAAGTTTCTTAAGGAGTGTGTTGGTAGCTGGTAATACCATTCCAAAGCCATACCTCCTAAGCTTTTCGAGAATATTTTTAGCAACAACATGTCATCATATGAAATGTCATGACAAGCTATCCTAAACATACGAAGATGTTCAATTGGATCTTCGATCCCCTTATAAATCGGTAGAACCGGCATGGGGAAGCGTTTAGGATATGGTCTAGCGGCAACAAAAGGATCCAATGGTTGGTTACACATTTCCTTATAGCTGTATGTGGGGTGATAAGGGTCTATTTGATCTAATCATGAAGCTAATTGTTTGACTATAGCTTCAATATGGTGTGGTTGCCCATTGTGTCTATTTTGTGCCACTATGTTTGCATAGGGAGGGTAATATGTAGCTTGTGCTGCCACATAAGGAGTTGGAATGGTAATACTGTTGTGCATAGGGTTCGAAGTAGGAGGATTTGTGAGCTTATAAGGAGCTGTATTTTGTTGAGAGATTGGTTGAGAAGAAGTAGGGATTTGCACATTTTTATTTTTTTGAGATGTAGAAGTTTGAGCAAATCGATTGTTAAAATATTGAGAAAGAAAAGTATTATTGATGGAGGAAGAAGGTTGTTTTTGGGTGGAGGTAGTTGTAGTGGCCACAAAAATAGGTTTGTGTTGTGGTGCCACAAATGTTTGAATTTGAGAATGGACATCTTGAGAAGGTGTAATTTGGGTGGTACCTAAGGAATGATCATTATGAGTGGCATGTTGTAATGGGGTATCTCCCACATATGTCTCTGGTTTTGGGTGAAGTTGAAAGGCTTCTTCTAAAGCTGCTTCCATTGAAAAATCACCCCTCTTGAGTTGATCTTCTATTTCAAAGGCATTAGCAATAGCAGATCGATTATGATTTAAAAATTCATAGAAGTGTTGCATAGATTCAAAATGGACATCCCCTTGAGGTCCCATTTTAGGGTCAAAAGGGTCAATTGTTTCATCTTCTTCATTTTGTTCTATTTGTGCTACTTGTTCTTCTTGAACTTCTTCTATCTCAGTTTCGGTATTAGGGTTTTCAGTATCCGACTCCCCTTCAGATTCGGTTGCCACTTGTTTACCATTCCTTAAGGTTTTAGGCATATTTTTTTTTTTGATGCTACTCCTAAGTTTTTTTATTATATTATATTAAATTAAAAAAAATTTCTTACTAAATATTTACACAATCTTAAATGATGAAGCTAGGTGACTTAATCCTCTTGAAAGAGTTTATGAATGTCATTGATAGGCTCTAAGTCTTCTGGATTCATAAAGTGCTCTTCTTCGAAAATAAAATCCTTTTGCAAAAGGTGAATGAAGTGAACAAGAGTAAGATTATTGATTCCAGAAGTAGGAGGTTGGAATTGGAGTTCATGGTAGAAATATCAAAAGAGAACTACTCTAGGTGCCTTATGGTATCTTCTATTTTGCTCGAAGGTTACTTCCTTATCTTCTAGGTGTGCTAGGAATTTGTGAATAGTTAACGATTCTTCAAAGTAACTTTCCCAAGGGTAAACTATGGAATGGACAATAGCCCTCTTGTTTGCTAACCAACATTCACAACTCCTTTTAATTTCGAAATAAGGGGAGTAATAATCTACACCTAAGGCTTTTGTAATATCAATCCTCTTAATTTCTTTTAATTCCTCAGACCTAGTCTTGACCAAATCAAGGTTATGCCACAACTCACCCCAACATTCTCTATCGTATAGGGTGTTCACTTCTTATTCTATAAATAGTCTCCTAAGATCAATAAGTGTGGAATCTCTAGCACTATTGTCCACCATTTAAAATTTATTTTTTTTGTTTTTATATAAAAATCACAGTAAAAACAAAAAGAGAAATGAAAAAGCTTCAAATCAAAACAAGATTTTTCTCCTAACTAAGGGTTTCTTTTCGAACCATTTTGAAAGTTGTAGGCCAAGTTGTCTCGTTTTTCAATTAGGCTTTTCACCTGGATGCCCACATACAGATGCTTGGTGATGAAGTCCAAGCCATGATGAAGCCCAAGTTCTACCAGTCCTCACCCAGTTCACCGTGGGCAGTGATACACCTCAAAGAGATGTGTGCTATTTTCCATGGCTATGATGGTTGTTGGACTGATCGAATTTTAAAATCTTGATTAAAGTTTCAAGTTTTTTGGGTACAAGTGAAAGGATAATCCCTTTCTGAAGGTCCGTAAGCCTTCACTATATATCCCATTATGTCCAGACCAACCAAAGCTACGGAAAAACATGTCGTATGTGGTTCTTTTTAGGACAATGATGTGAAAAGAAAAAATAAAAGAATATGATTTGGTTCAATTAAAAACTTATCTATTTTATATGGCTTAATCTAAAACACACAAGTTTAAATGATCTTTTTTAGTTTTTTTTTTGAAAAACAAAGAAAAAGCAATAATTTCAAAATGATGGTGTGTTCACGTCGGGTTCACCAAAGAATGTAGACCAAAAATTTTTGCACCCCTTTCCTTCAGGCTAATGGATCCGTGCCTGAAGAAGGGAGAAATTGACCCAGAAATTGATTAGACCTTTTTCGTAGGACTTCCCAAACTATCGAACTCATTTTGGCTATATCTCACTCATCCGGACTCGGATTGAGCTAAAATTTTGAGGGTAGATGCCTGAAAAACCCTAGAACGTCTCCACAAATTTTCATATCATTTGGAGCAACACAGATCCTAGGACATCCCTATGTGTGAACGAGATATTTGGCAAGCGACTATGCGAGGGTTTCATCTGGGTTGAGTGCAAGAAGCTCTAGAGGTTGGTTTTTAGGGCCTTCGGGCCCTAGCAGAAAATATTTTTATGGTTTATGCTCAATATTTTAGCAAGAAATGTTGCAGGGGATCCAATATGGGTTAGAAATTTATCTTTCAATAGATCATACTCTGAACTTGAGTGACAACGACTTCCAATTTGCTGCACAAAATAAAAGTGAAAACCATACCTTTCCACGACATCTAGGGCAAGGATTAAAGAGATCACGAAACAAGTTTCAAGTAGTTGATCAAAAAATGGCTCATATCTCAAGTGAATATGGTGCTAAGGTGCACCCACAAAATAATTCTACTATGAAAACCCTTGTCAAGGGTAAGAATTTCGAAGACTCAGTCCCAAAAATAAATTTTAGGGATGCCCTTCATGGTGGACAGCCTAAGCCCAATGCTAATATCAATATTAGGGCTTCCCATAAACCTCTAAGAATGCCTAAGATTGATCCCAGGAAAATGGAGTCGGGATGTCTTAAAGCAATTGATGGAACTCCTATTGTTAAGCTTGATATGGGTAACATTCAGACTGGCATTGAAGATTTGGAAAAAAGAGGACTAATTTGTCGGTTCATGGGTTTTTGTCCGAGTCTATCTGCTTTCAAAGTATGGGCTACAAAAATCTAGAAAACTAAAGGTGAGTTACAAATCTCTATTTATCCAAATGGTTATTTTCTTGTTTTATTTGCTAATAATGAAGATAGAGAGAAAATTTTTAAAGGGGGTCCTTGGTTTTTTGGAAGGGCAGGGCTTTTCATGAAGCCCTGGCATACTAAATTTAAAGTCGAAGAAGAGATGCCTTCTATAGCTCCCATGTGGGTTAGACTCTTTGGCCTCCCTATTGAATTTTGGAATCCTACTATTTTTTCTTCAATTGGAAACTCTTTAGGAACTTTTATGATGACTGCTGATTGTACTCAAAATTTTGAACATATTATTTATGCTCGGATTTGTGTTTTAATGGATTTTGACAAACCCCTACCTAAAAATATCACATTACAATTTGGGGAAGACACTTGGGAGCAAGTAGTGGACTATGAGAACATTCCTTTTCATTGTAGAATTTGCCATGAATATGGTCATTTGGCCAGTGCTTGCCCAAATAAAATTCCTGATCAAAAGAAAGAAGATATAAACTCAGTAGGTTTCCAAATACCTAAGAAGAAGAACACTCAAAAAAACCAGTTATGAAGGATCAATCAAAGTCATCTCGCTAATATGTTTGAAATCCTTTCCACAAATGATGTCCCAAGTGAGGAAGAGGAAATAATGGAAACTAAAATCTTAGAAACACAATTTAAATATGAAGGGAAGAACTCAGAGACAAACCAACAAATCAAAGGTTTTCAACAAAAAAAAGGAGAAAATTTACACAAGAAAAACAATATTTCAAATGTCAAAACTTCAAATAATGCAGGTCCCAATATAGACTCATTGAACCATCTAGTAAAATTTTGGTTGTGTACGAGCATTCTTCAAGGTTAGAAGCCATCTCAGATTCAATTGGAATAAGTCAAGAAACAGGGAAAAAAAATTGAAGATGGATTCTAATCAAAAAGTAGGTCGCAAGACCAATCAATATCATATGGTAAAAGAAGGTGAAAAGCTTGTAGAGGAAGGTAATATTAATGCCCTTCCCAAATTTTTTAGCCCCGGTATTAATGAAGATCATCACTTGGAATATTAGAGGACTCAAAGGGAGTCTTTCAAAACAAAATGAAATTAGAAGAATGATTCAGATAAATCATCCACATCTTGTTTTCCTTCAAGAAACAAATATGTCAATGGAGGATATGGACTCAATTGCCAGTAAAATTTGGCCAGCTAGAAAAGTGGTTTCCCTCAGTTCCCAAGGGACTTCGGGTGGCATTGCTTGTCTTTGGGACCCAAAAGAGGTAGTTATTCACCATATGGTTGGCAGCTTGGGGTCTTTTGGCTAGAGCTATTCAAAGTAGACATTCCAACCAGATTATGCTCGCATTATTGTTTATGCTCCAACTTCTTTGGAGGAAAAAAGAAGACAAGTGGAAGGATATTACTCATATTATCTCTCATTTTCCTAAATCTTGGATCTTGATCAGAGGAGATTTCAATACCATCCTCTCTCTGGATGAGAAAAGGTGGGGAAATAGAAATTTGGACAAAAGCACTGACCTCATGAGTGAATATATTGCAAACCTCCATCTTGTGGATATCCAACTAGATAATGGCCTTATGACTTGGTCTAACGGAAGGCAAGGCTTAGCTTGTATAATGGAGAGATTGGATAGGTTTTTGCTCTCTAAAAATTTCTTAATCCATGGTCACATTCCTAAAGTGAAGACTCTTAATAATGTTGGTTCGGATCATTGGCCAATCATGGTGGAAATGTGGAAAACCAATGTGAGTTTCTCTCCTTTTCGTTTTCAATTAATGTGGCTTAGAGACATTTCCTTCAGACCTCGTGTGCAACAATGGTGGAAGGAAGGTAAACCTAGGCATGGGACTAAGATGTTCTATTTTTCCAAAAGACTGCAATACATTAAATCCAAAATCAAGACTTGGAACTAGAAAGAGTTTGGGGATGTTCATAAAAAAAAACATGAAGTTATTGCTCATCTTGAAAATTTGAATAAGAAAATCCATTTAGATGGCCTCACAGAGAAGAGAAGTGCAGATGAAATTAAACTCACAACTCGGTTAGAGGAATGGGAAAAAAGAGAAGAAATCTTATGGAAGCAAAAATCTAGAATTCAATGGCTCAAAGAAGGAGATCAAAACACAAATTTCTTCCACAAATCTCTTCTAGCTCGAAGATCTCACAACTTTATTTCTTCCTTAAAATTAGATTCTGGAGATGTTGTTTATACTTGGGATGGCATGAACTCTATTGTTGTTGATTACTTTTCCAATATTTTTGCTGCTACTCCTCTTGACTCAACTTCACAACAAAATGTTCTTCAAGCAATCCCTTCTCTTATCACTTCTGAGGAGAACTCTATTTTTACTGCTCCTGTTACTATCAATGAGCTTCAACAAGTAGTTTTTAAAATGCAAAAATGGAAAACCCTAGGTCCTGATGGTTTTCCCATTGAGTTCTACCAAGAGTTCTAGGATATCCTTCATGTTGATTTATTAGAGGTGGTGGAAGAAGCCAGGAAAGCCAAAGAAATTTTGAAGGTTATCAATAAAACTTATATTACTCTTGTTCCAAAATCTCAAGAGGTTGATCATATCTCAACTTTTAGACCTATTGCTTTATGTAATGTTCTTCTCAAAATCATTACTAAAATCATGGCAAAAAGGTTGAAGCCTCTTTTGCATAAGATTATTTCCCAAGAGCAAGGGGGTTATGTGGAAGGACGTCAAATAGTAGATGAGATAGTTCTTGCTCAAGAAGCCATCCATTCCATGGATATGCAAAATTCTCCTTCCATGTTCATTCGGTTAGACTTATCCAAAGCTTATGACAGAGTGGATTGGCACTTCCTTATCAAAGTTTTGAGGCAATTTGGTTTCTCTAAGGATTGGATGGATTGGATTATGGGATGTATCTCTTCGGTTTCCTACTTAGTTCTTATCAATGGTAGGCCTTCTCAGTCATTCCCAGCTTCCAGAGGTATTAGGCAAGGTGACCCGCTATCCCCTTATTTATTCATCATTCTTGTTGAATGCTTGGGTAGGACTATAACCAAAAAGAGGGAAAACAAAACCCTTGAGGGAGTTACCATTGCTCATGGAGCTAGACCTATCTCTCATCTTCAATTTGTGGATGACTCTACTCTTTTAGGTAAAGCTACAATTAAGGAAGCTTCTAATATTAAGCAAATCATTAGCTATTTTTCTAAGGCTATCGGCAGGTTGATCAATGAAGACAAATCTAAAGTTATTTTCTTTCACTGCTCTGCTAGACAGGAATCCATGGTCTTGGATAAATTAATATATAAGAAGACCTCTCTTCCAATCACTTATTTAGGTATTCCCATAAATATTCAAAGGCAAAAAAATAAATATTGGAATTGGTTGTTGGACAAAGTCAAGAAGAAAATTGGAAAGTGGACCAACAAGTGGCTTTCTTCTCGGGGTAGAATCACCTTGGTAAAATCAGTCCTTCAAGCTATTCCTATTTATGTTTCTTTCATTTTGAATATCCCAAAGGTTGTTCTTCGAGAATTGGATCAAATCAGTCATCGTTTCCTTTGGAGTGGTACTAAGGAGAAAATAAAATGGGCCTTGGTGAAATGGGATACTTTATGTCTTCCTAAGAGTGAAGGGGGGTTAGGATTCCGGTCTTCAATTAATAACAACAAAGCTTTAGCTGCTAAATTATATTGGAGGATGTTGCATAACCCCAATGCTCTTTGGGCCAATAATCTCCGTGCTAAATATGCTCAGAACAAAAGTCCTGAAGACCTTGTTCGCTATCAACTTCCTACCAAAGGTTCTCCCATTTTAGCCATTCTTAAGATCGGTGAGGATTTGATAAAGAAAAAATTATTTTGGATCATTCATAATGGTCAACATGCAAATTTTTGGACAAATTCTTGGGATGGTCACAAGCCTTTGATAACTCAGTTTCCCGATTGGAGGCCTTGGATGGAGGAGCTTCACCGAGCTAATTGGATAAAGGTGGCTAATTATCTGTCGGTACCATACTGGTAATTCAAAGGTTGGTAGATATTGGATCCCTATTGAGGACTCGGCCTATTCAAATCCCATAAAGGCAAAGACAAGATATCCAAGGCATCCTTCATATGATATCCCTCTCTTGGTCCCATGAAAAAGATTGTTTTGGATGGAACAACACTACTAAGGGTGAGTATTCAGTTGCTCAAGGTTATTTGACCTTATGCCATAATAATCCCAACCATTCTTCTGACATATTTTCTCGATTGTGGGCTCAAAAGCTCTGGCCTAAGGTGAGGTTCTTTAATTGGCTTTTATTGCATCGTAGGGTGCTTACTGGTGAGCAACTTATGAAGCGTGGTTTTCATGGCCCTTTTAGATGTGAAATGTGTGAAGAGAATGTAGAAAATATCAACCATATTTTTATTGAGTGTACTTTAGCCTCCGAGCTATGGAGGAGAATGGCCACTTTACTTGGCTTACAATGGTCCAATTTTTTTACTTTTGAACAACTTTGGAGGGATTGGCCTAATCAAGAGGGTGTTGATCATTTTATTAGGCAGTTAGTTTGGATGGGTTCTACCATTCTTCTTTGGAATATTTGGAATGAAAGGAACAACCAAATTTTTAATCAAGATAGGAAGGATATTCACTATATTTGGCAAAAGACCATAGCCAACTTAGTTGAATCAGTCCATCAACTCCTTAATCACCCCCAAAACTCCCACCAAAGATGGGATCAAGTGATGCAAATATTGAAGATTAAATATTCTAAGGGCAACCAACTTAAAGGGAATGTGAGTATTAGTAAGATGGATAGGACTAGAAATTGGCAACCTCCTCCTAAGGATTTTGGAAAATTCAATACTGATGGAGCCTCTAGAGGGAACCCTAGAAAAGCCAAGTGTGGGAGGAATTGGTAGACTTTCGGATGGCTCCCTGGTTTTTACTTTCTGTCGAGAATTTGGGTATTCTTTCCAATAACCTTGCTGAGGGGTATGGTATCCTGAGAGGCCTTCAGGAGGCTACTAAGGTTGGATGGGAAAAGGTGTTAGTTGAGTCTGACTCTCAACTTATGATTAATCTCTTGAAGACTCCTTCTAAGAATCATAAGGTGGATTGGAGAATAAAAAGAATTATTGAGAAGATTCAGTTAATCCAGATGGGATTTTTGAAAGTTGATTACAATCATGTGGTCGGAGATCAAAACAAGAGTGTTGATGCTTTAGCTAATTGGGCTTTGGACAAAGGTGATCTTACTTGTTATGGCCACCCTCCTATATGGTGGGCTTCTCAAATTAGGGAAGCTCTTCTTTCTATCATTTCTTTGGATGGCTCCAGTTCTGAAGGTACCTAGTTTCTTCTTGTTTTTGTTTTTTTTTTTGCTTCTCTTTGGTTCATTCAGTTTTTTTTAGTTCCCTAGCTCATTCTATTCTTTATTTTGTTTCCTCTATTGATTCTTGCCTTAATAGTCTTCTGGTCTAGATAGGTCATTGTTATGTTCTATTTTTTTCTTTTTTCTTTTTTGTTTTTTTTGTTTAGTTTTTTAAGGTGGGTGGGTTCTTTTGTTTTGTTTTGTTTTTGTGTTCTTTGTGTTGTTTTTTGTTGTTCTTGTGTTTTTTTTGTTTTGTTTTTTTTATGTTTTTTGTTATTGTTCTTGTGTTTTTTTCGTTCTTGTTCTTGGGTTTCTCTTTGTTTGTGTTATTTCATGTTTTTATGTGTGAGTGTTTTCTATGTTTTTTGTTTTTGTTTATTGTCTGTTGTTGGTTGTTTTTTATTTTTATTTTTTTTTTATTTTTTAGGTTTTGGTTGTGTTTATTTTTCATGTTTTTTTTGGGTTATGTCTTTGTAGTGTTCTATTGTTTTTGTCTTGTTTGTGTTTTGTTATGTGGTTCTTGTGTTTTTCTATGTGGTTTGTGTTGTGGTTTCTTTTATCTTATTGTGCGTGTTTGGTTGTGCTTTTGTTTTTGACACACTCAAGGAGCATGTTTTTTATTTTATTTTATTATTTTTGTTGTTATTTACTTATTTTTAAATTGGTTTTGTGTGTTTGTTTGCTCCTTGAGTATGTCAAAGGTGGTAGGCCAGGTCCGAGTCCTGGGCATTTTTGGCGGAATGGATACCCCTGCCTCCTTGGGTCTTACCCGAAAGTGGCATCCCTTTTGGGATGTTTTCCACAAATAAAAAAAAAATGGATTCGTGCCTGAAAGGGAGAGGTAAAATGATGTGCCTATACCTCGGATAAGAAGCACTTGATTTGTGCTCTCCTTGGTGCTTGTCGATGAATTAGGTGGGGTTCACCAGGAAACACTTTAATGGTGGTTTCCACACCTAGGTAAGGTGGATTTTTTATGGATTTTTTTATTTACACATACTTAGGGTTTAGTCAAATGCAATTATACCTAACTATATGCACTTCAATTTTTTATGCAAACAATAGTATACAATTCTAACTAGAAAGCTTTATAAATTTAACTATAATGCAACGATTTTGTAGATACTGAAAGAAAAATATGAAGTCTATGCTAACAAGTGTATAAGTTTTTTTTTGGTTTTGTAACTAGTGTGATTGATGCAAAAGCAATATAAATAAGTTTTTTATCTATTATTTCTTTTTATTTTATAAAAATGCTTCTAAAACAGAATAATATAAAATTAAAGTATGGAAAACTAAAAGGAATTCAGAATTAGACCCTTACCTAATTTGGATATTTGCTATCAGATGGATTAAGATCTATTAAAGCGAATTCGAATCTATCAAAGCAAATTCAAAAGAAAAGAACAAATTTGGATCTTCAAAAATGAATTCGAAAATACAAAGTAACTATCCAAATTTTTTCAGATCCTATAATTTCATAAAAAAACATTAAAATTATGATTAGTGGTGAGGGATATACTTATGCCACTACATCAATGATGTGGCAGTCATATCCCCTTGGTTCCTTCAATAATCATAAGAAAAATAGCTGATTTCTAGATCTAATGCAAAAAACATATGTATGTGATGAGAAAAATAGTAAGCAGTATAAAATATAGCAAGGGATAAGTCTTTTAAGGGCTAAAATGTAAAACATAAATTACTATAATAAATCTGAGGCAAGGAATTTACCGCCAGCATGTATCTATGCAAATTCAAATGCTCCTAGCAAATTTAGAAGGTTCTAAATCTGTTCAAACCTGCAATTACTAGAATTAGAAAATTGTAGAGCAATTTTCGAATTCCTTCAATGAATTTGAATGCTCCCAAATTCAATACCTACAAATCAATGAATATATACTCAAAATAAAAACACATGGATCAATAATACTCATTATCGTCTGCATTAGTCTATGGAAAGATGCTGGGATATCAAGATATCTTCAAAAAACCTGTAATAACAAAATGAAAAAGGCTCTTCTCCACTTGAAAATTATTTCAAAATCATAATTAGCTTCATCTGGGGTAGCCTATGGTATTTAACATATGAGGCCGATTGAGAAAATAGGGAAAAATATGAAGATAAATCGGATTGGTTAGAAAAATTTAGAAATTTTCCAATTTTGGTGAATTCGGACAGTTCTGAAATCGTTGAAAATCTAAGATTATCCAAATTGGAGGGAAAATCCAAATAATACACCAATTTTAGGTGCATGTTTGATTTGCCTAAATTTGCATGGTTCCAAATTTATCTGAATCGTCTGAATTTACAAAAAATGAGGGAAAGGACAAGATTTGATTTGAACTGACACAAAAATCAAGGCAAACAACTAAAGGGAAAAAGGTACGTTGCTGAGGAGGGACAATATTTTTTCTAGGGAGTAGGAATTTTTGAAGTGTGTCAAAATTCCACGGCTATAGTAGATATGGTTATAAATAAATCTAACCAAAACAAGGGCTACATAAATCTAACTAGTATAGTAGATATGGTTATAAATAAATCTAACCAAAACTAACCCCATCATGTGAAGGTTAGAAAAAAATCTAAAATAGGATTGGATGAAAAAACATGCTACCATATATTATACAAAATACCAATATTATAGATGACAAAATATGCTTAAGGTGCATCATGAAATGGGAAAAATCACTAATAAAAATGTTGTTACAAAGTTACCTAGAGTCTATCATCTACTTATATGATAGAGGAATCAATTTATTATAATGCATGATCAAATATATAAAATAAAAGAGGAACGATGAGGAAGAGGAAAGGAATTGGTATTGTACTTCATCTCTTCCCTCTAAAGGTAGCATCTTATTTCCTTTAAAAGATAAATATCTCTATTGGATCTTACCTTCCTTTCCAAAGTTAATTTTATGTTGGCAATTAGATATGGAGTTTGCATAATTCTAATACAAATTTTGACCCGATAAATGTATCTAAGATGAGTAAACATTTAAAACATGTGTTTATATGAAAATTTTAACAACTATATACAATTAGGATTGAAAGCACAATCATAGATTATAGTTATTGATAGCTACCTAATGTTTAATGATTAACTTCCACTTGATTTCATAGGAAATATTTGACTAAAAATTTATTTGAGTATCATTTTTAGTGATACTAAAAATAACAATAATTTTTTTATATAGAATTTATATCATTAAAACTATTCTTAGGTAGTAGCAGTCCTAATTTCTAATAAAACTAGTTTTAGCCTCTTTTCTGATGATGAAAAATAGTAGAATACATCTGTGATTAAACTTCAAAAGGATAACATTGCATCAAATTCAACATAAGATAACATAGAAGGCTCCACTCCATTTATTTAGTGATATTTTTAAATCCATTTAAAAATAAATAAGTATCTATAATCTTTGAGATCATCAAGAATACTCCGTAAGGCAAGTAATTGATTACTATCCAAATGCT
The DNA here is from genome assembly GCA_028583015.1 of Wollemia nobilis. Classification (NCBI taxonomy): domain Eukaryota; kingdom Viridiplantae; phylum Streptophyta; class Pinopsida; order Araucariales; family Araucariaceae; genus Wollemia; species Wollemia nobilis. The sequence continues at coordinate 10,561,827 of JAQPPZ010016869.1, read as the reverse complement.
TAGATATGGAATACCCTTTCAACCATTTTCAATAATATGAGTTATAGCATGCTTTGAGGTACAAATGCAATTAACATAAAATAGTAATAATTCCAAATTATTACAAATACCTTTAACATTTTATCCCCTTTAGTATTAAGCATTTTTATTTCTTAAATTTATATTTGCATGTTATAGAATTAAATATTAGCACATTATTCAATAGAATAATGACCATTCCTAATTCCTAATTTGAAATTCAAGCTTAGTGAATAATTCTTTTGCTGAGTTTATAAAAAGAAGAAAATGACATTGTGTACATTGGAAATTTAACTATAATAAATTACTAATCAAAGGTATGTATCCTTCATTATTGGTCAATGGGTATTTAAGCTAGGTGAAGGGTATAAGTATATTGGTATTGAGATAAAAAATATCTTGCTAGCCTTTAGGATCTCCTTCCCTCTATCCAAGCCAACTAGGATAGGGTCCATAATGTGATTTACTCTTAGATTTCCTTTAGGATATCACAAGTTTTCAAGTAGTGTCCTTGACCATAATTTCATATTGATTTTACATGTCATGACATGCATCCTAAAAATTGACTGTCTAGAATTGTAAAATAAAAAAAAATATTGCATTGGTAAAACCTTGAACATGTCAAATCTAATTTATCTGTTATAGATCCAATCATTTTGAAACCACTCTAAAACATCCTAAATATAAGCTATAACATTATCATTGATACTTGGAAATTCATATTCACTTAACTTTTATTATAAATGTGTATTGAACCTTGATTCATTCATTTCTATGTAAAATTGGTAAATTTTGACTAAATTTTGGCTCGCTAGTGTCTTCACCAATTGATGTTATACAATTAATTATTATAGATGCAATGTCAACTAGCTCATTTTCAATAATTTTAAAGTGAATTCTAGTGAATAGGAATAAGTTTGACCAAATTGGATGAAGCAAGGAAAAAACACCTATAAGTTCTCATTCTTCAAGTCCTCACTTAGCATCATTTGCTAGGTTTCTTTCAAAACTTTCTAAAACTTTTTAAATTCTCTAAATATCTCCCAAATGCTCTCTAAAAAACTATTTCTCACAAAATATCTTGTAAGAAGTGTTATCTCAAGCCTCTTGGATTTACACTTCAAGAATAATATTATTCTTCTTCTCCTTAGCTTAGCACTCTTCTCCTAGAAAGGATTCCTTACCTTAAAGTCATTTTAGTTAGGCTTCCCATTAACCAATTTTTTGAAATGGAAGGACGAATGCTCAATGATCTCAATATTAAAGCATCTAAAGACATAATAATTAAGCATATTCATCAAGTATAATGATAGGTGAACTCCAAGGTTAGTACTCTATATCTCTCTTAATTATTGTATTGTCTTTGCACTCTTGTACTATACTTTATTTCTTAGGACCAATTACTTTTACTAAATAGATTCTACATTTATTTTCTTCCTACACCTTCTACATACTTTCCTACACATAACAATAATTGTCATACACCAACTTATTTCTTTGTATTCCTATTAAACCCTTCCTAGCCTACTTCCTACTTCATATGCACCTAATTCTAACATCTAGGAATATCCAAATACTAGATCCAACCTCATCATCCAATCTCTCATATTATTCTTTTATAGTTTTACTCAAGTTTGGCTTGACCTTGTATTTTCTTTGCCTACGATGTGAAGTGACCCCCTTGGCTAATCCAAATCTAGATAAAACACATTGAGTACAAAATAGGTTTTACATGTTTAAAACCATAATTTTTGTAGTCTACAATCCTATTTTTTAAAAATCATCTTCTCTTATTTCCCATGATTGGTGAACAATTAACATGTAAAGTCTTCAAGTATGTTCTTACAAATATTAGATCTAAAAGACTAATTTCTTGTTCACAAATAAAAGAAACAACTCCATATAGGAAGTTGAAGAGAATCTCAATTGATTACAATGATACCATACTTCTTGTTGATTTTTAGCCATAGAGAGACTTTCATTTGATCTAAAAGACCTCACTACTTGAGTGATTCAGGGAAATTCCTTTATTAAGCATGGTTGTAAATAATGGGAATAGATTCTTTTTTTCTCCAATATAAGCTCATCTACATCCATGACTTTACAAAAAAATATTGGAACTATTTATTCTTATTAATATCTCTTCACAAAGTAGCACAAAAAATGATAAGCAAACCATAAAATTAGAATATGGTATAGTGGTGGGTAAACCATAATATAATAAAATGAACATTATGATTTCAAAGTGATAAAAATGATGTAATTTAAAAAACCATATAAATTTTAAGAATCCCTCTCATAGCATGTTGAATACTATAATAATTTTGTATAAGCTTATAGGATCAAAATATTATAACCCACGAAACTAGCCCATAATTATATTTCAATCATAGAAAAGATAAAACTTTACTTTACATAAGGATATCCATAAAATAATAAAGTCAATTGAAAGAGTCCATATAACTCTGAATATTCATGTTTCTTTCATAAAAAGACTATGAAAACCTTTTTCAAATTAAACTCAATTATTTATTTTGAACTGTAGGTAGACAAAAATTGATTACAACCAAATCTATAACACATTAACCCCTAAATATAAAGGTTATACAAATATCTATAATTCATAGTTGAAAAGAAACTTCAACTTTGTAAATTTGGAAATATTTCTAACACTAATTAAAAAATTAAAATTAAAAAATTATACATTAAAAATTTAATTTAATTGAAAAACAATTTAAACATATCAACCATTTTTAAAAATCATTTTATTTAAAATTTATCACATATTTATATTAAAAAAATTAAAAAATTATTTATTATTCCTTTCCTATCTCTAAAATCCTCTTACATGTATAGGAACCTTCTACAATTCGTTTCAATCCAACCACAATAACAATAAAATATAATAAAAATAAAAAACATCATTCTAAATCTTTACTACCGAACTTCTACAACTATCATTCATTTAATTCCTATTAATAAGTGAAAAGAACGGTGATATGCCTTGGAAACGGTGACAAAAAGCGAAAAATACCATTTAATTTGTATTATATGCAACACCATTCACTTAATATATAACCAAAATTAACTTTTTTTATTCAACATGATAATGAATAGTTGCATACTAAGAGAGTTGGCATAGAAATACAAATACAAATATTGTGTTCCTCTGAAACATCTCGTAGTGGTATAATTTTAATTTTTATTTAAAATATTTAATTTTAAATTATTACATAAAAATATGCATTTATATATATGTTAATAATTTTTTTTTATATAAAAAAATATAACTTAAAAACAAACATTTACTTTTTGTAGAAAGACTATCTCCATAATACAAGTGGTATTTTTATCCTTAGATCACAAGAGATGTGTATAAAAATAAATAATTCCAATATGTTTAGTTATTATGCACATGGTTATTTGAGATTAAAATGAATGTAAAACAATATTTCTAATATTAAGATTAATATTGAAACTATGTTTTATAGAATAAGAATAGCTTTTTTTTTTTTATTGGAAAGAGTTTTGAAAGGGTCCTCAAACCTTTTGATAAAAGAAGAAGTCCATAAGGAAAGGACTCAATAGGCCAACCACTCAATGTTACCAAGAAACACAAGAAAATAGGAGAAACCCCTAAAAAGAACAAAAATCAAACCATTAATGAAAGAGCCAAGATGGAACATAATATGTTATCTGAGATTAAAATGAATTTCACTTGTATTATATAATGACTCATAGTTTAGTTATTATGCATATATTCATTGATAAGATTTAATAATGAACTTTCAAATTTTTAGATTGCTAAATTATTTATTACAATACTTGTGATTGCACTTATGTTTAATGAAGGAAATTTATAGTCCAAAGTTGGTAAAGTGGACTATGATAACATAAAGTTTTGGAAATATTAGTCTACAAAGATGTAGTGCATAGACAATAAAGGTGGAGTTTTGGAGTTTTGGTATTGTGAAGGCTTGAGTATGAAAATGTCAAAAAGAAGGATGTTAAATTGTGGAATATTTATATTTAAAAAAAAATGGAGAAGATAAAAAAAAACAAAAATCAAGAATTTAGACTTTTTATGAAAAATATGCAAGTATATAGCTATAACAACTCAATTGAGATGAAAATTGAGTCTATTTATAATCTCTCAACCTCTAAGGAAAATAGTTGTGATTTTTCAAGGGTGAGAGACCCAAGTACAACCCTTTTTCTCAAGTAAAGAAAAAACAAATTAAAATGAAGGGTTTAAATGTAAAAACTTTACATAGAAGGTTTAAAGTTTAAGTTTTAAAAGGGGAATGGTTGTGCACCTTGTGAAAATATCCCAATTGAATGAAATATGGTTGAAAATCATAGCCTTATAGAGGATGATCCTATATGACCTATGGTATTATAAATATTAAAAATAATTTTTCAATTATGAAACAGTAAAATATGGTTGGAGACCACTTTCTTATAGAAGATCATCCCATATGGTGTGTGTGTGACCTTATGAATATTAAATTTTACTTTTCAATTTTATTTCTAGAAATATATTACATATGATTTATTTCATTTACTTCCAACAAGAACAGACTCTAATATTATAGATAAACATTATAAGGCTTCATTAAAGGAAAGTATGGACTATGTTAGAACAATATATAATCATAATTTTTTTTCAATGTTCTCCAATCCATATTATGTTATTTTTATATGTAATCATATGCTTGATGTTGAAATATTTATAGTCATATAAGTGACATGTTCTTGGTTCAAAAATGTATACTCAAACAAATAAGTCATATATATTGATAATGTAGATTTTAATTTCCATGAAGTCATAGACCATATAGGATGATGTATTTTTACCACATAGGTATTTATTCAACCAAACAATCCAAAATATTTTAGGGATTATAGATCTATCTCTTTACATAACACCCTTTACAAAATCATCTCAAATATTATAGCTATTAGAATTGAAGGGATATTCTCAAATAAGTTTTTAGAACAATAGTTTGGTTTTTTAAGTAAAGGACAAATTCATGAAGCAAAGGGGTAGCCCAAGAAGGACTACATTCAATAAAGACAAGGAAACAATAAGAAACGATAATAAAATTGGATCTGAAAAAGCTTTTGATAAAGTAAATTGGTTATATATTAGGTTGAGTCTAATTCAAATTATATGTAGCATTCTCTTTGTGAATTGGGTGATGTGATGTATCAATTCAACCTCTTTTGTTGTACTTATCAATGACTCAACTTCCAATTTTTTCAAGGCTTCAAGAAGTTTGAGATAATGGTGTCCTCTTTCTCCTCTTCTTTTTATTTTGGTAGTAGAAGGTTTGAGTAGATTGATTAGGGAACAAAAAATATAGGAAATGATCAAGGGTATCAAAATTGGTAACTCTTTGAAGGTAACCCATTTGCTCTTTGTAGATGATGTTTTACTTTTTAAAAATGAGACATTGAAGGAAGCCTTAAAGTATAAATAAGTGTTGGACCTATATTGTATGGCTACAAGAATGAAAATAAATTTACAAAAAATAGAAATAGCCTTCAATAGGTTTTAGCTAGGGCAAATAGAAGCAATAATAAGAATTTTTTATTTCAAGTAAGTAGAATTTGATAAAGGGATAAAATATTTATGCTTTCATATGAAACCTAACGAATATGGGTACCAATATTGGATATGATTATACACCAAAATAGAGAAGAGGATCAACACTTACATTGGTAAAAATAGTTTTGGAAGCCACACCAATCTACTAGCACTCCTAGACTTACATTCCCATCATAATCTTAGATAAAATAAGGAATAAGTGTTTCCAATTTATTTGATCAAGGAACAAACAAAAGGATGCTATGGTACTAGTTAAATGCAATAGAATATCTAAAATAAAATCAAATGGATGATGGAGCCTTAAGAATATACATAATTTTAAAAAAGCTTTAGCAACAAAAAAGTCATGGAGATTGATAACTGATAAAGGATTATAGCAAGAAATAATTCAAGAGAAATATCTAGGTACATTGTTCTTTGTAAATTAAATTAGACTATAGAATAAATTAGTTTTAAAAGGTGCAATTTTTTGGAAAGCACTAGTAAGAGATTTTCCACTAGTTAGAAATTTCTTAGCTTGGAAAATAGGGAATGGAAAGTAAGTAAGGATAGGAATATATCCTTAGCTAGGAAACATTGGATACTATTATATTTCATAAAAACATAATAGATCATGTCCAAAGATAAGGAAAAATGCTATTGGCATAGGTGGTATCAATAGAGAGTAATAATTTATGAAAACAAAGATAGCCTCACAATAGAAAAGCTAACACTGGGAGGAAATGATGCACATATTTGGCATGATTACACAAAGAAACTAGAAGGATAAAATATAAGATTAAATCAATAAAGATACCTTCTAATATGGTCCAAGAATATACAAAGTGGGTAATACATGGTTAGAGAAGGGTATAAGGAAATCTTTGGCAACAAAAATGAGGAAAATATTTGGTGGTGGAGTAGAATATGGAAGGTAAAAGCTCCCCTAAAAACTAGAATCTTTGTCTAGTTAGCTCTAGCCATAAAACACTAACATTGGATGTTCTTCAAAGGAGGTGCAAGGACCAAGTCAATGTATCATGTGTAGAAAGGAAGAAGAAACAATAGACCATATTTTGGTTCAATGCCCTTTTGCAAGATAAGTGTGGAATTCAATTATACCTTTGACTCAAGGGAAAGGATAGTAGCCTACTAGGAATAATTCAATAGTATGCAACAATGGTTCAAAGAAAGGGAACTAAAGGAGTATATATGTATCCCTTTAATAGTGGCATGGGGCTTATGGCTAGCTAGAAATGTTAGGCTATTTGAAAGTAAGGAAATTCCAATGATTCAAGTACAAATGCAGATTAAATCCATTTTTGAAAGTCTAAAAACATCCTCAAAACCAAAATTGAGTAGGCATATAGGAACACTAATAGTGGATACTATGAAGCCATGGGCCTTATTTGATGGAGCTTGCCATGGTAACCCAGGTAGGTATGGGAAAAGGAGAGCACTTTAAAAAATTATAAGATCACTTTTAAGATAATTTTAGGGGAAGGAATAAATAACATGATAAAATTCTAAGCATTGATCCTCTTAATGAGAGTAGTAGTGAAGAAATGAATTACAAATTTACAAATTTTTGGAGATTCAAAATTAGTGATAAATTGGGTTGCAAATCATGTTGAAATGAAAAACTTGCTCCTCAATCCTTTCTATGAGCAACTAAAAATTATTAGAATCATCTATAACAAGAAATTCATACAAGCACATCTATAGGGAACTAAATGTAGATGCAGATGATCTTTCAAAAGATGGGTTGAACCTTCCAATAGACACTTAGTAGAGGGAAGAAGTGGTTAGAGGACTTAGAGTTTCCTCATAGTCATCCTCTTATTAAGGATCATATTATAATTAGAGATTTATTAATAGCAAAAAAAGTGTTTTGAAAGGGACCCTTGACTTTATTCTATAGAGAAATAAGCTTCAAATAAAATTTATCTCTAAAATTGAAACCTGATTCCTTAGTTTTTGTATTCAGGTAAGAGTCATTCGATAACTATGTTTGATCAAGAAGTTATTCTTGCTTTGGGCCTGTCAATCTTGTTATTAAGATTTGTTTTTGGATTGCAAGCTGCTTGTAACATATTACAACAAGGAGGTCAATACTCCTCTTAGTTAAGTTTACCTAGGTGGATTTGTAAGTGGATTACCTTATTTATTTGTAAAGGATATATAAACATCATCAACTATTCAATCTAAATAAACATGGAATGAACTAATTACTTGTGGCAATAATGGATTGGAATCAACAAAGAGTTATGTTCATTAATAAGTTGGTCCCAAAATTCCATAAAAAATTTATTTGTGCAAAATAACCTATGTAGTATTTAGACAATATTTTAATTTTTACAAAATAATATATCTAATAGTATCATAATCTACTCTTTATTTAAGATTTTAATAATTATTTTAATATAAAAAGTTTGGATAAGTTTTAAAGGTATTTTGGTATAAACTTTTACTAGACTTATCTATGCAATGATATATGATCTCAATTATTATTATTATTATTAAGTGAAAAACCCCTTGCGGGGCTGCCTTGGTCTGAGAGACCATGAACAGGGGTTCTACACCGTCAAAGTCACCCGGGAGTCACACCCGACCCTGCCCGCACCAACATTATCAATTGGATTTTGGATACCCAATTCAGCTTTTTGGTAGGGTGGAGATTTGAACCTGGGACCTCCCTTGGAGGATTACCCTCTCCTCTCCAAATCACCTACAACACCTAGGTGATCTCAATTATTATTTTAGTAAAGCTTAATAGTGCCTTATTTTAACAACATTTACCAATATGAAGGTCCATAATCAAGTAGTGGCCATTATATATTATTGGACTCTAATGGCTAAACAATTAAGTAGTTAAGATGATTTATATTTTTGTCTTAGTTAATATTCTCATGTATTTTCTTTGGATTAATTATTTATTAATATTTTATTATTTTGGTGTATGCATTTTATGTCACCCTATAATGGTTGAATATATTTACTACTCATTTCAAATGCAACTTAAATTTTAAATTTTTTATGGTTGAAACTTAAAAATAAATATACCTTAATAATTAATTTGGTATTATTGATACACAATTAATAGAACCATAAGTAAAATTATATTTTTAGATTTAATTTAATATATATATATATATATATATATATATATATATATATATATATATATATATATATTTTAGTTTTATTGAATTAAATTTCCATTACACCCGTTAAAAATTTAAAAGATCTTATATCAATGTATATATATAAATAAATTATCTAACTCTACTGCTTTAATTGAAATTTTATTATTTATTTTTAAGTGTACTATAATAGTTTATTAATTTTAATGGATTTAATTCTTTATTAAAACAAATGAATGTAAATATCTATAATATTATCTTTATTGTAAAATAGAATTTTACTCAAAAATATATTGTGCTTAATATAAAATCTTATTTAGCCAATCACTTTAGATCATGACACTAAAATAGGATTGTCTATATTGATGTGATATGATCACTTGATTTTTCATTCATTTAACATTTATACATTAAAAAAGGTAAAAGGTAAAGTAGTTTTTAGTGTTTGCCAAACCATAGACTCTATGAGATGACACTAATAAAGGATGTTGTCTACCCAATATATGATTAAATATCCATATTCTCATAAGCAAGGTATGGTGTACAACCCTACCCTTAAAGGATTTGAATTTTAAACCTTTGTTCAATTCCAAAGTCTCTATTATTAGGCCACTTAGGTTGTACACTTATGTCTTTCATTAAAACATTATATTACTATCACTACAATGAATTATTGGTTTACACTAATAATTATTTATAACTTTAGTTAAAAAACAATCCAAAAAACTTAAGAAATACTTATTACAAATAAAATTTCAATTTAATATTAATTAACTAAAAAAAAAAATTATAAATAAATTTTATTAAATATTATTAAAAATATTAAATCATTACACCCTTGAATATTCTTTTTATAATAATATTCTTTTATATTTTTAATTATTTATATCTAAAATATAAATTATATATAATTATAACTAATTTACAAATTCTGATCTTAAATCTTAAAAACATATTCAATTATATTTATTTTTAAAATTTATTATCCACAATATATTTAGTTATTATTAGTTTTTAAAATTTACTATCAACACAATTGAATAGATGTTCTATATTACCCAATGACAAGTACTTTTCGATCACATGTAGAGATACATGGTTAGTTTTTATGCAATTGTCATTCTCATCTTCTTTACTGTTAAATGAAAGAAGACTTGTAGGACATGGCATTCTTGTAAACATGGTCTTCTTAGAAGTGTAGAATGACACGACAAAGACCAATCCATGTGCTATGTACCCTACCTTTTAAAAGAGTTAAACAAGATAATAAATGTCTCTTATCCTCACCAAGACATACATCTATCCATGGAAACATGGTCAATAAATCCAAAAGACAATGCCTCTTTCTTCCATGTGCTTCTAAAGAAATACAAGCAATGTGCCCTTGGGAATATTTTAGATACAATCAAAAGGACTTAGAAGTTTTTCATTGTGTCAAAAATCCTGCAAATAGGGACAAAACAGTTCATGTGGGGCCGTTCAGTCTGCCTGCCTGATAATTCCAAATTTGCAGTCTCACAACTCAAAAGAGCATATTATTATAATAGACCATGCAAGTATCTAATAGTCATAAAGGTTTGGTTGTATGAAATAATTTGTGGAATGTTCACGGTATCGGTGTTTTGAAATTTTTGGCCATTATCCTCCTATGGAACGACAGTATGAATTGACAACTTTCTATTTACTTGAAAAGTGGAAAATGACATGTCTGCAGATTTTGACAGTATATGACCATTTCAAAGACAATCTCTTAAGGTATTTCAACGAAGTTTCTTCTTCTATTATATAGCCAAACAACTGGAGTGTACAGTAAGGGAGCCAACTTGCATTGGAAGAAAAAGCTGATCATCACACATTCATGTCTTATGTTTTTTGTTTAGTAACATCAAACGTCAGAAACCTCATTTAAATGAACATATCAGACTTGTATCTTACTTTTCCATGTACATATCTGAAACTCAGGCCCATTACTTTTCCAAGTACAGATCAGAAACTCAGGCCCATTGCATGAATTTTGAAAGCAGTGTTGATTTATTGTTTCAAAATACGAGAGAGGTTAAGTGGGCATAGCTTTCATCAGGCTTCCAAAGTGGGTCTGTCTACACATCATTAATACAAAATCCCAGTTGGTACTTAGTTATCATAAGAATAATAATTAAATCATGACATTAGCAGTGGCTAGTGCTGTTTTTGTAAGCATATGCCTAATTAAATTAGTATCGTTTTTTAGAGGGTTTTCATGTAATTTCTAATAAATCTATATTGGAAAGATTAAATTATAGATGATTTAGATGTTAGTACGTTTTATAAATTTTATTATAAAATTTAATATTAAAATAAAATAAAATATTAAAAAAATACACAGATATTCTAAAACGAATAAAAAGAACTTTCTCTTATGTAATTTAAGGGACTAATCATACATAGGGACAGGTAACTGATTTCTGAAGAGTATTGAATAAACCACTTTTATGCTGAAATTTATTGCCAGTTTAAAAAAAAATTAAATAATTTTTAGTCCTAAATTCATGACGTGTGAGGTTAATGCTGAAGATTGAAAGGACTCATTTTTACTTGCCAACCTCCCGTATGCACGTTTTCCCTTCTATAACACACTTTTTTGATGCCATGTCAAGACCAGTTTTTTTTTTTTTTATATGAAAGACAACGCCATTAAAAGCTTTTAGAAACTTTTATGGAGAAGGGTAGCTTTAACTTGTCTTATTATTCTTGGAGATATATCTGATATTCTGTGTTCCCATTGCACAATAGGTCCCTATAGTCTATGGGGCATAGAAAAGTAGGATGCAAATCTGTTGGACTCATATGACATACAAACTATAAGAAGAAGGTATCCTATCATGCATGCTCCATGTTGTCTGCATGCAGGAGGAAAAAAGATTCTTCACAAGCTTCAAGCAATCTGGATCAGATAATTGGTACCAACTAAGCAATGACATGACACTATGTTGCTTGTGTTATTAAAATGAAAGCTTTTGCAGTATCTTTTGATTATGGAGGCAATCCCAACGATGTTGTCAGGAAAAAAGTAGCAGACTGACCAGAATGTGTTAGCCTTTCAAAACATAAAGTTCATCTGAAACTTATAATAAATGGATAAGGATACTATTAACCACAAAAATAAAAACTTATATTTTAAAGAACAGTGATAAAAGGGCTTTCTCAGAAGAAATAGACTAGTGCATAAAGATAATGTTTATAATATATATATTAGAGAATATTAATACGAGGGGAGATGTACGCAGTAGTCAAAGATAAAGATTTTAGCACTCTGAGAGTCCACTCAACGGTCATTTTACCTGAAATGAATATCAAACAAAGAATATAAAACAAATTATCCTCCTAGAATAAAAGTGAATCGAAGGGCACCATGTTTTAGTGGAGTATTACGGGTTTGTTTGGGTTGTTTTCTTTCTTTTTCCAATGAGCACTGCTGTATATAAATGCTTGCAATCTCTGTCAAACTGAAAACTCACGTATTTAGAAAAGGTCCAATTAGCATTAAAGATGAATACTGCCAGTGGAGCACTCGTGTGTATTGCCCTTGACAGAGAGTTCAGTTGACAAGGGAAGTCTTCACACAACCAATATGTTTGTACGGAAGAAGGAAAATGTTAATGTTAATAAGTTAAAGTAGTGGTTTTTGATTTGGGTTTAATTTTTATGGTGGATGTTTATAAAAAATATTATTAGTAGTTTTAGTCAATTAATTATATGAATGATAATATAATAAACTTAAAAATTATATACAATTTAATAAGATTAAAAAAATTTAAAAGTTTAAAAATATAAATTATTAAATTAAATATTATATATTAATTTAATTTTTAAAATAAATATTAAAATAGAAAAAATATCTTTTTAGTTTTTTTTTCAATTTCAACTAGTTTCTATCTTGATAATAAAAAATATGAAAGCAGGATAGCAAATTTGAAAACTTATAACAGATAGGTATAATCTAGGTAAAAACATTTATGTAACTACCTGTGATGCGGTAGTGTATAATTTTTTTTATTTGATTTAGAAAATAAACACCAAATATTTTTTTTGATTAAGATACAGCCATCCAATTAAACTAATAAATTTGAACCATTATTTTATAGCATCTGTAATCTTAAAATACATTAAACGTTTATAACTTTTTAAAATTAGTTTATAAGGCACTGTATTTATTATAATATTAATTTTGTAAGACTCGATAACACCCTTTAGTTTTAAGTCCTATATATAACAACCTCCATAAATTTTTTGAGAGTAAACAATATAATTAAAAATTTGAATTAGTCAGATAAGGATCTTTACGGCATTTTTCATGAGAAACCGACTTTGGGGATTGGAATCTTGACTGGGCCAGAGAGAAAGAAAGGGATGAATTATGGGTTGGTCGCCAATCCATTCTTCGATGTTTGAATCCACGTGTCATGTCCTATAATATCTGGTCAAGCTGGAAATCCGAGCTGATATACTCTCCATAAATAATTCATTAAGGGGGACAGATCAATGCATGTAGAGGGTGAAATCATTTGGATTTACTGCGGTGAAAACCATCTTCAACATGCTCAAAGTGTGCGCCAGGGGCCTGGATTTTAATGCAGTCCTTGATGAAGATGTGACTGCTGTTTACTCGAGGTAAAAAAACTAAGGCATAGAAAACTATTTCAAGGAGCTCTTGGTTGGACGAGAAGCTTTCAAATGAGATGTATTCAATTAGTACAACACCTTTTTCTATGATACAGACAAGGAAAGCCAGGTGGATGATCACTGTAAATGGCCCTTCTGTCCCTACACAGTTGTTTTCTATGGTACAAATTCCTCAAGTGCTCAATCATACGAACGTCAACATCTGGATTCCATTAGCCTTGGCCTTACCATTTGATTTTTTTTTACTACCCAGTTTGTAAAACCATTACCCATTTAATTTTTTTTACTACCCACTTCGTGAAAACCAATGATACGTACACACCCAACAGTTAAAAAAAGTGGGGCTTCATTGTTACCTGAAAAATTTCAGGGGTGAGTGACGCCAGCAAGATGCCTTCACGTTGTCAGAGCTCATGCATTCAAACTTCTGGATTAAAATAGAAGATTTCCAAGGATAATGATTACAATAATCTGCCCATAAAGGTCATTTTTGCAGCGGTGTTTTGATCGTGTAGCAGGTAATATAAAAGGAGAAAATCTATTTTGTGATGTCATCTTTCAAATGGGTTTGTCATAAGTGATGTCTTAATAAAGGCCTTCTTCTAGGTTGGACCAAAGATAGGCAGATTCTGAGCCCAAATGGCAAAGTTCTTCTAACTTTTTAGATTTAAGAGGGAATTTTATACCATTATTCCAGTTCCTATTGGCTTGTGACCTTATCTAAAGTTGGCAGAAAAGGAATCAAACCACAAATCCCTCTATGAAAGACAAAAGTCTAATGCTGCAGTCCACAGTAGTTCTATATCCACTTAATGATTTGGGTTTGCGTTGGTCTAGTCCAAGATTCAATAGCTACTCCAATCATATTAACTAACTTATAACCTATACGGTTCATTAGTATTATGTATTTTTCAAGGTTAATCAGATAAGAAAAGAAATAAGATACATACTTTAATCCTTTCTAAATTTAACCAAAGGTTTTACCGAAAAACGATGGTGGTAACCATCCTTTTAGCAGTTTTCTTTTGGTTTGGAGTAAAGAACGGTGCTGAACAATACACAGTGAATCTTTTATCTGGTGGGTGTCGGTGAGAGAGGGAAAAAAATATTCACCTATGCAGCTTTCTTTTAATCATACTCTAAACATAATTGCCCTCTTGATGGACAAAATTCCGGCCTGATTTTTCTTGGACCTATGCTTGTTTTGAAGTAGGTAAATGGTAGATGCGACGGTTTATCTATTGCCTATTTTGTTAGCATTGTTGTTTGGAATCAAAAGCTGTGGAGGTGGTCCTTTATTAAATATTCTCACTCTGGCTTTTAGGAAGAAATTAGAATAAGAAAGACATATATTCTGACCATTATCCTTTGGCAGTTGTCTTTATCCGGTATTAAAGTCCTGCAAGAGGAGCATTTTGCCTATTCTGGTGCCACTGATAGGTGAAGGAGGTGCTTGTCTGTGATCCAAGATCATCATAGTTAGTCATTTTTGCTTGAATCTTACTCACAAAGTCACTTGTTCTCTCTTTATCTTCATCCAAATTATTTGTCTTTTTCATTTGTTGTCCTTGTTTTTGAGTGCCTTCAAAGTTAGTCTGCTTCCTTGATTTGCAAAGGCTCCAATGATATTTACTGTCAACCTCCTGAAACAGCAACTGTAGAGAACTGTGTCATAGTTTTCTTTTAACTGTGGTTTTTCCTGTTTGGGAAAAAAGACCCGCAGGAGATATGCAATCTGGTATAGAGTATCATGGATCAGTTCCGGACCAGATTCAACAGTTTATGGTTGGGAGAGGACCAGTTCACATCCCTTCTCTTATGTTTACCACTCTTAATAACCAGCATGGTCATCTGCCTTCACAAACCAAGCAACGGATGCAACAACCACCATTGCTGCAGCAACAACAATCAGGAGGGTTTCAGATAGTGCAGCATCAAGGTTTTCAGATTGTTGATTCACCGGAAAATACCAATTCTCATAGTGGTCTTAAACAGAAGGTTCAAGGTGGACAAGAAGGATATGGAGAGGAGGATATAAACGCAAGTGGAGAGCCTGGTGAGAAAAATCCAGAAGCCAACAGATGGCCAAGGGAAGAAACTCTTGCACTTCTGAGAATTCGTGCTGCCATGGATGCCAATTTGAAGGATTCCAATGTGAAAGGACCGGTCTGGGAAACAGTCTCACGGTAATTCGGATCCCTCAATAATTTGTGGAATACTTATAGGAACGGCTAATTTACATATGTTTATTCCCTCATTCACTTCTCTAATACATGTTTTATCTATATGCTTTCTGTTGCACTTCATTTTTCATCTGGGTTGATGTTATTTCAAATTATAACTAAAAATCTTCCTTGAACTCTTTTAGCGAAATGTTCTTCTTTGATAAAGTGTTTGTTTTCAATCATAGATAATGTTGAACTTGATTTTTCATGATGTTTCTAAACATAATGTTTAATTACTATTACGGACTATTTAGGAATCAGATCTAAGTCTAGTTGAAGTAACATTATCACAAACTAGATCCTGGACTACATTAACATCATTTAGAAACCATAACTTAATAATAACACTAGATTTGAAACTGTATCTTGCACATTTGTTTGATGTTTTGCAAGCAGAAATGCAGGCGATATGTAAATTGTCTATAGCCTAAGCCAATCTAGATATCGTTTTATTGTTCCTGTCCACCATCTAAGTTTCCACAACAAGATCTAATTATACTAAGTCTTACTTGCATGCCCCACTTCACCTGTCATATATTCAATATAAATTCTACGCAAATTATCATTTGTATTGCAATGCTTATGTGCCCAGTTATTAGGGTGAAACTCGGGACCTTAAAGTTGTATGTTGTTAAAATCTTCTGTTATGTACTATGGATTGAAGTCACATCCTAAGTTGTTACTATGATTGATGTGCAGTAAGCTTGCAGAGCTTGGATTCTACAGAAGTGCCAAAAAGTGCAAGGAAAAATTTGAGAATGTCAATAAATACTACAAGAAGACCAAGGATGGAAGAATCAACAGACATGATGGAAAGAGCTACAGGTTCTTCAGTGAGCTTGAAGCGCTTCATGCTGGACTTTCCGCCAAAAATGGTGGCATTGACAACGCTGTAAATGGTGGAGCTACTAATGGAATCTTGATCTGCAACAAAAGTGATTCTGGTAACCCTAGTTCTGTGCCGGTAGATAAAATTAATCCAGAAGAAGCAAAAACAGGCATACAAAGCTCTTCAGAGACTGCATATAATAGTAGGCAAAACTTGTCTTCTGATGGAACTTCTGAAGAAGTTGGGGAGCGCAATCTGGAAGAGCGAGTTAACAAGAAGAAGAGAAAGAGGAAACAAAAAATGGATACAATCAAAGCCTTCCTTGAGAATATGGTGAAACAAGTAATGGAGCACCAAGAGAATTTACAGAAGAAGTTCTTGGAAGCAATTGAGAAACGAGAACAAGATAGGTTGCAAAGAGAAGAAGCATGGAAGCGGCAGGAAATGGCCAAGTTAAATAGAGAAACTGAGCTACGTGCACAGGAGCATGCTCTTCAATCGAGTAGGGAAACGACCATTATTGGCTTTTTGCAAAAATTTACAGGTGACAATCTGAAGTTGGATCCTCAGACCATGCCAAATCTATTAGTTTCCAACACTCAGGAGGAGGGGAAAAATAACACTGCTAGGGAAAATACTGATCCACACTGTAAGAGATGGCCTAAGTCTGAAGTATATGCATTGATCCAACTGAGAAGTGACATGGAAACAAGATTCAAGGAATCAGGACCTAAGGTGGCATTATGGGAAGAGATCTCATCTGCAATGGCCTCCATGGGTTTCAATAGAAGCTCAAAGAGATGCAAAGAAAAATGGGAGAATATCAATAAATACTTCAGAAAAACCAAAGGGAACTCCAAAAAAAGGCCTCTCAATACAAAGACATGTCCCTATTTTCATCACTTGGATGCCTTGTACAGGAAAGGGATTCTTCTTTCTCCAGCACATGCTAAAAATGAGAACAAGCTGGAATATCGTAAATCAAATTCCGATGCTTTAGCAACTTCCCCCAAGGATGGTCATGAACAGAAAAACAATGAAGGGCAGATTGATGACCTGAACTCAGAATTATTAGCTATAATTCCTTCATCCGACCAAGAATCAGTGCCAACATATAATACTGACAGTACTGAGCCAATGGAGTTGTTAACTCAAAAAAGAATGAAATGGTCCAACCAGAATCTCATCCATACAATGGATAATCAATCAGTGGCCTTGAATTCCAGATCTCCAGATGAATTTTCTGGCAGCAGTAGCCATAGCAAGAGATTCAACATGGAAGTTCCAGTGAAGGAAACGACGGGGAGACAACAAAATCAGATATTTTTCAATGGTTCGGACAGAAGAGAACAGCAACAAGACATTGCAGACAATGAAGTACACCACCGCCATCAACAACAACAAAAATTTCAAACCAACCAAGTCCTTAAGCCCACTGAGGAACAACACCATTCACATGCCAAGCTATCACAGTCTGCATTGATGGCCTTGGTGCACAAACTCTCTGCCAATTATTCCATCTCTCCTCCATCAAGCACAGAATGATCCAAACTATGGCATACCACTTCAATTAGCAATAGCTCTTGAATGTGCTGCTCACCAGCCTGTCTGTATGAAACTACCATGTACTATATAGATTATAAATAAGAAAATTGCTACTCCATTGTAGAAGGGCTTATAGGTCTTGCTAAAGTCCCCTCTCTATAGTATCCACCCAAGAGAAGCACAAGACCACCTTATGACTATGTATTGAACAAACAGGTTAGTGCCCATCTGGAAGCAGGAACAAGCCATTAGGAGGATCTTTATTGTTTCCATTTCTCCCTTTTATATAAACAGTATTTTAGCTGTATTTTCATATACTGAACGCTTGGGAAATTTTGGTTTGAGATATATTTGCATTTATGTACTCTATTCAATGTCAGTTGCAGTACAGATATCAACACCCAGCTGCAATACTTTGGTTATACAGCCTTGCTTTTTACTCTATAGCACAATAAAAGTCTTGAGGATTTCATTTACAATTTACTTTTCTCTAATGAAGAATGGCTCAACTTCCATTAGGTCTAAATATTTTTATATATATAGAGAAAGATAAAAACATTATTGCTGACAGTGATAACAGTTTTAAAATCCTTGCATCCACATAGATCAGTTCTCGTAACAATTAGAATTGTGGTGAGAAATCACAACAAAAGTATTTACAATTGGGTATACTAGCAGCAGACCTCCTCTTATCTTTGTGGCTTTTTATTCTAGGTCTATCAAGGTTAGGGTGTGGTGGACAAGACGTTGAACATGCTCTCGTGCAGTCATGACAACACCTGTCATGCAGAGCTCGTAGAAATAGTGCTTGAAATTGTGTCTAATTTGGGCTTTGCAGCATGGGTTGGGTTTGGATATTTTGGGTAAGAGACAATCTAAAATCATGAGCAAAAGACAAGTCAAAATCACAGGCACTTTGGAAGGCATAGTTTTCTAACACTGATGCAACACTCCAGATATTTTTTTTTTAAGAAAATCGTATGGTCTAGGTTTATCGCCGTTCTGAACTACAGAACTTTTGTGGTTTACAAAGTCATTTGTGTTGGGGTCAACGAATTGCCTATTATTGGTCATCAATGGGCGTGCCCTTAAGCGAGAAATATATTATAAGCAGTCTGTCTTCACCAGGTCATGTCTGTTATTTCTGTACATTTGTTTGGAAATGATCGTCTACTAAAATGGAGAACAGTGAAATTATATTAAATAAATATATAAGTAGAAGAAAACTTGTTGAAAAACATTGGAGGATATATATATATATGTCTATGCATATGTTGTCCTTGCCGGTTGCATGTATAGGTAAATACTTTTAAATTTTTAAGGCTTCAATGATTTCATTATTGTACATCTTTTATCCAATTTATGTGTATATTAGTTGTTTTAAATTTATTTAGTTGAAAATAAATAAATACATATAATTATTTTTTTAAATTAAATTATATATTATTTTTATTAAAGATTATTTTGAATAAAGTAATAAAATACTATTTTTTTGTTGGGAGGTTAATTAAATTATATATAGTTTTTCTTTTTATTAAAGATATCCTCCATTTCTTTATATTTTTATATTTTATACTTTTGACGTCATTTGTCAATTGTTTTCTAAAATCTAAATTTTGGTATGATTGCAAAAGATTTTGGACAATCTGAAAAGTGTTTGTTTCAATTTCCAACATTATGATGCAAGGATGCTTTCATGAATATTGAGATTTGGTTATAATTTGAGACATGTATTTTTTGATATCATTAATCATATAATATGAGATTAAACGTGCTATTGGATATTCTGTCTATCATAGCCTTTTGATTTGATTATGTATATTTGGATGAAATCGAATTATTTGATTACAGATATGTTGATTATGGAACACAATTATTTTTTATATCATAGACGTGTTATTGGATATTTTGTATAACATGTTATTTTAGCCTTGTTATTGGATTATTAATCTATGATATTCAAATTATTTAGTATATTTATATTGTATAAATCATTTATGGTAAAGTAAATATTTGTGCTGCATTTCAGTCATTTCAAATTATTTCATAAAAGATAAAAGAACATTGTATTGCATCCACATAATTCAAAATTATTTATTGCGTCCGCACAAGTAATCAAAACATTATAATATTTAATACAAAACTTCAAAAAGATAATCCATTTTTTTTGGAAATTGTCTGTTTTATTGATTTCAAAAGATACCATTCTTGTATAATTTACAAAAAAGTTATGCAACATGTTTAGTTTCTCTTCAAATAAAAAGCAACAGTCTTCTACTTTTCTTTCTGCACGGTGCCTAAAGTTTCAACTGCATCTACCTTATTATCCTTTACTTCCAATACACCAACCCTTACCAAACTTTCAACTATAGTTTTTATGCTCGATAGCAATAAACCTTCTTCATTCATTGGATCTTCTTTAAACATTGCATTTAGTTCTTTCTCATTTTTTTAATACAACCTCCACATCCATTAATAAACTTCTTCAACCAATTATTTTCTCTAATAGTGTATTGCAATCTTTTCTTCACTTCAATAGCATTAGTCATACTAATTTTTGCAGTCTTAATCAACGTTTTCATGGCACTGACTTGTTTCTTTAAGTACTGATAATTATATTGCAAAATAGAAGAGAAAAAATTATAAACAAAATATATTTAAGAAAAAAAAAAATTAGTTATATGTAAAACTTACAACAACGGTAAGTCTTGTAGTTTTTACAACTGCTACTTTTTTTATCTAGTGCTCATTCATTGAAGTATTTCTAGACCTCGGTATTGAGGTTTTCTAATCGATCTAGCATAATGGTCAAAACTTCATCACTATATGTAGACTCTGCCTGCATGGTGCCATATTTAGCTTTACATAACAAAGCATCAAGCTTTTGTGGCTCATTCTCCACCTTTGAAAAAACTCCTTTCTATTTGAAAAATTCTTGTATCAGACATTTATTGCTTTTATAAAAACCTTGGATCGATATTCCTAATATTTTAATATATCAATTTCTAAAGTAGACTATTATTAATTGTAGCCTTACATCTATTGGCTAATAAAATAATTTTAAAAAAATTAACTTTATCATCATCGTTCAAATGATGATGGGTGTCAACTTGCTGGGGAGGAAGAGGAAACTCTAATGACATCTACCTCAACATTCTCTTTTGCTTCATCATAGGTCTCTAGACCCTAAAGCACATCACTTACCTTTAATAGAAAATTTTCAGGATTCATATCTTGATAAATAAAATCATCATCGAGATTCCTAGAGGGCATTTGAGACGTGCTCTCTACATTTGAGAAATTCTCAAGGATTAAAATTGGAAACACTAAAATATTAGACTAAGACATAGTCTGAATTTTGGTTCCCCGAGGTAGTGGTGTGAGGAACTATTTCTCATGCATGCGAGATTGGTTCCCCACTGATGGTACCTATTGTGGAGTTGGATGGACTTGATGTGGATGGACTTGTTGTGGCACTTGTTTTTGCTACATTTATGGGTGTGCATTTGGTGGAGGCATCTATTTTTTTAGTATTTTAAATGTAACTAGTGCATCTACAAAATTTTACATGAAAATATAAATTAAAACTAGTGTAAAAAATAATGCCATTAAAAGAGATTAATTTTAACCAAACATACTAGATTCAGACTCTATAGTTGTTGATGATGCAACCATTTGCCCTTGCTCTAAAAATATTTAAAATATTTCCTCAAACTAAATATAATTTTAAATCATTAAAATACATCATTTAAAATAGTACTTTTGAATAATAAGGTTACATCGAATTAAATAGAACAATGCCAAAAATGGCATTTATGTAGGTTGCCACTACAAAATGATTCATGCCTAGAAAAATTCAATACAAGCATGAAAAATTTATCTCTAACATTGGAATTGTTTAAACCCCTTTTCGACTTAGAATAATTAACTGAAAAAAAAAAGGGATAACATTATTACATAATGGAAACTATAGTACATCAAAAATGAAGAAAAATAAAAACTAAATTTAAAAAAATATACCTTTCAAATTATTTTAATGGACACCGAATTTGGATGCTAGCTTATGTTTGTCATCTTCGATCAAGACATATTGGTTGTTCACTAGGTTACCATCTGTAAATGGTAGTCGTGTTAGTCACTACACATCTGAGGGTTTCATAGAAAAACAATATCCTTGTTATCCACTTTGATTTGAATAGTGGACTTGTCATGGTTGTAGCAACTAACTATCCTTTGCATCAATGAGACTTTGGCGTTAAACTATGGCATCTTGATTACTTATGCATCTCTAGAGATATAAATCCATTCAAAATCTCTACCAGGAGTACCAAAAATGTTCTTAATATTTGGACAAAATTAGTTCTTGAATGATACTTTTGAAGATAGAGGAGAGGAAGAGGTAGCCATTTCTACAAATATGAACTAAAAATGATCTAAAAAATTCTTTGAAAATAGTTTGAAACTGCTCTGGAAACACCTTGGAAAATGCTCTAAAATCGTCTGAAAATGCTTTGAAAACCCTATGAAAACACTATGAAAATATTGGAAAACACTGTGGAAAATGCTCTAAAAATACTAGAAAACACTCTGAAAAGGCTCTAAAAATGCTCTAGAATAAGCAAAAAATGATCTTGCATTTCTATTTATAGAAGTCTACATGGCTGAAGTCTATGGATGCACAACACGTGGTAGAGAAGAGGGCACATAGCAACATCTTATTGGTGACCTTTTGTGGTCACCTTATTCCACTCACATTTTACCAGTTGCCATCTACCAGTCACCATCTGCTAGTCATCATCCACTAGATACCTTATACAAGTCACCATCTGTAGTTACCTTATGCTATTTACCTTGTGCCAATCACATTTTTCCAGTCACCTTATGCTAGTCGCCTTCTACCAATCACCTTATGCCACTTGCCTTGTGCCACTCACCTTCTACAAATAACTTTGTGTTAGTCATCTTATGTCAGTCACCTTTTACCAGTCGCCTTATGCCAATCGCCTTCTATCAATCACATTTTTTCAGTCACCTTCTGCCACTCACCTTCTACCAGTCACCTTCTACCACTCACCTTCTGCCAGTCACCTTCTACCACTCACATTCAACCACTTGCCTTATTCCACTTGCCTTCTACCACTCACCTTTTGTCACTCGCCTTATTCCAATCACCTTTTTCCACTCACCATTTAAAAATTTTGATAATTTTTGTGCAAAATTTCAAAAATTCACCATATTTTGATAATTTTTTTACAAAATTTTAAAAAAATTACCCCAAAGTTTATACACCATTCACCTAGATTCACCTTGATTTTATAATTACTTTTTCGGTACTACCCCTTATGGATTTCCCTACAATGCAGTATTAAAGAGGTTTTAGAACATTCTTTTTTTATACCAATGAACCCATGAATACATCCATAAGAATTAAGGAATCTAGTTGGTTCAAGTTATGAAAGGAGTGATGATGAGAAGAAAACATCGATGCAAGCCACAAGGATCTAAGGTGTTGAATCATACCACATTAATTAAACATAAGAGAATGAAATGAATAAGAATAAAATAGAAGCAAATGCTAGAAGAATATAAATTTAATAATATATTAATATAAAAAATACATTTCAAGTACAATGGAGAGGCTTTTCTTAAATAGACAAGGAAGATCTATCACAACCATAGGATCATAACAGAGTGATAAGGATCAATACCCACCATACAACAAGGAGGTGGTATATGGTTTGTTGATATGTGCCCAATATGGGGAGAAAATATCTCAACCCTCCACAAATACCTAATGGATAACTCCCTACGAATAGTCAACACCTAATATCTCCTTAATATCTAAAAGATAAATAAGAGTCTAAATAACCTACTCTAACACCCCCTCTCAAGTGAAATTAGGAGGTGGAAAAACTAAGTGGCATATCCACAAGTATGAGTCCCGATAATAAGGTTTAATTAGGTGCTCGTGTACAATATATCAATGAATCTCAATCTAGAGGGAATAAAAAACCACATGGGAAAAACATCCACCTAGATGAGAAGAAGTATGACGAAGGAAGGTGGTCTCATCCACACACCCAAGGATAACTTTCTTCACCCCAAGCATCTCTCACAACACATGGAGATGAGAAGATGGAAAGGGTTTAGTGAAGATGTTTGCAATTTACTACTGGGTAGAAATGTAGTCCATGTTAATGATTCCATATTGGATAAGTTGTCAAATAAAGTGCATGTGAATCTTAATGTGCTTGATCTACTAGTGCTCAACAAGATTGCAAGAAATATGTATAGTACTTTGGTTGTCACACTGAAGTGTAGTACTATATTGATCTTGTAGGAAACCAAGCTCTACCAAAAATTTTTGAATCTAAAGAATCTCTTAACTAGCTAAAACTACTACCCTGTACTCTACCTCAATGGAAGAAAGTGTAATAGTTATTTGGTTTTTACACACCCAAGAAATAGGTGATGTACCAAGGTAAAATACATAGCTTGAAGTATACTGATGAGTATCAATGCAACCTATCCAATTTGAATTAGTATCTCCAACTAACTACAAAGATCCCTTAGAAAAATGAAGACCAAAATTTGTAGTCCCTCAAAGATATCGGAGAATTTTCTTGGCAGCCTACCAATGACTATCATGTGGATCATGTGCAAAATGGGACACCAACCTAGTTGTAAAAGAAATGTTAGGATGATTATGAGTTAAGTAAATCAAACTCCCAACAAACTATCTATAGATAGTAGTATCCACTCTAAGAGTAGTACATGTGGAAGTCAAAATCATACCTAAATAGAAAGGTGTTGGATATGGATTACAATTAATCATTCCAAATATCTCAAGCAAATCTAATCTATACTTTATTGGCATATGGAAATCCCTATATCTGACTGAGATATATAAAACCCAAGGAAAAAATAAAGTCCTAGATCTATCATCTCAAATCACTTTGAAAAATATCACTACACAGCTTGAATGTGTGGAGTAGAACTACCTGTGAGCAATAAATCATAAAAATACAAAAAAATAATGATGATATCCTCTCCATCTCTTTTAAGTATAGACTGTATGATCAGAATGGTACCTAACAAATCTAGAAGATAGAATAAATGAGTCCATCTTCTCATACTAGGCTTGAGGGGCATATTTGAGGCCATGGAGTGATCTGCATAATTTGCACACCAAAGAAGAGTCTTAAATTTTTTTTGATTGTTCTATCTAGATCTCTTCTTGCAAATATCTATATAAGAATGCACTCTTCACATCCATCTAAAAATCATTCCATCCTTGTGATGTAGCAATAGAATGTACAAGAAAAATTTAATCAATTTTGGTGATAGGGGAAAAAGTCTCTAAGTAATCAATCCCCTCAACCTACAAAAATATGTACCACAAGATGAGCCTTATACTTGTCAATAGACCCATCAACTACATATTTCATTTAGTACACCCATTTACATTGTACCAACTTTCTTCCCTTAGGAAGAGGTGCCAAATTCTAAGTGTGATTCTTCATTAATGAAGAATACTCATCTTCCATGGTATAATCCCTCTTCCAAATACCATAGGCCTAATCAAAATGTTTGGGATCAACAGAAATAACCTAACAAAGAAGACATATGCCAAAAGTAGAAGCATATCATGAAGGTGGAAGACTATCTATAAAAGGAGTTGCTTCCTCAACTATAGTATGTGCCCATCGAGACATGGTAGTAGCCTATGCAAGAACCTATGCAAATATTTCATTAATACCCTCATCCTCAATATGATCCTCATAAAAATAATGCTCCTCAAGATGGATAGTGGATGAGGATGATGAAGAAGGAGGTGGAGTAGAAAGAGTGGTCTCAGGTTAATTATAGTTCTCATCAAACTGAACATGATTTCAAAAAATAACATCATGTGTATTAGGATATAATAATTTATAAGCCCTCATATCTTCACAATATCTAACAAAAATAAGTGGCTTGCTCTTTCTACCCAAATCCTTTCTTTTCTTCTTAGGCACAAAAGCCCATGCATGACTCCCAAAAAATGAAATAAGAAACATTAGGCTTGGTCCTTATCCAAGCCTCCTCAAGAGTCATATGCTTAAGTGCTCTATGATATGTGTAATTATAAACGTAGTTTGCACAATTGACTACCTCAACCCAATACTTAGGAGGTAAATCCTAAGAGTTCATCATGTAGTTGACCATCTTCTTGAGTGTCATGTTCTTCCGTTATGCAACACCATTTTGCTATGATATATGGGGAACTAAGTGTTGATGCAAAATACTGTGTAGTGCTAAAACAAACTCCCTACTAAAGTATTCCCCCTCATTGTCCATGCAAATATTCTTGATGCACCTAGAAAAATGATTCTCTACCAAGGCCTTAAAGACTTTGAAAGTGGTAAAAATATCACTTTTGAACTTGAGAAAATACAC
Source organism: Wollemia nobilis (assembly GCA_028583015.1). Lineage (NCBI taxonomy): Eukaryota > Viridiplantae > Streptophyta > Pinopsida > Araucariales > Araucariaceae > Wollemia > Wollemia nobilis. The sequence goes on along the minus strand of JAQPPZ010016869.1, from coordinate 10,535,379 downwards.
CCGAGTTCTCCTAGAGAAATCATAAACTAATATCAATGCATACTTAGCTCCTTTTAAAGGAGTGGGAAAGACCTTCAAATCACTATGCACTAAGTCAATAGGTGGAGAGGCTTTCTTGGATTTACCTTTAGGAAAAGGACCTTAATGTTATTTTCCAAGTGCACAACCTGGATAAAATCCATCAAGGCAATAAATATTAGGTAAACCATCTACCATGTTATGTGTGCTCAAATCCTTCAAGTACCTATAATTGAGATGACCAAATATCTCATGCCATAACTTGCTTTTAGAATCTACATGAGAAACTAGACAAGTACCAATAGATGAAGAATCAAAACCCTCAAAATGGTAGAGATAAGAACTATGATCTACAACTCCTTGTGCAACTATAGACTATGGCTCCAACAAGTATCTAATATCAACATTTTGTGGTGTGAACAATACAATATTACCCTCTCCAGAATATAAATTTTGGTAAACAAAAAGTCATTTAGTGGAAATGTTAGGTACAGAAAGCACATTCTCAATTTTACCACAACCTAACTATATGTCCCCTTTTCCTTGTATAAAAATATAGGAAGAATATCCAACCTTAATGTAGAAGGTAGATGTGATATGAAGCTCTTGAATCAAATATCCAATCTACTGAAGGAGTGTCATGTGATCTTCCAAATGCATTCAAATCCTTGCCCTTATCCTTAGAATATGAAGTGGGAAGAGATAAATTGTGTTTCTTGAAGGCTTTTTTGAGGGCTTCTAACTTTTTCCAACACCTAGACTCTAAGTGACAATTCTTTCCACAATGATAATAAGAGATATTTAACCTATTTTGATCTTTGGAATATGACTTGGGCTTATTTTTATTGGACTCTCTTGGCTTAAGAGAATTTTGTAAAGGGGATGAAGTGGGTTTAGGCTTGGGCTTATACTTTCCCTTACCTTTAGAACTAAAACTGGATACTACTAATGCCATAGAGGAGGAGCACTTAATAGGGGAACATTTGATTCTTCCTGAGTAATTTTATCACAAAACTCTTCTAAACTAGGTATTTTGTAGGCTACACCAAAGGAATCCATGGTGGAAAGAAAAGTTCTAGTAAGATATGAAATGGACATTTTAACTTTTCTAGAATCAAGAAAACACACTCATATTTCATCTTATTCTTTCCACTTTTCTTTAACTAATTAATAAGTAGCTTGAACTAAGTGAGATAGTCTACAATAATGGGATAACCATTAAGACTCAAGGAAGTGAGTTGTACATCAAGTTGCATAATCCTAATTTGATCTACTTTGCAAAAACAATGTATTCAATTTTTTCCACATCTCAACTGGTGTTGTACAGGCATCCAAATGGAACCAAAGTCTCTCATTAACATGCATACTTATTACTCCCATAACTTTAGACATTTTTCCATGATGTATAAAAAGCTCATATCCTTTTGTAAATACTAGTTGAGTTTCTTCTAGTAGATGGATTAATCATTTTTGTTGAAGATGATGCTCCATACGTGGTCACATGTGTGATAATTATGGGGTGTGAGTAACTCAACAAAAATTGTAGAATGCATTTTAGGAATCACCACAAGAAACCAAACAATAAAACACAATTGGTGCAAAGAATCAGTACCAAAGTAGCCCCCCACAAACAAATTTTATTAATTTCACTTACAAAGATAGCCCCTAGAAGAAATTGCCTTTATAATTTCAAGCTACAATGATAATATGAGTTTTTTTCTTTTCAAAATGGGAAATATAATATTCCATCTTAAAGTTAGCAAGTCCCCTTACAATTAAAAATGGGATTAAAAAAATCCCACAAAGAGGGTAACTTTCTTTTTGAAAAAATATTCTCTCCAATTTTTTTTCCAAGTGTAAATCAATGAGTTTGGAACTCTTGATCTCTCCTTTCCAGCATGTACAAGGGTGGTTTTATGACCAAAAAAATATCCAACAACTAGAACTATAATTGTCTTTGCAGTTTTTAGAAAAAATTTTGCAAAATTGAATATGTAACATGTTATACCTTTTTTATTTAGTAGAACAAATAAAAATTGCTCGAAAAAAAATTGCGTGGATACAAATAAAATTACCCATTTCACAATTTTTTAAGTTAAAAAAAAAGCTTTAGAACTGAATATGTGACATGCTACGACATTTTTATTTGCTAGAACAAATAAAAATTACCCCAATAAAAATTGCGTGGATGTAGATAAAATCACCTAGATTCACAATTTTTGCAGTTTTAAAAAATACTTCAAAAAAGGCTTGTATTAAAAATCTCAAGAGTTTTGAGGACTCAACTGAGATAGATTTAAAAAATGCAAGGCTATATAGGATTTCTAGCAAAAAACAAGGGAATGAATAAAAACTAGACTCATATTCCAGGGCTAATAGAATCTTTGTAGCTCCTTATGCAAAAAAAACTTCAAACCGATCCAACCGCAAAATCCTCAACAATGGATTTTTTAAACAATATTATCCACTCTTATACCATCAAAGGAGTGACGATAAGAATCAAACATCAATCCAAGCCATAAGGATCGAGGTGTTGAATCACACCACATTAATCAAACACAAGATAATAAAATGAACAAGAAAAAAATGGAAGCAAATGCTAGAAGAATAAAAATTTGATAATATATTAATGTAAAAATGTATATTAAGTACAATGGAAATGCCTTGCTTAAATAGGAAAGAAATATCCACCATAGTCGTAGGATCATAACAAAGTGATAAGGATCAATACCCACCATAAAACAGGGAGGTGCGATATGGTTTGTAGATCTGTAATAGACATGGGGAGAAAAGATCTCAACCCTCTACAAATACCTAATGGAAATTTCCCTAGGAATAATGAACACCTAATATCCCCATAATATCTAAAAAATAAATAAGAAATATCCACACATAAGTGGCTGGGAAAAATATGGAATAAAATAAATAAAGTACTGTAGATGAGCATGAGCTAGAGTCTAAATAACCTACTCTAATAGGTTAATGGTCGAACATTTTAAATCAAGTAAAATTATTAAATATTTGATGGAAAGTAATTATTTAGATAGGTCAATTAAGTCATTTAAGCCTTTGGACCATGGATGCATATAAGCCATTTTCGCTAATGAAATCTCTTTGTATTGCTTAATATAGTATTCCTTTGCTACAAGAAAAGTAGATGCATAAGTTTAAATGAATATAAGGATCACATACATAGTCTTATCATAGTATCGAATGACATTTATCATGAAATTAAATTTCTAAGTAAATAAAATCCATAATTATACCAAAATGGCATGTAAGTGAAAAGTATTAAAATTTGACAAAGACTCATCAAACTTGCTAAAGGAACTTACCTTGCTAAAACACCTCCACCCCTTGTAATTATTCAAACAAATAAGATTAGAAAGATAAAGTGCACAATAATTAAAGTAGTATAATTCTACCACAAAAAAACAATTACTTGTAATGAATTACCTTCTATATAAACAAGAAAATATATAGGTGGGATTTAGATGATAAATAATAACTCCTAGTTGTGATGGGAATTTAATAACTAATAATTTCTAATCATAATTAATATATCCTCATTATAAATAACAGCTTCCAATGGTATCGGGAAGATACAAATAATAGTTAAGACAACTCATAACATGAGGTGGAAAATAAATTTTCTAAAATACATATAAAATAACATGCAAATAAAACAACGTATGAAAATAATCAATCCTAAGTAAACTTAACACTACTAAGCTGTATAATTTTATACACCAACACCTTCCTTTAAGTGCAATTTAGGGAGGGTGAAAAATGATAGAAAACCTCAACTATGGTCTTGGAAAATAAACCTAATTAGGTATCCATATGCAATATGCTCAAAGAAGGAAGAAATAATTATAGACTATCCCCTCAAAGACAACTTACTCCACACTAAGAATTGATAAAAACTAAACATACTTTTTCATTGCTAAAGGCTTAGGGAAGATTTAACAAGCTACTCCTTTGTGTGTAATATGACAAAACAATCACATGATCATGGATATGCTACCAAATGAAGGAGAGACAAGCCAATGGCAAAACAATATGGAGGCAATTGTGACCTAAGTATAAAATACTTCCAACCAACTATTTTTATAAACTAAAAATTACGAGCTACAAGTTATTTTTTCATTTTTTTGACATTGAAAAATCACCAACTCACAACAATATTTATCATGATTTCTCATCATTTTCTCATGAGTAACTTGGAATGCCTCAAGTAATTAGAAAAATATTGTATGATTTTTTTGTAACACACACAACGCACACCAACACACACACCTACGCCACGGGTTTGAACTTTGGACCTCCCAAAGAGAACCCAAAGCCCTTACTGTTGCACTTTCCCCACCGGGACTGAAATATAATTGTTAAAAGATCATGTGGTCTTATTTTTGTATTTTTCTTTTCTACAATTGTGAACAATTTTTTTATAGAGTTTCATTTATTAATAATTTTGAAAATAATGTGTTTTCTATATTTAGAGGAGTTTCAGTTAAAATTCTAGTATGTTCAGTGTTGATCACCATTTTTATTATTATACCAAATATAATCTACTTTCACATCTTCCTAATATAATACTACTAGAATTTAAATTTGGAAAAATTGAAATAAAATGAATGATAATGAAGAAACGGAATGCAAATCTAAGAGTTGCAGTAAGTTTCATTAAAAACTAGTTCAATTTTTGAGGTACTTGAGAAGGAAGTAGGACATTTGAGAGGATTGTAGGAGATATACCATGATGATATTATACTTGATGAGCCTCCAGTTTGACCAATCATTCAAATCTAAGGCTAACCATCTAGTTCAAGAGGAGGAGGAAAAAACAAAAAGAGGTTGATACAAAGTAGCATCCACCAAAGGAGTGGTGCAATCAACTAGAATCTTTAGGCCTAAACAAAAAGAAGCTCAAGTGGACTTGCAATCCTCCATCTTGAAACACTAAAAAAAAACAAAGGATACTTGAGCTATGAAATGATGATGCTAGAATTTCTATTATCAATTTGAATCCCCAAACAGTAGTGCAACAACATCAAATTTGTCATCTCAAAAGTGAAAAAAAATCCATGAATTTATATCCTAAATCAAGACAAAATATATGCTAGTAATAAGAGGATCATTAACATAAAGAACAATAAGCAAACTCTCCCCATCCTAATGTTTGATGTAAACATCATTTTTGACATCACATCACCAAAACACATGATTAAGACAAAAGAGTGAATCTTATCATACCAAGCATAATATGCCTACTTACATCTATACAAGGACCTATTAAATTAATAAAGAAAGATAGTTGCAACCTCAAGCTCAAATCTAGATGGTTATTTCATGTAGATATTTTCAAGAGCACCATGGAGGAATGCACTCTTCACATTCATCTGGTGTACCTTTTATCCATATAAGGTAGCTATAGAGAGAATCATATTTATTAAGTCAATCCTAAACACTAGAGAAACCACATTATAATAACCAAATCTTTTTTTCTAAGAGAAACCCTTAGAAACAAGCCATACCTTGTGATTCTCCACCTAATTATCCAAAGTATACTTGTTCTTATGGACCCATTTATCTCCAACTATATTCTTCTCATCCAAAATAGAAACAAGCTCCCATATCCTATATTTCATCAGTGATTCACAATCTACAAGTATAGCATATTCCCACTCTAGTTGGTAGTTAGCCTAATAATAAGTAATTATTTATAGCAATGCTCAAGAATGAGTCTTTCAATGTTGCTCTAGAGATAGAATATGATAAGCATCCTTTAGAAGCATATTTATCCACTTGGGTGTTGGATAAACTAAATAATAATTGTATGCACTCTATAGAAAAGCAAAATCAAAAGCCAAAATTAAAGAATCCAACTTAAAATCACTAGTCACCTCATCATATAAAGTTAAATTACTATAATTTAATGTGTCTTGCTCAATATACTATGTATATGGAAGATAAGGTGCTACTAGTGGTATTTCTTATGAAGGGGTAATATCAACATCCAATGGACCTCCACTCAAATATGGAGATGAAGAAGATGCTCTACTAGGATTAGAGCCTGCCAAAATATCTAAAGAAATAATTGAATGTAAATTAGCAAAAGGATAAAAAAAAAAATCATTTGACAAAAGCTCAAGTGGTGGAATGGAAGGAGTACCTAGAAGAACCTCATAAAAATGACATCTCTTCAAATCAAAACCTCATGCCTCTATGAGTCATAAAGATGATATGTCTTTGAGGTATCTAAATACCCCGCAAAGATATATATATATATATATATATATATATATATATATATATATATATATAATTGATGACTCCTTTTGAATGTCTTTGGGTTATGTTAATCCATGTTGAAGATCTAAAAATATGGAATTAATACACATCAGGTTAATATTGTATCAAGCTCTCAAGTGATATCATATCCTAAATTACTTGGTGAAAACCCTATTGATGATGATGTATGGTGTACAAGTTATGACCTCACCCTAGAATTTATGTTTCATCCCCTTAGCATGGATCATACATTGTATCATCTCTATGATTATCCTAATATTCCTTTTAGCCACATGATTATGCTCAAGAGTACAGTTAACAATTCTCTTATATGCAATCCATGAAGAACTAAAAATTAATTAAAGGCATTACTTATGTACTCAACAACCCATATATCTTGAGACATTTGATTTTTTGTCCAAATAATTTTCTACAAGATCCTTGAAGGTATTGAATCTATCAAAGATATCATCCTTAGTGTAAATATTATAAAACCCCATATATCTAGAAAATTATCAACAAAAAGGAGGAAGTACATATTTCTAGAAATAGATGGTGTACCTAGAGGTCCACAAATATCATTATGTATAATCTCTAATATGTAATTAACTTATCTTGTGGTCACTTTTGTAAAAGTATCCCCATGATTATTCCTAATAATACATCCCTTGCATGCATGTCTTGGAGGGGATATGTTTGAAAGTCCAATGAATCATATATCTCAAGGATCCATATATGAGGTTCCCAAGCCTATGGTGCCACCTATGACTCTCATCATCTACATGTGTAACCATATTAGTAAAATATTTCTTCCTAGAAGAGGAAATAGAAGTGGAACTTTCTTCTAATTTATAAATTTGGCATAATTCATCACAATAACTAGAATAAATAGTTTTATATCCATTTTATATATCCTTAATTACCCAAAAATTAGGCTATAATTCTAGTTTTTTGTAAGTATAAGTAATGTGATAAATAGATGACATGAAGCATCTTATAACAAGAAGAAAATCCAATGTTGATCTCTCCATATCCTACAACCTAAAAAGAATATTCATCTCCTAAATTCAATTTTCTATGCCCTTATAGGATTTTTTTGTGCTTTGTCGTATGCCTAGTTTCCCCTAAATCTACAATCCACTCATTAGAATATGTGGATATCTCATATGTGAAATTAAAATGTACATGTACCTATGAGATCTTTCCATAAAAGTTGTCTACACCCTGCACATAGAAGAGAGAAATATCAACACCTCTCTCTTTTGTTGCTTCCTTAACTTGATATGAATTTGATAAAATTTAAATTTACCTCGTAAGTTGCTAGTGTAGGAGAATTAGGAAAATATTGTTGCAAAATATCAAATATAATAGCAACAATATCATATGTCTCTAAAATATTATTGAAGATAATATTAAGCAGTTAAATATTTTTTTCCATCTCCACAACTTCTAGTCTTTCTCCAGTCACCTTAAGTAATCCTCTTGTATTCAATATATCTTCTTGTAATTTCCTTAAATGAATAACGTACTCATAAGTGATATCAAAAAATTCCATAGTCAAATTAGAAAGCTCAACCTTCAACCTATTTATTTTTATAGAATCAATGTGATCACATAATTCTTAAAACTTGTCAAGCAACTCCTCAAGGTTCATGGTGTTGCTAAAATGAGTTTCATAGATTTTTTTAACATGAAGATCTAATAACACCAAGATATTCATCATTCTTATGCATAGACCTAGTTTATTTCTTTATAATTAGTAATATGAGGTTCCTCATTCATGTATTTGAGTAACCCCTTATTATGGAGTAAATATTAAATATCAGTTTTCTTGGTAGCATGATTTTTACCATTCAATAAGGATACATATAAATCCATACCTACCAAAATACAAAATTTTCCATCTATTTATGACAAAAAACAACAACACCAAAATAGAGATTTCTAAAAAACATGAGATTTCTAAAAAACATGAGATTTTAAAAAAAGTATCTCAAAATGCTTTCATATGCAAAATGTATGCCTTGCTCTCCTACTAGTCGCTTCTTGGTATCTTCCATGTCCTTTGATTGGCATTTTTGCATGTTAATCATTGGGTTGTAAAATCCATCAGATATCGTATTTATTTCCTCATTCCAAGCAATAAATATTTGGTCTAGGCTTGACATAAGCATGGTTGATTGGGACTTTTCTCTAGGGAATATCTAAGTGGCATGTGCATCTAGATATGGATAAAATGAGGAAGTTGATTCCTCCATGGCATTTTATTGCATGGGAGTAGGCTCCCTGGAAGGATTTATAGGATTTTTCTACAAAGGAGTTGATGTCAACATCTCTTTTTGGTTCTAGCCATGAGATTGATAATCTTCTTGACTGATTCGAACCTTCCTTTCAATTTTCTTTTCTTCAAACCCTTCCATTAGGAGGAAAACAATCTAGTCCTATTCAATAATTGATTGTGGTGGAATAGAATCATACCTTTGGTAAGCTTGGCCTTTTAGTAAATCCACCAATAGTCTAAGATCCACATTCCACTTTGTAACATTATGCACTTGATATAGAAAAACCATCTCCTATAGGTTCTTAGTGGGGTTATTTGACCTTCATCGATGTAGTTTGACAAGATCTCCAACATTTATTTTGGAAGCTTACCCCAAAATGATGGTGGCTCTAGATTTCATAAAGGTATTCTATTACTCTATACAATAAATAATCTAAGTTGCAGAGTGGTCATGCTTAGACCTTCAAGTTCTTTGGCTTGAATAGATTCACTACGTAAATGCAACTTGTGATTTTGAAAGTAGATAGACTAAGGTCTTAATCTAAACCTCAATTTGGTGTCCTTCACAATGGCTTCTTCTAAATAGTCATTCTAAGTAGTGTCACCAAGTGACTTTGAATATTCCTCAACAAGAAAAAATAGGAAAAGACCCTCACTAGAGTCTATGATTGCTAGGTACCCAATATAGGTACTTAATAATATAATATTAAATTTTTTAACAGTCATCATCAGCATGTAGGTTATTTTGAGTACTATAAAAATGACTACTTACTTGTGAAATTTTGATAAGTATTGAGATATTTAAAACTATTTGAAGTTGGGATTTTGATGTTGCTTTTGGGCTGCACAAAAAATTCAGCAAATGGAAAAAGTCATATCTCCCAATATGGGTAAGCAAAACAGTTGTCATTTGTTTTGTTTTGAAAATAATTTACATATTTAATTGTTTGAAGGGAATAAATGAGGTTTGAAAAAAATATATATTTTTGAGAAATCTCGATTATTTAACACCCTAGTTGCTTCAAACAAAAATTGGGTTGAGGTCATGTAGTTGCAAAAATTCTTAGAAGAAGATGATATTGATGCTAGGGAATGGTGGAAACTTTTTAAGTCTTTAAAATCTTCTAATATTACATGGATATGTGAGCTTATTTTTTATTTACAATGGGAAGATAGATCTTTATTTATGAACTTTGCTAGTTCCCAAACTCTTACATACACATGGGAAGAACTTGAAGTTGCATTTTTAAGCGAATGGGCATCAAAATAAAAGGACAATAATATTCAGGCTAATTATTTTACACCTTGTGTCAAGGCCAAATAATGGTCAAAAATATTTTTTTGAATGTAAAAATTTTATTTTGCAAGTTCATGGTTGCATTCAAAATAAAAATGTTATTATCTCCATAAACCCTAGCAACAAACATAACTTCATTAGTAGGAACTTGGCTAACAGTTTGCAAGTTCCAACAACAAAAATTAAAAACATAAAGCTTGAGGGTGAGGATGTTTAGATTTTTGAAGATTTGAATATCACCATGGATAAATATGTTTTACATTCATATTTTTATGCTATTGAGATAGATGATACATATATTATTCTTCGATATCCTTGGTTGCATTATTTGGGTACTATTAACATTAATGTGCGAAAGAAGTTCATGAAGTTATTGTACAAAAATAAGAAGATAAAATTATAGGACAATGTAAAAAAAAGGTAGCTATTGTAGGGGAACAAAGTGAAGAACAAACAAAAAAACCTAAAATAGAATCTCAAGAGGAGGCAATAGTAGAAATTAAGGAAATAAAAGTAAAGGATGGACCAAATGAGGGAAGGAAGAAGGAAGAGTGAAACAAAGTAGAACAATAGGCTAAGGTTTATGTATATTTCCATCCATACCACCATGAGAGGAAACAATCGTGGAGATAAGGCATAGAGCAATAGAAGAGCTATGAGGGACATATAAGAAAAAAAAAAAGGCCAAAATTTGGATATGCTACAAGTTGTAAATACAAGTAGGTATGGATGAAAAAAGTAAAAGTTATGCTTCCAACACATAGCATTGACATCAATGAATACCACCACTAATCATAGTCTCACTAGGATGGATGGATGATCGAGAATTGGTACTAGTACTCATTATGGCTTATTAGATCATATTATTCAACCTTTTCTAATGTTTAAAGGTTGAAACATTTTTTAAGGGGGATGGAATGTTAGGTACCCAAGATAGGCACTCAATAATATAATATTTTATTGTATATGGTATGAGCCACAAATAAATTATTGGCCAATGTGGACCCACTATGATGTAAATGTTATCATTACTCATTTGTACGAAAGGCCACATGTCAAATTAGAAATAGGTAGGAGAATAACGTCATAGAATCATATATGTAACCATCAGGGAATATTGTCATAGAAAATATGCTTGTGGATATTATTTAAAGGTAAGAGTAGGAATGAAAAGGATATGAAGTATTCTTTGTATAAGTCTTGGCTTGTGGAGCTGGATATCTTGTGGATTCAATTTCTTCTTATAAGGAGCATTGTATAGTGTTGCCCTACCTCAAGGGTATTATCAATATCTATTTTAATTTGGATTGTTATTATGAAATTTATTTGTGGATATATATTTCATATTTTTGCATATTGGTGAATGATTTATTATTGATAAGAAGAGGTTCATAATAATGACTAACGTTTTCTTGATTACAAGACCAAAGATAAATCAATGGGGTCCCACTAGGTGTACCACTAAACCATTTTCCTATTTACTAATCTAGGGATATCAAATGGGGTTTGGACTAGATATTTAGGGCTATCATACCCCACACAAAGCAACACAATAGATCCAGTTTCAAGAGCATGGGATTTGGATCTATTTGGAGCCTTCAAGATTTTTATAAAGATCAACGCCTTTATAAGATTTGACCTTGGGTGCTTAGTCCTAATTTAATAGCTTGGGGGGGAAGAGTTAGAGAAAGTATAAAAATTTAAAAAATAATAGGAAAATAAAATCCTAAGCTAATTAAGGTGATACACCAAGATCAATATAGGATCCCCATGCACAATAGCCTTGTATATAATGTGCTAACATCATGAAACACTTTCTCTTGTTGATATACATAATCACAAACAAACACACATGCACAAAGAAAATGGGCTAGGGAGAATGAAACACTTGGAACCAAATAGTCATATGTCCCCTGTATGCCTATATGAATGTAGTATATTACAAGATTCTACTAGAAGTAGGGGTTTGAGGGCATACGTGCAAGACCATCTAGGAATACAAGTATAGCTATACAAGGAAAAATGAAGAGAGAGTTATAGAACTTGATAATCCTTTACAATGCTAAACTAACTACTATTTATACATACATAAGGGGAGATTTTCCCTTTAAGATATACAAATATTTCAAGGATGACTACCCTTCAGTGTGTTAGGTCATGTCCTTATTCAAGTCATTGGTTCCTTTAGGGTTAATTAATTTAAGCTTATTAATGTTGGATGATTTCAAGTCCCTCGATGAATTGCTACTACCATCATGGTCATCTACTACTTTTAGATATTACTAAAGTCTATGTGTGGGAAATATTTGTAATTAATATTCCATATCCAAGGTTGCTCCTGTTATAACTTCCCATGTTATTGCCTTTAATATGTTAATTATTATAGGTCCAAGGTGTAGACCAATTGGTTCATCCAAACCCCATAAGGGGGCGGAGGTCCAAGGTTCAAATCTTGGGCCTCTCCGAACTGAACGCTTGTCCCTTTCTTGGTGCTTTCAGTGGCGTAAAAGGTTTAAAATGATTGTGGCATGGTCATTATAGGGGTGGACTACACGAAGATCTGTGTGGTAGCTTACGGGGCGGACATCATAGAATACTGTGGTGGCCATAAAATCTAGATAGCCTTCCCGGATTTGTGGAGGCTACCGATTCCACCATGTTAAATATATATATATATATATATATATATATATATATATATATATATATATATATATATATATATGTTAATTATTCTTTTGGACTTGTTAGGCTTTAGGTGTGTACATAAGTGATTTTAAAATTCTTCTATTTTTATGAGGTCAACTACTACCTTGGGAGACATATCTTGATGTTATCACTTATTTTTTTATCAATGATCAATCATACATTCTCTATTGTTAGACCTTTTAGATGATCTAGTTCTCAGGGCTTTTAAAACATTCATCCTTATGATGCTTTATTTTTTCTTTTGAATTTCTATGCATATTGTTCTCTTGTACATTAGATTCCTTTTGGGACCGAGATATCCCTTTCCATTGGAACCTTCATTTTGTTGGGCTATAAAGTATTTCATTTATTTTTATCAAAACTTTCAATATCTAATAAGATTCACCCTTCATGCCTTCTTTCACTTTCTGACTCTTAGATCTTTTGGTAAAAACCTTTGCCTTCACTTGTTTGCCATTTTATTTTTCCTTGGCCATCTCATGAGATTTTAGTAAGGTTTTCTCCTTCCAAGTATAGTGAGAACTCACGACAAGTATAGTAATATTGAGTTTTTATTTATCCTAAAGTAAAATAAGTAAAATAGAATTAAATGTCAATTGATAACTAACTACATGCCTCAATAAAATAGAGTTATAGAAATTCATAATTGTATTATTTAATAGATTGTATGAAGCATACTAATCAATGTTAGATTGGACCAACACTTTGGGGTAGAAGTTGTTCATACTATAATTTAGTTTTTAAACTATGCACCTGTACTTGTATGGAATGGTGTCACATCTAAAGAAGAATGGATGGGTATCAAACCTACCTATGTATTTGGATGCACCACATTCATGCACATTCTAAATTAGAAGTGAATGAAATTGAATGAGAAATCTAAGCAATGTATCTTTGTTATATATAATAGTGAATCAAAGGGATATCAACTCATGGAACCTATTAGAGTAGATTATTTAGACTCTACCTCATGCTCATCTAGGGTACTTTATTTATTTTATTCCATATTTTCCCAAACCACTTATGTATGGATATTCTTATTTATCTTTTAGATATTATGGGATATTAGGTGTTGACTATTCTTAGAGAGTTATCCATTAGGTATTTATTAGGTGTTGACTATTCCTAGGGAGTTATCCATTAGGTATTTGTGGAGGGTTGAGATATTTTATCCCCATGTCAGTTACAGATCTATGTACCATATCACACCTCCCTATTGTATGGTGGATATTGATCCTTATCACTTTTTTATGATCTTATGACTGTGGTAGATATTCCTTGCCTATTTAAGTAAGGCCTCTCCATTGTACTCAATATGCTTTTTACATTAATATATTATAATATTTTTGTTCTTCTAACATTTGTTTCCATTGTGTTCTTATTTATTTCATTCTCTTGTGTTTGGTTATTGTGGTGTAATTCAAAGCCTTGGATCCTTGTGGCTTGGATCAATGCATGTTTCTCGTCATCACTCCTTTAGTGGTTTCAAAGTGGATAGGATTGTTGAAAATATCCATTGTTAATGATTTTATGACTGGATCAATTTGAAGTTTTTTTGCATAAAGAGCTATGAAGATTCTTTTAGCCCTGGAAGATGAATCTGTTTTTTATTCATTTCCTTATTTTTTTTCTAAAACTCTTGCATAGACTTGCAATTTTTAAATCCATCTTAGTCGAATCCTCAGACCCCTTGATATTTTAATACAATATTTTTTTGAAGCATTATTATAAAACTGCAAAATTTGTGAATCTGGGCAATTTTATCTATATCCATGCAATTTTATTTGTTCTAGAAAATAAAAATGGCGTAGCATGTCACATATTTAGTTTTGAAGCATTTTTTAAACTACAAAAATTGTGAATCTAGGCAATTTTATTTGTATCCATGCAATTTTTACTAGGGAAATTTTTATTTGTTCTGGCAAATATAAATGGTGTAGCATGTCACATATTTAGTTTTGAAGAAATTCTTTTAAAACTATAAAAAATTGTAGTTTTAGTTGTTGGATCCTTTTTTGCTCATAAATGTGCCCATGTACATGTTGTAAAGGAGAATTCAAGAGATCTGAACTTATTGATTTGTACTTGGAACATTATTTTTGGAGAGAATATTTTTTTCCAAAAGAAATTTTCCTTTTTGTGGGATTTTTTTAATCTCATTTATTTAATTGTAAGGGGACTTGCTAATTGTAAGATGAAATATTATTTTTCACATTTGAAAAGATAGAAACTCATATTCTCATTGTAGCCTAAAATTATAAAGGCAATTTCTTCTTAGGGGGCTATCTTTCTAAGTGGAATTAATAAAATTTGTTATAGGGGGGATGCTTTGGTGCTAATTATTTGCACCAATTATGTTTTGTTGTCTGGTTTTGTGGTGATTGCTAAAATGAGTTCTACGAATTATGTTGATATAGACAAGCAAATTGATGTCTACAATTGGTGCACAAGTTTTGGATATTATATGTAAATGTACGTAAAGTATTTGATGAAATATGTGTGCATGTATTTAATTATGTTATAAAGTGTAATTTAATATTGTACATAATAATAAAGCGATATTAAGTCATGTAAGTCGACAAAGTCATATTATAAACTAGTTTATCCTGTAGTTGTAAATATCATATAAATGCAAATATCAAATACATATGAAATGTAATTTGGGGAAGTTATGAGGTAGTTGGAGGGTAATTACTTTTGATATGTATAAATAAATCCTCCCCTTATTAATTCAAGGATTCTTTGAGTCATATAGGTTGAAGAGTATGGTACATGTGAGAATGTTGATGCATATGCACATAGGGCATAGTGCAATCCAGTATTGTACACAGTCATGAGGAATATTCTACATAGGATTGCAAGATGTGAATTGTAATGTTGAAACTATAATGATGTATTGTAAATGCCATTGTTAATATAAAATTTACTTGCATATATTGTCATCTTCTATTGTTACTATCATCTACCTTTTTTGTTGTTGTTGTTGTTATTGCTACTATTTCCATTATTGTTGTTTCTTTTGTATTTCTAATGACTACATATCTGTAAAATTATTTAAGTAGAAATGGAATTGTGTGTAAGCATCTTAAATTTTATTTCTACATTTTGGCATCGTTGCTTGTATGCAGTTGAATCCAATTTTGTGACATGGAGTTCTGAGAAACAAAATCCTTAGGGATGTGTGCAACAAGAACAATGGAGTGCATCCAAAGAGGTAGGTGAGGACACACTTGGTTTGTTTTTTGATGCATATGAAGGGTTTTCTAATGGGACATGCATGCCAATGGGATGCAAAAATAAAGATGTAAACTTTGCAGATCTAGATGTCTACAGCACCAATCTAGACATCCACAACATCAATCTAGATATTTGTAGCACCAATCTAGATATCTATAGTCTAGAGGTCTACAACACCAATATAGACATTTGTAACACCATTCTAGACATTTGCAGCACCAGTCTAGATGTATACAGTCTATATGTCTATAACATCAATCTATAAATTTTTAGCATCAGTTTAGATGTTTTTAACACCATTATAAATGTTTATAGTACCATTATAGATGTCTGCAATACCAGTCTAGATATTTGTAGTCTAGATATCTATAGCACTAGTATAGACATTTGCAACACTAGTCTAGAAGTCTGTAGGACTGGTGGAACCAATTTGGATGTCAGCGAGAAGAATGAAAAAAGAAAAATTAGACATAATAATGATATTAAAAGCATAATCAATTATCACAATGATAACATAATAGGTAGACCCATCAATCGTTTGGAAGATGATAGAACAAAAAGAGCAGTTAATGCGAAGTTGTATGCTGACACAAAATGTTTGGTTTTGAGGCAATTGCAAGTTGTGGTGCATGATGGTGAGTGGGACACGAGTCTTCCATCGGTGCAAAATCTAGATGACATGTCCAATAGTGTGGGATATGGGAGTCCAACACTAGGGAAACTGCAAGTTAGTGTGTTTTATAGGAAGCGATATGGGAGTCTGACATTGGAGTGACCATAGGTTGGAATATTTCATGGTACAAATAAGCATACAACAGAAGAGAAATTGCAAGGTGATGCACATCAAGCTTCATATAAGGGAGAAATATACCAAGAATCACTGTTGAGGTTAAGTCAACTTGTAAAATCGAAGGTCAATTTGGGCATACCCTATAATTATTTGTTATTTCATGGCAAATCAAGAGAAGACCTGGTAAGGCATTAGATAATTTATCGTATGATGTGGATAATAATTAGATAAAATAATAAAGCATATTGGAGAAGGTGGTTTCCTGTAATATTTCATGGATTTGTAATGGACTGGTACTTAAAATTCCCAATAGACAAGTACCAAACACAGGAAGATCTACATGATGTCTTTGTGCAAGAATTTTAGTTGTTTGACAATGATGATGAAGTCCTTACTAAAATCTATAGCCTAAAATAGGGTGAGAATGATTTTTTTCATTCCTATAACATGAATATGAGTGGGATATTTGACCATTTTGAAAATGACCAATCAAATGCATTGAAGAGAAGATGGTTCATAGACAGACTTATTTCTACATACCAGGAGAATATGACAAGGATCCCTCTGATGTCATACCAAGAGGCTTTGAAATATGCCTTGATTTAGAAAAGTGATACAAAAATATCAACGTATTGATATCATACCAATGAGAGTGATTCTAAGTATGAAGGTGATTCTTATATGTAGAATGACTTAGATACTAAGATTGACGATATTAGGGAGGACCATAGTTCATCACTATAGTACTAGGGTCAAGACGTTAAGGAAGGAAGTGACTCCCAAGAGACAACTGATGAATTTGAGGATGAGTATGACTAAGAGAGTGCAAGATCATCACCATAGGTATATGCAACACCAAGGAATATGGTACACTAAATATATACCAATTATGAACCAATCTATAACAATTGTCAAAGAACTCATAGATGAAGAATTAAGTATGATAGTGAGGGAAGACCTATTATGTAATGTTGGAAATACCACTCGTGGGGGCATTTTACATGTAATTATAAAAGTACTACAAATAAATATGAACCAGTTACTCATCAAGAGTTTGCACTATCGAAGAAGAGTTATATCCCTTACCAAGAAGTAGAGGTGGTGAAGCCAATTGCATTGGAGGAAATAAACCTTCTTGATATGGTTAACCTAATGATTTTGATTCAAATAGATCAATTTAATCTAATTTCAATTGATTATGGAGACTTTCTGCAAGAAGACCAGATGATAGAGTGTAGTTAGGAAGAAATCCAAATAATAGGGCTTTGTCAAGAGACTAGTCAAAAAAATGAGGCTAGGATGGCTAGACAATGTAGTTAAATGGCAAAGAAAGATCCATATGATGAGGAGTTGTGATGCCTAGAGACATTTTTGGATGACCCATTTGAGGTGAAGATGTTTGAGGTAAATTCATTTAATGATAACATGTCTGAGGCAAATACGTTTGAGGAAAAATTGTCTAAAAAAAAATTATCTAGACGCTACTCATTTGGAGGGTACACATCTAGAAGCTACCCATCTAAGGAAAACACAACTAGAAGGTACCCATATGGTAGGTACCCATCTAGAAGCTACACATTTGGTGGCTACACATCTGAGATGTATATTTTTTGAGGTTGCATGTCTAGACATCTACCCTATTGTCATAGGCATCTCCTATCTAGATGTCTACCCTATTATCATAGATATCTACCTTATTGTCATAGACATCTACCCTATTATCATAGATGTATCCTGTATAGACATCTACCCTATTATCATAGATTCCTTTTATCTAGACATCTATCTTGTTGTCCTAGAAGTCTCCTATCTAGACGTCTACCCTGTTGTCATAGATGTCTCCTATCTATATGTCTACCATGTTGTCCTATATGTTTACTATATAGACATTATACCATTATCCTAGACATATATTGTTTAGAAATTTACCTTATTGTCTTAGATATCTACTATCTATACATCTACATGTTCAGCTTAGATATTTACCTATTCATATTAGATATCTACCTATTCATATTAGATATATACCTTGTCTTATATGTCTACATGTTCATTCAACATCGTAAACCATCTAGCAATCTACATGTCTACATTATCTACACGTTTGGTAGATTATACATTTGGGAAAGTTACTCGTCTGGATTCTAACCCATATATACCATACACATTGACTGGAAACCCATCTAATTTTGTACCCATTAGGCTTCTTAATCCATCTAGCCTAATCCGTTAGAGAGTAAGCCATCAAGGATTATCATCATGGACATTGTCATCAGAGATGTTACCATATAAGGTAGAGAAGTCAGAGGAGTTGTCATAAAAAGTATAATATAACAAGGGATATGGTTATCAAAGGTTGATAAGTGGTCAATTGGAGCACATAAGCAGTGAATGAGAGTTGAGGGGAAGCTATTTTAGTAGATTGAATGAAGGCTTTCAAAATGTCATTGAGGAGTAAAAATGATTTTAATGGTTTTGTCTTTGAGGTTTTAGGGCGCTGCCCTGAATCCTACGAGGGCTCTACTCCTCGATCCTACCCTATATAACAACATAGTATGTGTGAAGGGTTCTTCCCTTCAACCCCATAAGGGATTTTATTGCTTGACCCTACAAGTGGGCTCCTACCCCCTTGATCCTCGATATAAATGGAAATAGGTGTTGCCCTTCATGTTCATGATGTTTATGATATTGCTCTTATTTCTAATATGGATTATTGTAGCCATTGAAGTGCCTATTCAGAGAACACCGGTCATGCTAATGTTACAACTGCTTGCAGCTAGTGGAGTCCACAATTGGAAAACAAGATGGTGTGAGAAGCAATTTGAAGTGAAGTTTATTGCAACAAATGTATGGAAGAGGAGGAAGTGAAAGGAGTGTGACAAGAGATTTTGTTATATTGTTTAGTAATTATATTACCAGTGTTAGCTTGTGTCATCAAGGATGTTGACTAGTTTAGAGGAGGGGATAGATGTAGACAGGCAAATTGATATCTGCAATTGATGCATAAGTTTTGGGTATTATATGTAATTGTACATAAATTATTTTAAAAAATGTGTGTAAATGTATATAATTATGTTATAAAGTACAATTTAAAGTGATATTAAGTCATGTAAGTCGAAAAAGTCATGTTATAAACTAGTTTGTATTGTAGTGAGAAATGTCATGTAAATTCAAAGATCAAATACATATGAAATGTAATTTGGAGAAGTTATGAGGTAGTTGGAGGGTAACTACTTTTTGGGTGTATAAATAAACTCTCCCCTCATTCATTCAATAATTTGTTCAATCATATAGGTTGGATAGCATGGTACATGTGAGAATTTTGGTGCATATGCACGTAGGGCATAGTGTAGTTCAATCTTATATGCAACCATGAGGATTATTCTTCACAAGATTACAGGCTATAAATTGTAAGGCTAAAATTATAATGTTGTATTATAAATACCATTGTTAATATAAAATGCACTTGTAATTATTGTCATCTTCTATTATTGTTTTCCTCTACCTTTTTTGTTGTTGATATTGTTGCTATTTCCATTGTTGTTGTTTTTTCTTTTGTATTGCTAATAACTGCAAAATTTTAAAATTAATTAAGTAGAAAAAAATTTGTGTAAGCATGTTAAATTTTATTTCTAAAATTGAGTTACTCATGCCCCATAATTATCACACATGAAGACCATGTATGCAAAATCATCTTCAACAAAAATGATTAATTCATCTACTAGAAGAAACTCAACTAGTATTTACAAAAGAATATGAGTTTTTTATACATCATGGAAAAATGTTTGAAGCTATGGGAGTAATAAGTATGCATGTTAGTGAGAGTCTTTGGTTCCATTTGGATGCTTGTACAACACCATTTGAGATGTGGAAAAAATTATATACATTTTTTGGCAAAGTAGATCCAATTAGAATTATGCAGTTTGATGCATAATTCACTACCTTGAGTTCTCATGATTATCCCACTATTGCAGACTATCTCACTCAGTTCAAGCTACTTCTTTTTCTTTTTTTGTGGAAAACATCCCAAAAGGTATGCCACTTTTGGGTAAGACCCAAGGAGGCAGGGGTATCCATTCCAAAAAAACACCTAGGACTTGGACCTGGCCTACCACCTTTGACATACTCAATGAGAAAACAAACACACAAAACCAATTTAAAAATAAGTAAATAAATAAGTAAATAACAACAAAAATATTAAAATAAAATAAAAAACATGCTCCTTGAGTGTGTCAAAAACAAAAGCACAACCAAACACGCACAATAAGATAAAATA
This sequence comes from Wollemia nobilis, assembly GCA_028583015.1. NCBI lineage: Eukaryota > Viridiplantae > Streptophyta > Pinopsida > Araucariales > Araucariaceae > Wollemia > Wollemia nobilis. The sequence goes on along the minus strand of JAQPPZ010016869.1, from coordinate 10,514,477 downwards.
AACCACAACACGAACCACATAGAAAAACACAAGAACCACATAACAAAACACAAACAAGACAAAAACAACAGAACACTACAAAGACATAACCCAAAAAAAACATGAAAAATAAACACAACCAAAACCTAAAAAATTAAAAAAAATAAAATAAAAATAAAAATAAAAAAAACCGACATCAGACAATAAACAAAAACAAAAAACATAGAAAACACTCACAGATAAAAACACGAATTAACACAAAAAAAAAGAGAAACCAAAGAACAAGAGTGAAAAAAACACAAGAACAATAACAAAAACATTAAAAAAAAAACACACAAAACAACAAAAACACAAGAACAACAAAAAACAACACAAAGAACACAAAAACAAAACAAAACAAAACAAAAGAACCCACCCACCTTAAAAAGCTAAAAAAAAAAAAAAAATGAACATAACAATGACCTATCTAGACCAAAATACTATTAATGCAAGAATCAACAGAGGAAACAAAATAAAGAATATAATGAGCTAGGGAACTAAAAAAAACTGAATGAACCAAAGAGAAGAAAAAAAAAAGCAAGAAGAAATTAGGTACCTTCAGAACTAGAGCCATCCAAATAAATGATAGAAAGAAGAGCTTCCCTAATTTGAGAAGCCCACCATCTAGGAGGGTGGCCATAACAAGTAAGATCACCTTTGTCCAAAGCCCAATTAGCTAAAGCATCAACACTCTTGTTTTGATATTTGACCATAGATTGTAATCAACTTTCAAAAATCCCATTTGTATTAATTGAATCTTCTCAATAATTATTTTTATTGTCCAATACACCTTATTATTATTAGGAGTCTTCAAGATATTAATCATAAGTTGAGATTCAGACTCAACTAACACCTTTTCCCATCCAACCTTAGTAGCCTCCTGAAGGCCTCTAAGGATACCATACCCCTCAACAAGGTTATTGGAAAGAATACCCAAATTCTCAATAAAAGTAAAAACCAGGGAGGAATCCAATATCTACCAACCTTTGAATTACTAGTATTGTATCGACAGTAATTAGCCACCTTTATCCAATTAGCTCGGTGAAGCTCCTCCATCCAAGGCCTCCAATCAGGAAACTGATTTATCAAAGGTTTGTGACCGTCCCAAGAATCTGTCCAAAAATTTACCTGTTGACCATTATGAATGATCCAAAATAATTTTTTCTTTATCAAATCCTCACCAATATTAAGAAATGCTAAAATGGGATAACCTTTGGTAGGAAGTTGATAGTGAACAAGGACTTCAAGATTTTTTTTCTCAGCATATTTAGCATGGAGGTTATTGGCCCAAAGAGCATTGGGGTTATGCAACATCCTCCAATATAATTTAGCAGCTAAAGCTTTGTTTTTATTAATAGAATACCGGAATCCTAACCCCCCTTCACTCTTAGGAAGACATAAAGTATTCCATTTGAACAAGGCCCATTTTCTTTTCCCTTTAGTACCACTCCAAAGGAAATGATGACTAATTTGATCCAATTCTCGAAGAACAGTCTTTGGGATATTCAAAATGGAAGAAACATAAATAGGAATAGCTTGAAGGACTGATTTTACCAAGGTGATTCTACCCCCAGAAGAAAGCCACCAGTTGGTCTCAGTTGAATGGAAGTGGAAATAATAATATGAAAGATGAGTGTGTTCTATTTATTCTAGAAAAATTAAAGGGTCCATTTTAGATATTTTCTAGAAATTTTCTTTCCACCATGGATGCCTTTGGCACAACCTACAAAATACCTAGTTTAGAAGAGTTTTGTGATAAATGTAGCCAATAAGAATCAAATATTTCCCCCCTTGAGTCCTCATCTTCTCTGTAATTAGTAGCATATAATTTTAGTTCTAAAGGTAAGGGAAAGTCTAAACCCAAGCCTAACTCCACTTCATCCCCTTCACAAAATTATCCTAATCCAAAAGAGTCCAATAAAAATAAGCTCAAGTAATCTTCCAAAGGTCAAAATAATTCAAATACCTCTTATTCTTATTATAGAAAGAATGGTCACTTGGAGTCTAGGTGTTGGGAAAAATTAGAATCCCTCAATGAAGCCTTCAAGAAACATAATTTGGCCCTTCCAACTTCATCGTCTAAGGATAAGGGTAAGGCTTTGAATGCATTTTGGAGATCACATGATAGTCCTTCAGTAGATTTGGTATTGGATTCAGGAGCCACACATCACATGACTTCTTCCAAGGAATTTTTTGCCTCTCTTTGTTTAATTCTACCTCTCACATTGAGGTTGGAGATTCTTATTATAATTTTTTATAAAGAAAAGGGGACATACAATTATATGGTGGGAAAGTTGAGAATGTGCTTTATGTACTTGACATTTCCACTAACTTACTTTCTATTTACCAAATTTTCCATTCTAGGGTTGGTAAGATTGTATTGTTCACACCAAAAGATGTTTAGATTAGAAACTTGTTAGATCCATAGTCTATAGTTGCACAAGGAGCTAGAAATCATGATTCTTATCTTTACCATTTTGAGGATTTTTATTTTTCATCTTTTTTCATCTTTTGGTATTTATCTAGTTTCTCATACATATTTTGAAAGCAAGTTATGGCATGAGATTTTTGATAATCTAAACTATAGGTACCTAAAGGATTTTATCACATATGACATGGTGGATGGTTTGCCTAAATTTTCTTACCTTGATGGAGTTTATCCAGGTTATATACTTGGAAATGAACATTAAGATCCTTTTCCTAAAGGCATATCCAAGAAAGCCTCTTCACCTCTTGACTTGGTGCACAATGATTTAATGGTCTTATCCACTCCTTTCAATAGAGCTAAGTATGCACTGACCTTAATTGATGATTTATCTAGAACTTGGGTGTATTTTATCAAGTTTAAATGTGATTTTTTTGGCACTTTCAAATTCTTTAAGGTTTTGGCAGGGAATCAATATTATAGGTACATCAAGAAGCTTCACACAGACAATGGGGGGAATATTTTAGTAGGGATTTTTCCAATTTTTTTACACTACATTGCATTTTGCATCAGCACTTAGTTTCCTATACACCATAGGAGAATGGTATTGCAAAATGAAATAATGGGATACTCAAGAAGATGGCCAATTGCATGATGCACTCTTAGGATTTACCTCCTAAGTATTTGCCTAAGGTAGTCAATTGTGAAAACTATGTTTAGAATAACACACCTCATAGAGCACTTGAGCATATCACTCTTGAGGAGGCTTGGATATGGACCAAGCATGATGTTTCTTATTTTGGATTTTTTGGGAGTCATGCATGGGATTTTGTTCCTAAGAATAAAACAAATGCTATGGATAGAAATAGCAAGCCACTTGTTTTTATTGGATATTATGAATATATGACGGCTAATTGATGAATAATCACTTGGGATTTGGTACCTCTTCCTAAAGGAAGAAATTTAGTATGATGCAAATGGTAAGAAAGTTCCACTCCATGCATTCAGGTTGTGCAATGCTCTCTTTTGGAGTGATTTGAGATGATAAATCTAATACTTCTACATATTTTCTTACATTTCATATTTCTTAGTTAGATACAGGGAATTCCATATATCATTAGAAGTACACATTGGATTTGCCTAAGATATTTGGAATGGCTAATTGTAAACCATCTCCAATACATTTTCAATTAGGTTTGGTTTTGACTTCCACATGTACTACTCCTAGAGTGGTTGCTACTATCTATAGACAGTTGGTTGGGATTTTGATTTACCCAACTCACACCCATCCTGACGTTCTATTTATAGTTGGGTTATTGTCCCATTTGCACATGATCCACATGACAATCATTGGTAGTCTACCCAATGGATTTTGCAATCTCTTCAAGGGACTACACATTTTGGTCTTCACTTTTCTAAAGGACATTTGTAGTTAGTTGGGTATACTAATTTAGATTACGCAAGTTTTGTTGATACTTGTCAATCTACTTTAGGCTATCTTTTACCTTAGTGCATCACCTATTGCTTGGGTGTCCAAAAAGCAAATAACTATTACACTTTATTCCATCGAGGTAGAGTATAGGATGATAATTTTAGCTAGTTATGAGATTCTTTAGATTCAATAGTTTTTGGAAGATCTTAGTTTCCCATACGATCAGTCTAATACTACACGTTGGTGTGACAACCAAATTACTATGCATATTTCTTGTAATCCTAATGAGCACCAGTGGACTAAGCATATTGAGATTAAAATTCACTTCATTCAGTAGCTTATCCAGTATGAAGTCATTAGCTTGGACTACATTTCTCCTCAATAATAGATTGCATACATATTCACTAAACCATTTCCATATTCTTCTTTTTATATGTTGCGAGAGATGCTTGGGTGAAGGAAGTTATCTTTGGAGGGTGTGGATGAGACCACCTTCATTCTTCATACTTCTTCTCTTCTAGATGGATGTTTTTTCCTATGTGGTTTTTCATTCCCTCCAGTTTGAGATTCTTTGATTAATTTTACATGAGTACTTGATCAGGCTTTGTTGCCAAGACTCAAACTTATGGATATGCCACGTAGTTTTTCCACCTCCTAGTTTCACTTGAGGGGGTGTTAGAGTAGGCTATTTAGACTCTAGCTCATGCTCACCTAGGGTACTTTATTTATTTTATTTCATATTTTACCCAACCACTTATGTCTGGATATTTCTTACTTATTTTTTAGATATTATGGGGATATTCGATGTTGAATTTTCCTAGGGAGTTATCCATTAGGTATTTTTTGATGGTTTAGATCTTTTATCTCCATGTCGATTATAAATCTATGGATCATATTGCACATTCCTATTGTACAATGGATATTGATCCTTATAACTTTTTTATGATTCTAAAACTATGGTGGATCTTCCTTCCCTACTTAAGCAAGGCCTCTCCACTGCACTCAATATGCTTTTTACATCAATATATTATAATATTTCTATTCTTCCAGCATTTTCTTCTATTGTGTTCTTTTTTATTTTATTCTCTTATGTTTGGTCAATGGGGTGTGATTCAATGTCTTAGATCCTTGTGTCTTGGATCGATTTTTGCTTCTCATCATCACTCCTTTCACACTCTAATACCAATAAGTTGTATAGAATTCAACATGTAATGTTTGATAAGAAGAATAAACATTCTTCTTATTATAAGCTATGTAATCTTGAGAAATCATCATTTTTTTGTTGTCTAATGATGATGTTGCCATTGAGAGAGGAAGTTTATTTTGAAATTGATAATGGATATGATCCTATTGGAGCTTATGGATATGATCATGTAAAACCCGAGGGGCATAATATTGAATATTTTATAACTCTAACTAGATGTCTAATATTTATATCCTATGGAGGCTAAGGTTTTAAACCATACTTCAATAATCAAAGTATGGTAGGATAACCATAGATTGGGTAAACAATATTTTCCATAAGGTTTGTTTCATATGGCCTATAGCCTCATTGATATTAAAAAATACTTTACCCTTTACAATTTTTATGATCCAATACCATCCACTTTGAGTATAATTCATAGACCCAAGTGGTATATCAACACAATTCATGACATAAACTTATATGATGTCCTAGATATATCTAATATAAAGCCAATAACTTGAAGCAGAGTTTGAAATGTGGTCAACCTAACCCTTATTATAACAATGGTATAAAACTATGAACCTATAGTGGTTCATAAATATTTTAAATTGAAAGAGTAGAAGAATACCATGAACATCAAATATCAAACATTGACGAGGAAAAATATAGAAACTTGTTGATCTTGTACATGAAAAGATACTCATTGGATGTAAGTGGATATTAAATACCAAATAAAAATCTAATGAGAACATCATAACATATAAGGTAAGGTTTTTTGAAAAGGGCCATGTAAGAAAATAAATAATTTATTATGATGAAACTTTTGCATCAACAACAAAAATCAAGAGCATTTAGATGGTTTTCACAATTGCTATGAAATGTGGTTGGAAGGTCAAAATGGTAGTTATCACTATGACATGGTATTATTAAAAATATTATCCCATTAAAAAATAAATGAGAAGGAGAGGTTCAGCTAATTTCATAGCTCAGTTGACTAGAGTACCCTGTTGAGAGGCAACACACCCCCACTAAAAAATGAAATTCCATCCTTTAAAAATATTTGGTTTTCATTTTGTTGCGGGGACCCTCTTGATGTTTTCAGGTTTTAATTCCAAATTTTGCTTGCCTCCTTCTTCAAGTTTTGCATATATCAAAGTATCCAAGTAGGCTTGCATATGGTTTTATTTTTCTTGCCTCCTTCTTCAAGTTTTGCATATATCAAAGTATCCAAGTAGGCTTGCATATGGCTTTGATTTCAATTTAGAATTCATTTTTTAAATGTTAGAATCATTTCCGAGAAAAGAATATCCTTCACTAATATGTAAAATGTAGAATACAGATGAATGAATTCATTGGAGTCAACCTAAAATTTTTGGAAAATTTGCAAAGTGGAAGTAACTTGAGAAAACGTCGCGATTTCGTGACACATTCCATTTTTGGAAAAGTCACGATTTTGCAACATATTCCATTTTTGGAAACGTCACGATTTCGTGACATATTTGGATTCGAAGAGCCGAGTGAGAAAAACGTCGCGATATCACGACAGGTTTTAACTGGGAGCAAGTCTTATGGAAAATGTCGCGATATCACGACACATTTTGGTTGGATGCAAACTTCAAGGAAAATGTCACGATTTCATGACAAGTTTTAAGAGGAGGCAAAGCTTGAGGTAAACGTCACGATTTCATGACCTGTTCCATTTTCATGATGACGTAAGCTTAAGAAAGATGAAGTAAAGAGAACGTCGTGATATCGCGACACATTTTAATTTCATGGGAATAGGAAGAAAAACGTCGCGATATCGCGACACATTTGAATTGGAAACAAACTTCAAGCAAAATGTCACGATATCATGACACTTTTTGATTGGAAGGAAAGCTTGTGGGAACGTTGTGATTTCATGACGCATTTTGGTAGAAAGTGCCAAGTGATAAAAGCGTCATGATTTCGTGATGCCTTTTGGTAGAAAGTGCCAAGTGATAGAAGCGTCACGATTTCGTGACACCTTTTGGTAGAAAGTTCCAAGTTTTGGAAGCATCACGAAATCATGACGCAAGTTTTGGAAATGTCACGAAATCATGACAAGTGTTAAGTGGAAACAAAATGCGATGAAAACATCACGAAATCATGATGCAAGTTTTGGAAATGTCACGAAATCGCAACAAGTGTTAAGTGGAAACAAAACGCGACGAAAACATCATAAAATCGAGATGCAAGTTTTGGAAAGTCATGAAATCACGACAAGTGTTAAGTGGAAACAAAACACGATGAAAATGTCACAAAATAACGATGCAAGTTTTGGAAAAGTCATGAAATCATGACAAGTGTTAAGTGAAAAAAAAACACGATGGAAACATCACAAAATCGTGACGCAAGTTTTGGAAACGTCGCGAAATCACAAGTGTTAAGTGGAAACAAAACATGACAAAAATGTCGTGAAATCATGATGCAAGTTTTGGAAACATCATGAAATCGTGACAAGTGTTAAGTGGAAACAAAACGCGACGGAAACATCGTGAAATTGCGATGCAAGTTTTGGAAACATCGTGAAATCATGACAAGTGTTAAGTGGAAACAAAATGCGACGAAAACGTCGTGATATCACAAGTCTTAAGCGAAAGAGAAGCTCAAAGAAAATGTCGCGATATCGTGACAAGTGTTAAGGGGAGGCATAGCTCAAAGAAAACATCATGATATCGCGACATGTTTCATTTTTGGACCTATCTCGTTTTTGTGATGCCATAAGCTTGGAAGAAAGAAATCAAGCCGACATATAATGAACATTAGGGTTTTAATTTAATAATATTAAAATACTAATCCTTGTTTGTCTTTTGCAGAAAGCAAGCTGGCAATTACATACTGGCAGAAGTAATGGTGAAAAAGACAAAATAAGCGTGGATCAAGTGAAGGCCGTCAGATGGAAATGGGGGATGCCGAGAATTTTTGGTCCATCCAGATTTTACAGATCTGGCCGCAAAGATATTTTACGGTGTGACTAAGCAGCTACCTCATTTAATGGAATATGTCAAAAATTGGCTGAAAAATGAAAATATCTACACACAGTTACCAAAATTTGCCGATGGACACATTTAACGGGAGAATTTATGGTGAAAGTAATGGCGTGTAGAGAATTTCAACTCAGAGGCAGCTCTACAAAGATAAAATGTCAAAGAAACCAGTGACTCATCCGAATTTCTCTGAGGAATTAATGAAGATGCTTCTGGCAGATGCACCACAAGGATAAAGATATTTTCTCATAGTTACAGATGGATAAGAATGATATCAGTTCGTGCCTTCTCCATTTATGGCAAGTAACTACACTAAGATTTGTAGAATGGTTAGGGTTTATCGAAACTCTATTTTTAAAGGGCCTTATATTGTAAAACCTGGGTAGTAAGGTTTAGAGGATAAGATTTAGGGTTTGAGAAGGAGATTTTTTTGAAAAGATCAGGGTTTGTCCTAAGTCTATATATACTTCTTCTGGATGTAAATTCAAGAGGCAAAAACTTAGAATAAAAAGCTATTGGAGTAATTTCCTGCAAATATTTTTGAAAGCTTTGTTTTGGACTTAGAGTTGGTGTGATTTTCATTTTTTGTGATAGCGTGGCCAGGAGCCTAATCTCTTTTAGATTGTGATAAGTTCATCTTCTTTTGTTTTTATTTCATTAAGGTTTATTTAATTTATGCTATAGATCTATGTTATCAAGATTAGATATGCTACTAGGCTTCATTCTTTTTATTGTATGCTAGGGAAAATTACAGATTTAAGGTTCAAGCCTATTCTAATTGCTCTGTCCTCATTGTGTGAGCTAGGCTGCTGGTGAGAGATACCAATTTTAATTGACTTCCCTTTTGTTTATGATTTTCTTTTAGATCTGTTTCATCTCTATCTTATGCTCTTAGTGGAAGGTGATCTTAGAAAGTTGGACACTTTTCTCTTTGATTTTTTCTATTGTGAAGCTAACTGGTATAACTAAAATTGGTAGTTTTGGTTTTGCAGCTAAGTTAGGTAAACTTCTCTTTCTCGCCCTACTCTACTCTCTCTATTCCACCGATTGAATGATCCATTTTTATCTTCTTTAGAATTTGTATTTTATTTAAAACTGCTAAAACATAAAGATCTAGATCAAAGAACTGATTATAAATCTGAGTGTCCACAAAGATAACCAATTCCAAAATATTACTGAACTAAAGTCCAGAACCATTGTAAGTTAACTGAAAGTCCACTTGAAACTATTCCAGAAGCGAAAAAGAGTGAATAGACATTCGACCCAACTCTGTAACTCACACCTTGGATATCCAGCAAGATCCTAAAGTGAGTGGGATTTATCCCTTATAAGTGTTATCAGGATTTCATGCTCATTCTTCACGGGGTGTGTATAAAATTCGAACCAACATTTAAAATTGGCGCTAGAATGAGGGCTGAACTTTGTTCACTAGTTTGTTAAGGATTGTAAGGTTGTAAGTACTGGTGAAAAAGCTGGATTCTAATTATAGAGTAACAAGGTCCCACTCTAGAGCTGGAGAGCTCCTTGTGCCTGAGTTAGAAACCCCAAGAAGAAGCAACCTCAGAAGGGCCAAGTCCTTATCTAAAATAGTTTTGTCACCACTTGTAGTTACTCCAACTACAACTAAAAGTATCATCATCAATCAAGTAGTAATGGCAAATTGGTTGGGTTCCACTGCCTTAAATATCCCGGGTGCAGCCCATGATCTACCTAGAAATCTTGAGAGATATCTTCCTAGATACAAGCATGATGGAACTAGGACAACAGAAGAACACCTAGTAGCATTCAAGAATGCTCTAAAATTGTTAAATGTATAACATGAAGATGTGGCTTGCAGATTGTTCCCGTTCACTCTCTAGGAGGGAGCATATGACTGGTTTTTGAATCTCACTAACGATTCTATTACCAGTTGGAATGACTTGGAAAAGGTTTTTGTATCGCAGTTTGGTGAAGTGATAGATCCTAGTGTATTATATCAGCAATTTTTTGGTATTAAAAGAGAAATAAATGAATCTGTCAGATCTTACAATGTCATATTTCAAAAGGCTTATGGTAGACTGATGGGTTATTATGTGCCAAATGCAGACCTAGCATTAGAAATTTTTAGGAATTCTCTAGATCCAATGACTTCTATTTTCTTGAAAAGAGATGCCTCTATTACCAATCTAACAGAGGCTTACAAAGAAGCTTTAGTTTTGGAAAGGCAATTGGGGCCTCAACCTTTAAATGCTCATCAAATTCCTTTGGTCACACAAGGTACCCTTGTCTTCAATCCCATACCACATCAGATTATGTTGCCAACACATCAAACCCCACCGATAAGCAATCCATTGACTCTAACACCTGTTGAAAGTGTATAGAATCCAGGTAAAGAAGCTGATAACACAAGAGTCGAGGAAGTGTCAAAAATAGTCCAAAAGTTGGCAAATGACTTTTTAAGTTTTAAAAGGCAGGTTTCTACTAGGGAGAACTCAAACAGGTTTTCTTATCAGTAGAATAGATTCACTCGGCCCCCATATGAACCCAATAAGGATTATAAAGGTAAAGGGCATGATGTAAATATTTGTGACTTGGCTTTGCCTAACTGGTGCAGGATACATGCTACTTCTCAGCACGGGGAATTGGATTGTTTGGAATTCTGTAATGCCTTTGAAGCTTTATCTAGTGAGTTGATTTCTCTTGAACATCAAAGAAATGTGGATGGCCCAAGTTCATCCAGCCATAGTGCAACTATGGTCTTAGATTCTTTCACTTTTCTAGGTGAGTCTGAGAATGTAGTGGAAATACCTATGGATGAGGTGCAGGCTTTTCAACAATACATGAGGGACAACTACAACCTCAAAAATAGAAATCCGGAGCCCAACACTACATCTACCCCTCTAGACAACTCCCACAATGTTCCTCCAGATCCATCTTCAAGTAATAACCCATCTCCACCCAAGGGAGGAGATCCAAGAGTCCCATATGGATCTATTGCTCCACTCAATAAAGGGTACAATATAGTGGAGGACATGAAAAAGATCAAGGCTAATATCACTCTCCATGAGTTAGCTCAAATTTTGGAACAGAGGGATAACTTGATTAAAACATACTCTGGGCCTACTACCAAACCTTTGGAAAAGGGAAAGAAGATGGCAAATGCAAATGTGGCCATGTATAAAGAGAAGATTGAAGTTTTTCCTTTTCTACTGACTGTTCGTATATTTGGGAAAAACTTACACAACTGTCTGGTAGATTCGGGTGCTTCAGCTAATGTTATGCCTTTAGCCATTTGTCAAAAATTGGATTTGACCCCAATGAAGTCTGAAAGAAGAGTTGTCCAATTGGATAAATCTGAGGTTAAAGTAGTGGGTGAACTTCAAAATATTCATATTCAGATAGCAACTGAGCCAAGGGCACAACACAAAATTGAAATTCAGGTGGTAGATATTCCTGTGGGGTACGGGATGCTTCTAAGTAGAGATTGGTCAAAATCTTTAAATGGATACTTGGCAACTGATTTTTCACATATGTGGTTGTCATGGAAAGGTGTTGCAAACCAATTAAGGGTTGAAAGAGAACCTAGATACAAACATACGATCACTAAATATAATGCAAAAAATGAGACTGTAAATATTGCTGATGTAGATATTGGGGTTTATAATTTAACAACGAGACAAAATGAGAAGCTTAGTAAAGCTCATCTTGTTCATAGTAATGAAGTTTGGATGCTTCATGTGGATGGGGCTAAATCTAAACAAGGTTTTGGTACAGGGGTAGTTCTTAAAGGACCTGAGAGTCAGACATATTTAATGTCTTATCGCCTATAGTTCCCTTGCACAAATAATTTAGCAAAGTATGAAGCACTGGTGCTAGGATTGAAATTTGCTTTGGACAGAGGTGTAAGAAATATCCAAGTTTTTATAGATTTAGAGTTGGTGGCTAATCAAGTTAAAGGTAAATTTCAGTGCAAAGCATCCTACTTAAAAGGATACAAACACCGAGCGTGGGATCTCGTGGAAGATTTTGATGCTTTTAATTTAACGCACATACCTAGAGAGCAGAATTCATGTGCATATGTCTTAGCTTCATTAGTCGCAAGTCTGAAGCCACTAGAAGAGTTCAAATGGAACAAATTTTTGATCGAGTTAGTCCCTTGTCCTTCGGTCCCAAATAATGTAGATAATTTTTAGGTTTTCTCTGATGATCAGCAGATTATAAAATTTTTACAGAGTACCAATGCGTTTGAAAATGATAGAATCGATGATGGTCAAAGGGATACTCTGTTGGAATAGTTAGATGATGAAAGGGGAATAATAAGGTTGAAAGATAACAGAATTCCAAAAGGGATGGTGGAACTGGAGCGGTTGTTTGATGTTGACCAAATTAAGCAAAAGGTGAGTTCTGGGGATTCTATTGGTGTAACAAACAGTGAGACTGAGAACCTGAATGTGGGTACTAAAGAAGATCCCAGGCACCTTAAGTTGGCAAAAACTTGTGACCCTAAAATAAAAAGAAATATGATTGAATTTCTTCATAGGTCCAAGGATGTTATGGCCTGGTCTTACAAAGACTTAAAGGTTTTTGATCCAAAAGTTTACACCCATGTAATACCTTTAAAAGAGTTCTACAAACCCTTTCGGCAGAAACAGAGGCATGTCAATGCTTTTCTAGAGCCCCTCATCAAGAAGGAGGTGGAAAAATTATTGAGTGCCGCCATTATTTTTCCCATTAGGCATTCTACTTGGGTGGCCAATTTGGTGCCGGTCAAAAAGAAAAATGGAGAGATCCGCTTGTGTGTGGATTTTAGAAACTTGAACAAGGCATCTAAGAAAGATAATTATCCTCTGCCTTCCATGGATGAGGTGCTACAAATTGTGAATGGTTCGGAAATGATGTCTTTCTTAGATGGATTCTCAGGGTATAATCAGATACTAGTTGAGAAGGAAGACAGGATGAAAACTGCCTTCACAACCAAGTGGGGAACTTTCACCTACAAAAGAATGTCATTTGGATTGACTAATGTCGGAGCTACTTTTCAACATGCAATGGATCATGCTTTCAAAGGCCTTATGGGTAAGTGCATTGTTGTCTACATGGATGACTTGACAGTTTTCTCTAAATCTTGGTTTGACCACGTAAAGCATTTGGAATCTGTCTTCAACAAATGCAGAGAGTTTGGCATTTCTTTGAACCCAAAGAAGTGTGTTTTTGGTGTAACTAAAGGAAAGCTCCTTGGACACTTGATCACCAAAGATGGCATTTCCATGGATCCTAACAGAGTTGAAGCCATATCAGGGATACCCTTTCCCAACTCTAAGAAAGAGTTAAGGTCCTTTTTTGGGAAAATTAATTTTGTCAGAAAATTCATCTCCGGATTCGCAAAAATAGTCAAGCCACTGAATGACATGCTAAAGGAAACTGCTAAGATCGTTTGGACAATAGAAGCCAAAACAGCGTTCCAGGAGATCAAATCGGCCATCCAACAAGCTCCAGTGTTGGTGAGCCCAGACTTCAATACATATTTTTATTTGTACTCTTTTTCTTCAGAACACATGCTTGCTACGGTTTTGACCCAACGAAGAGAAATAGGGGAGCATTTTATTGCCTTCAAAAGTACCAACTTAAATGGGGCTAAGCTAAAATATTCTCGCTTTGATAAGCAAGCCTATGCATTAGTAATTCAGGCACTACATACTAAGAAGCAAAGTCCATGCTATAGTTCCTGATCCAGCTGTCAAGTACTTATTAAGCCAGGACGAATTGGGTGAACTAAGAGGTAATTGGGTTACAAGACTGTAGGAATACGACTTAGAAATTTGGCCTACAAAATTAATCAGAGGACTTGGTTTGTCTCGACATATTGCTGAATTACTCGTACAAGGAGAAATTAATCGATCGGACTCCGGATTCGATGATTGGTATGGAGATATCATTCATTTGTTGCAATTTGGAATTTGTCCATCTCACCTGAATAGAACCTAGAGAAGAGCACTAAAGTTGAAATCTGCTCATTTTCTGCTCAAAGGAGGCAACTTGTATAGAGAAAACTATGTTGGCATATTCTTAAGATGCATTTCTCAGAATGAAGTCAATGAGGTGATGTCCAATTTTCATGAGAAGTTAGGGGTCAGGCATTCTTCAGGTTCCACTACTGCACACAAGATATTGAGAGCAGGCTATTACTGGCCTACATTGTTTAAATATGCACATCAGCATGTGAGAACTTGCCATCAGTGTCATACTTTTGCATCCAAAGAGGCTAATCGAGCTCTACCATTGCAGCCTATTGTAATAAACAAACCTTTTATGCAATGGGGACTTGACTTTGTGGGTGTGATAAACCCAAATTCATTAGCAGGGCATAAGTATGTTCTAACAGCCATCGATTATTGCACAAGATGGGTTGAAGCAGCAGCCACCATGAGGAGTACAACCCATGAGGTGATCGAATTTATAGAGTCAAATATCATAACCAGGTTTGGAGTTCCTTTGAATTTTGTGTGCGACAAGTCGGCCTTTCAATCATTAGAGTTTGTAGAGTGGGCATACCATATGGGGATAGTCATCAGATTTTCATCCAACTATTACCCCCAAGGTAATGGACTAGCTGAGTCCACAAATAAGAATTTGATGAATGCCATTAAGAAGTCTGCTGTAGACAAACCCAGACAATGGCACACATTATTAAAATATGCACTTTTGGCTGACAAGATAAGACATAAAGTAGCTCTTAATACTTCCCCATTTGCTTTGTTGTATGGTATTTAGCCCATTGTTCCTATCTCTTTGAAATTGCCCACTTATCAATTTGTTCTAGACTATTTTGAGGATCAAGCAGATGCAGAGGCCCGTGTTTTGGATTTAACTAATTTGCAGGACGAACGACTTCAAGCCCTGGAACATTTCAGTCAGCACCAAGAAATAGTCAAGCGCTGGTTTGACAAAAGAGTCAAAGTGAAGGCCTTCAGACTCGCAGACCTGGTGCTTCTATGGGACAAGGCCCATGAAAAGAAAGGTAAACACACAAAGTTGCGGCCGCTATGGATAGGGCCATACCAGATTTCTGAGATCCTAGGTAATAATGCATTTCGTCTACAGGACCTCGAGGGTAATTTTTTGAACCTTCCCGTTAATGGTCAATACCTAAAGCATTATTTCTCGGTTGTTCCATCCACTAGATCGTTTGAATAAATCACAAAGACGTAAAATACGTATATATTGTAAATAAGGTTTGAAGTAGTTTGTTTTTATTTTATTTTGTTTGATTTTAAAGTTCTATTTTTTATCTTTTGGGGTCTGTACAAATTTCTTTTAGCTTTTAAATTTTGTTTGTTTAAGTTTTGCCTGGGTAGCAAAGAAAGAATCAACTTTTAAAAATTATTTTATTCTGAGTTCAAAATCCTGTGTTCATTTTGTTTTATTCTAAATAAGAGATAGTTTGCTTAAACTGAATAGTGGAACTATTTTGTTATTCAAAAAAACAGTAGAAAGATAATTGGATTTTGTGTCTTGCTTGCCACCATTATTTTAATTATAAAGAAACTACTATACTATTGGGCTGAAGAACTCCCAGGGAATCCAAGAAAAGTTGGTCGTAAGAGGGGACTCTGATTCGTGAAATTATTTAAGTGTCCATAGAGGCTATCGATACCCGGCTTTCCAGATCGATGAAGAATAAAAAAAAAAAAATTAGCAAGGCTTTCCAGATTCTAGTATATTTCAAAAGAGAGAGAGAGAGAGAAGGTGAAAATTGAGTAGGGCAACATAAAACTGGCACTCTTGTCTACACAAAAAAAAAAAAAGAGGAGAGAGAAAGTTATGTAATGAAAGAGATAGCCAAAGCTCCAGAAGATGTTTTCTTTTACCAAGTTGTAGATACCACCTCATAGTTGTGGATCAGGGTCATGAAAATCTAAAGAGTAACTCTGTCGAGGCTATAAAAGGCTAAACTAGTAAACAGAGCCCTACTCGGTTTCCCCTTCACAATCTAAAGGAAGATGATCAATCTGAGGTAGAACATTCGAAGGCCCAATCATCCTTGAAGAAATTTATACGCTTATAATTGCACATCATAATTTTCCTTAAGTGATTCAACTTAGTATGTCCTTGGGAAATTTTAACAACTATCAGGTAGTAGTTAAATTATTGTGAAGAATATTTGTGGAAAAGCATGGTACATGGTCTATATTGTTTTGAAACTAGAGTCCTGGATTCTAAAATAGTGCTACTATTTTCTCCGTAGATATCGCCATTTGTTGAGAAGCAACACACCCCCACTAAAAAAATGAAATTCCATCCTTTGAAAATATTTGGTTTTCATTTTGTTGCGGGGACCCTCTTGATGTTTTCAGGTTTTAATTCCAAATTTTGCTTGCCTCCTCCTTCACGTTTTGCATATATCAAAGTATCCAAGTAGGCTTGCATATGGTTTTATTTTGCTTGCCTCCTTCTTCAAGTTTTGCATATATCAAAGTATCCAAGTAGGCTTGCATATGGCTTTGATTTCAATTTAGAATTCATTTTTTAAATGTTAGAATCATTTTTGAGAAAAGAATATCCTTCACTAATATGTAAAATGCAGAATATAGATGAATGAATTCATTGGAGTCAACCTACAATTTTTGAAAAATTTGCAAAGTGGAAGTAACTTGAGAAAACGTCGCGATTTCGCGACACATTCCATTTTTGGAAAAGTCACGATTTCGTGACATATTCCATTTTTGAAAATGTCGCGATTTCGTGACATATTTGGATTCGAAGAGCCGAGTGAGAAAAACATTGCGATATCACGACAGGTTTTAACTGGGAGCAAGTCTTATGGAAAACGTCACGATATCGCGACACATTTTGGTTGGATGCAAACTTCAAGGAAAACATCACGATTTCGCGACAGGTTTTAAGAGGAGGCAAAGCTTGAGGCAAATGTCATGATTTCGTGACCTGTTCCATTTTCGCGATGACGTAAGCTTAAGAAATATGAAGTAAAGAGAACGTCGCGATATCGCGACACATTTTAATTTCATGGGAATAGGAAGCAAAACGTCACGATATCGCGACACATTTGAATTGGAAACAAACTTCAAGCAAAACGTCGCGATATCGTGACACTTTTTGATTGGAAGGAAAGCTTGCGGGAACGTCGTGATTTCACGACACATTTTGGTAGAAAGTGCCAAGTGATAGAAGCGTCACAATTTCATGATGTATTTTGGTATAAAGTGCCAAGTGATAGAAGCGTCACGATTTTGTGACACCTTTTGGTAGAAAGTGCCAAGTTTTGGAAGCATCGTGAAATCGCGACGCAAGTTTTGGAAACATCGTGAAATCATGACAAGTGTTAAGTGGAAACAAAATGCGACGAAAACATCACAAAATCGTGACGCAAGTTTTGGAAACGTCGCAAAATCGTGACAAGTGTTAAGTGGAAACAAAACGCAATGGAAATGTCACAAAATTGCGACGCAAGTTTTGGAAAAGTCACGAAATTGCGACAAGTGTTAAGTGGAAACAAAACATGATGGAAACGTCACGAAATTGCGATGCAAGTTTTGAAAAAGTCATGAAATCATGACAAGTGTTAAGTGGAAACAAAACGCGATGGAAATGTCGCAAAATCGTGACACAAGTTTTGGAAACGTCGTGAAATCATGACAAGTGTTAAGTGGAAACAAAACACGACAAAAACATCACGAAATTACGATGCAAGTTTTGGAAACGTCATGAAATCGCAACAAGTGTTAAGTGGAAACAAAATGCGACGAAAACGTCACGAAATCATGACGCAAGTTTTGGAAACGTCGTGAAATCGTGACAAGTGTTAAGTGGAAACAAAAAATGATGGAAACATCGTGAAATTGTGACAAGTCTTAAGTGAAGGCATAGCTCAAAGAAAACGTCGCGAAATCACGACAAGTGTTAAGTGGAGGCATAGCTCAAAGAAAACATCGTGATATCGTGACATGTTCCATTTTTGGACCTATCTCATTTTTGCGATGCCATAAGCTTGGAAGAAAGAAATCAAGCCGACATATAATGAACATTAGGGTTTTAATTTAATAATATTAAAATACTAATCCTTATTTGTCTTTTGTAGAAAGCGATCTGGCAGTTGCATACTGGCAGAAGTAATGGCAAAAAATACAAAATAAGCGTGGATCAAGCGAAGGCCGTCAGATGGAAATGGGGGATGCCAAGAATTTCTGGTCCATCCAAATTTTATAGATCTGGCCGCAAAGAGATTTTACGGTGTGACTAAGCAGCTGCCTCATTTAATGGAATATGTCGGAAATTGGCCAGAAAATGAAAATATCTACACACAGTTACCGAAATTTGCCAATGGATGCATTTAACGGGAGAATTTATGGTGAAAGTAATGGCATGCAGAGAATTTCAACTCAGAGGCGGCTCTGCGAAGATAAAATATCAGAGAAACCAGTGACTCATCCAAATTTCTCTGAGGAATTAATGAAGATGCTTCTAGAAGATGCACCAGAAGGATGAAGATACCTGCACACGTAGTGCCCATTTATGGAATATATCGATGACCGGCCAGAAAATGAAGATATTTGCTCACAGTTACAGATGGATAAGAATGATATCAGTTCGTGCCTTCTCCATTTATGGCAAGTAACTGCACTAAGATTTGCAGAATGGTTAGGGTTTATCGAAACTCTATTTTTAAAGGGCCTTATATTGTAAAACTTAGGTAGTAAGGTTTAGAGGATAAGATTTAGGGTTTGAGAAGGAGATTTTTTTGAAAAGATCAGGGTTTGTCCTGAGTCTATATATACTTCTGCTGGATGTAAATTCAAGAGGCGAAAACTTAGAATAATAAAAGTCTATTGGAGTAATTTCCTACAAATCTTGTTGAAAGCTTTGTTCTAGACTTAGAGTTGGTGTGATTTTCATTTTTTGTGATAGCGTGGCCAGGAGCCTAATCTCTTTCAGATTGTGATAAGTTCATCTTCTTTTGTTTTTGTTTCATTAAGGTTTATTTAATTTATGCTGTAGATCTATGTTATCAATATTAGATATGCTACTAGGCTTCATTCTTTTTATTGTATGCTAGGGAAAATTATAGATTTAAGGTTCAAGCCTGTTCTAATTGCTCTGTCCTCACTGTGCGAGCTATGCTGCTGGTGAGAGATACCAATTTTAATCGACTTCCCTTCTATTTATGATTTTCTTTCAGATCTATTTCATCTCTGTCTTGTGCTCTTAGTGGAAGGTGATCTTAGAAAGCTGGACACTTTCCTCTTTGATTTTTTCTATTGTGAAGCTAACTGGTATAACTAAAATTGGTAGTTTTGGTTTTGCATCTAAGTTAGGTAAACTTATCTTTCTACCCTACTCTACTCTCTCTATTCCATCGATTGAAGGATCCATTTTTATCTTCTTTAGAATTTGTCTTTTATTTAAAATTGCTAAAACATAAAGAGCTAGATCAAAGAACTGATTGTAAATCTGAGTGTCCACAAAGATAACCAATTCCAAAACATTATTGAACTAAAGTCCCAGACCCGTTGTAAGGTAACAGACAGTCCACTTGAAACTATTCCAAAAGCAAAAAAGAGTGAATAGACATTCGACCCAACTCTATAACTCACACCTTGGATATCCAACAAGATCCTAAAGTGAGTGGGATTTATCCCTTATAAGTGTTATCAGGATTTCATGCTCATTCTTCACAGGGTGTGTATAAAAGTCGAACCAACATACCCATTTAGTTTGTACATGATGGTGAGTGGGACACGAGTCTTCCATCGATTCAAAATCTAGATGACATGTCCAATAGTGTGCAATATGGGAGTTCGACACTAGGGAAACCACAAGTTAGTGTGTTCGATAGGAAGTGATATGGGAGTCTGACATCAGAACAACCATAGGTTGTAATATTTCATGGTACAAACAAGCATACAATGGAAGAAAAATTGCAAGGTAATGCACATCAGGCTTCATATAAGGGAGAAATATACCAAGAATCACTATTGAGGTTAAGTCATCCTATAAAACTGAAGGTCAATTTGGGCATACCGTGTAATTATTCACTATTTCATGGTAAATCAAGAGAAGACCTAGTAAGGCATTAGAGAATTTATCGCATCATGTGGATAATAATTAGATAAAATAATGAAGCAGATTGGAGAAGGTGGTTTCCTATAATGTCAAACCAAAAGGCTTGGAAATATGCCTTGATTTAGAAAAGTGATACAAAAATATCAATGTATTGGTATCATACCAATGAGAGTGATTCTAAGGATGAAATTGATTCTAATATGTAGAATGACTCAGATACTAATATTGATGATCTTGGGGAGGACTATAGTTCATCGCTATAGTACTGGGGTCAAGACGTTAAGGAAGGAAGTGACTCCCAAGATACGAATGATGAATTTGATGATGAGTATGACTCAGAGAGTGCAAGATCATCACCATATGTATATGCAATACCAAGGAAGATGGTACAATGAAGAGATACCAGTTATGAACCAATCTATAACAATTGTCAAATAACTCATAGATGAAGAATTAAGTATGATAATGAGGGAAGACCTATTACGCAATGTTGGCAATACCACTTGTGGGGGTATTTTACATGTGATTATGAAAGTACTACAAATCAGTATGAACTAGTTACTCATCAAGAGTTTGCACCATCGAAGAAGAGTTATATCCCTTACCAAGAAGAAAAAGTGGTGAAGCTAATTGCATTGGAAAAAATAAACCTGCTTGATATGGTTAACCTAATGATTTTAATTCAAATAGAGCAAGTTAATATAATTTGAATTGATGATGGAGACTTTCTGCAAGAAGACCATATGATAGAGTGTAGTTAGGGAGAAATCCAAATAATAGTGATTTGTCAAGAGACTAGTCAAACAAATGAGACTAGGATGGCTAGATAATGTAGTCAAATGGCAAAGAAAGATCCATATGAGGAGGAGTTGTGATGCCTAGAGACATTTTTGGATGACCCATTTGACGTGAAGATGTTTGAAGAAAATTCATTTAAGGAGAACATGTTTGAGGTAAAGACTTTTGAGGTAAAATTGTCTAAAAAAAAATTATCTAGATGCTACTCATCTGGAGGGTACACATCTGGAAGCTACCCATCTAAGGCAAACACATCTAAAATGTACCCATCTGGAAGCTACACATTTTGTGGCTACACGTCTGAGGTCTATATTTTTGGAGGCTATATTTCTAAACATCTACCCTGTTATCATAGACATCTCCTATCTATATGTCTATCCTATTATCGTAGACATCTACCTTGTTATCGTAGACATCTATCCTATTGTCATAGATATCTCCTGTATAGACATATACCATATTATCATAGATGTCTCCTATCTAGACATCTATCTTGTTGTCCTATAAGTATCATGTCTAAAAATTTACCCTATTATCATATATGTCTTCTATCTAGATGTCTACCCTGTTGTCCTAGATGTTTACCATCTACACATCTATCCCATTATCCTAGATATCTATTTTTTAGACATCTACCTTGTTGTCTTATATATCTATTATCTATACATCTACTTGTTCATCGTAGATATCTACCTATTCATCTTAGATATCTACCGATTCATATTAGATATCTACCTTTTTGTCTTAGATGTCTACATGTTCATTCAACATTGTAAACCCATATAGCAATCTTGTCACAACCCAAATTTTGTTACTAAATTTTTTTTTATAAAAAAACATCACTTTGCTTGTAAACCCATCATAATGTTAGTTCAGGCATACTAAATTCACACTTCAAGATTGGCCACCACTGCAGTTGGTGTCTTAAGTGCTCGGGACTAGCCACATCTTGCAAGTCGCCATGTAGAATTCTGACTCCTTCTATGAGTCTATCTAGAATCTAGCGAAGGGTTATCCATTTAAGGCCCATATCATCTGAATGGGGTATGTTATCTCCCTTGTCCAAATTTAGAAGAATTCACAATCCTTCGAGTGCTCGACTCAATTCTTTGGAACCAACGTCTGTATGTCGGTGCTAGCCATTGACCCTCTGCTAAGGTTTGGCTAGAGTCCACCTTCTCAAGGCTTAAGGACTAGATATTCATGACCTTCCTTGGGCTAATGATAATGTTTCCCATAACCATCTGTCATTGGATCTTCCAACAACATGAGTAGCTCTCTAGCCATGCAACATGTTGGCACCTCCCTAGCCCAACTGGAATTATGAATATCACCACACTAACTGACTGACCACCTAGAGCGATGTCCTATACTATTGCTTGTTACACTCGATGACTTGGACCCCTGTCCTTGAGTAGCCAAAGTACAGTGGCATAGTCACACATAAGTCACCTCATGACCTAGTATGGTTGGTAGGGTAATTCCTTACTCGACTTACCTAATATAGAAGCAAAGTAATTTCATTAAGTGGTAATTGAGTTTAAAGGTCTTCTAAGTTTCCAAGAAAATAGGTTTTTAACCATTGTTTAAATTTGTGAACCATGTTTCACTAGCCTATATTTTTATCCTTCGTCATATAGAATCCCTTATTTTAAAAGATTAAATATATAAAATTACCTTAAAAACCATAAAAATCTCATTTTAAAATTCTCATAATATTCATATCTTTGAATGTAAAAATCAACTAGTCTATGTATAATATTTTATACTCTAAATATTCAAGTAAGTTAAAAAGAAACAAAAATACTTTTACTTTTAATTCTAACATAACAAACAAAAGCTAAAATACGATTAATCACGTAATCTACGCATCTCAATTCATTTATATAAAATGTATACTGTTTTAAGGATTCAAAGCTTATCAAACAAGTTCTGAACTCTCCTTCCTTTAGAGGAAAAGGCAAGCAACGTTAGCCATTAAATATTGTTTTATTATTATTATATTATATTTTAATATTTTACATATTTTAAAAGTGAGTATTAGCATATATAATTATTAATATACTATATTATCTATTATTTACTTATCCCTTTTTATATCTTTGTTACATTTAATATTTTTATTTCTAAATATATTTTCATAGTATTTTATTTAATTTCTTGTCATTGGTTTATATTTCAATTATGGTGACATTTAGAGCTTTAAGCAACCAATTTCAAGAAATGCAGTGCAATCACATACAAAACACAGTCACACTCATGCTTCAGATGCAATAGCAAGAAGGATGCAACCTAATATGCAAATTCTATGATGGGCTTCCATGTACCCACGAGCTAAGGTGCACGAGGCACAACATCATATCCCCACCTTACCTGATACCTCTTTCATATTTCTCTATCAAGGGGTGGGTATCCTCTCTTGCCTTCATAAAAACACCTGTACCTGCACCACAAAACTAAATGCAAGATCACATTCTTCCAAATAAATTAATCACAAGTAGTGGGGATGTGACATACTTCCCCCCTTAGAATTAACACAGTCCCTGTGTTAGCTTGCAAGAAAAATAGAAACATAATCACATTAAATAGACATAAATGGACATTTCAAACATAAATAGTCTTTTGCAAAATAGTCACACTATAATTTAGCAGATTCCATCATAGTATTACTTTAAGCAAATTTTATAACAACCATATTAAACATGCATAATTAGTTTCATTACATCAAAAAGAAATTATCTTTTTAAAATTAAAGTATTATCTTTCAACATCATGTTTCAAATAGATAAGGAAACTGGTTTTGCATGCTAGGGACATCCTCCCAAGTAGCATTCTTTTGAAAATATAGGTCCCACTATACTCTGCACTGGTCCATAGTTCTTTTCCTGAGCTGTTTGGTTCTAAACCCCAAAATTTCTACTGGTCACACCTCAATGAGTTGTGGGTCCGACATCTATAAATGAGTGGTGTCCAGAATGTGAGATGGATCAACAACATATTCATGGAAAAGGGAGACATGAAAAACACTGTGGATTTTTGACAAATTGGGCAGTAGTGCAAGTTTATAAGCAATGGGACTGATTTTGGCAGTTATTTCAAATGGTCCAAAAAATGTAGGACTTATTTTGGAGGATTTGATAAAGCTCTTAGTGGGTTTGACTCTAAGAAAAAAATTATCTCCTAAAAAAAACTCATGGGATGTTCTCTTCAGTTCAACATAGATTTTTTGTTGGTCAGAAGCTTCACGTAGTCATTGGTGAATTTCTTTCAATTGTTGTTCCATTTTCTTTATAGCTTTAGGATTGATCACCTCTCGATTGTCCAATTTATCCCACGTTAATGGTGTCTTGAACCTACGCCCATATAGATCCTCAAATGGGGCCATGCCCAACATGGTATGATAGTTTTTATTATAAGCAAATTCTATGAGAGGTGAGCTATTCGATGCAAAGGTAAAATATACATTAACTTGAAATTAGGTTACAATTGATTTAAATAAACACAAAATAACCATACTAGAGAAAATGGGGGAATAGGAGAAGTTAAGGGAAGGGAGAATAAATTAAATTAAAACTATCTTGTCACCCAAAGATGCTACCATCCAACTGTCGTCCAGGTAAGGTAAAAGGTAAGTAAACTTACCCAAGGTAAAATACTCTTTTTAACCTTTTACCATTGGTAATTTTCCAACATTCTCCCCCTTAAAGTTGAGAGGACTGACTATACAGTCTCTCGGCTTTATAAATTGAGCTTTAGCCATGCCTTTGGTGAAGATGTATGCTAGATTATCCAAAGTGTTGTAGTATTGAAGCTCAACTATCTATTGTTCCACCATATCTCTTATGAAGTGATACTTCATATCAAAATGTTTTGACCTTTTGTGGTGGATCGAATTATATGCCAACTGTATGGCACTAATATTATCACAATTCAGTTTGGTTGGACCAATTTGTTTTTCACCAATCTCTTCAAGGATTTTCCTCAACCAGAGGATTTGAGTATTAGCATGGGTAATGGCTATATACTCAGCTTCTGTAGATGATAATGCTACAATAGATTGCTTCTTGGAACTCCAAGTTATTAGTCCTGAACCTAGACTAAAACAGTTCCCTGGTGTAGATTTTTTGTCATCTATATTACTGCCCCAATCACTGTCACTATAACCAACTAACTTCATAGAGTTAGATTTGTAGTAATGGATTCCAAAATCCAATGTACCTTTTACATATCGTAAAATTCATTTGGTTGCTTGAAGATGCAGCTCGGATGGGCATGCCATAAACCTTGATACTAGAGAAACAACATACTATATATCTGGCCTAGTGTTGGTGAGAAACATTAAACTCCCAACCATGCTTTTGAAATTGGTCATGTCAACTTTTGGTGCTCCATCATCTATGCTTAGCTGGATTCCATGTCCTATTGGTGTTGCAACTGATTTGCACTATTGCATAGCAAATTTCTTGATCATGTCATGAGCATATTTCTGTTGACATATGAAGATCCCATTCTTTGATTGATGTACTTCCATTCCTAGGAAGTATCTCATTAATCCGAGATCCTTCATCTCAAACTAATTCATCATGGAGTTTTTGAACTCCATATTCATTTTATTATTACTACCCATAAATATTAGATCATCCACATATAAATAAACTATGAGGATATCTACTCCATTCTTCAGGTAGTATAGAGTTGGTTCACTCTTGCTTTTTGTGAAACCATACTCGCTGAAATAGTCATCAATTCATGAGTACCACGCTCGTGGTGCTTGCTTG
Organism: Wollemia nobilis; assembly: GCA_028583015.1. Classification (NCBI taxonomy): domain Eukaryota; kingdom Viridiplantae; phylum Streptophyta; class Pinopsida; order Araucariales; family Araucariaceae; genus Wollemia; species Wollemia nobilis. Next base: position 10,488,775 of record JAQPPZ010016869.1, on the reverse strand, counting down.
ACGCCATAAAGTGCTTTTTTCAATTTATAAACAAGGTTCTCTTTTCCTTGTTCTTGGAAACCTTGATGTTGTTGAACATACACCTCTTCTGTCAGGTATCCATTTAAAAATGCACTTTTCACATCCATGTGTTGAATGTTCCATCCTTTATGGGCTGCCAAGGAAAGAATAGTTCTGATTGTTTCTTTTCGAGCAACTGGAGCAAAGGTTTCCTCATAATCTATTCCATATTTCTAAGTAAAACCCTTAGCTACTAATCTTGCCTTATGCCTTTCAATGCTTCCATCAACATTGAATTTGGTCTTATAGACCCATTTACATCCAACACATTTTTTTCCCTTGGGAAGCTTCACAAGCTCCCAAATATCATTCTTTTTAATTGAGGATATTTCCTCTTCCATGGCAACTTGCCATATACTTTCAGTACATGATTTTTCATAGCTAGATTATTCTAGCTATGCAGCATCCAATAAAGCATAATTGACTACATCACCCCTTGGTTCATGAGACTCATCATCTCCTGACATTTGAATATTTTCAAGTCTTGACAAAATGTCGTCCATCTCACTAGCTTGACTCCTAGTGTATCTTTATTGGAAATTCCTATCCAACATTTGAGAATATGGATGACTCTGTAGTATGCGCTTTCCTCTATTTGTCTCTTTCCTTTGAGAAACTGGATCAATATCCATATTGGAGCGCTTACAGATCTCTAAAATCATTTCGAAGAGTTTGGGGGTCCCAACAAAGGAGTCCCTCTTGGACTTGGTGTACCACTTGATGTACTTGATGAAAATTCTTAATGTGGACTTTTTGGAGGGGAACTATTTCCACTGCTTTTCTTAGGGTGTACAAATGTGGAACTTTTTGAATTAGAGTCTATATCAACAAATTTTTTATGACCCCATTCTCCCCCTTCATCAAAAATTACATCCCTAGAGATAATTATTTTATGTGTCTTGGGATTGTACAATCTATACCCTTTGGTCGATTCACAATACCCTACAAAAATACATGCTTGACTCTTGGGATCAAGCTTCTTTCTCTTCTCCTCGGGAATGTGTGCATAAGCTAAAGAACCAAATACTCAAAAATGTTTGACATTTGGTTTCTTACCGTACCATCCTTCATAAGGAGTGATACCATCTAAACTAGAAGTCAGACTTCTATTTAGAATATATGCACTAGTTCTCACTGCATCCGCCCAATAGTTGTATGTTAGATGCTTTGTCTGAAGCATTGTTCATGCCATTTCAACAAGGGTGTGGTTCTTTCTCTCGGCCACACCGTTCTGCTATGGGGTATAGGCAGTGGTGAACTGCCTTTTTATCCCATTTTGCTTACAATAATTTAAAAATTAATTTGAGGAGTACTCTCCTCCTATATCAGTGTGAAGGCATTTGACATAGTAGTCATTGCTTTTCTGCATTATTTCTAAATTCTATGAAGCAATCAAATGCTTCATCTTTGTGTTTCAGAAAATAGATCCAGCACAGTCTAGAATAATCATCTATGAATGTTAGAAAATAAGAATTATTTCCAAGGCTTTTTGTTTGCATTGGACCACAGATGTTTGAATGTACTAGCTGAAGAGGATAGCTTGCTCTCCACGCTTGGCCTCTTGGAAACTTCATTCTGGAGTGCTTTCCCAAAGCACATGCTTTGCATACCTTCTTATGTTCTTGAATTTTTGGTAGTCCTGTCACCATAGCTTGTGATGTTAACATTTTCAAGCTAGCGGAATTGAGGTGACCATATCTCAAGTGCCATAATACACTTGGATTTGTAATAGCAATGTTTGTAAGTTGAGCTCCCCTGGCTCACCAAATTTTAAAGGGAATAACCTATTCTTTGTCATAGGTACTTCTTTGATGACTCTGTTACAATTGTTTTTATCAAGGATTGTACATTTTCTTTCATCAAAAACTAATTTGTAATGCTTCTCCATCATTTGGCACTTAACAAATTGTGTTGTAGCTCTGGAGTATAGTATATGTCATTCACCTTTTTAAGGCCTACTTTTGTTGGAACTTCCATAGCTCCAATGCCTTCAACTTGCAAAGATTTATTATCCCCTAACTTAACATGGGATTTGTAATTTGAATCTAATGTAGCAAAGATATTTTATTTGCCACTCATGTGGTTGGAGCAACCAGTATCCAAAATCCATGTATCTTTAAGATTTTGATCTGACTATCCATAAGAGAGAAAAATATTTGATGGACCTTCTTCTTCTCCATAGAATGAGCCATATTGACTGCTTTGATCTTTTGAAGTCTTTGACCAGCAGTCACAAGCGAAGTGTCCTTGTTTCCCATAATTGAAACAAGTTGTTTTAGTCTTGTTACTTCCTCATCCTTGATTTCCATGGCTTGCATTGTTGCTTTGGTTCTGATTGGCTCCTCTATTTTGATTTCCACCTCTATTTTGATTTCCTCCTTTGTAGGATTTGCTTTGGCCTTTGCCTCTTTGTTGTTGTCCTCTGCCTTGGCCTCTTCCTTGTCCTCATCTTGCAGCTTCGTTTGAAGTGAAGGCTTTGTCATCACCTCCATAGCTTGTTGAAGGTGCTCCTTGAAGTCTCTCTTCATGTGATGTTAATGATCCAATCAAACTATCAAATGTAAGAGTATAAAGGTCTTTTGATTCTTCAATTATGATGGCAATGTGATTCCACTTAGGAATAAGTATTCTCAACACTTTCTTCACAATTTTTTCAACTTTTGTGTCATCACCTAACGTTTGCATCATATCAACTACTACTTTGACTCGTACACAGTAGTCACCGAATCTTTCATTTTCCTTCATTCTGAGATTTTCAAAATCTCTTTTTAAGGTCTGAAGCCTGACTTGCTTCACTTTATCACTTCCTTGGAATCCTTCTTTCAAGGCATTCCATGCATCTGTGGCAGTTAAGTAAGATGCAATTCTAGGAAAGATACTTGGATCTAATGCCACTTGAAGATGGTATAAGGCAAAAGAGTTATTTTTTTGTGCATCTTTGAAGATCTTGTTGGTTGCACTCAAAGTAGTCCAATCTGTTGGAGCAGTGTAACCGTCTTCAATACTATCCCATAGTCCTTTTCCTATGAGTAATGTCCTCATTTTGATGGACCAGTACTCATAATTATCCCCACTGAATTCGGGGATTGGTAGATTTTTATTTGATTCCATTACAATCTACTAAAACAAGAAACCTTTCTTATATAGTCTTATTTCAAAAAGACTTTACAAACTATCAAACCTTGCTTGATTTACAATCATAAACAACTCACTTTTGTTGTTGTGATTTAGCAATTACAAAATTGTCAACGACTTGTTCGCCATCGTCACTGATCAATATAATTTTAGGAGAAGGAGGTTGTAGGATTTCAACTGAATTACAATAATGAGTATATTCAGATCCTTGTGGAGCAATCTCCACTGTGTCAGATTGTTCAAATCTGCTTCCAAAGGAGTTATCTTCTGAATTTGCTTCGTATCCTAGATCAAGATTTCTCTGTTGTGTAATAACCATGTTTTGCAACTGTGAAAAGACTGAATTTATGCCTAGTGTTCTCATGTGCTCATCAAAGCTTTCAGCATTTGTTCTCAGTAACAAACTACAAAGTTCTTGGTAACATCCTTCCGATCTTATCATTTAAGAATATTTTTCAAAATTTTTCTTTTACAAAGATTTCCTCTTAGGAAATTTTACTAATTTTTTTTTTACCTCTTAAAGCATAAAAAAATTTACAACTATTTCCTCTTAGGAAATGTCAATCATCAACTCAAATGATAAATAAAACCTTTCAAAAATTTTAAATTACCTTAAAGGTTTTTAAAGAAATTTTCTTTAAAAAAAACTTTTGACCCCGCCGAGGTTCGATCGTGCGACCTCGCGGGTGTCAAGGCAAAGGGTAGTGTTGAGCAAGGTGCAGCAAAAGTATTGTCATTGTTGTCAACACAGACAGATAGATCAGTTGATGCAGTGGACAGGAGTTCAGAGGTCAGTGAGAGCATGTACAGTGAATATCCAAGAAGACAGAAGTGGTCCAGATTCAAAGGATCAAAGAAAAAGACAAGTAAGAAAACTATCACGATATCGCGACATGTTTTCTGTCGCGATATCGCGACATGTTGAGAATAAAGAAGGCAGAAAGAAAAACTGTCGCGATTTCGCGACATATCGAAGGAGAGAGAAAAGGCTGGAAAAACTATCACGATTTCATGACATGTTGGAAGAAAAGATAGCAAGTGGCAAAACTGTCATGATTTCGCGACATGTTCGAAGCAGAGGCGCAAGCAGGAAAAACTGTCGCGATTTCGTGACATGTTGAAAGAAAAAGTGCAAGGAAGGAAAACTGTCACGATTTCGTGACATGTTGCAGGAAAGAGAGTCTGATAGAAAAAGTGTCACGTTTTCATGACATAATGCAGAAGAGAGAGTCCGTAGTGTGAATTGTCATGATTTCATGACAAGTTCGAAGAGAGAGAAAGTAACTCGAAAAGTGTCACGATTTCGCGACATGCTGCAGAGTTCGAAGTGAGAACTGTCATGATTTCACGACATGCTACAGAGTTCGAAGTGAGAAGTGTCACGATTTCGTGACATACTATAGAGTTCGGAATGGGAACTGTCATGATTTCGTGACATGCAGCAAAGGAAAGAGTTCGAAGCGAGAACTATCGCAATTTCATGATAGGTTGGAGAAAAAGCGTACGGATGCAGAAAGTGTCACGATTTCGTGACATGTTCCATTTTCATGGGCGTAAGGCAGAGAAAAGCACAAGGCAGTGAAAGTGTCACGATTTCGTGACATGTTCCATTTTCGTTGGTGACTGAGGAGAAAAGTGTATGGAAGCGAAAGTGTCACGATTTCGCGACAGGTTGAAGAGAAAGCTTACGATTGCAGATTGTGTCGCGATTTCATGACAGAAACAGAAAGGAGGTCGACGAAGGGAGAAGTGTCGCGATATCACGACAAAAGCAAAGCAGAGGCTATCAAAGACAAAAGTGTCACGATATCACGACAGGAACAGAACGCAAGTCTTTTATAGCAGAAGTGTCACGTTTTCATGACAAAAGTGAAGATGAAGTCTCTAAAGGCAGAAGTGTCACGATATCGTGACATGTTGTGTTTTCACGGCAACAACAATAGAAGAGTTGCAGGGGCAGTCGAGGCCGACAAAGATCGATGCAGGCCGACAGATTTTAGGGTTTGCAACCGACCAAATTTAGGGTTTGCAACCGACCATGTTTAGGGTTTGCAACCGACTAAGATTAGGGTATTTCAATCGACTAAGATTAGATCTTTGCTCATGAAAAGTTTGTTATAAAAGGAGGGCTATTGGGAGATTTGGTGATCTCGATTTTGTGCGAATTAAGTCTGCTGTGCGTAGAAAGCGAATCGTGTCGAACCAAGCCAAGTGCGAAGTAATAGCGCACAAAGAGCAAAAAAGCGCAAAGGGGCAGAAGTGATCGATCAACTGTTTAGCAGTAGAGAGTGCGAAGCATTATCATAGAAGCAGTCTACTCAGAATCAGATAGTGCGAAGCGTTTGCACAGAAGAAGCAGAGTGCATAGAAACTACAGACTGTGCACAATAAGGTGAAGGTATTATTCTATAATTTTCATTGTTTTTATTGAAGTCCAAGTTGCAGCTTGGCATAAGGGGTTGGTGCTCCTTTCCAGTAGGTGCTGGTAAATTAGGAGTTGGTGCTCCTTTCTGTTTGGTACAAAAAAAATCTGAGGGGTTGGTGCTCCTTCCAGTTGGTGCTGGTAAAAGGGATTGTAAAGTTGTAGCTTTGCAAAGGCTGGATTTGGATGGTAGTCCAAGCAGTCATTTTTGAGGAGTAGCCACATTGGTGAACCTCGTTAAATGTTGTGTTGTGTGTAATGCTTTCTTGCTGTATTTGATATATCTGTTTATAAGTTTTAAACTACTACTGGTTTTAGAACTGTATATTTGAAGTTTAAAAGATCACACTTGATTCACCCCCCTCTCAGTGTCACTGTGATTATAACAATTGGTATCAGAGCAAGGTTCCTGAATAGGCTCAATCAGCTAGGGTGATCTTGGAAGTGACGCAATGGCAAGTGGTGAAGGTTTCTCCTCAAACAAAGCACCATTGTTTGATGGAACTAATTATGCTTTCTGGAAAATCAGGATGCGAGACATATCTCCGTGCTTTGGGTTTTGACATCTGGGGTGCAGTAGTTAATGGTTACAAAGCTCCTGCCACTGCTCCAACAGACACTGCCGGTAAAAAGGCATTTGAAAATGATTCAAAAGCAAAAAATGCCATCATGTGTGGATTAGTGGATAGTGAGCTAGTCAAGATCATAAATTGTGAATCAACGAAAGATGTATGGGATAAACTAGAGAACATTCATGAAGGAGACGATAGGATCAAGGAGGCCAAGCTTCAAACACATCGAGCTCAATTTGAATCCTTAAATATGGACAATGATGAGAACATAGAGGCTTTCATGCTAAGAGTCAATGGAATCACTAATTCAATCAGAGGTCTCGACGAAGATATGGATGATGCTACTATCATGAAAAAGGTATTAAGATCACTCCCTCCAAGGTTTGATTCTAAAGTCTCAGCCATAGAAGAAGCTAAAGATCTAAATCGCTTTAGTATGGATGAGATGCATGGTTCTTTGACTGCTTTTGAAATGAGAATAGGAAGGTCTAATCCCACAGATAGAGAAGCAGCCTTTAAAGCCCTAAAAGGCAAAGACACAAAACAAGAGTCTGAAGAAGAGGAGGCATCTGATGAAATGGAAGCAAATTTTGTCAAAAAACTAAGAAAGGGAAAAGGAAAATACAGAGGAAAGCTACCATTTAAATGTTTTAACTATGGAGGCATTGGGCACTTTGCGACAAAATGTCCACTCAATGAGAAGAACCAGGGTGAGGAAGCTTCGCACCAAGAAAGAAGTGACTGGAAGAAGAAATCAAACTTCAGGAAAGGCAACTTCAAAAAGAAAAGTTTCATCTCCAGGGAATGCAAATTCTTCAGAGGACAACTCTAGTGAGGATTCTGAAGAAGAAACAGGTGAAGCTCTGTTCATGGCATTTGAATCAGAAAAATTGAAAGAGGTAGAACAATCAAAAAAGAGGGAAGTAATGAATTCTAAAGTTTCTGCTAAAAATCCTGAGGCTGAAGTAGATCTAGAAGGTGAGCTGGTCTCTGCTCTTGTAGAATGGAAATCTGAGAAAAGAAAGAATTATAAACTTTCAAGAAAGCTTGAGGATGCAAATGACATCATAACCAGTTTAAAAATATGGACAAAAGAATACAAGAAAATGTCTGAGGATCTCGAAGTTCAGATAACCATGAAGATAGATTACTGCTCGTAAACTAGAAGAAGAGAATGTTAGTCTACGAATGCGAGATGCAAGAACTGGATCAAAAAATTAGCTGCCATCAAAAGCGTGAAGAAAGTTCGATGAAGCTGGATAAAATTTTAAGTGATCAAAGACTTTCTGGCATCAAATTTGGTCTAGGCTTCGTGGAAGGAGAATCGTCAAATGGACCAAAAGCCAAAAATGTAGAAACTGTAAGGAATGAAGAGAAGAAACAGACTGATGAAAGAAAAACAACTCAGGCAAATGAAAGCAGTAATGCCAGGCCCGAAAGGAGAACTGACAATGATGGATTTACCAAGGTCACACATCAAAAGAAAAGAAGATCTATGGCTCCTACAACAACCTGGCAAAAACCATCTTTCGAGGTTCAATCATTTCTTTTCTGGTTTCTGTTTCAAGTGTAATGGTTATGGGCATAAAATTGCAGATTGCAAGTATAATGTAGGACCAAGAAATCTCTTCAATAGAAATGCTTTTTCACCATTAAATTATGCAGTAGAATGTTTTAATTGTCATAACTTTGGACATATTGCAAGAAACTGTCGTAGTCCTTTAGCTGCAAATCAACCTCAGAAAAGAAAATTTCAACCAAATAGGACAAGACAAAATAGAAATCCTTCTGAAAGATATACTCAAGATACTGGAAAAGGAAAGTCCAAACTAGAGCCCAATACGGTAGCCAAATCAAGTGGAAACAGAAAGAGCAATCTCAGGAAGAAAAGGAATCCCTAATAGTTCAAACAACTTTCAAGGCACAGAGTAAAAGGGTACCATGGATACTTGACAACGGATGCTCAAGTCATATGATAGGTGATAAACAAAAATTTGAAAAATTACAGAAATATGAGGGTGGTTCTATAAAATTTGGAAATAATGATGGAGCTAAGATAATCGAAAAAGGATCAGTTAAAATTAGTGATGGGAAGATCAAGTCAAAAGAAGTTTTGTTTGTGGATGGTTTGAAACATAACCTGTTGAGTGTCAGTCAGATCTGTGATAAAGGACATGAAGTTGTTTTCAAGAAGCAGGGTTGTGAAGTCAGGAAATCAAACAGTGGAAAATTGATAGCTACTGGATCAAGGACATCTGGCAACCTGTACACACTCTCAAAAACTTCAGAAGGTAATTGTTTCATTGGACAGGAAGAAGAAAACTGGCTATGGCACAAGAGGCTTGGACACATTAGTTTTGATAATCTAGTGAAAATCAGCTCGAAACAGGCAATAAGAGACATTCCAACCATTAGAAAACCTTCAAATAGCATTTGTGCTTCATGTCAAAAGGGAAAGCAAACCAGAACCTCATTCAAAAAAAAAGAGTACCACACCAAAAAACCTCTGGATCTTATACATACAGACTTGTGTGGACCCATGAGAACTCAAAGCATAAATGGTGACAAATACTTTATGTTGTGTATTGATGATTATTCCAGAATGACATGGATATTCTTCTTAAAGAATAAAACAGAAGCTTTTGGAATGTTCAGATCTTTCAAACATCTAGTTGAGAATGAAACAGGAAAAAGAATTAAATGTTTGAGATCAGATAGAGGAGGAGAATTCATCTCAGATGAGTTTACAGAATATTGTGAACAACATGGTATCAGGAGACAATATTCAACAGCTAGAACACCCCAACAGAATGGTGTGGTAGAAAGAAAGAACAAAATAGTACAGGAAATGGCACGTACTATGCTGGCTGAGAACAAAATAGCAGACAGATTTTGGAAAGAAGCAGTCCACACTGCAGTATACATCCAAAATAGGTACATGCTGAGAACTCATGAAAGCAAAACTCCTTATGAGCTATGGTTTGGTAGAAAGGCAACAACAAAACACCTCAAAGTTTTTGGTTGTAAGTGTTACATCAGAAAAACTGAAGACAATCTTGGGAAGTTTGAAAATAGAGCGAGATGAAGGTGTCTTTGTTGGGTATTCGATAAAAAGCAAAGCTTATAAATGCTACAACAAGAGACTCAAGAAAATTGTGGACAGTCTTGATGTTAAATTTGATGAAGGAAGGGAAAGAACAGTTAACTATGAAGAAAACTACCCAATTTATGAAGAAGTCATTGAAGGAGATGAGGAAAATGAAACAGAAAAGAAACCAACTCTTAACTCAGATGACTTAATTGATGACTCAGAGGTGGAAGAAAACAAGAAATTCAAAACAGGCAGCTAGCAGAAGAATCATCCCAGAGATCAAATAATTGGAGATCCCACAGCTGGTATTCAGACAAGAAAGAAAGTAGTAAGTAACTACTCTCTTTTATCCAGCATTGAGCCCAAAAATATAGTTGAGGCAAGCAAAGATGATAGCTGGATGAAGGCAATAAATGAAGAGTTAGATCAGATTGAAAAGAACAGAACTTGGGAATTAGTTCCTAGACCGGCAAATAAGAATGTAATCGGCACCAAATGGATATTTCGAAATAAATTGAATGAAGACGGACAAGTAGTTAGAAATAAAGCTAGATTGGTCTCAGTAAAGGTTATGCACAAGTTGAAGGCATTGATTTTGAAGAGACTTTTGCACTGTGGCCAGATTAGAAGCAATCGAATGTTTCTAGCCTTAGCAGTTCATAAGAATTTCAGAGTTTACCAGATGGATGTAAAATCAGCTTTCTTAAATGGGAAACTTGAAGAAGAAGTTTACATTGAACAACCGAGATGGTTTCCAAATTGGTGAAGATCCCAATCTTGTCTGCAAATTAAAGAAAGCTTTATATGGCTTAAAATAGGCACCCCGAGCATGGTATGCAAGGCTAGATAACTATCTCTCTCAACAGGGGTTTAAGAAAGGTATGGTGGACAGTAATCTGTATGTCAAAACAAAAAATGGGCATCTCATTGTTCTTGTTGTATATGTAGATGATATCATATTTGGCAGCAGCAAAGATGAATCATGTAAAGACTTAGCAAATAAAATGCAGAAAGAATTTGAAATGTCTATGATTGGTGAACTGTCTTACTTTCTTGGGTTACAAGTTAATCAAAATGAGAAAGGCATATTTATTTCCCAAGTCAAATATGTGAAAGAGATGCTAAAAATATTCACAATGGAGGACTGTAAGCCAGTTAGCACTCCTATGGTGACAGGCTGCAAGTTAAGCAAAGATGACAAATCTCCACCTGTTGATCAAACCATGTACAGATCAATGATTGGAAGCTTACTTTATTTAACAGCTACCAGACCAGATATTCTGCAGGCAGTTTGCATGGTAGCAAGATTTCAGGCCAGTCCCAAAGAGACTCATGTGACAGCGAGTAAAAGGATTCTCAGGTATCTCAAGGGTACTATGGAGTATGGGTTATGGTATCCGAAAGGTAAAGACTTCACCCTTATATCTTATTCAGATGCAGATTGGGCAGGATGTGTTGATGATAGGAAGAGTACAAGTGGAGGTGCTTTTTATCTCGGTGACAGGTTGGTTGCTTGGCACAGCAAGAAACAAGAGTCAGTTTCTTTATCAACAGCTGAGGCAGAATATATTGCAGCAACAACTTGCTGTACACAAGTTTTGTGGATGAAACAAACTCTGAAAGATCTTGGTATTAATTTTAGTGAACCAATATCAGTTAAGTGTGATAACACCAGTGCAATTAACATCTCCAAGAATCCAATAATGCATTCATGGACAAAACACATTGCTATCGAGATATCACTTCTTGAAAGAGAAAGTTGTTGAAGGTGAGGTTAAGCTGGATTTTGTTCCAACTACAGAGCAAGTAGCGAGATATATTCACAAAACCTTTGCCCAAGGATGTTTTTGAATACCTTCGCAATAAACTGGGAGTGGTGACCCTTCCCAAGAAGTGACTAGCTACAGGGATCACATTCTCATGGGGAGCATTGAAGTGTTTGATCATCTTCTTGCTCATGTCTTTATTTATTACTAAGTGTAATAAATTTTGCCTGAGAATGTTGTGTTTGGACTCGGGGAGTCTGTAGCAGCCCTTTGGTATTATTGTCAAAGGGGGAGAAGATTTACAGGAGAGTGCATGTGTGTTGCCAACAATTCCAAAGGGGGAGATTGTTGAGCAAGGTGCAGCAAAAGTATTGTCATTGTTGTCAACACAGACAGATAGATCAGTTGATGCAGTGGACAGGAGTTCAGAGGTCAGTGAGAGCATGTACAGTGAATATCCAAGAAGACAGAAGTGGTCCAGATTCAAAGGATCAAAGAAAAATACAAGTAAGAAAACTGTCGCGATATCGCGACATGTTTTCTGTCGCGATATCGCGACATGTTGAGAATAAAGAAGGCAGAAAGAAAAACTATCACGATTTCGTGACATATCGGAGGAGAGAGAAAAGGCTAGCAAAACTGTCATGATTTCATGACATGTTGGAAGAAAATATAGCAAGTGGCAAAACTATCATGATTTCGTGACATGTTCGAAGCAAAGGCGCAAGCAGGAAAAACTGTCGCGATTTCGCGACATGTTGAAAGAAAAAGTGCAAGGAAGGAAAACGTCACGATTTCACGACATGTTACAGGAAAGAGAGTCTGATAGAAAAAGTGTCACATTTTCGCGACATAATGCAGAAGAGAGAGTCCGTAGTGTGAATTGTCACGATTTCACGACAAGTTCGAAGAGAGAGAAAGTAACTCGAAAAGTGTCACGATTTCGTGACATGCTGCAGAGTTCAAAGTGAGAACTGTCACGATTTCGCGACATGCTGTAGAGTTCGAAGTGAGAAGTGTCATGATTTCATGACATACTACAGAGTTCGAAATGGGAACTGTCACGATTTCACGACATGCAGCAAAGGAAAGAGTTCGAAGCGAGAACTGTCGCAATTTCGCGACAGGTTGGAGAAAAAGCGTACGGATGCAGAAAGTGTCACGATTTCGTGACATGTTCCATTTTCACGGGCGTAAGGCAGAGAAAAGCACAAGGCAGTGAAAGTGTCACGATTTCGTGACATGTTCCATTTTTGCTGGTGACTGAGGAGAAAAGTGTATGGAAGCGAAAGTGTCACGATTTCACGATAGGTTGAAGAGAAAGCTTACGATTGCAGATTGTGTCACGATTTCACGACAGAAACAGAAAGGAGGTCGACGAAGGGAGAAGTGTCACGATATCGCGACAAAAGCAAAGCAGAGGCTGTCAAAGACAAAAGTGTCACGATATCGCGACAGGAACAGAACGCAAGTCTTTTATAGTAGAAGTGTCACGTTTTCATGACAAAAGTGAAGATGAAGTCTCTAAAGGCAGAAGTGTCACGATATCGCGACATGTTGTGTTTTCACGGCAACAACAATAGAAGAGTTGCAAGGGCAGTCGAGGCCAACAAAGACCGATGCAGGCCGACAGATTTTAGGGTTTGCAACCAACCAAATTTAGGGTTTGCAGCCGACCATGTTTAGGGTTTGCAACCGACTAAGATTAGGGTATTTCAGCCGACTAAGATTAGATCTTTGCTCATGAAAAGTTTGTTATAAAAGGAGGGTTGTTGGGAGATTTGGTGATCTCGATTTTGTGCGAATTAAGTCTGCTATGCACAGAAAGCGAATCGTGTCGAACCAAGCCAAGTGCGAAGTAATAGCACGCAGAGAGCAAAAAAGCGCAAAGGGGCAGAAGTGATCGATCAACTGTTTAGCAGCAGAGAGTGCGAAGCATTATCACAGAAGCAGTCTGCTCAGAATCAGATAGTGCGAAGCGTTTGCGCAGAAGAAGCAGAGTGCATAGAAACTGCAGACTGTGCGCAATAAGGTGAAGGTATTATTCTGTAATTTTCATTGTTTTTATTGAAGTCCAAGTTGCATCTTGGCATAAGGGGTTGGTGCTCCTTTCCAGTAGGTGCTGGTAAATTAGGAGTTGGTGCTCCTTTCTGTTTGGTACAGAAAAAAAAATCTAAGGGGTTGGTGCTCCTTCCAGTTGGTGCTGGTAAAAGGGATTGTAAAGTTGTAGCTTTGCAAAGGCTGGATTTGGATGGTAGTCCAAGCAATCATTTTTGAGGAGTAGCCACATTGGTGAACCTCGTTAAATGTTGTGTTGTGTGTAATGCTTTCTTGTTGTATTTGATATATCTGTTTATAAGTTTTAAACTACCGTTGGTTTTAGAACTGTATATTTGAAGTTTAAAAGATCACATTGATTCACCCCCCTCTCAGTGTCACTGTGATTATAACAGGTAGCTGCTGTGCTACCGAGCAGATCTGGGAGCACTAGCTGGCTCCCTGCATTTATTGTGTTTGCATCAAATGCAAAGCAATATTTTGGCTTTGTGCTTTGACATGAAGCAAAAAAAAAATTATTTGGGACTTAATAGTCCCACATTACCAATGCAACGATGTTGATGCTCTTTAAAAAGAGCAAAGCATTGCATGTGCTTTGATTGCCTATGGGCAGTCTGTAGGCTATGTGATCCTTTTGCCACATACCGCATGCAGGTCACCTCGAGCCATGCATAGGTGGCCTCTCCAACGAACCACCTTGGGCCACGTGTTGCCCTCTCCAATGTGCCACCTTGGGCCACGTGCCACCTCATAAATGAATCACTTTGGGCCACGTGTCTGCTTATGCCTGTCACGTCCAAATCCACCAATGCCTCGAGAATCATGCCGATCTGCTCCTATGGGCTACCTCAAGATCTGTGCCATTGCCTCGAACTACGGGCCCCACCGCCTCAAGATTTGGGTTGATCTCGGTTCTTGGCTCTGATACCAAATGTGAGAGGTGAGTTATTCGATGCAAAGGTAAAATATACATTAACTTGAAATTAGGTTACAATTGATTTAAATAAACACAAAATAACCATACTAGAGAAAATGAGGGAATAGGAGAAGTTAAGGGAAGGGAGAAGAAATTAAAATAAAACTCTCTTGCCGCCTAAAGATGCTGCCGTCCAACTGCCGTCCAGGTAAGGTAAAAGGTAAGTAAACTTACCCAAGGTAAAATACTCTTTTTAACCTTTTACCAATGGTAATTTTCCAACAAATTCTACCAAGAAGAGATAATCTTCCCATCTGCTTTGATGGTCCATGAAATACATACATAGCATGTCCTCAAGCACTTGATTGACCCTCTCGGTCTGGACATCCATCTCTGGATGATTTGCAATGCTGATATTGAGCCTTGTTCCCTAGGCTCCGTGCAAAGCTTACAAAAATTTTGAGGTAAATCGTGAATCTCTATCAGATATTATTACTTTAGGAAATCCATGTAGTCTCACAATTTCCCATGCAAATTTTTGAGCAATAGCTGAAGCATCATCATGTACACTGCCTGCTATGAAATGTGCCACCTTAGTTAACTTATCCACTACCACAAATATGGCATCATGATGAAAACATATTTTCAAAAGTCCTACAATGAAATCCATAGTTATGACCTGCCACTTATGTTCGGGTACCTCATATAAATATAATATTCCTCCAGGATGTTGATGTTTTGCCTTAACCTTATGGAATTCAAGACATCTAGCAACAAATTGCACTATATATTTCTTCATTCTAGGCCAAAAATAGTCCTTCTTTAGATTCTCTCTCATCTTGACTACTCCTGGAAGTGTAAAATAGGGTGCATAATACGCTTCTCATGGAATATTTATTTTAAGTTCTTCATCATTGGGTATTATAACTCTATCTCGAAAGTATATCAAATTCTCCTTAATGCCATAATCACTATGTCGATTGGATCCTTGCTCGATCTTATCATGATAGAATTTGCAAAATTCATTAGTTCTTTGTAGTTCCACAAGCTGATTCTTAAGCTCATACTGACATCTTGTGATAGCAGTTATGTGTCTTCTCCTACTAAGAGCATCTACTATTTTATTTTCATTTTCTTTGATATACTCTATACCAAAGTCATATTCAGCCAAGAATTCCATCCATCTTCGTTGTCAAGAATTTAAAAATGGTTGAGTAAATATGTATCTTAGGATTTGGTGATCAATTTTTAGCTCAAAAGGTTTCCCCAGCAGATAATGTCTCCAAACCTTGAGAGCATGAACCACAAATGCTAGTTCTAAATCATGAGTGGCATAATTTATTTCATGCTTCTTGAGTTTCCTAGACTCGTAAGCCACTACAACTTCTTCTTGCAACAATATGCCTCCTAATCCTTCCATTGATGCATCAGTGCATACTATGAATGGTTTATTCAGATCAGGTATCCTTAATATTAGTGTAGTGGTCAATTTCTCCTTGAGTGTTTTGAAAGCTTCTTCACATTGATTTGTCCACTTGAATCATTTTCCCTTCCTTTGTAGATTAGTTATGGGATATGCTACTTTGAAAAATCATTTCACAAATCTATGATAATAGTTGACCATTACCATAAAACTTATTACCTCTGATACATTGGTTGAAGCTGGCCATTCTATTATAACTTCTATCTTCTTGGGATCTATAGCTATACCCTCGACCGAAAAAATATGTCCTAAATACCACACCTAGGGTGTATAAAATTCACACTTCAAAAATTTCCTGTATGGATGATGTTTCTTGAGTATCCCTAGCACTGCTCTCATGTGCTCATTGTTCTCCTCTTTATTTCGTGAGTAGATTAGTATATCATCTAGGACTATGAGCACGAATTGGTCCAACTGTTCTTGAAACATGCTATTCATCAAATTCATAAAATTTGTTGATGCATTAATCAAACCAAATGGTAAAACTGTGAACTCATAATGCCCATACCTTGTTCTAAAAGCATTTTTATAGGTATCTTCTTACATTCTTAATTGATGATATCCTGAACTAAGGTCAATTTTGGAAAAGATAGTGGCTCCCCTGAGTTGATCAAACAAATTAGCAATTCTTGGTAATGTATACTTATTTTTGACCGTCATCTTATTGAGCATTCTATAATCAATGCATAGTCTTAAGTATCCATCCTTATTTTTGACAAATAGAACAGGTGCTCCCCAAGGTGACACACTGGGTTTAATATGCCATTTTTCCAATAAATCATGCAATTGTGTTTTGATCTCTTGTAGTTCAAGTGGTGTCATTCGATAGGGTGTTTGGACTATTGGAGTCGCTCCTAGCACCAGTTCTATAGAAAATTCAAACTCCCTCTTAGGTGGTAGTCTAGGTAGATCTTCGAGAAAAACATCTCTAAATTCTCCTAGTACTGGATATTGTTGAAACAATGCTGAGCTTGAGTCAGTTTCTTTCTTTTTGTTCATTTTTATTATATATAATTTGCATCCTTTCTTCCAGGCCCTTTTGGCTTGCATACTACTTATCATATGGGGCTTAAAATATGTTCTATTACATTTGAATGCAGATTCATTGATTGGTGTCACTGTTATAGTCTATCCATCTCTCCTAAAAATTTATTATAGCCTTATAAGCCCTAAGTCGATCTATCCCTAGAATTATGTCAAATGCATGCAAGGGAGCTACGTATAGATCCAGTTGATCCTCCCTTGGGGTATTTCTATTTGTGACTCAAGTAAACATTGGTTGACTAGATGGGTTTGTCCCGATCCATATTCTATTTGCCACCCCTTTGCCATGATCCCAGGTCTAATAGGTATATCCCTTAAAACATTATTAGAAATAAAACTATTGGTAGCACTACTATCAATTAAAATATTCACATTTTAATTGCCTATTCTTCCTTTAATTAAAAAAGGAGTGGTTTGCCATACAATTTTAGGGTTACCTGTGGTTGCAAAAAAATTTGTGGGATGAGTCTCTTGTGGTGTTTCCATGATCTGCTCTTTTTGGACACTGCCTAGCAAAGTGGTCTTGAGCTCCACATATGAAACAAGAATTGGGACCATCATTCTTTTGTTTATTATTTTCTTTGATTTGGTTCCCATTTTACCTTGCTCCCTATAGGTAATTTTCCTCCCCTAGAATTTCCTTTGATCTAACTGCCCCTTATACCCCTGGTTTTTGCTTCTGCTTCTGTTGTCATTTCCGCTTCGACCCTTATATCTATATTTACAGGTTTTATCTAAACAACGATTCTGCTGAAGATTATTTCTTTTTCTTGAGTTATCTTTATCTTGTTGATAAAATGCTTTTACCTCCTTATAACTTGATTCAAAATATCGAGCAACATCATAAGTAGTTTTTAGGGTCTGGGGTGTTATTCCTCCTATAGGCTGACTAAGTTTTGGGTGCAAACCCATGACAAACTTGTGTGTCTTAAATTTTTTGTGTCCATCAAATTTTGGGGCATACTTTTGTAACTCCATAAAATTTTGATAATACTCAACTATTGTCATATTACCCTGATGTAAGTTTGTAAATTCTTCATGTTTCTCAATAAATAACTGCTCGATAAGGAAATTACTTTTAAAGTCTCTTACAAATTCTTCCCATGGTATGTCTGCTGCCTCCTTCTGAGTAGCTTTCTTATAGGTGGTCCACCAAGTTTTGGTAGGACCTTCAAATGAGCAACTACCCATGTATTTCTCCCTTCAAAACTAAGGGGTTGGATGGAAAAATATCCTTCAGCCTCACTTAGCCAATTTAAGGCGGTCTCTCCATCACCACACCCATCAAACTTAGAAATATCTAATTTCTTTAGTTCTTTTTGTAGTTCCTCCCCTATAGTTCTTTTGGTGGATCCCTCAAGTAACTGACTGACTTTACTATTTATTTTATTTTGGTTCAGGTTTTCAATAACCTTATTTTAATTTAGTGATAAACTCCTACTGTTGGACCATCTGTACCCGTTGTTGATCCATGTGTTCACTCATCTGAGCCCTTTG
Source organism: Wollemia nobilis (assembly GCA_028583015.1). Taxonomy (NCBI): domain Eukaryota; kingdom Viridiplantae; phylum Streptophyta; class Pinopsida; order Araucariales; family Araucariaceae; genus Wollemia; species Wollemia nobilis. Next base: position 10,470,731 of record JAQPPZ010016869.1, on the reverse strand, counting down.
ACTCTCCATCAACTCTCGTTGTTGGTTGAGTTATTCTTGCATGAGTTGAATCATGCGAGCAATGCTTCCATCACTGGAAGTAGCTTTTGTTGCTACAGGATATTTATCTTTTCTAACCATGCGTCGTAGTGTTTCAACAATTTGCACTCTTTCTGACTCCCTCATGAGTCTCCTAGGTCCTTTCCTTAGGACTTCTGCAATTTTCTCTTGCATATTTAGGCTATTCCTCCATGAGGTACCTGCCATACCTGGTATCACAAAATTATTTTTGTCAGAATAGCTATGTTGGCCAAGGTTTCGTAAACCTAGGCTCTGATACCAATTGTCACAACCCAAATTTTGTCACTAAAATTTTTTGTTTAAAACAACATTACTTTTCTTGTAAACCCATCATAATGTTAGTTCAGGCATACTAAATTCACACTTCAAGATTGGCCACCACTGCAGTTGGTGTCTTAAGTGCTTGGGACTGGCCACATCCCGTAAGTCACCATGTAGGATTATGACTCCTATGAGTCTATCTGGAATCTGGCAAAGGATTATTCGTTCATGGCCCATATCACCTAAACGGGGTACGCTATCTTCCTTGTCTAAATTTAGAAGAATTCACAATCCTTCAAGTGCTCAACTCATTTCTTTGAAACCAGTGTCTGTAGCTATTTCTATCCATTGAACCTCTGCTAAGGTTTGTCTATATTCCACCTTCTCCAGGCTTAAGGACTAGATACTCATGACCTTCCTCAGGCTGATGGTAATGCTGCCCATAACCATCTATCTTTGTATTTTCCAACAACATGAGTAGATCTCTAGCCATGCAACACGTTGGCACCTCCCCAGCCTGAGTGGAATGATGAATATCACCACACTAACTAACTAACCACCTAGAGTGACGTCCCATACCATCACTCGTTACACTCAACAACTTGGACCCCTATACTTGAGTAGCTGAAGTACAGTGGCACAGTCACACATAAGTCACCTCGTGACCTAGTGCGGTTGGGTAGGGTAAGTCCTTAATCGACTTACCTAATATAGAAGTAAAATAATTTCATTAAGTAGTAATTGAGTTTAAAGGTCTTCTAAGTTTCCAATAAAATAGGTTTATAACCATTGTTTAAATTTGTGAACCATGTCTCACTAGCCTATATTGTTATCCTTCGTCATATAGAATCCCTTATTTTAAAAGATTAAATATATAAAATTACCTTAAAAACCATAAAACTCTCATTTTAAAATTCTCATAATATTCATATATTCAAATGTAAAAAGCAACTAGTCTATGTATAATATTTCATACTCTAAATATTCAAGTAAGCTAAAAAGAAACAAAAAAGCTTTTACTTTTAATTCTAACATAATAAACAAAAGCTAAAATATGATTAATCATGTAATATATGCATCTCAGTTCATTTATATAAAATGTATATTGTTTTAAGGATTCAAATCTTATCAAACAAATTTCATACTCTCCTTCCTTTAGAGGAAAAGGCAAGCAACGTTAGCCATTAAATATTGTTTTTTTTTTTTAGAAAAACTGAACAGAAAGTGGAGGATGATGATGGGTGAGAAGTCCTTTGCAAGAGAGCATGGGAGCGGCAGAATTTCAAACCAAGCCCATTTTTGTGTTTTGACAGATTTGGAGGCGGAGCTCCCATCCTCCATCACTCTCCGGTCTAGAGACACCTTTCTTCACAAACAAGCTATTGTCTATGAGAATAGGCCAGCTTTCTGTCCCCAGTGCCATCCTCAAGGGCACCTCCAGTCCAATTATCCTCTTCAAAAATTGGGTAAGAAGAAGTGTGAAACCTGTAACCCCCTGGAACATGGTGAAGGATAGGCGAAATAGTCAAATCTTCCAAATGCGATGGGCCATGAATCTCCAGGTCCCTGCAAGGACCACGATGATTTCTCCCAGCCTGTTGAGAATTTCACCCACCAAACAGACCCTGTGTAGTTTGGAGCAAAAACCCAGCTAGGAGCAGACTCCCATCTGGAAAGCCATTTGCAGGAGGAGAAGGATTGGACTCCCTCTCAAAATATCACTCAATCTAATTCACCCAAGTTCCAGGACCATGGCCACCCCGATTTCAATTCACAAACATTGCTAGAAGACTACCTCCTAGGTAGGAGGGGTGAATAGTCTGGTCACATTAGCCCTAAAAATACGAGGAGCTAAAAACAAAGTGTGTATTTTTGTAGTGAGAGGAAGCAGAGTCGTCCTCCTAACAAAGACAGGTGATACAAAGAGACAGTGATAGATGTTGCTAATGGAACCCAACGTCTACTGGTTTTGGATGATTTTGATACTCAGACGGACGAAGCGCATGTACCAAAACTTCCCCCCCAACAAGGGAGGGGATGCAAGAAGAACTTCAAATTGTCTAGATGAAAGTTCTCTCATGGAATGTGAGAGGACTGAACGGAACAGCCAAACGAAGGTTAGTGGTTGATCTCCGAAAGAGGACTAACCCTTCCATCCTAATTTTGCAAGAGACCAAGACCGATGCTATCTCCTCTGATAGATTTGATAAGGCCATTTGGGCCAAGGCAAAATTTTTATACAGCCCTACAGTGGGAACAGTAGGAGGGATCATGGTTCTGTGGGATCCAGTGAGTGTTGAGGGCAACTTGTTGTCAATTTCCAATAGGATTATCAATGTGTTGTTCCATTCCAAAACTACCAATTTTTCCTGGACTCTCTCCAATGTTTATGCTTCGAATTCTGCCATGGAGAGACCAGAAATGTGGAATGCTATTTCCCAGATGAGGGAAAATTTTAGTAATTTTCCTTGGGTCTTAGGGGGAGACTTCAACTGTCCCCTTCACCCATTGAAAAAAAAAGAGGGTCTGACCATTCAAGCCGCAGCTTGGAGGACTTTAGATATTTTGTCTCTACTAACAGCCTGCTGGACATTGAACTCAAAGGATCATCCTTCACGTGGAGAAATAGAAGGATTGGGAGTAGCCTGATTCAAGTCAAGCTTGATAGATTTTTCATTTCCCAAGAAGCTATTCCCATCCTTGGCAGTGCAACTCTCTCGACCCTACCAAGGATTGGGTCTGAACACAACCCTATTTTTTCGAAGGTGAACGACGGGCCTATTTTTAAGACCCCCTTCAGATTTGAATCCATGTGGATTTCTCACAAAGACTTCAAAGGATTGGTTTCAACATGGTGGCAACGGGAGGTGGGAGGAAATACCCCTAAGAGAGTGGCTTTAAAACTCAAAATGGTCAAAGAGAGGCTAAAAATATGGAATAAAGAGGTTTTTGGCAACATTTTTTAGTCCAAAAAGTCCATCTCGGACAACTTGAAATTTTTGGAGGAGAGGATGGAGCTCGAAGGTTACACCGAGGGTCTCAGGGAGGAAGAATAGAGTCTTTTGGTGGATTACCATTCTACTCTTGCAAGGGAGGAAACCTTCTAGTGCCAGAAATCTAGAGACATTTGGTTGAAGAATAGAGACTCCAACACGAGGTTTTTCCATGTGTCTACCATGAGGCATAAATGGGCCAACAAGATCAGAGAAGTGTCTTGCAAGTATGGGCATGTAACCAGGGAAATAGAGGAAATCAGGAGTGAAGCGGTTGATTTTTTTCAGGACCTGCTTGGCACTCCTCCCGACAGCAACATTCAGGTCCAGAAATCGTTGCTTGCCAACTTTTTGACTAAAGTCCCCCATGAGGTAAGCATTAAGTTTCTGGAACCTTTTTCCTCATCCGAGATTAAATAAGCTTTGTTCTCCATGCAACCATACAAGGCCCCTGGCCTCGATGGTTTTCCCCCCCATTTTTTTCAAGTCATGTGGGATGTTGTGGGTTCGGATGTGTGCAAAGCTATTCGAGACATACAAGCTTCCAGATCCATTCACCCGAAACTCAATTCCACCTTTATTGCTCTCATTCATAAGTCTCCAACCTACAAGAGTTTCTTTGACTACCGGCCCATTAGCCTATGCAATGTTTTTTACAAGATCCTCACCAAGTCTATAGCCAATAGGCTGGAACTCGTTCTCCATCTCCTAGTTGATCCTTGTCAGGGAAGCACTGTTAAAGGCAAAAACATTCTTGATGGTTTCATCACTGTCCATGAAACTCTTCACTCTACTTACCGCTCTAAGAATGCTACTCTTTTTCTTAAGCTAGACATGAACAAAGCCTTCGATCGGGTTGATAGAAGGTTCTTGTGTGCTGTCCTCCTCAAGTTCGGCTTTCATCCCCACTAGATTGACCTTGTCTGTAGCTATATATCCACTCCATTTTTTTTTGTCCTGATCAATGGGTCCCCAGTTGAGTATTTCCAATGCACCAGAGGCCTTAGAAAAGGTAACCATTTGTCTCCCATCCTCTTCATCCTTTTGGCAGAGGTTCTGAGCTGGTCTTTGAAAGAGGCTCTTCGTCAGAACAAGATTTTTGGCATTCTACCAACTTCTAGAGTTGAACCTGTCACTCATCAGCAATTTGTGGATGACACCCTCATCTCCACTAGGGCATCTATTGCCCAGGACAAATCCCTCAAGTGGATCCTTTCTTGTTATGAGCAAGCTACCGAGCAAAAGGTTAATTACATCAAGAGCAAAATTTATTTTATTAACACTCCCCTGCATAGGCAACTTCGGATTTCCAAAATTTTAGAATGCACCATTGACTCCCTGCCTACGTCTTATCTAGGGTTACCCCTGTCTTGCAATGACCGTCACAGTGGAGGTATGTGGAACATGATCTTGGAACACATTCACAAGAAACTTGGCACTTGGAAGGGCAAACTCCTGTCACAAGTCGGGAAAGCCACCCTTACCAAAGCTTGTCTTCAGGGGATCCCAACCTACTTTATGTCGGTGTTCATGCTTCTATTTTTTGTTCACTCCAAGATCAAGAAGATTCAGAGGACCTTTCTGTGGTCTGGCAATGAAGAAAAATCTAGAATTCCTCTTTTTTCCTAAGACAAGGTTTGTTCGTGAAAAGACCAAGGCGTCTTGGGGATGAGGAGATCAAGACTTATGAACTCAGCTCTGATCACGAAGCATGCTTGGATTATCCTAACTAGTGACCCAGTGGAGTGGGTTAATATGGTCAAAAGGAAGTATCTTGGCTACAAATATTTTTTTGATGCTAACATCCCTCCTGAAGCGTCGACTTTTTAGAAATTTGTGCTCCAAACCCGTCATTTGATCAGCTTGGGAGCCCGCTATATTTTGGGTGATGGCAACCTCATCCTCTTTTGGAAGGACATGTGGGTGACTGAAGAAGCCCTTGTCTTGAGGGTGGACTTTGCTGGGTTGAGAGAATAAACTAACCCAAACTCCCAACTCAGGGTGGTGGATTTCATAGACCGGAGCTCCTGTCTCCCTCGATGGAAACTTCTAGTTGTGGAAGGGTTTAATAATGAGGTTGCCTTTCTGGCAAACATCCTCCAATCAGTTTTAATTCCATCTGTTAGGAGGACTGATAGAATCATCTGGAGTGGTATGGAGGATGGTCTTTTCTCTGTTAGATCAGCCTATGAGTTTCTTACCAACGAGACTGCCCTGGATTATTGGTGGAAAGTTGTCTGGAGGAAATGGGTCATCCCTAAAGTGAACTTCTTTATGTGGATTACTTTTCACAATAAAGCCTTAACCATTGACAACCTTCACAAGAGAAGTTTTGCCTTCCCCAATAGGTGTTACATGTGTTTAGCAGAGTGCGAGATGAGGGACCATTTATTCCTGCACTACCCCTTTTCCCACTCGATCCTCAGCATTGTCCTATCCTCCTTCCAAATCCTCTAGTGCTCTCCCCGATCCCTCAGAGATGCTTTCCATCAATGGCCTAATCCTTTCAAGAATCCTAAACTCTGCTTCCTCCTTGAGGCCTCCTTCCACCATTCCATTTGGAAAATTTGGTTAGAGAGGAATGCCAGAGTTTTTGGCAGAGCCCCAAAAGTGCCTCCCTGTGTATCTCAAAGGGCCTTATCCTATGCCATTGATAACTCTAATGCTGTTCCCAGTCCCTGCCCCCATATTTTGAATGAAGAAGCAATTTTAAAAAGGATGAATCTCTGCCCATTTTTGGAAGCTGTTATAGGTCCTTGTCGAAGAAGTGTTAGATGGACCAAACCCCCTGTGGGATGGATTAAATTAAATTTTGACAGAGCGGCAAAGGGTAATCCTGGGCCCGCTGGTTTAGGGGGTGTTGTTAGAGATCATGATGGGAATATTGTTGTGGCCTACTATGAATATTTTGGCTCTCATATGAATCACTATGTCGAAGTCTGAGGTACTTTGAAAGGAATCCAGATCCTCTATGAGGATCCTTGGCCTCTAATTATTGAAGGAGATTCGCTCAACATTGTGAATTACCTCCTAGGCACCAAAGACCCATCCTGGAGGGTCTTCAACATCATTCTTGAGGCAAGGTCACTACTTTACCAACATGGTAGGTGGAAAGCAAGTCATATCCTTATAGAAGGCAAGCACATGGATGACCACATGGCCAAAAAAGGGTTCACGAATATGTGTTCGGTCGTGTGGCGGTCTCGCTTCCCATCAGAGGTGGAAAGAATTACCAGAGTAGATTTCCCTTCATGAGGTGTTCCCCATGCAGATTTCAAAAGGTCCTTCCCGATGAGTATCGGGTTAGGGTGACAGCTCTATCCAATCCCCTGTGCAATAGTGGGTGCACATGTCATGTGAAGCGTAGTCCTATTCCCAAAGTTGTTCGTTTCCAAGTTTCCAAGACGCACCAAACTTGGTGCCCTGTAGGCTATCAGAACACCTTCCTCCACCAAGGCGGTCTTGCTATTTTTTCCCGTTCCTAGCATTGGTTCGATGATGGAATTTCAAAGTACCTCTTTCCAATGGTGCTCACGTGTGGTTGTGACATTGGCAGAGTACAGGAATATTTCTTTCGATCTCCATGTTCCAGTTTCTTCGAATTTTTCTTGTTGTTTTCCCAATTTTTTTTAGTTGTGTTATATGGTTAATCAAGCTTAAATGCCCTTTTTGTAGCCTCATGACAATTAGTCCAGGGTTTTCTTTTCTTACAATTCGACTTATATTTCTAGCCAGGAGACATGATACATCATTAGAAGTATGGCTAATTTTGTACATAAGGTTTTGGGATCCTCTATAAAAACCCACTGTTAATCTATTAAAATAATTACCAAAAAAATATATATTGTTTTATTATTATTATTATTATATTTTAATCTTTTACATATTTTAAAAGTAGGTATTAGTATATATAATTATTAATATATTATTTTATCTATTATTTACTTATCCATTTTTATATCTTTGTTACATTTAATATTTTTATTTCTAAATGTATTTTCATAGTATTTTATTTAATTTTAATTCATTGGTTTATATTTCAATTATGGTGACATTTAGAGCTTTAAGCAACCAATTTCAAGAAATGCAGTGCAATCACATACAAAACATAGTCACACTCATGCTTCAGATGCAATAGCAAGCAGGATACAACCTAATATGCAAATTCTACGATGGGCTTCCATGTACCCATGGGCTAAGGTGCACGAGGCACAACATCATATCCCCACCTTACCTAATACCTCTTTCCTATTTCTCTATCAGGGGGTGGGTATCCTCCCTTGTCTTCATACAAACACCTGTACCTGCACCACAAAACTAAACACAAGATCACATTCTTCTAAATAAATTGATCACAAGTAGTGGGGATGTGATAAATCTACATTTCTACATTATCTATACATCTGGTAGATTATACATCTGGGAAAGTTACTAATTTGAATTCCAACCCATCTATTCCATACATGTCGACTGGAAACCCATCTAATTTTGTATCCATTAGGATTCTAAATCCACCTAACCTAATCTGTTAGAGACTAATCCATCAGGGATTAACATCATGGACATTATCATCAAAGATGTTACCATATAATGTAGTAAAGTCATAGGATTTACCATCAAAAGTACAATCTAACAAGGGAGATGGTTGTCAAAGGTTGATAAGTGGTCAATTGGAGCACACAAGCAGTGAATTAGATTTGAGGGGAAGCTATTTTAGTATATTGAATTAAAGCTTCCAAAATGTCATTTAGGAGCAAAAATGGTTTTAATGGTTTTGTCATTGAGGTTTTGGGGCACTGCCCTGAACCCTATGAGGGCTCTGCTCCTCAATCCCACCCTATATAATGATAGATTATGCGTGAAGGGCTCTTTCCCTCAACCTCATAAGGGATGATATCACTTGACCTTGCAAGTAGGCTCCTACCCTCTTGACCCTTGATATAGATGGCAATGGGTGTTTCCCTTCATGTTCATGATGTTTATGATGTTTCTCTTGTTGCTAATAGGGCTTATTATATCCATTTAAGTGCCTATTCAAATAATACCGGTTGTGCTAATGTTACAACTGCTTGCAGCCAATGGAGTGCATAATTGGAAAACAAGATGGTGTGAGCAGCAATTTGAAGTGCAGGTTGTTGCAAAAAATGTATGGAATGGGAGGAAGTGAAAGGAGTGTGACAAGATATTCTATTACATTGTTTAGTAATTCTATTCCCAGTATTAGCTTGTATTATAGAGGACATAAACTAGTTTAGAGGAGGGGATAGATGTAGATAGGCAAACTGATATATGCAATTGATGTACAAGTTTTGGGTATTATATGTAATTGTACATAAAGTGTTTAACAAAGTGTGTGTACATGTATATAATTATGTTATAAAGTGCAATTTATAGTGATATTAATTAATTTATAGTGTATATAATTATGTTATGTCATGTTATAAACTAGTTTGTCTTGAAGAGGGAAATATCATGTAAATGTAAAAATTAAATACATATGAAATGTAGTTTGGGGAAGTTATGAGGTAGTTGGAGGGTAACTACTTTTTGGGTGTATAAATAAACCCTCCCCTCATTCATTCAAGAAGTTTTTCAATCATACAAGTTGAAGAGCATGGTACGTGTGAGAATGTTGGTGCATATGCACGTAGGGCATAGTGTAGTCCAGTCTTGTACGCAACCATGAGGAATATTCTGCATAAGATTGCAGGCTATAAATTGTAATGCTAAAATTGTAATGTTGTATTATAATTTTATTTATTGTCATATTCTATTTTTGTTTTCATATACCTTTGTTTTTGTTGTTATTGCTACTATTTCCATTGTTGTTGTTGTTTCTTGTGTATTGCTAATGAATGTAAATTTGTAAAATTAATTAAGTAGAAATGAAATTGTGTAAGCATATTAAATTTTATTTATACAATTGAGTTACTCACACCCCATAACTATCACACATGGAGACCACATATGCAACATCATCTTCAACAAAAAGGATTAATTCATCTACTAGAAGAAGCTCAACTAGTATTTACAAAATAATATGAGTTTTTTATACATCTTATAAAAATATTTGAAGTTATGGGAGTGATAAGTGTGCATGTTAGTGAGTCTTTGGTTCCATTTGGATGCTTGTACAACACCATTTGATATGTGGAAAAAATTAAATACATTGTTTGGTAAATTAGATCCAATTGGAATTATGTAGTTTGATGCAAAAATCACTGCCTTGAGTCCTCATGATTATCCCACTATTGTAGACTATCTCACTCAGTTCAAGCTACTTCTTAATCAGTTGAAAGGAAGTGGAAATAATAATATGAAATATGAGTGTGTTTTTTTTATTATAGTAAAATTAAAGGGTCTATTTTAGATCTTTGCTAGCACTTTTCTTTCCACCATGGATGCCTTTGGCACAACCTACAAAATACCTAGTTTAGAAGAGTTTTGTGATAAATGTACCCAAGAAGAATAAAAAAATTCCTCCCTTGAGTCCTCATCCTCTAAGGCATTAGTAGCATATAATTTTAATTATAAAGGTAAGGGAAAGTCTAAACCCAAGCCTAACTCCACTTCATCCCCTTCACAAAATTATCTTAATCTAAAAGAGTCCAATAAAAATAATCCCAAGTCATCTTCCAAAGGTCAAAATATGTCAAATACCTCTTATTCTTATTATAAAAAGAATGGTCACTTGGATTCTAGGTGTTGGGAAAAATTAGAAGCCCTTAATGAAGTCTTCAAGAAACATAATTTGGATATTACCACTTCATATTCTAAGGATAAGTGCAAGGATTTGAATGCATTTGGAAGATCACATGACACTCCTTCAATAGATTGGGTATTGGATTCAGAAGCCACACATCATATGACTTCTTCCAAGGAATTTTTTGCCTCTCTTTGTTTAATTCTACCTCTCACATTGAGGTTGGAGATTCGTATTGTATTTTTGTATAGAGAAAATGGGACATACAATTAGATGGTGGGAAAGTTGAGAATGTGCTTTATGTACTTGACATTTCCACTAACTTTCTCTCTATTTTCCAAATTTTCCATTCTAGGGTTAGTAAGACTGTATTGTTCACACCAAAAGGTGTTGATATTAGAAACTTGTTAGAGCCATATTCTATAGTTGCACAGGGAGTTGCAAATCACGATTCTTATATTTACCATTTTGAGGGTTTTGATTTTTCATCTTTTGGTATTTATCTAGTTTCTCATGTAGATTTTGAAAGCAAGTTATGGCATGAGATTTTTAATAATATTAATTATAGGTACCTAAAGGATTTGATCACACATGACATGGTGTATGTTTTGCCTAAATTTTCTTTCCTTGATGGAGTTTATCTTGGTTATGTACTTGGAAATGAACATTAAGATCCTTTTCCTAAAGACAGATCCAAGAAAGCCTCTTCACCTCTTGACTTTGTGAACAATGATTTAATGGTCTTCTCCACTCCTTTCAATAGAGCTAAGTATGCATTGACCTTCATTGATGATTTCTATAAAACTTGGGTGTATTTTCTCAAGTTTAAAAGTGATGTTTTTGTCACTTTCAAATTCGTTAAGTTTTTGGTAGGGAATCAATCTTCTAGGTACATCAAGAAGCTTCACACGAACAATGAGGGAAACATTTTAGCAGGGATTTTTCCAAATTTTTGACATTACATGGAATTTTACATCATCACTTAGTTTCCCATACACCATAGGAGAATGGTATTGCAAAATGAAAGAATGGGATACTCAATAATATGGCCAATTGCATGATGCACTCTTAGGATTTACCTCCTAAGTATTTGTCTAAGGTAGTAAATTATGCAAACTATGTTTAGAATCACACACCTCATAAATAACTTGAGCATATGACTCTTGAGGAGGCTTGGAGAGGGACCAATCATGATGTTTTTCATTTTGGGTATTTTGGGAGTCATGCATGGGTTTTTTTCCTAAGAATAAAAGAAAGTCTATGGATAGAAATAGCAATCCACTTGTTTTTATTGGATATTATTAAGATATGAGGTCTTATTGATTATTGGATCCTGATACACATGATGTTATTTTTTGAAATCATTTTTAATTTTATGAGAACTATACTTCACTTGAGACAACTCTTTCTAATCCACCTTCTTCTTCATAATTCTTATCCACTATCCATATTTAGGAGAATTGTTTTTATGAGGATCATATTGAGGATAAGGACATTGATGATATAATTGTAGAGGTTCTTGCACAAGCCACCACCTTGCCTCGATGTGCACATCTATAGTTGAAGAAGCAACTCCTTTTATAGATAGTCTTCCACCTTCATGGTATGCTTTTACTTTTATCATAAGTATTTTTTGTTAGGCTATTTCTGCTGATCTCCAATCGTTTGATGAGGCCCATGGCATTTGGGAGTGCGATGATGCCATGGAAGATGAGTATTTTTGTTGATGAATAATCACTTGGGATTTGGTACCTCTTCCTAAGGGAATAAATTTGGTATGGTGCAAATGGGAATAAAGTTCCACTCCATGCATTTAGGTTGTGTAATGCTCTCTTTTAGAGTGATTTGAGATGATAGATCTAAGACTTCTACATATTTTCTTGGATTTCGTATTTCTTAGTTAGATACATGGAATTCCATATATCAATTAAAGTACACATTGGGTTTGCCTAAGAGATTTGGAATGGCTAATTATAAACCATATCCAACACCTTTTCAATTAGGTTTGGTTTTGACTTCCACATGTACTACTCCTAGAGTGGTTGTTACTATCTATAGAAAGTTGGTTGGGATTTTGATTTACTTAACTCATACCCATATTGACATTTAATTTATAGTTGGGTTAGTATCCCATTTTGCATATGATCCACATGACAATCATTGGTAGTCTGCCCAATGAATTTTGCAATATCTTCAAGGGACTACACATTTTGGTCTTCACTTTTCTAAAGGACATTTGTAGTTATTTGGGTATACTAATTTAGATTGCACAAGTTTTCTTGATACTTGTAAATCTACTTTAGGCTATATTTTACCTTGGTGCATCACCTATTACTTGGGTGTGCAAAAAGCAAACAACTATTGCACTTTCTTCCATTGAGGTAGAGTATAGGGTGATAATTTTAGCTAGTTAGGATATTATTTAGACTCAACAATTTTTTTAAGAGCTTAGTTTCCCGTACGATCAGTCTAATACTACATGTTGGTGTGACAACCAAAGTACTATACATATTTCTCGTAATCCTATTGAGCACCAGTGGACCAAGAGATGCTTGGGTTAAGGAAGTTATCTTTTTTTTTTTTTTAGAGAAAAACCCCATGTGGGGCCGCCTTGGTCTGAGAGACCACGAAAAAGGGGTTCTATACCGTCAAAGTCACCCGGAGTCACACCCGACCCTACCCGCACCAACATTATCAATTGGATTTTAGGTACCCAATTCAACTTTTTGGTAGGGTGGATATTTGAACCTGGGACCTCCCTTGGAGGATTGCCCTCTCCTCTCCAACTCACCTACAACACCTGGGTTAAGGAAGTTATCTTTGGGGTGTGTGGATGAGGCCACATTCCTTCTTCATACTTCTTCTCTTCTAGATGGATGTTTTTTCCTATGTGGTTTTTCATTCCCTCCAGTTTGAGATTCATTAATTAATTGTACATGAGTACGTGATCAATCTTTTTTTCAAGACTCAAACTTGTGGATATACCACTTAGTTTTTCCACCTCCTAGTTTCACTTGAGGGGGAGTTGGAGTAGGCTATTTATACTCTAGCTCATGCTCACCTAGGTTACTTTATTTATTTTATTCTATATTTTATCCAGTCACTTATGTGTAGATATTTCTTATTTATTGTTTAGATATTATGGGGATATTAGATGTTGACTTTTCCTAGGGAGTTATCCATTAGGTATTTTTTGAGGTTTGAGATCTTTTCTCTCCATGGACCATATTGCACCTTCCTATTGTACAATGGATATTGATCCTTATCACTTTGTTATGATTCTACAACTATGGTGGATCTTCCTTACCTATTTAAGCAAGACCTCTCCACTGCACTCAATATACTTTTTACATTAATATATTATCAGATTTCTATTCTTCCAACATTTGCTTCTATTGTGTTCTTGTTTATTTTATTCTCTTATGTTTGGTTAATGGGGTGTGATTCAATGTCTTATATCCTTGTGGATTGAATCGATGTTTGCTTCTCATCATCGCTCGTTTCACACCCTAATACCAAGAAGTTGTATAGGATTCTACATGTAATGTTTTGGTAAGAAGAATAAATATTATTCTCATTATAAGCTATGTACTCATGAGAAATCATCATTTTTTTTTTCTAATGATGATGTTGCCATTGAGAGAGGAAGTTGATTTTGATATTGATAATGGATATGATCCTATTGGAGCTGATGGAGATGATCATGTACAACTTGAGGGACCTAGTATTGAAGATTTTATAACTCTAACTAGAGGTCTAAGATTCAGATTCTATGGGGGCTAAGGTGCTAAACCATGCTTCAATAATCAAAGTATGGTATGATAACCATAGATTGGGTAAACAGCATTTTATGTGAGGTTTGTATCATATGGCCTATAGCCTCATTGACATTAAAAAACTACTTTACCCTTTACCCTTTTTATGACCCAATACCATCCACTTTGAGTAGAATTCATAGGCCCAAGTGGTATCTCAACATAATTCATGATGCAAAATTATATTATGCCCTAGATATATCTAATATAAGACCAATAACTTGAAGCAAAGTTTGAAATGAGATCAACCTAACCCTTATGATAATAATGGTATAAAACTATGAACCTATAGTGGTTCATAAAGATTTTAAATTGAAAGAGTAGAAGAATACCATGAACATCAAATATTAAGCATTGACGAGGAACAAGATAGAAACTTGTTGATCATGTACATGAAAATATACTCAACGATTGTAAGTGGATATTCAATACCAAATATAAATCTAATGAGAACATCATAAAATATAAGGTAAGGTTTGTTTAAAATGGTTTTGCAAGAAAATAATTAATTAATTATGATGAAACTTTTGCATTAACAACAAAAATCAAGAGCATTTGGATGGTTTTCACAATTTCTATGAAGTGTGGTTGGAAGGTCAAAATGGATGTAAAGAGTGTAATTATCAATGGTGATATTAGAGAAAAATTCTACATGGTGTGTCAAGATGTAGTCATCATACTTGGTCATGATAGGAATGTATGATATCTCATGAAATCTCTCTATGGGCTGAAATAGACTCGTAGATCCTAATATGTGTTGAATTATAGAAAGATCTAACTTCTTATCAACCCTAATTCCATTTCAAAAAAATTGAAGAAAGAGGGAGCATTCCTTTCTCAACCTCTAGATTTAGCCTAGCTCCTAACTATCGTAACTAATTCTAAATAATATATTCTAAATACATGAAAATAAATACAAAACTTAGAGTGCATAAAAGTAAAATTTGAAGTTTAAGGTGTAAGAGACTTAATATAAATATAATCATAATTATAGCAAGGAATGTGTATTATAAACCAACACATGAGAAAATCAATTAGTAATAATAGATCTATGCATATGAAATGGAATTTGTAAGGAATGACAAGATAACAAAAGAGTATTGCCATAAATATCACACATTCTACAATGTAGGATGGTAGTTCCACTTATGGAAATTTTTTCTTAATATTCCAAAAGGAAACAAAATGACAATGTAGGGCTCACAATTGTATCTATATTTCTCTCAAGGACAAAATATGTTTATAGTAGATCCCATGACACCTATTTATAGGAAAATTCACACTTGAGTTACCCTAGTGAGAAATTATCTCTTAGTAAAAGTAAAAATTGGGGGTATCCTTGGCAAAATAATGTACCTCCAATTGTTATATTCCACTAAACACATCTATAAATAGCTTATAAGCCTACCAAAATTCCCAATAATACCATTGCATGCCAAAATATTGCCTTCTAAAGTTCTTCCTTAAGATCTATGTACTTCCTTTCAATTTTTACCTATTGATGAGATATTTACTTTAAGAAGGGGAATGAATCGCTCCTACCTAGGAACACTATGCTCTTTAGAAATCAATTGCTCTATTTTTTCTAGGACTTTTCTCTATAAGAGCCAATCACATCATTTTAAGAAAATTGCACCTTTAATAAAAATTGTATAAAAATAGGTTTCTATAGGCCTCAGTTAATTAATTCAAAGGTTTAATAAATCTTCAATATATATGGAAACTCTCATATAGTAACTCGTTGACACTTTTTTGTCACATTATACAAGGGGTAGAAGAATAGTAGAATTTTGTATAATATTTCCTTGTTGAAAGTTTTTCTTTTATTTTAAGTTGCAGCAATTTTGACTCTCCCTATCGCCCCTTTTATAAAATGAAGAAGAAAGAGCTTCGCTACCAAATAGGCCAAGGAAAATAGCTTCGCCGAAAGAAAAGGAGGAGAATGTGAAAAGAGCTTCGGGCCCGAAGCACTTCAAATCACCACTTCGGGCGAAAACCTTGCGAAGTAATTTCGCCGAAGAAAATACAAAGATAACGCTTCGCACCCGAAGCATTTTCAGCAGCCGCTTTGGGCGGAAGTTTTGCGAAGCAGTATCCAAACGACTTCGCCAAAGGAGGAGAGCGTAATCCAAATCAGCCAAGGCAAGGAAACTACTTCGGGCCCGAAGTATTTTTGACACCTACTTCAGCCAGTTTTCACCCGAAGCGGTGGTGCCCGAAGCAAAATGGCAATGTTTCGAAAACAGTGAAGTGCTTCGGGAGGATATTCCCCGAACCGCAGTTTTGAGAAAGAATCGGGCCGAAACATTTTCCAACCGAAGCAGTTTTGCCAGAAAAGGACAAAGAGCCCCATTTCAAAGATGGAATCCGCTCGGCACTCAACATCCCCGAAGTAGTTTCTATGAAGTATTATTTTGCGAAGAACAAATCAAAGAGAATCTACTTCGGCCCAAGGCTTTGGCGAGGCGGATATGTAGCGAAGCACTTTCCGGGCCCACGTTCCAAGGTGGGCAGCTTCCCAAGGTGATCGAACGCCCCTTATAAGTACCCCCTTTCTTGCCCGATAAGTCCGCTGACCATTCTTGGCAAACGAAAGGGACGTAATAGTCCTCGAAGTAAAACCCGACGGGCATAACGATCACTCAAGCACAGCATCCAGAAGCCAGGGACACTCGAGCGGCGCATTAAATGAATGTTTCCATGGTTGACCCGATCACAGTTGCCAGTTTCGGCAACCGATTTGAAAACTCAGTCGTAGCAGCCGCGAGGAGCCGATTTCTCAGAGCCCGAGGGTGTACTCCGCCATTTTTGTAATAATGACTCAGAGGGTCGGGTCCTCTATAAAAACCCAGGCTTTGCAATGTAAAAGGGGGGGAACTTTCTGCTAGAAAGCTATTGTAACTTGATGTCCTACGTCTAATACTAAATATTTTTGTACTCCATTTCTCTCTTTTATGCTGCCTTCTGTGCTTAATTCTTTTGTCTGTCTGCACTCGTATACTGAGACTCTGAATCCTGAATCCGGTGTGCGATTGGGGACTGTACCCTAAAATTTGCCCTGAAGGATACATAGGAGAGGAAAAATGCCTTGTCGCCTTCTTTTATGCTGCCTGGTGGATTGAGGTTTCTGTTATTCCCTTATCTCAATCGCTGTTACTCTGAATCCTGAATTCCAACGAGAAGAGAAAGGAGAACCCTACGAACCCGTCCAGAGGATACATAGGAAGTTCGGCATTTCGTTTCTTTCATCTGTTCTTGGTGTTCTTTGTTGCTATTCGAGTTATTAGTGAGTGATCGTGCTTCCTGTTCTTCCCCACCTTGAATCATCAATCTCTAACCCTTATCCTTTTTATTTCTTTCTCTAACCCGAACTCCTTTTATCTCTTTCCTGCACTCTTATCTCAAACCCCAAAAGTAGATTAGTATAGGAGACGGCATTTCTCCAGAGATTGGCACGAGGGGCATCTCTTCCCCTCGGCCTTTCAACGTTGGTCACAGGTCCAGGGTGCGCAAACCCACCGAAAGTCCTTTCCTGTGCGGATTTGATGACCAACAGTTTTTGGCATGCCTGGTGGGACCCAAGGTCCCATATTTGAGAAAATTTCTAGCCCGTCCTCACCGGAGCCAGTAGTTCTAACAAAGTTCTCGGTGAGATCCGGTCAGTCTCATCTTCTGAGTAGTAGTGAGAATCGATGCTCTCATTACTAAAAGACTCTTAGCATCTGGCGACTCTGTTTTACCCAAAAATCTCTAAAGTCGTAAAGACCAGTGCCTAAACCTGGTTTTCATAACCAGGACTCCCCGTGTCTTAAGAAGGTCCGAGTTCGGTGAATCTCTGGCCTGTCTTCATCTGATAAAATCACCTGGCGACTCAGTTGAGCTGAAGATCCAGATTTCTTGGTCGTAGGCGCCTATCAAATCTGAAAGAAGATATCCCGGAGGAATCAAGGTTCGGTGAGCAGCCTTGACCTCATAAGCAGAGAAAGAATGTTCACCTAACAACTCCGACTCAGTGGCGACAACCGTGATCTCTGCAGACCGCTGCTATAATGGCAGGGGTAAGTTTTCCTAGCTGGGATGACCGAGGCCCCTTGAACCTTCAAAGCTACCACAAGATTCTCGACATCGCCTTGAAGGCATTGACAACATATGATGGCACCATGGGAATGGCCCGAGAGCACCTTGAAGCTGTTACCGCTTTAGCGTTCATCTATGACATAATCCACGAAGATGTCATGGTCAGACTTCTGGTCCTATCTCTGGAAGGAAGGGCGCTACAGTGGTACAGAATGCTCGGGCCTAAGAGCATCTGCTCATGGGACGACTTGGTGGGAGCACTATTCGAGACATTTGATGGCTCTCAGGATCCCTTCCAGCTTTTGACGCATCTCTCCACCATCAAGAGAGCATCTTTGGAGAGCGTCACGGACTTCAATGTCCGATTCTATAGAACCTGGAAGAGGGTTCCAGGGGAGATCCAACCGACGTCCGCCCAAGCCCACCTCTACTATGTTCGAGCTTTTCACCCGGACATAGGCCTCCTCTTGCTGCGATCTGGTGAACAAAGATTCCCTCAGATATTCGAAGAAGCAGTACGCGTAGAATAGTTTCTATTGGGAAAGTGGCAGTGGGGAGAAGCCCCATCACTTTCTCCGATAGTTGCTGCTCTTGTCTATCCAACGAAGTATTCTTCATGGCAGACTCCTCATACTGAGCAGAAGCCTGAGATGCAGTCATGTGGAGCTCGAGAGGCAGATCCCATCCAAGTCCAACCATGGCAATTTGTGAGCTTTGCCCCGACGATGAACAATACGGTTGCTTGCGATCTCCATCAGAGGACTGGCCAAGAAGAGGAGCAGGCTCAAGTGGTAGAGCCTGAAAATGAAGAGGGCCCATTTTTGCACTCTTTTTGTATCCCTGAGCATAGCACGCAAGTACTCATCCAGAACCCATCAAGTGCGTCTCATCAAAGAGCTGAGCCTGAAGAGATCATAGAAGATTGCTCGTTGCTGGAAGAACCCTATTACAACATCAAGAAGATGGAAGAACCTGTACCCATCCCATAGTTACTAGACTCTTCGGTATTTTGGTTCCAGCCATCACTACAACCAGTACCCCAAGGAGGTCCTCGCGTGGCGAACTTCTTCGCCACATCCTGCATCAGCAGCGCGGGTACTGGCAGGAGTGACAACCTGCTGCATTGCTTCTTGTTCATAGCATGGAGAACTTCGGGAAGAGGCCAACCGGATTTCAAAGATCAACTGAAGTTCAACCTGATCTGGTCGGGTCACTGCAGGTTCACCGGATAATCACCTGAAGTGAATCCATGGTGGTGGCATGCCAATTATGCCGCAAGCTTGTGTAGATACTGTAAAAAGTTTGGCTATTAAATAAAGTGTTGCTTAGAAACTCAGGTTGAGTTTTACTTCGGCAGCTATATATATATAAAAAAAAAACTCCTTCGGGAACTTGGCTTGCGAAGTAGTGGATGCAAAGCGGTTCGCCGCGAAGTATGTCGGCTCCGATTTCGGCTTTGCTGACCCAAAGATGCACAAGGCAAAAGCATTTATTGCGTGCCTAGAGGAGCGTGCTGATAGCCGCCTTCAAAAGGCATCCAAAATAGGTGAGTTAAATGAAAAGGCATCGGGTACATCCTCAGGGGATCCGGTTGAGAGAAGAGTCCACCCCTAGGTATCAGGTGGCGGTCGGCTGCGTTCCCAAAGCAGCCACAATCATCATAAAGCATGGTCTTGTGTACTACGCTATCGTGGGGCCAATCCGATGAACCGATGATCTCTCAAGAGAGAAGTGCAGGATTAATTATGGCATAGGCCATAAATGTGGGTAGTTGTCTTTGGCGGCTATATAACGTAGACTCCAAGCAGCCGAGAGGATTACTCACTCAACGACTCATACAAACCTCACTGCCAACCTGCAAATTTTTTCCACTTCATACTATAAATCCCATTGCCCTAAACATCAACTATGGGCAAGGAAAGTTCCAAGGAGAAGGGAAAAGAGCCAGAAGTAGTGCCCCCCGAGAAGCCAAGGGTAAAGGGCCATGAGAAAAGGCCAAAGCCAAGGCCCGTTGATTCGGGCCTCCGCCCAGATAAACGTGTCTTGGAAGAAAAGGGGGATTTCGAGGACGAGCAGCCCCTAGAACCACCAGTCGACAGGTGGGAAAGAATCAGGGATACGAAGCTGTCGAAGAGCGTAGCTGAGCTCAGAAGCACCATTGAGCTCATGAGAAGCAGGCTCCCGACAGAGAGCATACGAGCTGCAACCTACTACTTCCAGATATACTGGTATCTGACACCCCCCACTCACCATTGCCCTGAGCTGATCAACGCCATCGCATAGAATTACCAGCCCGCCACCAGGCAGGTGTTAGACACGTCTGGCCAAAAGTTATTTTCAATTTTGAAAGAAGATGTGCGAGCAGCTTTTGTGCCACGATAGGGCCCACCCGAGGGGTGTATGGTTCGCAACATCATTTTGAGCGAACAAACAGAGAGGTTCACGTCTGCGGGCTACATGATCAATTTTTTGCAGCAGAGCCTCAAAAGCGGGCTTCCTTCGGGCAAATTGCCCCAAATGCCCCTACCCTTGGAGGCCTTCAAAAACATTGACCTCTTATCCATCATTGCATGGGTGGCAGGCCTATCTACCGACGCCTCGGTATATCCATGGCAGGTGTCCTTGGCCGAGTGCATTTCCAGAGGGGAGTTCAATGCCCCTGATACTTCGAGGCCGAGTACCGACCCAGTTTTTGTCGACTGGGTAGAATGGGTGGCCAGGGGCTTACACGCGCAACTCACCAGCATGAAGAATGTTGGGACCAGCCAGCGCTTTGGGCCCTGCTCCTTTCTTGTTTGGCTATTTTTCTTTCATGTTCATAATAGTTTTCCTCATATTGCCATTACGGCAAGCGGCGAGGATGGAGGTCCTTTGCCAGTATATCAGTGGACTCCCCTACTATCGAGATCAGAGTCCTACTACCCCTTTAATCAGCAATTCTTGGGGCCCGCCATGCGTATGTTAGCAGGGTCTTCCCCGCGAGTTCCCCTTGGCTTGAGAAACAAAGTGGTCCGGGAGAAGAGGGGAGACATTTTTTGACTAACATAGGGGCTGGTGATTCGCATCTTCGGCTTCATAGGGAAGCCCTTCATACTGCCAGTTTACCCCTCCGAGTATCAGTTCGCGTTGGAAGTCGCTAGGTAGAGCGATGCAACTAATGCCATCTACGGCAAGGGTCAAAAATGGGCCCACACTTGCGACTTCCCTCTCAAGATAGGAGTTATCGAAGTGTTCACCCTGAATCAGAACGTCTTCTTGGAAGAGAAGCTCGCCAGGTTCGGCCTACTCCAAATTCCCCAACAATGGCTTTATGATCCTTTGGGAGTGATGAGGGACCATATACGGGTCAAGAGCTTCCATGTTTGCCCCTACCCAAAAATTGTGAAACAAAGAAATAATCCTCGGGGAGAGGATCTGGAGTGGCATCTGGAGAGGATGGAAACCTTGCCTCCCTGGCATGAATTCTACCCAATGGAGGTCGCATATGACCCAAATCGACATTCACTCCCGAGCCCCAACTCCACCTTCTGGAAGAAAGCGAAAGATGATTTGAAGGAGGGAGTAAAGGATTGGGACGCGGCTCAGTTGAGAGAATGGTGGATAATGAGGGTCCACCGACAGAAAATGAACTCTTATGGATTCTTGGCAATGGACAGGGACTTCACAGAAATTTATGAAGCCAATGCTGGAAAGTGGAAGCCTTTGTCCTTCGCCACCCTCATCCCCCCAGCTATCTCAAGCTCGGGCGAAAGCCCAAAAAGAGATGTTACTACTTCGGGAAAGGAAAGAGAGGAGAAGATCCAAGCTACACCTCCAAGATCACCTCAGGGGCCTATAGGAGGCCACGACTCGGGCACTGAAGGGGCAGAATAGCCGCTGGTGAGGGGGAAAAGGAAAAAGCAAGAACAGACCCTGGCACCCCCAAAGCACCCAAAGTGACCTCGCACAGGATTTGTAAGCCCCTCCACTGGGCGACCGATATCAGACCCATCCAAAGCAAGTGTCGAGGTCGCTGCCCTATCGAGTGCCAAAACCAAGAAAGAACAAGATGCGGCTGCACCAAAAGTCACCACTACCACAATGCCAGGAGGGCACGCAGGTACGCATTCTCCTCCCCTTGCCCTAGCCTCACACATTTTTGCCATAACCCCAGCTGAGAGTTCTCACCAGTCTCCCCTACGTAGCCCATCGCCCTTCCACACCACCATTCCCCTGGTCATTAGCAAGGACAGGGGTCCCACTTCAATGCCAAGTCCCACCTCGTCTGTCGTCGAGCCTTCTGGTGAGGCACTCCCCGCACATTCTTTATATTTTTTTACTCCCTTGGCTGGAGATCTAGCCTTGTCTAAATCAGAGGTGTCCTTAATTAAGGACCGCCCCCTTGCCGAGAAGCTATTCCAAGCCCGACAGAACACTGAGCAAATACTAAAGGAGGCAAGGAAAAGAAGAGGGCGCTCGACGACATCAGTTGAAAAATGCATCATTTTTTATTTAGAGGCCGAAAAGGTGCATAAAATCAAGAAGGTCCCCAAGGTACAGAAGCCTCTGGATGAAATGACTCCAGCGGACTATGATTACCAGGAAACACCTAAGGACCTGGTGCATCTAAATGTAGACAACGAATCGGCATCCATGCATGTCCGAATTGAGACCTTTAAGGCTCATGCAGTTATCGCCAACCAGCATAGGATTGAGGCCGAGGCCGCCAATGTTAAGCTAGAGGAAGACCTGGCAAGGGTCCGCTCCAAATTAACGGAGGTTGAGGAGCAATGCAAATTGATGAAGAAGGAAATGCTCGACCTAAAGCAGCAAGTTCAACAGCTCCAGTCCACAGCCGAGAGCCAGGCGCAAAAACAGACCGAGAGCGATCTAAAGGCCAAGGAGCTGGAAGGCAGAGTTGCACAAATGCAAGCCCAGCTGTACGAGAAAGAAGACCTGACGATGTTTGATAGAAGAAGAATTAAGGAAATTCGTGCCCATTTGCTCAAGAATTTTAGGTCTCGGTGTTCCAGTGCCCTCACAATACTAGCCTTCATCATCGAAGCCCAGCACGCTATTGCCGAAGGAGGGCCAATCATTGATGAAGTCACGCAGAAAGCCAGGCCGGCTCAAGTTAGCCTTCGACGTCCAAAATACGAAGTATCAAGACTTGCAGGTCACTGCGATGACTCGGATGGCTAGGGATTGGTCCACGGCTCAGGCCACGGTTCGTGCCTTTTTCTCCAAGGTGCGAAAAGCTCAGAAAGCCAGAAGCCTCCAAGACATTTTTGACAATGAGCAGCGCGCCTCGATGAATTATTTTTAGGACCTCTCCTCCTTGGGTTTCCCGAGTTTCACGGACGATGACGGGAACCTTCTGACTAAAGATGACCTCAAGCCAGTCTGGCTCCAGTTCGAGGGTGATGTCTCGGAGATAGACGGGTGGGCGGAGCCGATCTCAGAAGGGCAGGTGACCGACTTCATCTTGAGATACTCCAAGATGGTAGCATGCCTAAATGATTTATTCATCAGGGCCAAACATGCTGACATCGGGAAAATTGATCGGTTTTGCATTTTGGTTAAGGCATTACAAGATCAAGAACCATTCCAAAAGAGTGCCTGGACTCATGTCCGAAGAACGATGAAGCGCATCCGTGATCGCCTCGAACCATCACCTCAGCCAGAAGCCACGCCGAAGGAGGAAGAAGAAGAAGAAGGAGAAGAGGAACAAGAGGAGGGATAGACCGTAGAAGCAGGGTCTGGGGAAGACCAGTGACTCCATAGCCCAATGGATCAGGGCTAAAGGGTTCTTTTGCCGAGGCGAGCTCGTCACCCCGCGAGCCGCCAAGAATGTTGACACTTTTTGTCACATTATACAAGGGGTAGAAGAATAGTAGAATTTTGTATAATATTTCCTTGTTGAAAGTTTTTCTTTTATTTTAAGTTGCAGCAATTTTGACTCTCCCTATCGCCCCTTTTATAAAATGAAGAAGAAAGAGCTTCGCTACCAAATAGGCCAAGGAAAATAGCTTCGTCGAAAGAAAAGGAGGAGAATGTGAAAAGAGCTTCGGGCCCGAAGCACTTCAAATCACCACTTCGGGCGAAAACCTTGCGAAGTAATTTCGTCGAAGAAAATACAAAGATAACGCTTCGCACCCGAAGCATTTTTAGCAGCCGCTTCGGGCGGAAGTTTTGCGAAGCAGTATCCAAACGACTTCGCCGAAGGAGGAGAGCATAATCCAAATCAGCCAAGGCAAGGAAACTACTTCGGGCCCGAAGTATTTCTGACACCTACTTCGGCCAGTTTTCACCCGAAGCGGTGGTGCCCGAAGCAAAATGGCAATGTTTCGAAAACAGAGAAGTGCTTCGGGAGGATATTCCCCGAACCGCAGTTTTGAGAAAGAATCGGGCCGAAACATTTTCCAACCGAAGCAGTTTCACCAGCAAAGGACAAAGAGCCCCATTTCAAAGATGGAATCCGCTCGGCACTCAACATCCCCGAAGTAGTTTCTGCGAAGTATTATTTTGCGAAGAACAAATCAAAGAGAATCTACTTCGGCCCAAGGCTTTGGCGAGGCGGATATGTAGCGAAGCACTTTTCGGGCCCACGTTCCAAGGCGGGCAGCTTCCCAAGGTGATCGAACGCCCCTTATAAGTACCCCCTTTCTTGCCCGATAAGTCCGCTGACCATTCTTGGCAAACGAAAGGGACGTAACAATCCTCGAAGTAAAACCCGACGGGCGTAACGATCACTCAAGCACAGCATCCAGAAGCCAGGGACACTCGGGCGGCGCATTAAATGAATGTTTCCATGGTTGACCCGGTCACAGTTGCCAATTTTGGCAACCGATTTGAAAACTCAGTCACAGCGACCGCGAGGAGCCGATTTCTCAGAGCCCGAGGGTGTACTCCGTCGTTTTTGTAATAATGACTCAGAGGGTCGGGTCCTCTATAAAAACCCAGGATTTGCAATGTAAAAGGGGGGAACTTTCTGCTAGAAAGCTGTTGTAACTTGATGTCCTACGTCTAATACTAAAGATTTTTGTACTCCATTTCTCTCTTTTATGCTGCCTTCTGTGCTTAATTCTTTTGTCTGTCTGCACTCGTATACTGAGACTCTGAATCCTGAATCCGGTGTGCGATTGGGGACTGTACCCTAAAATTCACCCTGAAGGATACATAGGAGAGGAAAAATGCTTTGTCACCTTCTTTTATGCTGCCTGGTGGATTGAGGTTTCTGTTATTCCCTTATCTCAATCGCTGTTACTCTAAATCCTGAATTCCAACGAGAAGAGAAAGGAGAACCCTGCGAACCCGTCCAGAGGATACATAGGAAGTTCGGCATTTCATTTCTTTCATCTGTTCTTGGTGTTCTTTGCTGCTATTCGAGTTATTAGTGAGTGATCGTGCTTCCTGTTCTTCCCCACCTTGAATCATCAATCTCTAACCCTTATCCTTTTTATTTCTTTCTCTAACCCGAACTCCTTTTATCTCTTTCCTGCACTCTTATCTCAAACCCCAAAAGTAGATTAGTATAGGAGCCGGCCTTTCTCCGGATATTGGCACGAGGGGCATCTCTTCCCCTCGGCCTTTCAACGTTGGTCGCAGGTCCAGGGCATGCAAACCCACCGAAAGTCCTTTCCTATGTGGATTTGATGACCAACAGTAACTAGGTTACTACAGGTTTTGTGACTTCATGGGGTGCAATATTGATTTGTGAGAGATCCCAAATGATGAGTTTATTCTAGGGAATAGAGTCTAAAAAATAGGATCATTCTACCATAAAATTTGAAAAATCACTTGTTGGTTCTTCTTTTCCACTTTAAGACAACAAATTTAGCAAGGAGAAAATTATATTCTATTAGTTTTGTAGATCTCTTTGGGTGTTGGGTATTCTCTTTTATTTTACAACATGTCCTTTTGATCTATCCCCATTTTCTATGTCTATGATGTCAACAAGGGTTCCATAAATTTGAGTACCCCCCAATATCTCACTTTTGCAACAAAATCATCCTCTTTTTACTAGATTATCCTCATAATTTGGTTGAGTAACTCTTTCATATTGGTTTTAAATTTAAAGTACTACTTACTACTTGTTACCTTAGTTTTGATATTGTCCCGTAGGGACTTCACTTCATTCACGTCTAGGGTGCACCCTAGGTTTACCACTACTTATTTCAATTGAAAAATTTCTTCTTAGAGATCAATCATTTTTTATTCATCTCTTGTTGGGTTGTCTACATCAATGTTTTTAATAAGCTACATGTGGGTTCTATTAGGGACCACGCCATCAAATACCAAAATAATACATTTGTTATTAGGTTAGTTAAACCATATCCAAATTGACTTTTCATGATAGATATTTTTAATTTCTTTTTCTATCAAATATATTTTTCATCTTTCTCAAAGTATTATATTTCTATAATAGCCTCCTTGACATCATTTTCATTAAGGGATAAAATTTGACTTTCTAGTTACCTTCTAAATTTTTATTTTCACCAAGACAAATATCAATGCTTATCTATTACCTTATTTTCTTCTCTCCTTTTTTATTTCAATTAATGTGGCTTAGAGATAGTTCCTTTAAACCTCAAGTGCAACAATGGTGGAAGGAAGGTAAACCTATTTATGGGGCTAAGATGTTCTATTTTGCCAAAATATTGAAATACATTAAATCTAAAATAAATACTTGGAACTGGAAGTAGTTTGGGGATGTTCATAAAAAAAAACATGAAGTTATTGCTCAGCTAGAAAATTTGAATAAGAAGATCCATTTAGATGGCCTCATAGAGAGTACAAGTGTAGATGAAATTAAACTCACTGCTCAATTAGAGGAATGGGGAAAAAGAGAACTCTTAAGGAAGCAAAAATCCAAAATTTAATGGCTCAAATAAGGTGATCAAAACACAAATTTCTTCCACAAATATATTCTAACTCGAATATATCACAGCTTTATTTCTTCCCTAAAATTAGATTCTTGAGATGTTGTCTACACTTGGGATGGCATGAACTCTATTATTGTCAATTACTTTTCCAATATTTTTACTGCTACTCCTCTTGACTTGGCTTCTCAAAAAATGTTCTTCAAGCAATCCCTTATCTTATCACTTATGAGGAGAACTCTATTTTTGATTTCTCATGTTACTATCAATGAGCTTCAACAGGTAGTTTTTATAATGCAAAAATGGAAAACCCTAGGTCCTGATGGATTTCCCATTGATTTCTACCAAGATTTTTGGGACATCCTTCATGCTGATTTATTAGAGATGGTGGAAGAATCCAGGAAATCCAAAGAAATTTTGAAGGTTAACAATAAAACTTATATTACTCTTGTTCCAAAATTTCAAGAAGCTAAACATATCTTAGCTTTTAGACCTATTGCTTTATGTAATGTTATTCTCAAAATCATTACTAAGATCATCGTAGAAATTTTTAAGCCTCTTTTGCATAATATTATTTTCCCTAAACAATGGGGTTATGTGGAAGGGTGTCAAATAGTTGATGAGATAGTTCTTGCCAAGGAATCCATCCATTCCATGTATATGCAAAACTCTCCTTCCATGTTCATTCAGTGAGACTTATTCAAAGCTTATGATAGAGTGTATTGGCACTTCCTTATCAAAGTTCTTGCCAAGGAATCCATCTATTCCATGTATATGCAAAACTCTCCTTCCATGTTCATTCAATGAGACTTATTCAAAGCTTATGATAGAGTGGATTGGAACTTCCTTATCAAAGTTTTGAGGCAATTTGGTTTTTCTTAGGATTGGATGGATTGGATTATTTGATGTATCTCTTTAGTTTCCTACTTAATTCTTATCAATGGTATGCCTTCTCAGTTGTTCCCATCTTCCAAATGTATTAGGCAAGGTGACCCCCTATCCCCTTATTTATTCATAATTGTTAGTGAATGCTTAGGTAGGGCTATAACAAAAAAGAGAAGACAAAAACCTTGATGGAGTTACCATTTCTCATGGAGCTAGACCTATATCTCATATTCAATTTTTTTATGACTCTACTCTTTTAGGTAAAGCTACAGTTAAGAAAGCTTCTACTATTAAGCAAATCATTACTATTTTTCTAAGGCTACTGGGCAACTGATCAATGAAGACAAATATAAAGTCATCTTCTTTCACTGCTCTACCATATAGGAATACATGGTCTTGGATAAATTAATATATAATAATACCTCCCTTCCAATCACTTATTTATGTATTCCCATCAATATTCAAAGATAAAAGAAATATTGGAATTGGTTGTTGGACAAATTCAAGAATAAAATTGGAAAGTGGACCAATAGGTGGCTTTCTTCTTGGGGTATAATCACCTTGGTAAAATTAGTCCTTCAGGCTATTCCTATTTATGTTTCTACCATGTTGAATATCCCAAAGGTTGTTCTTCGAGAACAAGATCAAATCAGTCATCGATTCCTCTGGAGTGGTACTAAGGAAAAAATAAAATGGGCCTTGGTGAAATGGGACATTGTATGTCTTCCTAAGAATGAATGGGGATTAGGATTCTATTTTGCTATTAATAACAACAAAGCTTTAGCTGCTAAATTATATTAAATAATTTTACATAACCCCAATGCTATTTGGGCCAAGAATCTCTATGCTAAATCTACTGAGAACAAAATTCTTGAAGATATTGTTCGCTATCAATTGCCTTCCAAAGGTTCTTCCAATTTAGTAGTTCTTAAGACTGGTGAGGACTTGATAAAGAAAATTTTATTTTGGATCATTCATAATGGTCAATAGGAAATTTTTTTGATAGATTCTTGGGATGGTAACAAGCCTTTGATAACTCAGTTTCCCGATTGGAGGCCTTGGATGGAGGATCTTCATCGAGCTAACTGGATAAATGTGGCTAATTATTTTTGGTACCATAATGGTAATTCAAAGGTTGGTAGATATTGGATCCCTATTGAGGATTGGCCTATTCAAATCCCAAAAATGTAAAGACAAGATATCCAGTGCATCCTTCATATGATATCTTTCTTGGTTCCATGATAAATATTATTTTGGATGGAGCAACACTACTAAGGGTGAGTATTCAGTTGCTCAAGGTTATTTGACCTTATGCCATAATAATCCCAAAAAATCATCTAACATATTTTCTCAGTTGTTGGCTGAAAATATCTGGC
The DNA here is from genome assembly GCA_028583015.1 of Wollemia nobilis. Classification (NCBI taxonomy): domain Eukaryota; kingdom Viridiplantae; phylum Streptophyta; class Pinopsida; order Araucariales; family Araucariaceae; genus Wollemia; species Wollemia nobilis. The sequence goes on along the minus strand of JAQPPZ010016869.1, from coordinate 10,441,700 downwards.
CTAAGGTGAGGTTCTTTACTTGGATTTTATTGCATCGTAGGGTACTTACTAGGGAGCATCTTATGAAGCGTGGTTTTCATGGCCCTTTTAGATGTAAAATGTGTGGATAGAATGTGGAAACTCTTAGCCATATTTTTATGGAGTGCACTTTAACCTCTAATATTTGGATGATAATGGCCACTTTACTTAGCTTATAGTGGTCCAATGTTTTTACTTTGGAACAACTTTGGAGGGATTTTCCTAATCAAAAGGGTGTTGATCATTTTATTAGGCAGTTATTTTGTATGGGTTCTATCATTCTTCTTTGGAATATTTGGAATGAGAGTAACAACCAAATTTTTAATAAAAAAGGAAGGATATTCACTTTATCTAAAAAAATACCATTGCCAACTTAGTTGAATTAGTCCATCAACTCCTTAATAACCCCAAAACTCCCACCAAATTTGGGATCAAGTGATGCAAAGATTGATGATTAAATCTTCTAAGAGCAACCATCTTAAAGATAATGTGACTAATTGCAATATGGATAGAACAAGGAATTGGCAACCTCTTTCTAAGGATTTTTTAAAATTTAATACTAATGGAGCATCTAAAGGGAACCCTAGAAAATCTAGTGTGGGAGTAATTGGCAGACTTTCAGAAGGTTCCCTGGTTTTTACTTTTGTTGAGAATTTGGGTATTCTATCTAATAACCTTGCTGAGGTGTATGGTACACTCAGAGGCCTTCAAGAGGCTACTAATATTGTATGGGAAAGGTTATAGTTGAGTCTGACTCTCAACTCATGATTAATATTTTGAAGACTCCTAAGAATCATAAGGTTGATTGGAGAATAAAAAGAATTATTGAGAAGATTCGGTTAATCCAGATGGGATTTTTGAAAGTTAATTACAATCATGTGGTCAAAGATCAGAACAAGAGTGTTGATGCTTTAGCTAATTGGACTTTGGACAAAGGTGGTCTTACTTACTACAGCCACCCTCCTAGATGGTGGACTTCACAAATAAGGGAAGCTCTTCTTTCTATAATTTCTTTGGATGGCTCCAATTTTGGAGGTACCTAGTTTCTTCTTGCTTTATTTTTGCTCCTCTTTGGTTCGATCAAGGTATTTTAGTTCCCTAGCTCAAACTAATATTTCTTTTATTTCCTCTATTGATTCTTACTTTAATAGTATTCTAGTCTAGAAAGGTTATTGTTGTGTTCTATTTTTTTCTTTTTCTTTTCTATTTATGTGTGTGTGTTTTTATTTTGTTTTGTTTTTATGTTTTTTGTGTTGTTTTTTGTTGTTTTTGTGTTTTTGTTATTTTGTGTTTTTTGTTGTTGTTCTTGTGTTTTTGTTGTTCTTGTGCTTGTGTTTCTATATGTTTGTGTTAATTGGTGTTTTTGTGTTTTGGTGTGTGAGTGTTTTCTATGTTTTTATTTTTCTCTGTTGTCTGTTGTTGGTTGTTTTTTATTTTTTTTATTTTTAGGTTTTGGTTGCTTTTTTCATTTTTTTTTTGGTTGTGTCTTTGTAGCATTTTGTTGTTCTTTGTTATGTTTTTCTTGTGTTTTTCTATGTGGTTCATGTTGTTTTTTTTATCTTATTATGTGTGTGTTTTCTTATGCTTTATCTTTTTGACACACTCAAGAAGCATGTTTTTTTATTTTTGTTTTTTAAATATTTTTGTGTTTTTGTGTTTGTGTGTTCTTGTTTTTTATTGTTTCAGGTTTTCTCCTTGAGTATGTCAAAGGTGGTAGTCTAGGTGCGAGCCCTAGGAAATTTTTGCAGAAGAGATACCCTGCCTCCTTGGGTCTTATCTTAAAGTGGCATCCCTTCTCAGATTTTTTCCACAAAACAAAATATGCTCACATTTACAAGAGATTGTATCCAATAATAGATGATGAATATCAACAATAATATTATTTTTTATTCAATCCCCACATCCTTTTTTTATTTATAGTATTAATGATATTTTATAAATTCCCATTTTGAAATATATTTCCATCCTTTTTAAATTGCATTTTTAATCTCTATAAGTACTCCCTATCCTTGGAATAGTTAGTTAAATCTCCATATGATTTTGAGAAACTAAGGATAAATTAACCTTCATTATTTTGAAAAGCACCACCTCCACTAGCTTTTTTTGGATTTCCTTTAGAAGCATCATCAAAATTAATTTTTATAAACCCAAATTCTAGACATTTCCATTTTATCCTAGATCAAAGTAGATCCTTTGTTTTAATTCCATTATTATAGGTGACTCTTCCATGTATGTTCAAATAATGTAACCAAGTTGTAACCACCTATTTTTCCATAGTTGAGATTTCCCATGATGATTACCATATTTGTAAACATTCTACAAAAGAAGTAATAATATGACTCTAAACTTGAGCATGATTTTAAGATTTACTTTCAAAATTATATTATTTTTTTCAATCCATAAATTCCAACAAATTATGCTAATACCAGTCCTCCATAGAATGCATAATTATTTATCTTTAAAATAATAAATTCAATATTTCATCAAATATTTCAATGTAGATAAAGCTACCAATATATTTTTATTTTTTTCTAAAATAACCCTAAATGGTGTGAGCGAAGGGACAATGAAGAAGTAAATGGTCTAATGTTTCTAAATCCTTCTCACATAAGAAATATTTGAAAGGTACATGATATCATCTTATTTGTAGATTCTATCCTATAAGAATCTTACTTTGAACTACTAATTAAAGGATTAAGAAGGCCTTAGGAAGAGCCTCTAGTGACAAATCATTCTTCTAAGAGAAATATTTAGGAGTAGAAAATATCAATTGCTCTAAGTCCTCATATCCCAACTTGATCAAGTATCCACAGTCTTTTAATAGATTCCAAAAAATGAACCCTTTGTGTTTAAATTAACAAATAAAACTCTTGAAGTATATTTTGAAATACAATTGTAATTCATTTGAGTTTCTTTCCTTCAACTAGGTTATCAATAGAAATAGTATTCATATTTTAATCTATTGTGCTAGCTATTATTTTTATTGTTCCAATTTTTACCTATCTCATTCTAATCCTAAGCAAGTTACTTTGAGAGATCCTCCTATTTCTTCTTTTGTTTCTCACTTTTGACATGTTGGGATTTTAGTTTCTCAACTTGCCATCACAATTATATTCCTTAGGTGATATCTTTCTTAAGGGATTATGTTTCTTGGTGTAATTGGATCTTGTAACTTGAGAGTTATATTATTGCTTATATATTTTTCTTAGCTCTATTCTTTTTCTTCATTTTCCACTTCTAATTGGATATATTTTATAGTTGCTCTAGCGAATAACTAGTTGGAAAGTTTGATAATTTGGTATGAGTATGTTTTTAATAGATCCAAATTTGAGATATTGGTAATGAAATTAACAAGAGAGGAGGATGGCCTAGGTGGGTTTCTTAGATTGTTTTAAGTGATAGAACCTTGTTTCTACCCATTGCCAACTATGACCTAAATATTATTAGTGTCGTTGATGCCTAGTCCTTTAGGTGCTTGTAATTATTTCTAGTTTACACTCTCCTTGAAGGGAATAAAATACCTTATGGACATCAATTTTTTCATAATTACTAGTGACTTTCAGAACATAGTCATAACTAGATCCTATGGTTTCTTGTGGCTTTGGGATGGTTTTTATAGACTCTTTCATATATGTTGAAATTGGTAATATCATCATATTTAGTAAGAGTTGCTAACGATATGTATCTGGGTTCCATGGAGGATTGGAAAAAATGGTTGGTGGGGAAAATTATGTGGAGATAAGAGTTAATGGTGAATTTATGGTTGATGCTTCAATTAGCGTATGCACCAAGGTTTAACCTAGTTTTAGACTAGTCATGATGGATATAGACTCTCAATATGGGAGACAAGTGGATGAGTGGTGATGACTTTTACAATAGGGGATGGTAATGTTGAAATAAAATTCCATGAGTGTGACTTACTATGGGAGGTTGATACCTCTAGAATAATCTATAGATGCACTCATTGTAGGAGAGTTATATGTAATACAATAAAAATGAGGGATTGAAGGAGAGGTAATAGAAGAAACTAACAAGAAATAAGAAGTGGAATAGAAGAAATATAAAGAGAAGAAGTAGAAATGGAGGATGGGGAATTATGAAGGACCCAATACAACCTCTAACATGACTCTTGATTTGATTTGTTTTTCTTTAGCTAGGTTTGTAGAGGATATAACAAATGTTTAGTCTTTATCCCCTTTCATTGTCCTGCTTCATGGAGAACCCTTAGTTGATCATGGATAATTCTCTCAAAAAAAGTATTTAATGCTTTGAATTGGGCCTCTATTGTCACCAACCCTAGAAGTGGTTTTTCTTGGGAATTTTCTCTTTCTTGAGAGGCATAGTTCTTGTTTAGGATCCTCTAGTGGTGAAATTTCTATTTACTGACTTGATCCTATACCTAGTGTACCCTATAATTATATTTTCATCCTTTCAAAATATGACCCATGAGGGTATTCCTATTTTTCAATCCTCTCCTTGACCAATTACTTTACTATAGCATTGAACATAATTAGAGCTTCTGGTGCTACAATTATAATAATTTAGGACATAGTTATAAGGTATTTCATTTCCATCATGCTACCTTTCAAGGATCCTCTAATAATTCTTGGCCTCTTAGATGACCTTTTTATATTTTTGGTCCCATATTTCTAAGAAATATTCATTAAATAGATCATACCATGCTAGTCTTCTAATTATTCTTATTTTATATCTCATTTTTTGATAAGATAGGGTCTTACTATAGACACCCAAAAAGTGTGATTTTGCAACCATTCCAAACCATCCTTCCAACTACTTTTAAATCTATAAAATCCTCTCTTAATTCATCTAAATCCCTTCAAATTTCTCCTATATCTCTTATAATTTATCTTAATTCTTTCCTAAATTCCCCTAATTCCCTCATAATCCCTCATAATTTTCCTTAACCTCCTCTAATTATCCCCTATTATTCTTTAATTTCTACTAATCTCTCTTTCTTCCTTTATTCCTTTTAATTCTCTTCTATACTTTTTTTTTTTTTGGTAGGTTAGTATTTCATCAAAAGGGGTTTTGAAAGGGCCCCAAAACCTTTTTTCAACAGGTCATCAGACCAAAGACAAGGCCATAGGAAAGGCCAAAGTAAAATCCCAAGAATGGGCTAGATGAAAGGCCACAGGAAAGACCAAAGTAATTGCTAAAGGATGGCTTGAAGGAAAACATGCCCAAAGTGCCATGCGGGAAAAAAAATTTAAATCATGCCCAACAAGAAATTTGAAAATCCTGCCCAGCAAGAAAAATGAAAATTCCCTCCAAGGCATGGAAAACATAAATATAAAAAATCTCATGCAAAGTATAAACCAGAACCTGGTATTTCACCAAGGAAATACCAAAAAAATAAAACTACCAAAACCAAAACCACCCTGCAACATGATGGATCGAGAAGCCTCCAAGAAGAAAAACCCATATAGGGATGGTTGAGAATCACTCAGGGATGCAAGAAAAAGACCATAATAGCATCCTACACAGGCCTAAAAATGGAATAGTAATCTAGGGATATACATAGGCCATGAAATACCCTTGCAAAGAGATAGAGCTAAAAATATGCCAGTAGAAGTAGAGGAAGTGGTAGAAAAAAAAACACAAGCCATGAGAAAGAGGTGGGAAAGTTCCCAAAAAACCCAAAAGGAAGGAGGCATGGGGCAAACAAGTTGTAGGTATTAAGCACAGGTCATCCCAAACTAAAAAATACATCAAGAAACCCTATATAACCTTTAGCACCACCAAAAAATAGCTTCAGGAAACTAGATAAGGAAGACCAGTGGGATCATAGCAACAAGCAATGCAAAGGCCTCACTCAAAGCCACAAAAAATTCTAAGAACCCACCAAGAAACCCACATCCATGAACCCAAAGAGCAGAGTTATAGGAATAAGCACATGGTCCCTTCCCTGACCAAAAATATTTTGTGCAAAATTTCTCATGAAGAAACTCTCCCAAAACCATGGCACACAACACCTGGAGAACCTCTGAATCTTGGCACCAAGTAGAAATCTGCAAAAAATCTGGGACACACTAAAAGCACCAGGGAAAAGGATCCCTAAAACAACCTAGAAAACCTGAGGAAGGTCCTAGGGTGTCTCGGACTAGAGGCACATGAAATAACCCTTCAAACAGGCAAAGGAGGTAGATAATAGGAGAAGTGACCTCCCACCCCAAGGAGATCATCTGCAAAACCAGCTAGCCAAGAAGGAAGAACTAGGAAAGTGACCTCCTCTATACTTTCTTAACTCTTCCTTAACCTACCTAATTTCTTTCTAAGTCACTCATAATCCTTCTAATTTATTTTACTTTTTTCTCTCCCTTGCTAATATCTTTTAATCTTCTTTAGTTTCTCCTAATCTCTCTTTCTTCTTTTATTCCTCTTAATTCTCCTCTATACTTTCTTAAATATTCCGTAATATACCTAATTTCTTTCTAAATCTCTCATAATCCTTCTAATTTATTTTAATTTTTATTATTCCTTGCTAATCCCTTATAATATTCTTTAAATTTCCTCCTAAGTCTCTATTTCCTCTAATTCTTCGTAAATTCCCCTAAAATCCTATGAATCCCTTTTTAATTATTCTAATCCTCTCTATTTCCCATGAATTTTTCCTTCCTCTCCCTAATATCCCTTAAAAATATCATAACCTCACTTAGTTCTCATTTTCTTAATTAATATTAAACATATTAACCACCTTATAAAATCCCCTAGAAACTTCCATTATTAAATTTCTAAACCTTCTTACACCCTTGCCTCGAATTTTGAAGAAATAAAAAATTCACTTAAAAATCTAAAGTCAAACTTTCATGACCAAACTTATTGAAAATTATTAACTTCGTTTAGGATGGAAGGTTCACATTCTTCAACATGGAAGGTTCCATATTTTATCATTTACCTACCTCTACCACCTATATTCCATGTCATGCCTCGTCACACCTTCTCCCTTTGTCCAAATATCTATAAATACCCCTCACTTGCCTTTCATTGGGAGGGTAAAAGAGAAAAAATTAGGGTTTTTCAAGTCCATTATTAGGGTTTTGAGTTCTTAGAATTTCCCAAAAATCTCCTAGGATTTCCATCATGCATTTAGCCCTCTATTATATCCACCATCTCTCTTCCTACCTATAACCATCCATGGATACTAAGACAAATTCCTCTACCCTTTCCACCCAATTTTAGAATTGTGCATCTACATGAGCTGATCCTAACCTGAAAATGTAATTAGTAATCCACCTTAACCCCTTATAATGTCTAAGTAAAATTTTATTCACATCCAAAGTGAAAACATCCTGGTTTTCCCTTAGTGATATGGTTAACAGTTATCATCATTTGATATGACCATCATCAACATTTGAGATGGTTATCAGGTAATGAATAGTTAGTTTCAAATTCTAGTCACAAACAAGGAGGATAGGTAAAATACGTATAGTATCTAGTATTTCATAGCCCACTTACATGTTTTAGTTTAATCTATGAGTATTTTGGATCCTTCTTATTTATATTTCTATTTAACTTGGGCCCAATCACAAATGGCCCTTCAAATGCTACTAATCTATTTTCATTAGCTATGCACAAGTATTTCAAGGAGCTAAAGCAATAGATGAAGGTTTGAAATTTCAAACACATCTACAACACTATTGCCTCCTCAACTCTTGTTCCTTGTATTAAAGGGGAATATTTGTATAAGCACCTTTTTTTTTATAATTCTTAGCCTCTTGGATGACCTTTTATATTTTTGATCCCTTATTTCTAAGAAGTGTTCATTAAAGAGATCATACCATCCTAGTATTCTAGTTATTATTGTTTTATATCTCATTTTTTTCTCGGATAAGGTCTTAATTTGTGAATAGCAAATATTTTAACATCTAATTATTTAATTTGTAGTCTAGGTTGAAGTTGTAATTGACTTTGGCCTTGATATAGAAGGTAAACCATTATGGGAAGTGGATGTGCCATTACTAGATTTTATGCTTGTACTCTTCCTCCTTTCCTAGTATGGCCAGCAACACTTCTTTAGATGGGTTTACCTCCTCAATTCTTATATATTTTTATATGCATAGAAGGAATGTAACTCTTTTAATTCAATTTGTCTTTAGAAATATCCATATGTATCATAATACCATACATCCCTTAGTTTCATAAGCTCCACACTTCTTAATTTTTCAAGATTTGGATGGAACTCTCATAGCTTAGGTTGATCTACATAACCTATTTCTTTAGTGTGTAAAAGATCATCCTTTTATCTCCTCAAAAATTTTCTTGGTTGACATAATCAAGTTGTCACACGTACTCTAAATGAGTAGGTAATGAGACAAAAATATGGACATCTCAAAGGGCATAGCTAAAAAGTCAAAAATATAGATGGACATATGTTTTCCAAATTACAAGTCCTTTTTTAGCCATTTTTTAGACTTCAACAACTTTTGGATCTCTTCTAAAATTCTAGTGATCATTCCCTTTAACTTAACTATCATGGGATGTTAAACTACATCATAGAAAATTTATGGCATATTCTCCATTTCTTGGTAAAACATGTTTATGTAATCCACCATAGGAAGTGGCTTATTGTTAGTGTAGGCACAAAATCCTAGGCACTCACACAACACCACTTGCATCCCATCACACAATATTGCATAATAAGATATATGTGCCTAAGTACAAACTTAGACATATAAAATCTTGCACATAATCATATTTTCTAGATTATTATTAAATCTAGGAAACTCACATAGGATACCTTGTCTCCTCATGGGACATGTATTCTAGTAACAACTATTTGTCATCATGCCACATCTCATACATTTTATCCCTTCACATGGGGCATCCTCCACATTACACTCCACTTCACTGCATATGTACTTATGCATTGATTTTATCACCATAGTTCCACCCACTCATCCTCCACTTTGCATTACAGTTCCACTCATGCATTGGGAACATCACCCCATTTGCACTCACTCATTAAACCAATTCACCTTAGTTGCACTCACTCATCAAGACAACTCACCTTAGTTACACTCACTCATTAAGCTAACTCACCTTAGTTGCACTCACTCATCAAGTTAACTCACCTTAGTTGCACTCACTCATCAACCCACTTTACCTTAGTTTCACTCACCCATTTAGATACATCCTCCAATTAAGTGAGGTACCTTGAGTGATTCACTCTGACTACATCCAAGCCTTGAGCTTGCTTATAAAATAAAATTTCCTCCATAAAATAAGGGAGGTTGAAGAAATACACTATCACACTGACATAATCATGTTAGGAGATCGCACGTGCCACGAGGATATTTGAGATTTTAACCCCCTAGAGTTCATATTTTGAGATATTTTACCTTTTGACCCCAACTGCATAGTCTGCGATTACACAGAGTCAACCTCTCACTCTGTAATTTCTTGACCATCGCATCTATGGTTACCTAGTCTCAACCACACACCTCGTGGTTACACAGAGTAGATCTAAAAACCTGAAACATGATCATATTTATGAGCTTTCATTTTATTTCTATTTATCAAGGCATTTTTATTTATTATTCTATGTTTTCTATGTATTTATCCAAGGGTTTTGATTCACATTTTGGTTTTCAATCTTATCTAAAAGTGCTACTAAACCCTTGTCTATTTACTTGTGTATAGGAAATAGGGATCTAGAGTGACTGCTAAAGCTGAAGTGGTTCGATCTTAGGATACGCAAGCCCACTCACCCATATTGTTGTTGCAAAAGAAGACAAAAGACACCCCAATCATTTGTGCTTGGAAAAAAGGGGCATCTTACCCCTCTTTCGACCCATTGTAATCTGAGCAAGTTAATGTTGTAATAATGCCCTTGTTCATGCGAGGAATAATATTGTAAAAAGGGTATCAAGGCCCCATTCAAATAATTAATACAAATTTCATATTTTGGTTGCACATCGCTTGTTCTTTCTTTCATTGTTGGGTGTCTTCTTTATTTTACATACAATATGATGATCATGGTGGGACCCCCTAAAGGTTCCATTTGATTTAACTTGCTATTTTAGTTACTAATCTATATTTTTGTGTGTTCACAAGTTTTTGGAAGTCAACCTCACAAAATTCAAGAACATAAAGACCTGGTTGTCCTAAAATTTTCTTCGACCTGAACCTATCTTTGATAAACCATGGAGTGTGCAGTTGTAGAACTTGAAAAACATGCAAGCGATGGTTACATACATGTACTCAATGAACCATAGAGTTCACAGTTACACAGTTATAGAATTGCATAGGCAATGGTTACATACCTATACTTAGTCAATTGTAGAGTTTATAGTTATATATTTGTAGAACCATGTAGTCGATGTTTGCAGATCTATGCCTAAGGGATTGTAGAGTGCATGGTTACACAGTTGCAGAATCATGCAATTGGTATTTGCAGATCTATGCCCAAGGAATCATAGAGTGCACAGTTAAATAGTACAATATATGCTTACAGATCTATGCCTGAGGAACCATAGACCATGTTGATATATACTCGATTAGGACTACACAGGTGATGGTTGGATTGCTACAGAACTGCAAATCCGATGATTACACAGTTAGAAAGGAGTGAAAAAAGGATCGTATGTGTGTACATAAAACACTTGTTTTTTTCTTTTTCTACTATTTCATAGAGTTCAATAGGTCAAATAGAGGTCTGTCCCTTTTTGACATTGTGTGCATTTAGTTCTTAAGTTAGGTGCACTTAAAAAAATCAAAAGAAAAAAGAGATAAGGTTACAAAAATTCATCCGTAATTTAGTTGATTTGGTAGGATATTTTTTTTTGTATGATTTTGTCTATTGTATTTATGTAATAAATAGAATTGCATCGTAGTTTTCATAACATAATAAGTTAAACAAGCCTCACATACTCACTTGAATGTTGGAAACAACTAGATTTCATCACCACCAAGTTGGATTTCATCACCAATGACCAACATTATTATTACCCATCCATGGCCAAGTTTGAATCCAAGAAATTTCCTAACCATAGAAAATAGTATGCATTCTTCTTTAGAGGGTGTATTGTTTCCCACGAGGTGTTGGGTGAGGATCAGTAGGACCTATGCTCCCTAACTAGATATGGGTTTCATCTTCATATTTCAGTGGGTATGGTTGTTTGGACTTCATCACCAGGCTTAGTTGTTGTGAGTATATAGGTGAAATCCTAGATTCATTTTAGGGCACACATTATGCACATGATTTTTATTCTTTTCAAAAACTTTCAAAAATTCAAAAAAATATATATATCCTTCAAAAAAAAAGAAATCAAAATCCAAAAAAAATTAAACTTTGCGAAAATCTAGAACAAACTTTTTTTTTATTATTATTTGTGTGTTGTTTTCTTGTGCATTCATTACACACATCCATCCATATTTCCACCTCATTTGATCCATAGCGTATGGTAACAAATAAAAGTCAAACTAAGAGGTTAGATTTAGCTCAGATTTAGTTTCCCTCTCCCATGGACCCATCTAAATATTATCAGACCCCTAACACTTTAGTGGTAGGGCAAGTTAGTGTAGACCCTACTATGCCCTAGAACCTAAATTTTAGGCCCTCTAGTGGGGCCCCTACCTCGTATATAGATATCATGTAGAAAACTACTCATGTTGTTATTCCTAAGACCCCTAGGAGTGAGCCACTTACACCACAAGGAGTTTGGGTCACATATGTAGACTTGGATATCATTAGGCTTTACCTAGGTGTCGCTAGCATGGCCTTTCCATCACTACCACCACTCACCATTCCACCTTGCACCACACCCCCATTACATCAAGAAACCATCTTCACATAATCGTAGCAAGCAAATCAAACCTTCACCAATCCATATTTTGAACAAATTGATGTAACCATAACCCATCATCATCTCACCAGCCTCCTTTTACCTAGCTTGATCAAGGCCTCATTAGTGCAAATACCTTCTCTAGATCACATACCAGTGTTACTTCACAAATCCCCATATCCATGCCCTCCACTACATCCATAGGTACTTTACACTACACCCGCTCCAGTTCAGTGGCAATATCTTTTTCCACTCATCCTCCGCTTGCATCCACCAACATGGTTGCCACACAACCAACCCAACCACCACCCACATACATAGCCATACCATCCTCTTTCATGATTGCTATGCAACAAGCATTTCTATAGTTGCAACAAATGACCATCAACAATGTTAATCACAGTTCTAATATCTACCCATACCAACAATCACAAGGGGGCCATCAAAATGAGCCACCCACATCCCATCCTCAAAAATTCTTCACTTAAGATACATATTGGGTTTCGAGACCCCAAACCATGATTACACCTAGTGTTCCATATCATCAAACGTATGTTCACCCTTGGATCAACATAATATCACGCCCCCATAACCTCATCGTCACTAGAACCATTTTAAGCCCCCATAACACAATTCATTTCATGCTAACATCCCACACTGTCACAACCCCACTAATAACGCACCCCGCTTTCAATAGTAGCAAACCAACCAGGGTTTCAACCCTCTAGAGGATCCTAGGATCCAGTTTTGCAAATCCATATTGATAGCCTCACCCTGCAGACACCAGGTTTACAATACCAAAAGCCCATATTAAGGTAGCTACTCAATCACTTGATCCATGCTTTGGTACCCGCATCGCCTCATCTAGAAATTTTTTAGAAGCTAAAGTTTGATGTATTTAAGGGGTATGAGGACCCCTGAGAGCATGTGACTAGATTTTTTAATGAGTGTTTTAGGATTAAAAATAGTGATGCACTCATGCTACACACATTTCCTTAGACACTTGGGAGATAAGCCCAATGTTGGTACAATCACCTACCACATTAGAGTGTTTACACTTTTGAGCAGCTTGCAAATCACTTTTTGGAACAATTTGCCTTGAATGTCAGGAAGAAAACCATATTGATTGATCTACTTAGTTTAAAGCAATACAATGATGAATCGGTTCATAATTTTGGCAATCGTTGGAGGGTGGTTATGATCAAATTGTCATTCTCCCTTCCCATGATAGAGCTAACAAAAATGTTTATGAAGAGTTGTGCCAAGCCCATCTCTTTGTTTCTATAGTTACAGCAGTATAGAAAATTCGACGAGGCACTCACCCAGGCTAAAGTGATAGAGGATATAAAAATTCAAGAGGGCAAGATCAATCCTAGGAAGAAAGAGTGGCAAAATAAGAACCAAAATGGGAATAACCATGACCAGTCCAAGGCCTCTTGGGTTAATTAGATAGTCTTGGGCCAACCTTCACAACCAAATAAACAATACCAAGTTCATATCCAACAACCCTAATATCAACAACAATAATTGCAACAATTGAATTACCAAGCGGTTCCACCCCCACAGTAGGTATAGAATCAAGCGCAACCTACATAAAGGTAACAACATCATTTTATGCCCAAATGCAATTACACACCATTACAAGAGCCTTACTCATATGTCTTTTAGAATTTGTATGTGACACAACTTTTCACATTGATAGAGATTAAACCCAAAGAACCTAGAAATCTAAAATCGAAGGCCTATAGAGAGCATTTTTATTGCATCTATCATCGACAAAAAGGACACAATGTCAAAAAAATTCATGGGTTTAAAGGTATTGTGCAAGACTTATTGGAAGTAGGAAAGATCAAAGTCAAAAATATACTAGACCAACCTAACCAAAACCTTGGTATATATCAAACACCTTTGGCCCATCATGAGGCAAATCAAAAAGCAGTGAGAGCATCAATGTTTATAGTTCCTCCCAACCAAGTCAACTATGTGTCTCAATTGTACCAAGGTTTTTTAGGGGCTATCAATGTGGTCACCCATGAACAAAGATAGGAAACTGCATAGTCCAAGCTCCTGCAACACAATCTAGCATCCCCACACAACTACGACCATCCATTCCACCTCCATCCATCCATAATTTGAGTAATCCATCTCATCCAACCATCACCCTAGGTAGCCAGTTAATACAGAGTTTAAAAATGGCATCGGTAAAAATATTAATTTATGAGCTAATACAATAGTTACCCCACATTGAGATGCATTGATGGAGATTCTTAAAACCATTGAAGTGCAATAAAAAGATACTAATACCTTCAACTCCTTTTTGGGGAGTGTACAAAAATGCATGGAGCCCTCGATAGCATTTTATGACTTTGAGGAGAAAAGTGTATCATCAGATTTACCAAATCCTCCATTGCACATAGTCGCTCATATTGATAGGAATTCATTCAAGAGGGTACTTATTGACATTGGCTCCTCCATAAACCTCATTACCACTCCTTCCATAAATAATCTTAACCTACCATCATCCCATATTACATCATCCACCTTCACCTTAAGGGTCTTTAATGATGCTTTATGCTCAACTATGGGAAACATAGTTCTTCTAGTCACTATGGGGGTGGAGACCATTCATGTGCTCTTCCACATCTTGGAAGGGGTGATGCAATACAACATACTTCCTAAACATTCCTGGATTTGGTAGATGAAGTGTGTGCCCTCGATATTGCACCAATGTTTAAAATATGTACACAAGGGTAAAGTACATTGCATCCAAGTAGACACAGATCCTTTTAAATAATACAACTTGATCTCAAATCCTTATGATCCATTTCTTCCATAAACCCACCTCTCCATCTAGCCACTCATAATCTGAACAACTTCCACTAACAACACTTCATAAAAAACCCCTATCCTACAGGAATTACCAATAGTTGATCATACGTTTGCATCCAAAAGCATTATCTCTAGTCAATTCTCATCCACCACATTTCATTTTTCCACCACACCTGATCATTCTACTAACCAAACACCCACTTCATCAGCCACACTACCCCCTTCACAAACACCATTCACATTCTCATCTCAACCTACTCCATCAACTAACAACCCAATCAAGCCTAATCCACTCCAAACATCACCACCCATTGTCTCGCATATAGGGTAACCTATCCAAGAGGATCCATTACCTCCACCTGAACTGCAAGTCACCATAGAAGCACCTTCATCATCCACTAAGCCATCATGATCTCAACCAGTCCAAGTTGTAGTACATATTTCCAATCCAGGTATTGGTGAGTACATCATTGAGAGTGTCATAGTTACACCACCTATTGAGTCAATCAAATATTATAGTTGTCCATAAAACCTACATTTAGCCATAGGTATAGTGTACAGAATGGGTTCTCGACCAGACAAAATCAACTTCATATATGGAGGAGTGGATTCTTCGTTCGATCCACCTCCTCCTAATGAGGAACCCTTAGAAGAGTTTAATGTGAATTTAGAATATTTATCCAACCTAGATTTCCCTTTACAATATTTTTGTAGGGTCAACTAGCAAGGATACGGACTTGGATGACATGAGCATGGTCCACATCATATTTTCAAGCCTGAATATTGAGAAGCACATGATCACTTTGGTATAGGATACAGGTCTTCTACCTCAGACTCTTCTTCAACCATACCTTCCAACGACTCACTCTTGAGTATGAAGAAGGGTATGAGGAGAGCGATGATTGTGATGATTGTGATGATATTGATGATGAATACTTGGACCCTAAAATTGTACCTCATTTACATGAGGCCTTTCCAAATATTGTATTACATACATTCACGATTGATCATATCCCATATTATTACATCTCTAATGAATATTTTGAGGATTATATATTCGATGAAGACTTTAGGGAATTCCAATAGATATAAGAAAACCTAGATTAGATCATTCAAATATTTAACTGTAGCACCCTAAAATTGGCATGGTTAAACCTTAGCAAAAAGATAAAAGATAAACATTTGAATTTTAACTCCAAACTTCCTGTTAAACCGCCTGTTACCCACTTTCCTCATTTTTCATGCCATTTTTAGGATTTGTTTTGACCGTTGGATGATATCGTCATAGATTAGATGAAATCATCCCCGATATGACGAATTCATCTAGAACAGAACGTCTAGACGATTTCATCCCAAAACCAAATTTTCATAATTAGCTTATGTTTCAACAACCTCTCCAACTTAGGCAGAAACACGTCTATGCAGTTGGAGATTTCCCTATTGGAGATATCCCAGATTGGGATGATACCCAACCCCCTAACCTCTTCCTAATCCTATATAAACTAGGATTTTTCTATTTTATCCCCCTGAACGCCCTAAACCCCTTAGCTGACGGATTTCTCTGTAGATTTAGCTCCTTATTCCCTCACACTACTGTCTTTGTTCTATACTTTGCATTTTCTTGTAGGAACTCTACTGTTTTTCAGTCGAAGTTAGCTCGGATCATCGTGGATGATCTCGAATGATTACGAACAATTTTGTCGAGGAGCGCAAATGATCTCATATGATTGGAGGTGATCCTGATTGTAGTCCAAATTAGGGGCAATCAGAGTCTAGAGTTTGCATTTCCTTAGTTTCCTCTACATTTTTTCTATTGTATTTCTGCACTATCTTAAATTATTATGTTTCTGCATCTTGGAGTTCACCTCATTTAGCATAACCACATGATAAAGTTAAAATCAATCATTAAATTCACTGCATTTCCTTATTTGTTATTGGAATCCATTATTTAGGCATGTTTGTTGTTATTTCTACCATTATCCTTTGCTTCTACACTTGCATATTTGGTATTTTGCATCTATTTTTGTGATTGCAGGTTTCTAATGAATTCGTTTGACGAATTCATCAAATTTCAGATGATTCTATCTAATTTCATATGACCTTCTGTGATTTGGGATGTCCTATGAAATATCAGATGATTACATATGAATTGAGGCAATCTGAACTGCTACAAGACTTAGAATCTTCATCAAACATCTGAAATTAGGTATGACACATCCTAGCTAGTATATTCTCTATTATTTGCATTCATTCCTATTTTTTGTATTCATTTAAATCAGCATTGGCATATAGAATAGTTTAGACTCATCTTGGCCAAACCTAGGATTTGAATGATCGAGTATAAAAAGGAACACATCAAACTCATTGTCAACCTGGGCATGGAAACTACCATTCAAAAGTTTCCTAGTGAACCCACCATCCATCGAAAATTCACCCTTATACCCCTCCCTCGAGAGGTGGGACCTTCAAAGGGCCTCTCAGTCCGAGGTATTGTCCCATCCTTTTCAGATCCCCCTTTCGGGTGCGGATCCTATAGCCTGAAGGTAAGGATACGAAAAAATTGGAGCGATACATTTTGGTGAACCCGACATGAAACAAAAACCTTTTAAAAATAATAAGAAAAAAATCAAAACATAAATGCATTTAGAATTAAAAAATTGCATATCATATTTAGATGGTAGACTATAATAAAAGATGAGTTGTCACCATTAATGTTGAGAATCAACTAGCAGCTATAGAGATTACTTATGTGCTTAGAGTACCTCAAACAAGTAGGGTTCAACCTTTGTGGGATGAACTTGATTGGAGATTCAATCTCATTTCATCTAGAGCAACCGAACTTAGGCAAATCAAGAGGTTTGTCCTAGATAGAATCCTGGATCCCGATCAAGTGATTTTGTATCATGAAATTCAAAGATCTTGCCATAGGTGGTTAGCAGATAAAAGAGCCCTTATGTCTTCTAAATTGTATACCTTTGAGGAATACCTCGATAATGCAGTTATAGTACATAAATTTATGTCTCATATAGAGGACCAAGAGGTCATTCTTACGGATAGACAGAGATGGAATAGAGTTCCTATAGCTGTGTTATATCGAGAGTATTGCCATGAAATCTATCTTTACAAATTCGAATATGAAGCAGATAATATCACCATAGCACACTTTGTTGAATTCCTGAAAAACAATTTCCAATTTGAAGAGGAGCATTTTATGACTCCTGATGAACTTGATCCTATCAATGATATCTATAAACTATTTATAGAAAACTAAGCTATTATTTTATTATTGTTATTTCTTGTATTTAGTGTGTTTTTTATTGCCTTTATAAGCATAAAAACAAAAACAAAAACAAAAAAAAATCATAACAAAAAATTATAACATTTTCTTTTAAGCATTATAGTAGGTATATAATTAAAATATATACCTCCCAAAATCTGTCGCAAATATATTAATATATATTTGCTAAAATCTAAATTTAGACATAATGACTAGACTACGGAATGGAAAACAAATTGAAGTAGAAGAAGATTGGTTAAGAAAACCATAAAATAACCCATATGTTCTTCCTGAAGACCCAATTCAGGAAGAAGGAACCTTAAACCAACAAGAAGAAGAATTTGTGGACGCAAATGAACAAAAATAAAATGATAGAGAGGAAGGATCCTCATCTCCTAAAATAACTCCAGAAGGAGCTGTTACTTTTGAGAACATGGAACATTTTTGGAAATTCCTCAATACTAAAATTGGCACTCTTAATAGAGTAGTCCATATGGATAAAGATCAAATTAGTGACACTCAAGCAACCCTAGAATATATATATCACACATGCACTAATCCTTTTTCTTTCGTTGATCAAGAGAGTGATCAAGCTAGACCATCCAATTTGGACATGGCTACTATAATCCAGAACATGCAACAACAATAGGTTACCCAACCACCTAGAGTGCCTGTTACCAAGCCAAGGGTTATCCCCACACAAAAGAAACCTTCATTCACCGCTTCTATTTCGCCAAGCTATTGATCAATATACCTCAAATCAACAAAAGCCTAAAACAAAACCAAATACCAATTTCCAACAATCTGGGATACAACATAATGCTACAACAAATCTTCTTCATAATACTCTTCCCGCCAACCATTTGCATAACAACAATATAGCATCTAATCCTTATGTCCCACCTTCCTACGCTCATAATTCCCATACTCATGTACCACCAAACCAATATGGTGGACAAACTGGTAATCTGGAAGCCATTGTGAAACAGTTAGTCTCTCGCATGGACCAGATAGATCCCTACCGTCCCTCGTACAATTATCGAGAGATGTGTAGTCAACCTCTAGACCCTATAGTTGTAGCACAACCATATCCCAAACACTTTCCTATGCCTGTCCTACCTATATAAAGGAACTGAAGATCCCATAGAGCATCTTCATATGTTTAGGATAGCATGTCATGACATATCACATGATGACTTGTTATTACTAAAAATGTTCCTAAAAAGTTTAGGGGGGATGGCATTGGAGTGGTATTATCAATTGCCCACTCACTCTTTGAGAAATTTCAAAGAGACCGCCGAGTCTTTTATGCATCAATTTAGTGCCTATATCTAAAGGCATGTAACCATTAAAGATTTGTACAACTTAAAATAAGACAAAGATGAGTGTTTTGCTGACTTCTTAGCTTGATGGAGGCAGTTGATAGGAAAATTACACTTTGTGTTACCTTATCGAGAAATATTGGATATTTTTATCAATAATTTACAAGAACAACTATCCTATGAATTATCAACTACTACCTTGACCACCTTTGATCAAGCTATAGATTTAGCTCGAAGGGTGGAAGATGCTCTCATTAGAAGAGGTCAGCTCAAAAAGAAAGATGATGAGAAAACATCCAAAAATCAATATAAAAATAAACAAGTTGTGGGTGACGGAGTCACTGATAGCAGAAACATTGTCAATGTTAATACTACGAAAATAATAGAGAAGTTTATATTGAAACCTCTTGATAAACCACCCCGAGAATTTACTAGGTTAAATCAACCTTTATCAACCATTCTCCCGCAATTACTAGAACGAGGTTTGACCCAATTACCAACTATTTGGGAACCTGATCCAACCATACCCGGATATAGAGCTAATTTACATTATGATTTTCATAGAGGACCTGGACACGCTACCAACTCTTGTAAAATATTAAAACATAAAATACAAGACCTGATTGATAACAATGAGATGGAGGTGCAAGCATTTCAACCTAAACAAAATCCTTCTAATAATGCTCAAAAGAACATTCCCCAAAATCAGAATTAGAATGCCAATCAATCATTGGATATATTTCAACATCCTTTACCAAAGCATGGTAAAGAGGTGGCTAATCAAATTGAGCATCATAATGTTCCCCCTCCTACCCGATATGTAGGGACTATTAGTGGACAATTACATGTTCATGATCCTCAAATATTTGACACAAATTTATCCATAGTTACGACTAGAGCTCTACATAATATTCGGATGCTTGATCTTAGTGACACCGAATATGAGACTAAAAGTGACATGGAAATCACCTCAAATCAATCAAATAGTTCTGAAGATGAATCAGATCCTATTCAACCTATCACAAGTTCTATGGTTCCAGAAGAACCATTTCCTAGAAGAGTCATTACTAGACCATCTTCTCACCAAATACTTTCTAATGAACAAGCCATAAACGCTAGACCAAGACCTATTCATCACTTGCAAAATAATATTGTAGGAACCATCGGAGCCATTACCAGACAACAAGCTCAAAACTCTCAATAGGATCAAACTCAGAATGATGGATCAGCTCCATTTGTTTTGAAAGATCCCAATAAAGGAAATTATGTGCCTAATGTGCAACCTAAGCCTCCTTATAATATTAAAGAACAATTATCCAATACTACAGCTATAATTTCCATTTTGGACCTGTTAAGATCTTCTCCTACCCATAGGGATGAATTAATGCTCACATTAAGCCAAATGATGGTACCACAAAATATTCAACCTGAAGCCATGTCCAATACTATCATAACTTGAGAAGTCAATTGTATTGACTTCCAAGATCAAGATATCCCGCAACATAGTTTACATAAGGATAACCCCTTATATATTACTACCCTAATTGGTGATGTAGTCGTTAAGCGAGTCTTGATTGATAATGGTTCATCTTTAAACATATGCACTTTTGACTTCTACCAACAATTTGGGTTTAGAAGTGATGAAATGAAAAGAACTGATATGATTATAAAAGCCTTCAATGACGAAACACAAGAAACATGTGGAGTCATTACTATACCCTTACAAGTTGGTCCTAGAACCCTAGATACGATCGTGTTTATTGTACATTGCCCTACATCGTACAATATACTTTTGGGTTGCCCTTGGATCAACGCGATGCGAGCGGTTCCATCCACTTTACATCAGTGTGTTAAATTTGAATTTAAAAACTATTTGGTTACCATTCATGGTGATCCTAGACCCTTTGATATGTGTGCTTTGGCAGAACCTGTTGGAGTTCAATTTTGCCCTGCCCTATCATCCACACATCCTAATTCTCATCATCTGCCCAAATGTGTGAAACACACACCCACAACACCATCTACTATTTCAACTACACCTATACATATAACTCAACCATCTTCTAAACAAACCACATTTAGACCTCGAAAAGATCCCAAAATTACAACCAATGCTTCCTATTTTACTCCTATATCTTCCATACCTATAGACTAACCCATCAATATCCCTATAACATATACATCCACTACAGGCATTCTTTCCACATCCGAAGATGTAGGAAATGTTCCTTCTACCTATTATGCACTCACTGATGAGCTCTTACCCAATTTATCTAAAATTATTATATCAGAAGAAACCAACACTGCCATGCAAACTTCCCTTCTTTTAAATAAACTCTCATCCTCTCCTCGTACCTTGGGCCTCCCACAACCTATGGGAAGTATCTACCAAGTCCAGAGATGTGCTCTTATTTATAAGGGATATGATTGGGGAAGAATACCCAGGAACATTAAGACACATTGTGATGGATATGCTAGATGCTATTTTGCTAATGAGCATATCAAATCTAAGCCCATAATGCTTAAACTAGGATATAAAGGGAAAGGTTTGGGACCTTTCCAAAATGGTATGAAAGAACATTTTGAGGTAGAACCGTGGCCTGCCCACTGTGGTGTGGGCCTATTTTCTAGTAAAGGTCAGCCCTTCCCATTTGAGGATGATGACCATCTTGTATGTTACCAAGATTATCTGGATAAACAATATTCTTTGCATGCAAAGAATAATTCCTTTACCTGCAATATGCTATCCATAGCTTACCTTGAAATGATTGTCGAATACCATGACGAGTTGGAGGGAGATATCTTTCATGATGTTTCCATTGAGGAATTGTTATATAATGAATTTTATTTTGATGGCTCTATACCGAGTATAGCCCAGCTTGAAGCTACGGCTCCTCAAGACAAATTATCCAAGTTAACCTTGGAAGAATTACAAGAATTGGGTGTTTCACCCACCCCACCGAATTTTGAGAGAGATTTACATATGGAAGTTGAAAACGTTATAAAAATTAACATTGGAACCGAACATAACCCTCACATAATCAATATTGGATCAGAATTAAGTCAAGAAAAACAAGATAAATACATTTCATTTCTTAAATACTATGAAGATGTCTTTTCTTGGACATATGAAGACATGCCAGGTTTGGACCCTTATGTAGTTATGCATCATCTAGTAGTCCATCCAGATGCTAAACCTATTAAACAGAAACTTAGAAAAATGCATCCTAAAGTGGCCTTACTAGTCAAAGGAGAACTAGAAAAACTATTGAAAGTCATTTTTATACAAGCCATTGATTATGTTGAATGGATCTCAAATGTAGTTCCAGTAACTAAGAAAGAAGCCACTAAAGTTAGGGTTTGTACAGACTTTAGAGATATTAATGTTGCATGCCCTAAAGATGATTTTCCCCTTCCCAACATGGATCAGATCATTGACTTTACTGCTGGAAATAGAATGATATCCTTAATGGATGGATTTTATGGTTATAATCAGATCAGGATAGCTCCCGAAGATCAGGCTAAAATAGCCTTTATTACCCCTTGGGGAACCTTTTGTTGGAAAGTGATGCCATTTGGCTTAAAGAATGCAGGTGCAACCTATCAACAAGCTATGACTTATATCTTTCACGATATGATGCATGATATCCTACATGATTATGTAGATGATATTATAGCTCATTCTATCCAAGAAGATGATCATTTAAATGACTTGAGAAAAGTATTTGATCGGTTAAGGGAATATCTTATCCGACTAAATCTAGCCAAATGCATATTCGGAGTCAAGTCCGGTAAATTATTAAGGGTTATAGTTTCTTTTCGTGGCATTGAAATTGACCCTCTCAAGATCGCGACTATCACAGATATTCCCGCACCCACCAATATATCAAAATTATGAAGTTTACAAGGTAAGCTTCAAGCTATTCGTCGTTTCATCGATAAGTTGGCGGACAAAATCGGACCCTTTCTTAAGATTCTTAAGAAATATGTCTCTTTTCATTGGGATGAAGAATGCTAGGAAGCATTTGAACTCCTTAAGCAATATCTCCTTAAACCACCAGTACTTTCCCCACCTAGATCTGATCGTCCATTTATCTTGTATATTTTTGCTTCTGATTTTGCCTTAGGAGCTATGTTAGCTCAGCTTGACGATGAGAAGAAATAACGTGCTAATTATTACATTAGCAGTACCTTAATCAGTTATGAAACTCGCTATACCATATTAGATAAATTATGTCTAGTAATCGTATTTTCTACACAGAAACTATGACATTATATGCTCAGTCAAAAAATGTATGTTATTGCCAAATTTGACCCTTTGCGATATCTCATGAGTCGACCATATTTATCTGGTTGCACAGCCAAGTGGGTTCTTGCGCTAAGCAAATTTGAACTCACGTTCATAGGACATAAGTCTGTTAAGGGTCAAATCTGTTATAATCACAATGACACTGAGAGGGGGGGTGAATCAGTGTGTTCTTTAAAAACTTAAAAAGCAATTTAGACTTTTAAATAAACTACAGCAGATTAAAACAAAAATAATAAAAGTACTAAGAGCATCACACATAACACGGCATTTTAACGAGGTTCACCGATGTGGCTACTCCTCAAAAAGACTGCTTGGACTACCATCCAAATCCAATCAAATGCAAAGCTCCAACTTTACATAATCATTCACCAAGCACCAACCGGTAAGAGGCACCAACCCCTAAATTTTATCTCGCTACAACATAATGGAGCACCAACTCCAATTTTTCCAGCACCAACCGGAAAGAGGCACCAACCCCTTTTTCAAGCTACAACTTGAAGATAATAATAAAAATTGCGTAATGTAAACTTTCACCTCAATTATCATGATCTGCTATTTTTTCGTGATCTCGCCGCTTGTCGGCATTCGATCGTCGTCGTGAAAAATGATTCGCACTTTTTCAACCACTCCTCTATATCTCTCCGCGTTCTCTCGCTGCAACTTCACGGAAATATCACTTCTACAACCAACGACACTTGTCATTTCACACTCGAAACACGACTTCTGCATACCGCGTTCTTATCTTCTCTTCGCACCACTCACACTGCTGCACCCGAACTTCATACACATATATCACATCACGCTCCACACTTCAACCTTGCAACAGTCCCGCATTTTTATAGAAGAGAATATCCCATCAAAACATTCTCAAACACGTCGGCTGCAACCCTAATTAGGTCAACATGAAACCCTAGAATTTTTCGGTTGCTTAACCTTGCTTTGTCAATAGGAAACCCTAATTGATCCGTTGCAAAACCCTAGCAACGTCGGCTTTGAAAACAAGCCGGTGAACAGCTTTAATTTAATTTTAAAATATTAATTTAAATTTTAAATAAATAAATAAAATTTAAACTCGGATATTTAAAATTAAATATCTTCATCATCGGAGCACCTTTTTCAACAAAACGAAGAGCTAACTTGGGTTTTAAGAAAAACCCATTTCAAAACCGCCGACCATGGATTTAAACAAAACCTATAATTTAGTCTGCCTTGGTTTTCACAAAAACCCTTCCGCTCTTTGACATCAATGACAACATCAACACTTGAGCAAGGGCAATGTACCCAAGGTACCCAAAATTGCCAACAATCTCCCCCTTTGTCATTGATGGCAACCCTTTACTAAAAACACATCTTCAAGAGCCAAAAATGAAATCAATCTCTTTGAAGTTTTGCTCCCCCAGACTTGAAGCTTTCCTCTTCACTTGAAGCTCTCCCCCTTACTCATATCTCTCCCCCTTTGTCATCAACGGCAAAGGGCCACCTTTGGGGCTCGGAACTAAGAATGAGCCTCTTATCTTAGTCCCTCCCCCACCTCCTGATGAGGTGATTAATTTCGGGGTGGGAGTAAAACTCCCATTAGGCACCGATCAACATCAACGTCTATAACTTCCTTGTCGGGTCTTCTCTTGAACTCTTTGACCATATTCTTGTTCCCCGTCATTGTTCTGATCCTTGGACCTGATCATGCCACTGTTCCTGTTCCTATATCCTAGAATTTCAACTCTGCATTGTCTGACAGTGTGACTTTTATTGTTGCACTTATAACAAGTAATAGTGTTGTTTCTTTTAGGCATACCTGTTCTTTGAATCCACATGTTCTGACTAAGCCAGTTCTGACTAAACCTGTTTTGACCAAGCCTGTTAGTGTGATGTTCTTTTGTTTTAAATGAAACTCTGGTCTGTTTACCCTTCTGACATGAAGCACACATACTATTTGTAGGTTTTTTAATGATTGGAATATCTCTCACTGCTTGTTTAGCGCTAATTCTTACCATATTATCAAAACTTATGTGTCCAAGCCTCTTATGCCACAACCAGCTTCTCTTCTTCTTGTCCCATGAAGCACATACCTTCTGAAAACTCCGAGAGTGTGTACAAATTGCCAGACGTCCTTGAGTCGATTGCTATTAATTTCCTCGTTGTTTATTTTTCTGACTTCACAACCATGCTTCTTGAAAACTACTTCATGTCCTTTGTCACAGATTTGACTCACACTCAATAGATTATGTTTCAAACCATCCACATATAAAACTTCCTCTGACTTGATCTTTCCTTCACTAATTTTGACCGTTCCTTTACCTATTATTTTGGCTCCGTCATTGTTGCCAAATTTTATAGAACCACCCTCATACTTTTGTAGATTTTTGAATTTATGTTTGTCACCTGTCATATGACTTGAGCAACCACTATCAAGAATCCAAGGAACATGTTTATTCTGAGCTCTAAAAGCTGTCTGCACTATTAAAGAATCATGTTCTTTCCTGAGCTGTTCTTTTTGTTTCCATTCTATTTTAACTGTGGTATTGGGTTCTAGCTGTGACTTCCCCTTTTTAGAATTTTGCACATATCCTTCAGTATAAATTCTATTTTGTTTTGCTCTATACGGTTGAAATCTGCTTTCATGAGGTTGATATGAAATAGACATACTACGACAATTTCTGGCAATATGACCAAAGTTGTGACACTTAAAACACTCTACTGCATAACTCATTAAAGGAGCAAACGCATTTCTACTAGTGAAACTTCTTGGACCTACGTTGTATTTGCAGTCAACAATTTTATGCCCATAAACATTACACTTGAAACAAAAACCATAGAAATAATGATTAAACCTGAAAGATGGTCTTGGCCAGGTTGTTGCCGGAGCCTTGGATCTTCTATTCTTTTGATGTGTGACCTTAGTAAAGCCATCATTGTCAGCTGCTATTTTAGGTCTGGCATTATATCTTTCTTTTTCCCGATTCTTGTCTTTGTTCTTTTCACTTTCAACATTGCTTGCTTTTGGTCCAGTTGATGATTCTCCTTCGTAAAAGCCGAGACCAAATTTGATACCTATGGATCTTTGATCGCTCAGAATTTTGTCCAATTTCATCGAGCTTTCTTCACGTTTTACATGACAGCTTGATTTTTCGATCCAGCCTCTTGTATCTCGTATTCGAAGACTCACATTTTCTTCTTCCAATTTGTCTGCAGTGGTCTATCTTCATGGATACTCGTATTTCCGGATCTTCGGACATTTTCTTGTATTCTTCAATCCGTATTTTTAAACCGGCAATAATGTTGTTTGCATCCTTAAGTTTCCTTGACAATTTTTCATTCTTCTTTTCTCTCGATTCCCATTCCGTAAGGGCAGACACTAGCTCACCCTCTAAATCAACTTCAGCCTCAACTTCTTCAACTTTAGAGTTCATTCCTTCTGCCATTTCTGGTTCAATTTTCTCAACCATAGGAACTGAAACTGGCTGGGATGCCTTTTTGGATGAGGATCTATTCTTCTTAGCCATTGTGTACTAATCCAAGATCAACCCTGACTGATTTAGCCAAAATTGGGAACCTTGCTCTGATACCAATTGTTGTAATCACAATGACACTAAGAGGGGGGGTGAATCAGTGTGTTCTTTAAAAACTTAAAAGCAATTTAGACTTTTAAATAAACTGTAGCAGATTAAAATAGAAATAATAAAAGTACTAAGAGCATCACACATAACACGACATTTTAACGAGGTTCACCGATGTGGCTACTCCTCAAAAGGACTGCTTGGACTACCATCCAAATCCAGTCAAATGCAAAGCTCCAACTTTACATAATCATTCACCAAAGACTAACCGGTAAGAGGCACCAACCTCTAAATTTTATCTCGCTACAACATAATGGAGCACCAACTCCAATTTTTCCAGCACCAACTGGAAAGAGGCACCAACCCCTTTTTCAAGCTACAACTTGAAGATAATAATAAAAATTGCAGAATGTAAACTTTCACCTCAATTATCACGATCTGCTATTTTTCTATGATCTATTGCTTGTCGGCATTCGACTGTTGCTGTGAAAAATGATTCACACTTTTTCAACCACTCCTCTATATCTCTCCGTGTTCTCTGCTGCAACTTCACAGAAATATCACTTCTACAGCCAACACACTATCATTTCACACTCGGAACACGACTTCTGCATACCGCGTTCTTATCTTCTCTTCGCACCACTCACACTGCTGCACCCGAACTTCATACACATATATCACATCACGCTCCACACTTCAACCTTGCAATAGTCCCGCATTTTTATAGAAGAGAATATCCCATCAAAACATTCTCAAACATGTCGGCTGCAACCCTAATTAGGTCAACATGAAACCCTAGAATTTTTCGGTTGCTTAACCTTGCTTTGTCAGCAGGAAACCCTAATTGATCCATTGCAAAACCCTAGCAACGTCGGATTTGAAAACAAGCCGGTGAACAGCTTTAATTTAATTTTAAAATATTAATTTAAATTTTAAATAAATAAATAAAATTTAAACTGGATATTTAAAATTAAATATCTTCATCATCGGAGCACCTTTTTCAACAAAACGAAGAGCTAACTTGGGTTTTAAGAAAAACCCATTTCAAAACTCGCCGACCATGGATTTAAACAAAACCTATAATTTAGTCTGCCTTGGTTTTCACAAAAACCCTTCCGCTCTTTGACATCAATGACAACATCAACACTTGAGCAAGGGCAATGTACCCAAGGTACCCAAAATTGCCAACAAAATCATAGTAGATCAATTAGTTGCTGCACCCTTAGAATATACCCGTCCCCTTAGAATACCTCTGTCCTTTAAATTAACATTTGCTTGCACCAATAACACTGCTGAATATGAAGCTCTTATCCTTGGATTACGAGATGCCTTGGTAATGAAAATTAAAAATTTATTGGTTTTCGATGACTCTCAACTTGTCATAAATCAAATTAATGATGTTTATCAGACTAGAGATGATAAATTATGCCCATATAAAGCATATTTTTTGCAATTATTATCCTTGTTTGATCAAGTTACTTTGGAAGCTATTCCTCAAACTAGCAATTGTGTGGCTGACGCTATGGCTGCAGCTGCATCTCTTTTACCCTTGGAGTTAGATGATGAATATACTACCATCATTATTTGTCGACTCCAGGAACCCGCTTCAAGAAAATCATGCTTAGAACCTTTGGATGTGTTTCTCATCAACGAAACAACTCTTGAACCATGGTACATTGATATATTTAATTTTCTGCAACATGGAACCTTCCCTGATGGTTGTACTAGCAACCAACGTAGGTTATTACGTAGACAAGCAAGTCGCTTTATGATTATTGGTAATACCTTGTATAGAAGATCTTTTGAAGGCATCTTACTGTGATGTTTGAATCTAGAAGAATCTAGATCAACTTTGAATGAAGCCCACAATGGATCTTATGGGGGACATTTTAGTGGTAGTGCCATTACTAAAAAACTCCTTAGGATAGGATATTTTTGGCCTACTATGGAAAATGATGCACATAATTATGTGCAACATTGCGACAAGTTCCAGAAACACGCTGACCTTTTCCATGTGCATGCACAAGAACTACAGGCTATTTCATCTCCTTGGCCCTTTTCAAAATGGGGCTTAGACATCATTGGAAAAATCAACCGTGTCATCTGATGGACACAAATTCATCATAACTGCCACTGAGTATTTCATGAAGTGGGTTGAAGCTATGCCATTAGCTTCTTGCACTAGAACACAAGTTTCTAAATTTATTTTTAACCAAATTATTTGTAGGTTTGGAATTCCTGCCAATCTCATTTTAGATAATGAAACTTGTTTCAAAAATAAAGATGTTCAAAAATTATGTCAAAAATATAAAATTCAACATCGTTGGTCCACTCCCTATTATCCTCAGGGTAATGGCCAAGAAAAAGCATCTAATAAAACTTTAATCAAAATTCTCAAAAAATTGGTCAATAAATCTGGTCAAGATTGGAACATTCAATTATATCCTGCTTTGTGGGCCTATCGAACTAGTGTTCGAACCCCCACTGGAACTTCACCTTTTGTTTTGGTTTATGGTGCTAAAGCCGTTTTTCCCTTTGAATTAGAAGTTCCTTCTTTAGCTCTACTACTTCAAGATACTGAAGTAGGGGATGAATATCGTGCTGAAAGATTTAGTCAGCTGGAACTCTTAGATGAAAAGTGCATCAATGCTTTGGAGCATCTTCATGCCTACCAAAACAAGCTTAAGCGAGCATACCTTAAGAAAGTTCATCATCGATCCTTTGAGATCGGTGACCTTGTCTTAAAAGAAAATTAAAAAAATACTAATGCAACTAAAAACCTTAAAGGTAAATTTGAGCCCAACTGGCTTGGACCATATGTCATCATTGCTAAATTTGGATCGGGAGCATACAAATTATCTACCTTAGATGGTAAAGAACTTAAAGAACCTATGAATATTATGCATCTCAAATGCTACTATGCATAAAATATGGTCATTTCATCATTGTATATATTGTTACTTTGCATATTGTTTCATCTTAGTCATCCATATAAAAATTTCAAAAACAGTAATAATATTTATTCTTTCAATTCATAACTTAAAATCAAAAACATCAAAATCATCAAAACCTTCCAAAAAATATTTTATTTTTCGTGCAGTATTGTAGTTATATTTTTAGTTATTTTGGATAAATTAGCATTTATTGGTACTCCCGCACTTTCACATTCACATGAATAAATATCTTGATTTTATTTTTGTATGATTATTAATCTCTCTTATATCAAAGTCCACACTGGCATTAAATAAATTTTTGAGCATAGAGAACTGATCTTGTTATTTACTTGAACCAAGTATATATTTTCACATTAAAATGATTTCATTGCACATTCGATATGATGCTACACAGTAGAAATGGTTTCTTGAGAAAAAAATTTCCCCTGGTATCCTATCATGCACATGGTCTAGAATCTTTGATAATTGACAAAAGGACAAGCTCACCCCTACCTAGAATAAAAATCCCTTGCTCTACAGCCAATCCGAGCAAGTATCCCTAGCATAGGAAGAAAAAAAAAAGTCAAAGAAAATGATAACAAAGAAAAATATTATTTTGTACCATCGCAGCAATATTTCAGCATTATCTCAATATCAAGCAAAGCCAAAAAAAAAAAGTGAAAAGCAAAAGCAAAATGCAATAAAATCCTTTCCCTACCCCTTGAAAATAAAAGAAGGGTGAATGAGCTTGAATCCCTGGAATTCTCAATTATTCGAAAACTGTGAAGTAAGCCCCATAACAGGTGGTTTGTGCCCAACCCGCTTGGCCTTGGGTAATTCCTAGCGTGGTGATATGTCTATCACATTAGCGACCTTCTTTTGTACAGACCTATGTCATCTTATGGATTAGCTAGCTCTTGATAACCCGACTTACATAGTAGTCTGGTACAGTTACATGTGTATAAATCATGGTCAACAAACATTCATTTGGTTAAGGCAAATTACTTGTATCAAATTATCTTGCTAAAAATTGGTAAATGAACAATACAATCACACACACATTTGTATTTGAGAGATTTTGTATCATTATGATAAATCAAGATCGGTAATGAACTCACATTTACACATGAGGATCCCTTATAAATCTACATTTTTCTTTGAGATAACTTAAAATGTTTCTCTAATTCTTTTCGAAATAATTTTACCCTCTTATTTCAGAATTTTTGTTTTGTATAAAAGCAATTACATACATCTTTTCACAAAATCACAAAAATGATTTCAAACAAAATTTTCATATTATTATTCTGTCTATCAAAAGTCAAAAAATTAATCTTGCAATAAAACCATAAAATATCTATTTTTCTTCTTTGGATTTCGTGATGATGGTATAAGTCTATACCTATAATTCTATGCCTAGCGCAAACCATTGTTCTAATTTTATTTTCCATTTATTTTTAAAACAAATGCATAAAAAGCATATGACTTGCATCATTATGTTACACAATTATGCTTTAAAACAAACAAACGAACACTTATTCTATTTTCATGTCATTATGTCAAAATTCAATTTTGCAACCATGGTATAATTCCTAAGGAATTGTTCAAAATTTTATCACACTTAGGAATTTATGCCTAGAAAAATCATATTTCTTTTAGTATCTCATGCATACTATTTTTATGAAAATCTGAAAACAAATCATCAAACCATCATTATCTCCATCATTACAACACAAAGTCTTAAGACAGTCTCTTAAGCACTCTTTTACTTTTAACAATATTTCTATACTGGGATTAGCTTGACGATCGAGTGAGCGACGACTCCATGAAATGGTCTATAACAGCGACAATGTCCTTTGAAATTATTGTTAGAGGTCCCTTTTATTTCTCATCAAATCACATCACAACAAATTGTTTACATCAGATTATTTCATTTAAATTTCACAGCATGACATCAAATTATAATATTTCCAAACGACATAATTACATGAATCATCAATCAAACAAGCAAACAATTCAAACATTAAAAGCATCATAAAAACATATGAACAAGTCATATCAAAAATATCATATATATATATATATATATATATATATATATATCACAAAACTTATATACATCATATCAAAACTGGATTGGTATGCCACAATCTATACCCTGGCATACTCAATCCTCTCAAAAATCTATACAAAAATCTACAAAATCTATACAGTCCATAGCCACCTAGCCTCGAGAAGCCCTCGAGCTCTCAACCTCATCTCCTCCCCCACCCTAACGTGGAGGAGGTGGTCCCATAGAGGTTCGGGCTATATCTCGGGTCCTCATCATTGATCGTGAGGATGTCCTCATCGATCCCATCCTAATTGGTTTCGTAATGTTGGCTGGCAGTTATACCCCCTAGTAGAATGTGGTTTGCATCATAGACCACACTAGCTCGTCCCTGCTCGCCCCTCCACTCTACGCTCTGAACCATGTAGTCTCATCCTATAATGTCCATACCTATGCCATGAGCTGAGTGGCCTCGTCCTACAATGACTGCACTTGAGCTCAGAGGTGAGAATCCTCAGCCCAGAGAGCCTCCATCTCGCTGCTCTCCCCTATGTCAACACCCTTGCCCTTATCAGGCGATGGTGGTCTCTCCCTTTGCTATAAATGGAGTCTCTCCTCCCTTCGCCCTGTCTCCCATGGCCTCTATGGAGCCTGACCCATCCACTAGCATCTCTCCTGTGGGGACCACCGCTACTCTCTCCCCCCATGACCTCGTGCTACCTCAATAGTAGCCTGCCATCGCCTCCCCATTTGGTGCACCACGACATGCACTGGACCCTACACCCTTGTCATCCAAGAAGGGCAGATGCCTGCATACCAAGCATCGTAGCCGTCTGCAACCTCGGCATTGTCACCATCCATTGGCTAGATGGGGGCATCGTTCACATCCTGACTCTAGAATCATTGCATATCTGGAGCCTCGCTCAGCGTAGTACTATCCCAAATAGTCTAGGAGTACTTGTAATCCCTGAGAGAAGGGATCCCCTACTGTAGATCGAATTGC
The DNA here is from genome assembly GCA_028583015.1 of Wollemia nobilis. Lineage (NCBI taxonomy): Eukaryota > Viridiplantae > Streptophyta > Pinopsida > Araucariales > Araucariaceae > Wollemia > Wollemia nobilis. The sequence goes on along the minus strand of JAQPPZ010016869.1, from coordinate 10,408,601 downwards.
CAAAGTACCCAATTATAGCGATGGAGCTCTACCTCTCCTCGCTCCATCCTCAACCAGTAGACTTGCCTGATACGAGCCAGCTCCTGCCCATCCTCTGCCCACCCAGGGTGCTCTCGCCATGGCCTCCAGGTGATCTAGTCTAGGATGAGATCATCTAGAAACCTCTATGACATTGGTAGATCTATCCGCCACTGTGACCCCCTTTGTAGCCACCAATAGAAAACTCGGGGCCTCTCTCGGTCAACTCCTATCAATGGGAACCCTATTGGCCTTCGCACCGCAATGTGCTCCCAGCACCAAACCTGCAACAGTGATATCAAGACTAGACATCGATCTCCCTTGTATACGACCCCATGCAGGATCCTATACAAATGGCAAAGAACAAATTTTCCCCATGTAAACCTATACCCATGGTCTCTCATGTCGCAGACTATGTCTGAGAGCACCCACGATAGTCTGCACCCGCTCTGGTGGCACAACAGTAAGCCACCAACCACTCCTGCAAAAACCTGAGTCAGCCTAGATGCCCCAAGCATCTACCGTAGAGACTCGATGTTCACTTCACCCTTCTCCAGGGCAAAGCTCTGGTCTCCAGTTAGCCTCATCATCACCTAGCCCTGATTGGCTATAGGCATCATCAGCCGTCCCTGTATGGGGATCCTCATGATCCTCCATATGTCCTCTAGAGTGGGAGCCATCTCCCCTGTCGGTAAACAAAAATAGGATGACCTTAGATACCACCTCTCTATTAGGGATGTCAGTAGCCCCATGTCATTCGGTACTTGTGGCATCTCTGCCACATGTTGTAGATCGACCTATGCTAGTCGGTCGTGCTCTGCCTAGTCGAGCACAGCTATGTCATCTCTTAGTCTACCGTATTTCCATTCTTGGCTCTTTAGTAACCCTTTCTGTAAAACAAACAATAAAACAACAAAATCATTAATAACTCAATCATTAAAATCAAATTAAACACATTTTTAAATCAAGTTCAAGATGATATCGTCCACCATTGGATGATATCGTCCTAAATTGGGCAACATCGTCCTTTGTTAGGATGAAATCATCTTCGATTTCACAACTTGGTGATCACCCCTTGTTGGACGAGATCGCCCCTAATTCGTCGATTTCACCCTCAGACGAAATCGACGATTTCAACAAAATCAGGATGATTTCGTCCCGACGTCGTCGATGGCCTAAAAATGGCCGCAATGCCCCAAACAATCAAATTTAAATCCAAAAACTTGCACAAAGTTAAATCAAACCTAATCTACTAGGATTAGATCCTTACCCTTAGCCCGCACTAGACCTCTATCAATCTGTGCACTGTCTCCACCATTTTTTTCTTTCTACAGAGCTCTGGAACAGTAAAAATGAATTAGGGTTTTACCCTATTTTTCTTAATTTTATTTAAAAATCCACATTTTAATTTTGTTTTTTCGCGTTTTTACCTCAAACATTCGATTTGGGTAAGAACACAGAGGGGGCACCATAGTCAGCCTTCGTATGATTCGACCAAGAATCGTCGTCTAAAAAATTGATTATATTTTTGCTTTCTCGTAAAACGGGAAAAACTCGTCTTTAACGCATTTTCTTCGAAAAATTCGCTAAAGAGGGGGCAAAATGTAGCACCCTAAAATTGGCACGGTTAAACCTTAGTAAAAAGATAAAAGATAAACATTTGAATTTTAACTCCAAACTGGTCGTTAAACCGCTTGTTACCCGCTTTCCCTGTTTTCCATGCCATTTTTAGGATTTGTTTTGATTGTTGGATGATATCGTCGTAGATTAGATGAAATCATCCCCGATCTGACAAATTCATCTGGAACAGAACGTCCAGACAATTTCATCCCAAAACCAAATTTTCATAATTAGCTTCTGTTTCAACAGCCTCTCCAACTTTGGCAGAAATGCATCTGCACAGTTGGAGGTTTCCCTGTTGGAGATCTCCCAGATTGGGATGATCCCCAACCCCCTAACCTCTTCCTAATCCTATATAAACTAGGATTTTTCTAGTTTATCCCCCTAAACCCCCTAAACCCCTTAGCTAATGGATTTCTCTATAGATTTAGTTCCTTATTCCCTTGCACTATTGTCTATGTTCTGTACTTTACATTTTCTTGCAGGAACTCTACTGTTTTTCAGTCGAAGTTAGCTCGGATCATCGTGGACGATCTCAGATGATTACGAATGATTTTGTTGAGGAGCACAGATGATCTCGTACGATTGGAGGCAATCTCTACTGTAGTCCATATTGGGGGCAATCAAAGTCTAGAGTTTGTGTTTCCTTAGCTTTCTCTGCATTTTTCCTATTGTATTTATGCACTGTCTTAAATTATTATTTTTTTGCATCTTGGAGTTCATCTCATTTAGCATAACCGTATGATAAAGTTAAAATCAATCATTAAATTCACTACATTTCCTTATTTTTTATTGGAATCCATTATTTAGGCATATTTGTTGTTATTTCTACCATTCTCCTTTGCTTTTGCACTTGCATATTTGGTATTTTACGTCTGTTTTTGTGATTGCATGTTTTTGACGAATTTGTCAGATTTCAGATGATTCTATCTGATTTCAGATGACCTTTTGTGATTTGGGATGATCTTGTGAAATATCAGATGATTACGTACGAATTGAGGTAATCTGAACTGCTACAAGACTCAGAATCTTCATCAAACATCCAAAATCAGGTATGACACATCCTAGCTAGCATATTCTTTGTTATTTGCATTCATTCCTATTTTATGTATTCATTTAAATCAGCATTGATATATAGAATAGTTTAGATTCAGCTTGGCCAAACCTAGGATTTGAATGATCGAGTATAAAAATGAACACATCAAACTCACTGTCAACCTAGGCATGGAAACTACCATTCAAAAGTTTCCTGGTGAACCCACCATCCATCAAAAATTCACCCTTATACCCCTCCCCTGAGAGGCGGGACCTTCAAAGGGCCTCTCAGTCCGAGGTATTGTCCCATACTTTTCACATCCCCCTTCCGAGCGTGGATCCTATAGCCTGAAGGTAAGAATGCAAAAAATTTGGAACGATACATTAACAGTCCCCAAGATGATGTGGCCCTTGAATAGTCCATCAAGAGAGATGAATGTTATAACAATATGTTTCCCATAGATCACACCATCTTTCACTTCAACAAAGAGCGTGAGTGCCCTAAGCCAAATCCACCACCACCATCTTGGTCACTCCTATAGCATCGTCGTTCATCCACCCTATGTTAGTTGCAACCTATAGAGAGTGAGCCATCACTCTCCAAATCACAACCACCTCATTTCCACTAAGTCAATATGATTTTTGTTCACTTGTTTGCCCTACTTCGTAACTTGTATAATTTGGCAAAATCAATTTTGATCGATTCTAGCATTATCACAATGGACAGGATTTCATCCTTGCCATCCATCATCAAATTTATCCTATTCAAAAAGTTTTTATGAGCTTCAAATGTTTACATTCCACAACAACCTTCATCCTCATCTGCCTTAGTTTTTCAAACCAAAGTAGAAGGGGAGACCTCTAATTCATTTGAGCATGTGGATCCATCTCATCCTGACTCCACATCATTTAGAGGAAGGTTTCCATATTCTTATTGAAGAATCTGTTGATGTGACCCTTAGCCAAGATGTAGACAATCCATAAATCATCAAAATTGCAAAATATTTATCTATAGAAGAGAAAGAACATATGATAAATGTCTTTAAAAGGAAGGATATATTTGCATGGTCATACAAGGACATGCCTAGCCTTGATCCCAATTTGGTGGTACACAACCTTACCTTAGCACCAGACACTAATCCTTTCAATAAAAAACTAAGGAATCTTCATCCAACCATAGCATCGATTATCAAGGAAGAGCTACAAAAACTATTGGACATGAATTTCATAGTCCTAATTGATTATCTAGAATGGCTCTCTAACATGGTACATGTTTGTAAGCTGAATGAGGGGTACATGTATGCACTTACTTTCAAGATATAAACAAATCATACCCCAAGGATGATTTTCCTCTCTCCAATATTTATCAATTGGTAGACTCATGCACAAGCCATAAAATGCTTTCATTAATGGATAGTTTCTCAAGAAAAAATCATATTTTAATTAATCCTAAGGACCAACACAAGAGGGTATTTACCACACCTTAGGGAAATTTTTGTTATAGGATGATTCCTTTCAGCCTTAAGAATGTAGGAGCTACTTATCAACATGACACGACGTACATATTCCATGACTATATGCATAAAATCATTGAGGATTATGTGGATGATCTAATTTCCAAATCCAAAACATGTCTTGAGCACATTGAGGTTCTAGAGAAATTTTTTGATTGATTGCTTGAACATAAGGTAAGGTTGAATCCTAAGAAGTGTGTATTTGACATCACATTAGGAAAGCTTCAAGGTTTCATTATCTCCAAGTGAGGTATTGAAGTAGATCCTGATAAGGTCAAGGCCATCATCAAGATGCCACCTCCAAAAAATCTAAGAGAGTTGCATAGTTTACAAGGAAATATTCAATCTATCCAATGATTCATTGCACAACTCTTAGACAAATGCAAGTCTTTCGATCACTTGCTATAGAAGGGGTGACATTTTCTTGGACAACTAAATTTCAAGAGGCTTTTGATGACATAAATAAGTATATGGCTTCACCACTAGTTCTTACGCTACCTCATTCAAGAGTTCCTTTTCACCTTTATGTCTTTGCAATATATTTTGCACTAGGGACAATGCTTGATAAAAAAAATAAAAATAACAAGCAAAAATTTATTACATTAGTTGAACATTGGAAAGTTATGAGACAAGATATGCTTATGTCAAAAAATTATGCTTAGCAGTGGTTTTTACCACTAAAAACTCAGATATTACATGCTAAGTAACACTACCTATGTCATAGCTAGATAAAATACTCTATGTTACATGATGACTCACGCATACAACAACACCCATAACTCAAAATGAATAATGCTTTTAATAGAATTCAATCTTGAATTCATTAGCCAAAAATCCATCAAAGGTCGGGTGATAGCTGATCAACTTGTAGAAGCTCCATTACCAAATGATCAACCAATACTTATCGAGCTTTAAGATGATTTTATCTTTTCTACCATAGAACAAGAAGAACTACTCCCTCCAAAGGATGATATTGACATGACAATGTTCTTTTATGGATCAAAGTGCAAAAGAGGACAAGGTGTAAGAGTCATGTTTTACACACCTAAAGGAATTCCAATTCCTTTATCATTCAAACTCGACTTTCCATGTACAAATAACAATGTAGATTATGAAGCCCTAATATTGGGGCTTCAATCAGCTATAGCTATGGGCATTAAATGAATAAGCATATTTGGTGATTCTCAACTTATTGTTTGTCAAGTGAAGGGAGAATACTAATGTAAATAACTAGTCTTAAAATAATATCATGCAGTAGCAATGAAGTTGCTAGAGAAATTTGACTGGTATGAGATTAGAAACTTACCTCATTCAAATAACATATTTGTGGATGCAATGGCTTCTTTGGGATCCTTTATTCCTAAGAAAAAACATGGAGAAGTCCAACCACTTATCATAAGAATAGTGTCCAAATCAGTAATCAAATGAGAAAAGTCTATAGGTGAGAAGAGTATTTGTTTGGTCTATGCGGAGCCATACAATTCTTACCTTGATGAGATAAGAGACTTTCTCAAGTTTGGGACCCTCCCATTAAAATTGACATGAATTACAAAATAATTTTTAAACAAAAATCAACTCGTTATACTCTCTTGGCGGACATGTTGTATAGACGTGGCTATAATGGAATCCTACTTCGATATCTAGATCCAGTTGAGGTGCAATGAGTTATAAATGAATCCCATGATGGTACTTGTGGTGGCCACTTTAGTGGAATGGCCATTGCAAAGTGTATTTTGTGCATGGGTTATTATTGACCCACCATGGAAAGTGATTGTTGTCAATACATTAAGAAATATCAAAAATGTCAACATCACACCAATTTGGTTCATGTACCATCACAAGCTTTACAGCCCATTCAAATCCTTTGGACCTTTTCACAATGGGGCCTAGATTTGATTGGTAATATTTCACTTGCCTCTTCAAGATAATATAAATTCATCATAACTACCATGGAATACTTCACCAAATGGGTCGAAGCAATTCCAATAACCACTATGATTGGACCTCGAATAGCAAATTTTATACTTTAGCATATCATCTATCATTTTAGGATTCTTTCCAAGATCATTTTAGATAATGGTAAGTCTTTTAAGAACAATAATGAGCCTTGTACAACAAATACAATATCCAACATAGTTTCTTGACTCCTTATTATCCATAGGCAAATGAACAAGCCGAAGCGACCAACAAGACTGTGATAGCCATTCTCAAGAAACTTGTCAAAGAAAATTATAGAGATTGGTATACTCAACTCCCATTGGCACTATGGGGTTATCGGGCAAGCATTATAATGCCAATTGGGGCAATGCCTTTTTCATTGGTCTATGTTATGGAAGCAATCATGCCTCTTTAACTTGATATCCCTTCTTTACGAGTTACATTGCAAAAATTCATGGATATGAAACAACTAGACAAGCACATCTTGACCAATTAACACTCCTTTATGAAAGGCATATTAGTGTCTTAGAACATCTACGAGTATATCAAGATTGCATCAAGCATGCCTACAATGCAAAATTCCATCCTCATGAATTCCAAGTAGGAGATCTCATTCTTAAATAGAATCAACTGAACACCAATGTATTACTGCATTTGAGAGATAAATTTGTGGCTAATTGGTGATGAGACACATAATGGTCTCATTATTTACATAAATACTCCATTAAAATGATGCATTAAAAGGATACTTTAGTAGATAAATTACATGTTTTATATGCTTACTAGTCTAATTAGAGATAAAAGTGTTATATTATGTTATGTACTAACATTTTATGTTTTGTGTTAAAATCTAATACTTTTATGTCTTTTTGAGAGAAATAAAAGGTATAAAAAGCTATATCTTAAAATATGGTAGCATATCCTTTGATTAAAATAAATTCCATGGTTCAATAACAATGAGGAGATTATTTCAAAGCACATTATGACAAGGAAAAATACATGGCCAGAATAAGAGAAACAAATGCAGTCATGGTTGTAATAGAATAAACCCTCAGCATTGAATTTAGAAGAAAAATATTAAATATTTCCATGCAGCCAGACTTCAATAAACTACAGACCAGCAAAGCACTCCATCTTCCATGGATTCGAAGCACCAGATATGAGATTACATGTCCAGAATTAGTAAATTTTGTGTTGGAACAGAGCTTTTTTGGAGGACCAAATGGACTCCAAATCATGTAAAATTTTGAGGGGTTATTCTTTGCAAAAATGGGTACTCAGATATTTTTACGGTTTTGAAAAATACTCAATAATGAAGGAGATATGACCTCTGCAATTTTGGGTCCCAGTTTTGCCAGCCAATGGAGAACAAGTCATTGCCAACCACAAAATATTTTCAACAGGATTCTACAGCCATGTCATTTGGTGTTTGATTCAATTTATAGATAGGAATAATTCCAAGTTTTCAGATATATCTATTTTGGGATTTCAGTTATACCTGATGATTGGTTATAAACTATAGATAGTAAGGTGTTGTTGTAACGAAAATATGAACATTCTAGGATATGTGTTGTCCGTTCGATCATGATGATACTTTGGAACTTATGGCAATAGCTACTTTAGTTATTTTAATTATTTCCATTCTACAAGTGTGCTCTTTAAATTTTTGCAAAAGTGTGTTTTTAAATCACAATAGAGCAACAGGGCTATTACTACATATAGCCTTTGGACACTTAACCCAGATTGACAAATTAAATGATGAATTGACAACTCATCAATTAGTTAGGTCCATACATTGTCAAGCAGAAGTTGGGTCCAAGAACATATAGACTTTCCAACTTAGAACGAACATTGGAACCTAAGCCATTAAACATAATACATTTAAAATCATTTTATGCATAGCGCAACTTATATATATGTACTTATACATGGCTACAAAAAAAAATCAAAATTATCAAAAATATTTCATTTGCATCTCATAAATACATCCATGCATTTTAGGCATTTTGTTTATACCATTCGTTACATTGGTTCATTTGGTTAGTTTGGATGATTTCTAGTCCACTATGTCTTGTTGCCTTAATCAAGGGCATCCTACATCACTTACCAATTCATAAATCACAATAATATGCAACTTTCATTATAATATTTTACTAATTAAGGGACTCACATAAAGTAGGATAGATACCATATAATTTTTAGCAATAACAATTATGCGGCCACTGAGTATTTTGTGTGCATATTTTAATTTTCAAAATATTGCATCAAAATTATCACAAGCATCACAAATCACATTAACCCTACGTAATTTCCAAAGTTTTCAATCACTCAGCCACTCCTAGTGTTTTGAACAAACTTAATTCAAAGTCAAATAATCTTTAGATGCAACAGGTTATTCTTGGTCAATCAAGTTTCTTCTTGGACCACCAAAATAAAGCACATTTAAAAAATTTTGAACCTTGGGAATAATGAAGTCAAATTAGCTATTGCCATAAGTGAAAGGTTTTCCCTATTCATCCAATTATGCACACAATCTAGAGTGCTACAGAGTTGACAAAAGGACAAGCTCCACCTTCTTTCCAAAAAAAACAAAATTGACTTGTTGTTCCTCAAAGCGAGCAAGTATCCCAAATATTACAAAAAGTAATAAAAACCCCTTGCTCTTCCTCAAAGAAAGCAAGTATCCCAAAAATCATTTCCAAAATTTGAGAAGAAATCCCTTGCTTTTCCTCAATACGAGCAAGTACCCCAAAAAGTACCTCAAAGCAATAAAACTCCCCTTTCTCTTCCTCAAAACGGGCAAGCGTACGCAAAAAAAAAATTCTCAACCACAATATGAGCAATCCCATAATCTGATGCAATAAAATAAGATAAGGATATTGAATCCTTGGAACTCTTAGTGCATCGAAAACTGTGGGGTGATCCTCATTAAAGCAATGGGTTGAATGAATCCACCTGGAAATGGGGTATCCTTACGCGTGGTGCCACATCTATCATATTAGTGACCTTATTTTGTACATACCTAAGGCAGCTCTCAGATGGGATAGCTTATTGGCATAAAATACAATTGATTAGTTTGACCTAGCCCATAATGGAAAATGAATAATCATTGCACACATGCTTGATCCTTGGGAAATTTGAAACCATTAGGACAAACTTTGCATAATGAATATTTGTAAAACACATAAATGGGTTTGTTTGAAGTCACTAAGATGTTTGAGTCTTTGTAAAAATACCCAAATATCACCCACCCAATCACACCATAACATTTCCACTACCACATATCATAAATCCATATCAATACCATCTATCTATGCCCCTGTTTAGAAAACAAGATAATGTTGATCAAGCAAGAGTCTATTAATACCAAATAAGCATTAGAACATAGCATCAATAAATATTACATCATACATCACACCATTTCATATGCATACATACATACAATAAAAAAAAGCACATAACAAAATAATCATAATATAAGCCATGTATATATATAAGTCACATAAGTCCAAAACGCTCGGAGGTCGTATACATTCTGCAAGGCCCATGTGTTGATGACCTAGAGGGCGCATGTAATCTAGATGGCCTATGAGACTTAGAACCGCTAGACCTAGACTCGCTCTGCCTGTTGGAGCCTAAAATTGATGATGAAGGAGGTACAACAAGAGGAATACGATGCTCGTTCAACATATCCTCCAGATTAGCAATATAAGCAACCTACCTCTAGGAAGTGTTGGTCAAATATCTGCCTAATTAACAAAACCATATTTGTGTGCCCTATACATGGCCAGTATTGAATGACCAGAGGAAAGGAATGTCCTCCATGTCAATATCCAAAGATGTGGTTGAAGACTAGACTTGTAGGAAAGAAATTGAAAAGTATAGAAATAAAGGGAAATATGACCACAAGCTAGAGTGTAGGATTTGGGGTAAACTAGTAGCAAGAAATCCCACCAAGTATTAAATAGCATATCATAGAAATTAAGAAGTAGAATTAACTCATAATTTTACAGAGAAAACTTTCATAATCACACTCCAATACTCACTCCCTCACCAGCAATGTTCTAACTAAGACTACAAAATTCAAATTTTATAGCAGATAATGAACGCGAGCAGGAAATAGAAGTGCTAAAATAGAAAGAAATCACATAGAAATCACTTGCAAAATTTAGAAGCCAAGTTCCTTATATTTATGCAGAAAACTTGAAGAGTTTTCTTGCAGAATGTCTAACCTCCCCTTACAATGGAAATTTTATTAGTATTTATAGAGGATTTCACCTCTTTCATTAAATTTACATAAATACAAAATGATCACCGATCAGAAACAAGAGTGAGGAAATTGCTCCTTGGAAATATTGAAAATCCATCCTTCTGGAAAAGTGATCCATCTTTCAAGGGAACATTCCAGGAAATCAACATTTTAGGCATCAATGCACAAAACATTGAGGGATGTCCAATACCTTGAAAATGCACTCACGCATTGGAAATCATGAAAATCCTCTCATGCTTATTATATGGCTTCCTTTTTCACTTGGGATTCACAATTTGAGTTACTCATTGCCACCGTTATTTAATATTTTACAAAAACCTATTTTGGGTGCCTTTGAAATCTTGACTATATTCCTCTTGGACTATGGCAAAACTTCACAATTTGATAGCTTTATCTTTGTAACCACATTCATCCTATTTTCTCAAAAATTGTGCTTGCCCTTCAGCAAGAATCATGTTCACCACATATTATGTTGCTTAGTGCATTTGCACAATTCTATTTTGAAAACATGTTTGCCCTTGGGATAGGCGAACGAGATGTTCGCCCCTCGACTAGGGTGAATGTAATTTTGTTTCATATTTGGGGTATGTTTACCCATGGGAGGGGTAAACATGATCGTTTTTTAATTTTGGGGCACGTTCACCCATGGGAGGGGTTAACGACATGTTCACCCCTCGACCAAGGTGAACGCAATTTCAATTTGTCGCACCCCCTTTTTATTACCAAGCCTTGCTTACGTTACCTTTTGATATTATGTTTGCCCCAAGGTAGGGTGAACGGAGTGTTCACCCCATCCTTGGGGTGAATGCATCATGTTGCCAAAATGGCCTTAGAGAATGCACATGCTCATATTGTTTACATTCATTTAAAAGGAAGTTTACCCCAAAGAGGGGCACATGGAGCTTTCGCCCCATCCTTGGGGTGAACGCGCTTTCATGTTTTATTTATTTTTTGGTGCTTTTAAAGTTTTTAGTCCCTCACTTTGTTCATCTTGATCTTCCTTTCTTCATTTTACAAAGTGTACAGGCCCAAAGACGTTGATTCACATTGAATATAGCAACTTGCAAAGTGTAAGAAGTGCACTTTGAATATATCAAGCTTGAATCCCAAAATGAAGTTTTACATTTATTTTTCCCTTAAAACATTCAAAACTGAATATGGAATACATATGCAAACAAAAAGTAACATATAAAATTTATTCAAAATAAATATTTTCGCATTACAATTCAAAATGCTCCTACAAAAATCCCAATGTGGTAAAGTGTAAAACTGCCAATATTTTTGGTGACTCACGGGGTATCTAGCTCGTATGGATGCAAGCGATCCCAGACATTTATCCATTGGGCTATCATGGAGTCTTCTTTCTAGCCGCTTTGGCTAGAACTTGTGTTGTATATTCCTTTTGGCGTGCCTCCTCTTCAGCTTTCTCCTTTGCTTCAACTTCAACCACAACTTTGAGGACTTCATCTCACCCTGCTTATTTTATCACCTTTTCCATTGCCACATGATCTACTTTTATCTACTCCTCCTGATATTTAAGTCTCTTAGAATTCACCTCGTAGACTATGATAGTTACCTTCCAATCATCTGTGGTGAATATATAATAAACATTCAGTGATTCATAGACAAAGCGCAGGTTTTGAATATCCTCCTTGTTGAGGTGCTTCGCACGTTGAGCCAGTTCATATAATGATAGTTCCAGGTGTGTATATTTTTGCAAAAGAGGAAATACCTATGCTTCCATGAGGGGATCCTCTAATGCATCAATCTCAAAGGTGTCTTCCACAAAATTCCTCCAAAGTGCCTCAAACTGCTCAAGTGATAATGGCTCACCCCACTCATCCTTGAAGTTCATAAATCCCAACTCAGCAAGATTATTGAGATGTATCATGGAAATAGTATGCTCTCATTCGATGGTATTAAGAATTTTTTTGCCTTCCCTCACCAGGTCCATCCTCTGGAAATAACTATGTAATGTGACTTTTACGGTAGACCAAGCATGATCCATTTCACTCAAGGGTCGAATGTGAAGATTGTAATTAGCTAGGGCCTAAATTTTTACAGTCATTTCCATGTATGGTTCTAACCTTTCCTCAGTAGCACCAATCAATTGCTACCCCAGTTGAATATGTATGCTAGATTCCCATAAATATTGCAATACTTTGACTGCCTGAGTGGCCAACTTCTCGTAGTTTTGGGTAGAGAGAATACGGGACTCCTTGATATTTTTGGTGAGAAACCAACAACCTATGCAACCTTCTCTACTAGCTAATTTTTAATTTCCTTAAGCTACTTCTAGAGCTTATGCATATCTATCTTGGTAGCATATTTTTCTTTCAGGTGCACTCCAACCTATTGATTCAAGTGCTCATTTTTAGTGGCAGTCTTTTCCTCTTGTGCTCTACTTTTCGCCAGGGTCGTTTTGAGCTCAATAATCTTATTTTCATTCTAAAAATATGTATCTTTGTAATACTTGCCATGCAAGTATAATGAGCTCATGTCAACCTATATATTTCCCATATTTTTGATCAGATCTATCCTGGTGAGGTCATCCATTATGGTCTCACTAACGTAATCACTTGGTAGCATTTCTCCTTGCAACTTTTGAACCAAAGGAGTGAGTCTAGTTGTGTGAGAATCTATAGTGACAGGATCAAATGCAACTTTCTTAATTGGCCAAGCTATATCTAGAGCCTTTTTGGTTAGAGATATTCCTTAGGTAAATATTTGGTTATTTAGTGCACCTTAGACCCAACCAACATTGAAAGTTCGAGAGGAAGAAATGCATCTCATGCCAATATCCAAAGATGGGTTGGTTCCCTTACTATTCTAACTAGGGTTTTGAGATTAAGGAACTGAAATAGAAAGTAAATGACTAAAATATATGGGAAATATGGCCATGGGTCGGATAGAATAGGGATGATGGACTAACAGCACGATAACTCTATTGCATTTTGAACCAAATAGCCCTCAAATAAAGATAACTAATAGAAATCAAACTAGAACATCTAGCATGTATAATCTCCAGGACTACTCCAAAGTTCCTACTTTATCATAAACTAAATCCAAATATTAGAATTCAATTTTACAGTTAAAGTACAGAATGATAGAAGACATACACATGAAAATAGAATTCCAGGTTTAGAGCCAGATATCAATTGTATTGATAGCAAAATTCAAGTTTCATTTAGCCTCTAGCAAACATCCATCCATTTTACAATGAAAGAGCCAAATTATATAGAAAATTTTGTTGTTTAAATAATAAATGCTAATAAACAAAACTATGGCAATGGAAGCCAAGATAAAAATTACAATGAGGTACAACCATAAAATATTAAATAGGCATGGTGAAGACTGGTGACTCCTCATAAATATTGTTGAACCCTTTCAATGCCTTGATAGACTCGGCTCATTGGCACTGCATCCTCACTTGCATGGACCGATTTCATGGAATATATGCTTGAACTCTTGAAATGTCCAGTCTAGAAGCTTCTTAGAAAGGTTGCATCTGGTCAGATAAGGATGCCCTTCAGATTGTTGATGTGGGGTACCTTTGGAAGATGTCAAAACTAGGGTCAAACTGATTCAATAGGTATACAGTGTTCCCTGCCTTGGGTGTATAGCCAAAGTGCACCTAGCCTTGGATGCATGGCCAGAGTGCACCTAGCCTTGGGTATACAAAAAAAGTACACCTAACCTAGGGCACATGACTAGAGTACGCCCAACCTTGGGTGCATGGCCTGAGTGCGACTAGCCCATGGTGCACGGCCTGAGTATGCCTAGCCTTGGCGCACTTCATTTTCTCCTGCCAAGATGAAGAGTCACATTCTTGCTTGGTCCTCAATACTGATACAAAACTCCATGGCCGCTTGGGGGAAGATTTTCTTGGAAAGTCAGTACACAAAACAACTGCACACTACTTCAGCGTTGTAGAAGGGTTTTGATAGTAAACTTAGGAAAATGAGAAAAACATTTGAGTACTGAGAAAAGGGTTTCCAAGGAACAAAAATTACTGGAAGGCTAATTATACACCATGTTGCAAAAATGGCAACATCTCTAGCGGCTCGCAGGGAAATTGAGCTCGCCTCAATTTCGACATCCTAGGCCTTATCCACTAGGCTCAGAGTCATCATCATTATCACTCTCCCATTACTTATTGGTCACAGCAGAATCTTCTTTGAACAATTCTTCCTCATGAGTTTTGTTGTGCTACTCTTCCTCCCAACTTGGCACCTCATCTAGGGGCTCATCCTCTTTGTTACCTTATAGGTCTTGGGCTGCCTCTTATTCAAGGTTCTCTTCTTGGACCTCCTATTGGGTATCAATATTTTTCTTAGTATGAACCTCTTTATGTGCCTCATCTGCTTCTTGTGCTCTGACTTCCTCTTGCACTCTATCTTTTTCACTCTGAGGTTCTTCATCTTGAGGCACTTGACCCTTGTCTTGTTGGGGCCCAAGGTTTTTGCCTTGGCCCTCTTGATGAGTGGGAACCTCCACTGCATGAATCTCACCCTGAGTCTGATTTTCTCCATGCACCTTGCTTTCTTCTTACGCCTGGGTGACTTCCTGCTATTGAGGGGACTCAGGGAGTGCAAGCTCCTTTTGAATGCAGTTATAGGTCACCTGGACCAAGGCCCAATCATTTTCATGGATGTCATTACACTTCTAGAGCTCTCAGACAAGGTACCCAAACCTTTCCAAATGGTATATTTTCACAAAATTGAACCTCTCACTAAGATCCATAAGGTAGGCTTGTATTATCTCAAATTTGGAGGTATACTACATCACCTGGAGTTCAGTAATGGGTTCCTCCCAACTTTCAATTTCTAGGGTGTCACTCTCAAAGGATTCCCATGCCGATTATATATCTTCCTTAGTTAGGAGATAGTATTGCTCATCAGTGAAACCCAAAAAACAATTATGTGCTAGGGTCTCAAAGTACATGAGAGTGATCTTTCTCTCTCTCTTGAGCATGTCTATGAGATCCCAAGCCTTTTGGGCTACCTTGGCCTTCTTGAAGAAAGACCTAAGAGTTGAATCAATGGCTGCCCATGACCGAGCCAAGTCAAACATCGATGCAAGCTTAACTGACTGGTCTAGGGCCCGTGCCTTCATGGCTAGCTCTAGCCATTCATCAACCTCTACCTCTGCTTCTTCTACAATAGAAACACCATGGGAAATTATTTGCATGGCATCCCATATGAATGCCAAGATTATGACTACCCAACGTGCCCTATCCTTGAAGTGGGTTAGGAATTGGGCACGTGTCTCCTTGGTATGGTCCTTAGACAGGGTTGCAACATGTTCTAGACTAATTTCCAACTTGGCTCTTAGCTTTTGGATTTCAGCATCTAATACTTTCAACTGGTTCTTAGCTTCTCCCTGTATCCTGAGGTGCTCCTCATAATTATCCCTAGTTTCCTTCATTTCCTACTTAAATTCAATCACTTACGACTACAACTGTTTCACTTTTAACTATTCATCCTCGAGCTACCCATGCATGAGTGCTAGGGTTTCTTCTAGTTGCTTGTTTTTTGACTCAGCTTCATAGCAGCAATCCTTGAAATGATCCACCTGGATATAGAGTGATGTTGCCTCAACATGAATATTCCTCACTTTCTCCTTAGGGCCAACAGTTTTCATATCCTCCATAGTCTATTGATAGGATTAATCCATCGGTGTCATTTTGTTCAACAACTTTTGTACCTTGGGAACTTTTTTTGTCCATATGAGTTGCATATTCTGAGGGTCAAACATTACTTTCTTTTCTGGTTGGGCCAACACCTGTGCATTTTTCCTTTTCTTGCATTTGAGATAGGCCGAGGAGTTCTATTGGGCCTTATGAATACTTTCAACCATTGGACCTTCTTCATAGAAATCTATATCTTCAAAATCCTGTACCCTAAATAATGGGGTAAGAGGGAAAAAATTCTATTGAGGTCTTGATTGAATAGGTGCTTCAAGAAGGTCTTGAGTTACGACTACAAAGACTATGAGGGATGCTAGGGTTTACATGATCGAAGCTAAGATTCTAGGATCAAGAGGAGTCATCCCCATGCTGGGTTTTGTCGAAATAGCTAAGAGAGCAAGGACCAAAGAAGGCTGGCCAAGAATTACGATAGTTGCAAAAGTTGTGATAGATTCCATCGAACTTTGAGGAGTGAGGACAAAATTTATCGAAAGGAGAAGGTATTGAATATTTTGGCAAAAGTCTCAAATAACTATTGACAAGGGAGTATGGTAAAGTTTCTATAAGAGGAGGTTGAAAAAGACCTTAGTAGGGGTGCCAAATCAAAGGTGGGTGGACACTAGAGTTTCAGCATTGAGAAGTGGGGTTTCTACAGGGGTAGTTGAGAAAAAGAGAGGAGTAGAAGATGTACCTATGGGCTTGGACGTCTCTAGAGATAACATAGTAAACTACTATGTTATTGGGTTGGCCTATCTTTCTATTCCAATTGCTTTGTTATCTAGGTCAATAATTGGTACTTTAGCCTACAGTAGATGTTGTACCTTCTGCACTAAAGTAGTGGCCCTTGAAGCACCCCCTTATTTGACTACTTTCATCATCGGAGAGACTGTGCCAGAGACCTTAAATTTAAAAGTGTGAGGCTTCTTCGTGGTACTTTGGAGCATGGTTGCTTGAACACACTTCTATTTTTTGGAGTAGCACTTTCTTATTGGGATGGTTGCTTACCCTTGCCTTCTCCAGGTGGCTTCTAACTAGCCTGTTGTTGTTGTAGTATGTACAAGTCATCCACTTTGATGGGGCTTTTATACTTCTGGGTACATGGTATCAAAAGAATAAGGGTTGGTAGGATTCATAACCAACATCAAAAATATCATAAAATATTTGATCTATCTGCAATTTTGGGTCAGACAGCTTTTTCCTAAGATGGCACCTCATCATCCACCAGTTTGTAACCTTTTCTTCCGACCAAAGGGGCACTTTCTCTTTCATAAATTTGAATATTTTATCATCAAGTTGCTACTTTGGATACAGCCTAGGGTTGTACTCAGCCTCCATGATATAAAAATCATGCCACGGTGGGAAGGAGAACATCCTTTCGATGTGCCATTCGAGGTCTTGCCCAAAAGGGTTATTACGCTACTACTCAATCGCAGGGCAAGGACAATGGTGGAAATTTTACTTCATGATATTTTCTTTGAAGACTCCATATGGGTCATATTTCCATCGTTGAGGTAGGTCTATGAGACCAAAATCATATATGGTAATGACCAGATGAACATTTTGCTTATTCTTTGTTACTTTGATGGGACCGAGCTCAATGGGCCAACGGTAGGTGTGCTGCCTTTTTCTCCCCTTGTCATACACATCATCTGCTTAGTCACACTAGTGAGAAACCTCGAGGGCAATAAGGTACTCAATAGTGTAATACGTTAATAGAAAGGGTCTACCAGAAAACCTAAAAATTCATATCACAAGCCCCTACGTTAGTCAAGAAATATCTTCAAGCTACTGGTCTATCACATAATTTTTCATTTCCTTTGGCACTTTTTCGTAGGAACCAGTAATGATTTGTAGTGTCAGAAACAAAAAACCTGGTTGAATTTGTAATAGGATTCTCACTTTGATAGGGCCAAAGTCCACTGATACACCGAGAGTGTTTTGCCCTTCTCTTGAGTGTAACTCTTATCAATGAAGGCAAATTTAGGGTATGAATGCATTTGGTGGAAGAAATACCACACCATAAATGAACATATTTGAAATGTTGCAGACCCATTCTACATTGTGCATAGCTAAAGGTGCAGCTATTAGGACACCCAATCAACCCAATCAAATAAGATGGGTTTTATCCCTCATGATGCAGCGTCAGCAATGTAAAAGTCTCCGTGGAATATGCATTCAAAAATAGCCACCTACCAAGCATTTACTTGGGCATCTGATGCTTGGCCAGTAATCCATGCCAGCATGGAGACGAGCTCATAATTATTGAATTTTCATAAGGACATAGGGAATTGTGGCAAGGATCCGAGCACAAGTGTTTATGCGTAATGGGCCTCCATAAAATACCTCATTTGTGTCTAGTTGGTGTATCTATACGCCTTCTCCTTGGCATCAATTTTTTGGATAATGACTTGAGAAGGATGTTACCACACATAGGAAAAGGCCACACAAATTTTATCAATGGAGATGAAAAATAGCCTGTTCCCCTTCGGATCCTTCATAGACCTAGTCTTGGGGTCATAGGCCTGGGAGATTATGCAGAATAACTTCGGGTAGAGGTGCACAGGTGGGCATAGGTACTAGTTTAAGATGGAGTGATAGGCTACTGCCCGATAATGCACTTTGGACACCTTAGCCTTTATTTGCTCAATATCCATGCATAGCTTCTCTATACTGGTGCGAGTGAGAATATAGTCCCGAATATTGCTTAGTTTGTCTTCATGTGGGGGTGGCAAGGGATTTAATTTTTTTCCTTCACCTCTCCCTATTCATCCTTGATAGATTTTGGGGCCATCTCCTTTTTTTTCTTGGGTTATCCCTTCTTGCCCATTTTTCTATGGTGAAACCCTGAGATCTCTCTAGATGACAAAGTTCAAGTACAACTCACTCTGAGAGTGCCAAAAATAATTTGCTAGTGTGAAGATAGAATAGTGCTTCTCTAGCATTCAACAATGGTATCCTGTTTAACGGATTCAGGGTTCTAAAAGGTACACCCATTGAAGAGTCTAATTTTTTATAGGCTCAACATCCACCCACCTGCATTAATTTCACCTACGTAGAGTTAATATCTGGGGCAATTTTGAGGGCATCGCAAAAAACCTTTTGCATGGTAAACAATGACAAGGTGTAGATCCCATTCTTAACTACCCAATATGGGTGCAATAATTCTTGAAGAGAATGAACCCCTGCCACAGGTGTATCTAGTTCTAATCATGGGCTGCACCTTGTGCTCTGTGTCAGTGAGAAGAGTCAAATTTAGGAATCCATAAACGGGGGGGGGCACTTTTAAAACTACACTCATTGTACTCCTTAGGATGGGTGCATTCAATCTTGATACGCATGTCAAGGAGGTGCATCTAGGTTGGGTGTACTCCTCCTTGTGTATCCACATTGGGCACACTCATGGAGGTGTGCCTAGGTGGGATGCACTTGTTCGTGTGTGCTTGGGTTGGGCACACTTAGCAATGTGCGCCTACCTTGGGCGCACCCTTCAATGTGCACCTGATTTGGGCATACTTGGCAATGTACGCCCACATCAGGTGCACCCTTCCATGTGTGCTTGGGTTGGGTGTACTTGGCATTGTGCGCCTGCCTTGGGTGCACCCCTCAATGTGTGCCCAAGTTGGGTGTACTTTGCACTATGTGCCCACCTCGAGCACACCCCTCAATGTGCACCCAGGTTGGGTGCACTTGGCACTGTGTGCCCACCTCGGGCACACCCCTCAATGTGTGCCTAAGTTGGGTGCACTTGGCACTGTGTGCTTGCCTCAGGTGCACCCTTTAATGTGTGCTTGGGTTGGGTGCACTTAGAACTATACATCCATATCAGGCACACCCTTCCATGTGCACCTGGGTTGGGTGCACTTGGCACTATGCTTCCACCTCAGGTGCACCCTTCAATGTGTGCCTAGGTTGGGTTCACTTGGTACTGTATGCCCACCTCTGGTGCACACTTCAATGTGTTCCTAGGTTGGGCACACTTTGCACTATGCACCCACCTTAGGTGCACCCTTCAATGTGCACCTGGGTTGGGCACACTTGGCACTGTGTGCCCACCTCGATCACACCCTTCAATGTGTGCCTAGGTTGGATGCACTTGGCACTGTGCACTTGCCTCGTGTGCACCCTTTTGTGTGTGCTCGGGTTGGGTGCACTTGGTACTGTGCACCTACCTCAAGCACACCCTTCAATGTATGCCCAGGTTGGGTGAACTTAGCACTGTGTGCCCACCTCTGGTGCACCCTTCACTGTGTGACTAGGTTGAGTGCACTTGGCACTGTGCACCCACCTTGGGTGCACCCTTCAATGTGTGCCCAGGTTGGGTACATTTCGTATTGTGCACCCACCTCAGAAACACTCTTCACTCAGATGCATGATTCCTTGGGTATTCCTCGAGTGTTCTCAGGGCCTCATGGCTGAATATAACCTGCCTTCCTTGAGGGGGAGTCATTCTTCATCCCACTACTCTGCTCAACCCACTCAAAACCATTCTTTGAATTGTTGTACATAGATTTAATGGAACAAAAATAAATGGAAGTACCCATCAGCTCCTTCCTATTAGTTAGGTTCTAGACCCTGAAAACTACAATTTTGCCAGCATGGGGAAGAGCAAAAGGGTATTTCGAACAAAAAACTAAAATGCATAAGGGAAATAAAATAGATAATATATACAATTGCACAAGGAAACTTTTGTACTATCCCTCACTGGTAGTATGCCTTCACATGTATGCAATTAACTGATAATGGCAAAGCAAACCCATTCAAGTCTTGCAGTATGAAAGATTTTACCAGGTGAACCTGGGAGATTTGAAACAGATCTTCCCAAAATGTGGTAAACTTATCATGATTTCCTGGCTTGGACTTTTTCTCATTCCATTTTAGCACTAAGTCCTTGGTCTAAAAAGTGCATTTGGAGGTCCCTTTGTCGAACCATTTTTTTGTGGCAACTGCATGCCTCATAAAATCCTCATAGGCTTTCTCCCTTTTCTCTTCCAACTGCAATAGTTGGGCAATTCTAATGCTAATCGGATCAAGTTCTTTGCCCTCACCATCCAAATATTGGAGAGACTGTAGTGTCGGTAACTAAATATGCGCAAGAAGCACCACTTCCTTCCCATACACCAGTGAGTATAGGGATGTTTGTATGGACTTCTTGATAGAAATTTGATTAGCCCATAGCGTGAAATCCAAGTATAGGTGCCAAGTCTATTTATTATATTCTAGCATCTTCTTGAGGATCCGAAGTAAGTTCTTATTACTATACTTTGCCAAACCGTTGCCCTATAGGTAATAATTTGATGAAGTCTTTAGATAAATATCGTACTTGCTATAAAATGTGCACATCTTGGCCCCAATGAAATGGGACCCATTATCTATCATTATGGTGTTCGGTATTTCATAATGGGTTATAAGACCTTCCAAAAAAATGATAACCACATCTTGATTTGCTCGCTTGGTCGGCACTGCTTCTGCCCATCGGGTGAAATAATCCATGGTTGTCAAAATATATTTGTGCCCTACTAAAAGTTAAGCTCAATTATATCGATGAAATATAAACCCCATTGCTAAAATGAGGCCTCGACCTAAATCAAGTGTAGAGGTAACGAAGAATTCCTGATACAGCCAACATATCTCTGACACTTATTACATTTCTAGCTTACACTAAAGGAATCTAAAAAAATGGTAGGCCGATAATAGCTCACCCTTATTATTTTCAAATTCATCAGCCTTCTAGCAAGATGGCCCTCAGACATCCCAAAATGGAATTCATCCTAGAATTTTTGTTTCTCTATCCCCCTGACACACCTCAGGAGGACGCCATCGATGTTTTGGTGAAACAACCCCTTGGGTAGCAAAACATATCTACAGGCCTGAAGCCTAAAATGCCTCCTTTGTGAAGAATCAAGGCTGGGAGGGCACTATCCAATGCTGAAGTACTCTACTAAATCCTCAGTCCAATTCTTGTCATCTACTGACTGATTTTATAGATTGCACGATAGTGATGAGTCTTCCCATTGGTAATTTGTTACCTTAGTTGCAACACTCTTGGCAAGTTCTAGGTATAGGGCCCAACCACAAACTAATTGTGTGGGCCAGATGTCAATATAAAAATCTTGGATATTTGAGATCCATCCTATCCTTTTATTATCAAGCTCTCCCCGATTGATGAAGGTCTGGACATCTGGGTGCACCACGTACACTATCGTCTTGCTCTATGAGATAAAATTTTGAAACTTCTTCAACACTCGCATCACTGCATGCACTTGAATTTCAATGAAATTATGCTTTTCCTCATGTGGGAGGATCACCTAACCAAGGAATGCTATAGGCCGCTCGTCTTCATCTTCATTATTTTGGGTGAGCATGGTCTCATAGCTCTCTGGTTCCCTGATTGCATATAAAATGAAATATTTAGAATAGTCAGGGTTAACTAGAATAGGTTCCTGGGCTATTCCATGATTGATCTTCCTGAATGTCTTTTTCCTCTCATTAGTCCATAGGAATTCTACATCCTTTTTTACGAGCTCAATCATGGGCTTTACTGCTTGGGCGAAGTCAAAAATGAATTTCTTGACGAATTTTATCTATTCGAGGAAGGATTGGAGGACCTTATTCACTGGAAAAGGTAGCTTGAGCAAGGATTCAGCTCTAGCAGGGTCAATAACAAGACCATTTTTCAATATGACGTGGCCTAGTAGTTTTCCTTGATCACAAAAATTGATTTTTTTTTAGTTGATTGATATCCCAAACTCTTGACACTTCTTGAATTCTTATCGTAGATGCACACCGTGTTCCTCCCTCTTATGGGAGAAGATAATCATATCATCCAAGTATATAAAAATAACACGATTGAGCAGCTTGTCAAAGGATAAGTTTATTACCCTTTGGAATATCACTCTAGCATTGGAGAGGCCGAACGACATGCGTTTGTAATAAAAGGTGGCCCACTTTGTGGTGAATGTGATCTTATATTGGACTTCGTCCTTGATTCAAATTTGATTATACTTGGAGAAACCATCCAGGAGAGAAAACCTCTAGGCTTCTACCACCGCATGAAGAATATGATTGATTTGAGGCAGTGGGTAATGGTCCTTCAAGGATTCCTGATTGAGATTCCAGAAGTCGATGCAGAGGCGGTTATACCCATTCTTTTTTTGGACTAGGACCAATTTTTATACCCAGCATGAATGCTTGATGGGGTATATTATCTTCAATTCCAGCATCTTGAGGAGTTTGACCTTCATTAGTAGCTCAATCCTTGTATTTACAGGCCTTTGCTTCTGATGGATAGGCTTAACTCCCTCCTAGAGCTCGATTGTATGCTGGAAGATATCCCTGTCATATCCTTTCAGGTTGTAGTAGCTCCATGTGATGATATTTGGGTGTTCCCTAAAAATTATCATGACCTATTCATTTTCCTATGGGGTACAATCAATTCCCACTTTAATCGTCTTTTCAGATTCTAGGTCTAACTCTTGGTATTCCCTCGTATCCACCTTAATTTTTTGGGGTAGGGCCCTATCATCTTGATTAAATAATATTTCAAGGGTTATAAGACCCTTGGGGAGGTGGTTGTTCTTTAGCTAGATGAGACCCTCATATTCTTTGTTATTGAGGGTTATATCTTCAATGTTTCCAGCCTCATTAATTAAAAAATTAACAATATGCTCGTCATTGCCAAAGACTTGCCAATGGATATTCTTATCTCGCACTGAGGGCTTTTAAATAACCCTCACTATTTTTGGCCTTTGTATTAGATTCTCGACTGAGGATTATCTCACTCTGATGAATGTCAAAACATTCACATGCTTATTTCACTCTTGCGAAATAGATTGAATGCTAAGATCCGAGAAGGATTCTAGCAGATCCCATACCTTGTTACAGTATGCTTTGAGGTAGTGCTTCTTAGCAACATATTTATTCATCACCTAGTTATAGATTAATTTAGAGTCCCTAAATATCTATAATTTATTTATTCCTAACTTCTCTATCTTTCGTAACCCCAAGCATAGGGCTTCATACTCAGTGGCATTATTTGTATAGCTCCAAACATGTTTGTACGAGAATGGTTTTTGAATTCCAGAAGGGGAGATGAGGAAAACTCCTACCTCGGTGCCATTATTACATTGGGTACCATCAAAGAAGAGCTTCCACAGTTGGCCATCCATAGGGTTAGCATCACTCGATACTTTGTCCTTTCTAGGTTTGATAATTAAGTAACACCTGATGTCTGATTCTGTCATAGCATTAAAATCATGCATAGAAAACTCATCCTCTATGTGCAGTTCATCAAGAGCTTCCTCCATCAGCTCCACCTTCTCTTTTGCTTCCTCCACTCCATCAATGATGTTTATAGATTCCATGAATTTCTTCACATCTTGGGTCCTTT
The DNA here is from genome assembly GCA_028583015.1 of Wollemia nobilis. NCBI lineage: Eukaryota > Viridiplantae > Streptophyta > Pinopsida > Araucariales > Araucariaceae > Wollemia > Wollemia nobilis. The sequence continues at coordinate 10,384,131 of JAQPPZ010016869.1, read as the reverse complement.
CAATTAGAAAGTTAGAGGGTTTCTCATTAAAAAAATTTACCCTCTTCCTCCTAAATGGGACTTCCATATGGGAATAGTCAAGGGAAAAATAGCCCCAAGCTTGGCAGTGAATTCCCTTGATAAGCACATGCTAAAATAGGGCTCTAAGTCAACTACCACAACTTCTTGAATTACTATGATCTGTAGCATCTTGTGCAGTATGATCAAGATGTCCTTTATAACCCCTACTATCATGATTAGGGTACCATCTAACTAGAACACCCCAGGACTACTCCTGGTGTACTCTATACCCATAAATTCACATACAAATTTGGGCATGATAGTGGTGGTAGCACCAAAATCAACCATACAATTGTGCACTACCCATCCTTACATCCTGAGGGAAAGGTAAAACGATGGTGACCCTTTATCGTGGTAGAAGTAGTCAGAGGTTGCACCAAGACAGTCTGAGTTAGTCCCCCCTAGCCCTTGATGGACTTAAGGGATTCCTACAGTAGGTCAACTTGGCCAGGCAATTGGAGCACATCAAAGAGGCTTACCTTAGCTAGGATTTTTCTTAGTTCTTCAACAACATTGTATGCTCTAGCACCTAATTCCATTCCATATTTGGTGGTTTCATATCGTGTTTGATACTGTTGAGTGGCTTCCACTCTCTGAAATTTGGTTATTTAGGGGTACCATAACTTCTCTCTTACTTCTATTGTGGTATGAGAGGTAGAATCTTGTAGCTGAGGGGCTCCCATTCTTGCCCTTAGAGGTAGGTAGTCTCTCAATTGAGCATTATCAATAGGATCTCTGGCCTAAACTAGTACTTTCCTTGATGGTATGGCTACTTTATCACTTGGCCACTTAGGATCGGCCAACACCTTGAAAGGTTCCATCTGAACCGGATCAACTTCAATCAAAGTTTTTCCTACCTTAATAATAATGAAAACCTATTCGATAGGGGGAATCATATAATTACGGTCAGCTTCCCTTATCATATTTACATGTCTATCTGATCCATTTTTTAGAGTGTTTGCACATAGTTCTCATGGACCATGCAAGCCTTTTCATTATGTGGGTCATTACAGGTGCAGCACTATCTGGCCCTACCGAATGCACCAACCTCATCGCATTCTAACATTGTAGAGTTTATTTCTTGCGGTCTTCTGGTAGGAGCAGTTTGGCCTCTAGTGATTTGGGGTAAAGGCCTCCATGATGGATAGTTCTAATCTCAAAATTATATTTTCTTCATCACAACCATATCATTCACCATGTTCTTCATAAACTCATATATATCTTGAAGCTCCTTATACTGCTCAATATTTAGCAATGCGTGATCTAGGAGCACTAGAAACAGAAATGGTACCAATGGTGCAGGCAATTTAGGGTACTAAGGAGGCATCGATAGCTGTAGGATCATGGGAATCAGATACTGTGACATTGGTAATTGAGATTATGGAGTGGGTGGGCTATGCACCCATGGCTGACTGGGATACGTTGGAGGTGCAGATGAACCAGATGCACTTGGGTACATGCTCTAAGCAAAATCTAGGTAAACTGAGGTTGTCAATTTAGGAGGCATTATTTTTATAGCTATCAGGTTGACTTCCACCCTTTGTGCCTGTTGGTATAGCTTTTGGAATGTCTTGATATTAGATTTAAGGATGCTCATATTGATGTTTGAATAGAATTCCCTTAAGTAATAAAGCATTGCTTGTTGAGAGGTGGGTCGAAGGCCATCAATGACTCTTTTCCAAGTTCGAGCAAACCTAGAATTGAAGTTAGCTATTTCTTTATGGGGATGCCTCTGTATGCTAGTGAATTGGTGCAACAAAGAGAAAGGGTTGGCTTGTTCATTAAAGCCACTTACCAACTATTCTGTCAGATGATCCCACAAAGTGATGGTGTCATCTGAGAGTGATCAGTACCAGTAGAGGAGTTTACCTCTTAATGAGAGAATGGGTAACTTTACCATGACATCCTCATTGGTAATCTTGTGAATAGTTTCTAACCCTATAACATCTTGAATATGCTCGATCACTATCTTTCCTATACCATCATATGTGGGAAAAGATTTCAATGTTACGAGTGGCACTGTATGTTGAGCCCCTAAATTTAGGGGGCCCATATGGTCCTAGGTTACAAACTATCTAGCAGGAGGTGGTTGTGCCATTTTGGGTGGTGGATTTTCTTGGAGTGGTGGCTAGAGTGGCTAAACTGGAACAATGGGAACACTTACGAAACCTAAATCAACGTTAGGTGGAACTTTAGTGTGTTGATGATCTAGAGAATTAGGTAAAATCAGGGGTAAGCTAGTTGTTGTGTTGTTTGGAGTTGGATTTCGTATAGCTATAGTAGCTTCCTATGAGGATGTCCCATCCAATGGGATATTTGGCCTGACCACTCTAGGACACTCTCTAAAAGCATCAATTTCAAGTTTGTAGAACTCAACTTCTTTTGATATTCTAGCCTGTCGCCTTATACACATGTGATGAGGCCTGGAAATGCCTCAATCATAACATGTTTTGAAAACTAAAATTACCTACAAACTCTTATGTTTAATTTGATATGCTAGTTAAGTTGATTCAATATGTTGTGTATGAACTATCTACATGATAAATGTATATGAAATACTATATTCTGATTTTTATAGCTCTGCATAAGTTTTATGTTATTTTGTTATGACTTGCTAAATGAGATATTCTTAGGTTGATAGCAGCATTTCACTAATCATGTTTTGATATGTCTCAAACATTTATTTTACCTAAATCTAGCAACAATGCAAGCAAACTATTATTGTGCAGCAAAAACAGGTTTTTCCCATGTAAATTCCAGCCAGCTTCCAATGAATGGCAAGGCATGGAATTCACATATGGAAAAATATGAAGACCATTGAAATCTGATCCTGAGATATAACCCACCTGAGAAATACAAAGGAAATAATTTAAAGAGCACACATTTGTTCATTCCTAAGTCTCTTTAGAATGAACAAATGTCTTCAAAATGAGAAAACACAGTATCTTCGAAATGAGTGGATCTTCGAAATAAGAATTACAGTCTCTTCGAAATGAGCCACTTATCTTTGGAATGAAAACATAATGTGCTTTTTGACTTTTTGACCAATTTTTGATGCTGGAAAAAGGAAAATAAAGATTGAAAATGGTAAGGGAAAATATCTCCCATCTGACTTTGTCGTCCTTGCCGACCAAAGCCACCATTTATGGAAAGATCAAGTTTGATCTTCTTTTAAGATAAAACCAAGAATTGTTGCAGCATAATAGGATTAGATATTTTGAGATATTCTCAGTTTTCTAGTAGATCTTAGGACATCTATAAATATGGCTCCCATTCAGGTTGAGCTAGAAAAAGATAGAGAAAGTAGAGAGTAGAGAAATATAGGAGAAAATAGACAATAATCAGAAAAGTGACTGTTATAGTCTTGTAACAGGTTTTCAGTAGAATTATTGTAATCATGTTCTTGAATCAATAAAGTGTACTATTTCTATTTCATATTGCTTTTAAATGAGTGTGAGTAATATCTAGAGAGAGAGAGACTCATACCTTCTTCTAGACAAGGAGGTTGGCCACTTCCAGACCTAGGAGGAGGACTAACAGCAGGTTTTTATTCTAATTTTGCTATAGTAGAATGAGTTGTAGAACTTGTCATTTCATTTCTTTGTAAACAACTAATATTATTTGCAATCTTAGCTTATTTTATGTTTTGTGATTAATGGTTTAGTTGTAATATCCACTTTCATCAAAGCTTTCAATTTATTACAGATTGTCATTTTCAGAATTTACTATTTTTTGTAATTTCTTACATTTTGTGTTTTGCTGTCAACCCCTACATAGAAGATTAACAACCTTCTATTACAGAGCCTTGACAGGGTTTCATTTCCATTCTATAATTAGGTTTCCATTGCTACAAAATTATATAGATTTCTTTCTACAATTATAATCAGACTTCTAATTCTACAACTGTTATTTCTGCAACATAATTAGGTCTCATTCTGCAATTGTAATTAGGATTTCATTTTTGTAGTTAATGATTATTTTCCATTTCTACAACTATATTAAGCTTTAATTTATGCAATTTAGATATAGAAATGTCCTAAATCCCCCACACAATCGATTTCACCAATAAGATCTGTTGCTCCAGATTGACCTAAGTTATAACCCTGTTCACCCCTTCTTTCGTAGATAGCCTTGTACACTACCTTGGATTGACAAATTAATTGAGAATTAATGATGTGTATAACGACTACACATCATTTTGGCATCGTAGCCAAGGAATTGTGTTGCTAGAAGGTGACAATAGTCCAATAGTTGTTAATTAGACTGAGCTGTGTAGATTCAAGATAAAATCTGAATAGAATAGTTGGTTAAAGTAACAACTATTGATCTATAATTTATGTCATTTAAGAGTAAACATGAATGAGTAATTCTAGGGATTAAAAAGGTAGAATTACCCAAAAGTATCCCTGGTTTGTTCCATTAAGAAGATCTTCACGCCTAAGGGGTGAATCACCTGTTTTTGAATTACCAAAAAGATTGAAAGAAAAATCACCAATATCACCATCATTAGAACATTCTGAGAAAGAAAAATCACCAGTCTCACCATCATTAGAATATCCTAAGAAATAAAAATCATCATAATCATCATCAATAAAGGATCTTTGACCTCTTGAGAGTGAAATTTGGATAGGTTTAATCGTTCCCAAGGAACAGGAAACTATGGCAGAGGGAGGCAATCTAGATAGATATAGCCAACATGGCTATGTCCATAATGAAGGAGATGATAAGGATATGCCCCAACCTTCCATAACATTTGAATATCCTATCCGTTTGAATCCAACACAAAACTCTCCCATGAAAACCATTTCACCTTCAGTACTTCCAACCTTTCAAGGTGTTGTATCTGAAGATCCTGATTAGTTTTTGTTTGAATTCAAAGTAGTGTGTCAAACCTATGACTATGTAAATGACACTCAAAAACTTAAGGTTTTTCCCTCAACACTCAAGGACTCAGAATTATGTTGGTTCATGAGCTTAGAGCCAAATTCCATCCAAACCTGGGATCAAATGGAAACTATGTTTTTAGACAAATATCAGGAGTATTGTCATGTAAGGAATAGGAAATATGAGTTATTCAAGATTAAACATGAATATTATGAAACATTAGAAGACTATCTTGATAGGTTTTCCTTTGTTCAAAGGAGATGTGGACTTGTAGAACCAGAGTTATTCAAAACCATCTTTTTAAGAGGATTACAAGATGAATCTAGAGAAGTATTGGATTTGATGGGAAAAGGGGATGTAAATACTCTCAGTAATGAGGAAATTATGGATCTTTGTAGGAATTACTCTTGCACTAAGAAGGGAAGAAGAAAAAAGAGTACAAATGGCACTGATGTGAAGGACCTAATAGAGGAACTTGCAAATTTTAAAACTGATATTCTACTGCAATTAAACACAACTTTGGGGGAAATGTCTGCAAAGGCAAAAACCATAGAACCTTTGGCAATTTATTGCCCAAGATGTAGAAATAAACATGCTTTACAGGAATTTCCTTTGAATAAAACATCTATCTCAGCAATTTGTAGTATCTTTTCAAAGAAGCATTCAACTGATAAATGCCACCTACTACCATAACTCAAAAATGTGTTAGAAAATTATACTGAGGAACTCAACTATGTTGGACCAAAACAAGGGGGAAATTTCTCTCAATACCAAAATCCCCCTCATTTTCCTACAAATTGGGGGCATAATCCCTGGACTGTGCCTTGTGGACAATCAAAACTAGCCCAACATCCTTGGAATTATCCTCAATGGACAAATTCCCAAGAATGGCCATAAACAAATTGGATTAATTCAACCTGGAATCAGAATCAAAATAACCCATCATGGAATCAAAACAACCCATCTTGGAATCAGAATCAGACTAATCCACATTGGATTCACAATCAACCATAGTGGAGTCAGTAATACTAGTCCTATCCAAGGCAGCAAAGAAATCAAGGTCAAACTTAGCATTTGCTGCCTGCACCTAATCAAAATTTTCAAGAAAAATAGAACCAACCACAACAAACACAACAAGTGAAACAACCTCAACTTTCAGCTCAATCAATCACTAATCCAAACAACATGAGACAAGCATCCCCTGTCTATGTGGCTGAAGCTGAAGAAAATGTTGAAATAAATGTTCTTGATTGTAGTAACATCCAACTTCATTCAAGAAAAGTTGTACCTAAACATGTTTCAAATAAAATAAAATAAAATAAAGAGAAAGAACCTTTGGAACCAGTTAGAGTTAAACCAACAATGGAGAAAGAAGAAGAAAAAATAGACCCATAGGCAGAACAATTACCTTCATCAAGGATAATTCCATATCCTAAAAAGATTCAATACCACAGTAGAAAATTCTGAGTCATACCTGGTCAAGGAACTTAGAAAGTTAACTATATCATTGTCCTTATTGCAATCCATTAAGGATATACCAGTGACTAAAAGAACTATCTGAGATTTGTGCATTAGAAGAGCAGGAAGAAAAAAGAAAGCATTTCCCAAGACTGTTCAGGTTGAAGGAAAGATAGTTGATCTCTTGTTTGGAAAACTAGTACCTCCAAAGTATAGTGACCCAGGAAGTCCAGTTATCATAGTTACCATAGGTTCAGTACCAATATCAAATATCTTAGTAGATCTAGGAGCTGCAATAAATATCATGACCAAGGATATAATGAAACAATTACAGCTCAAACATCTTAGCCCTACATTTATAGTTTTAGAAATGGCTAATAGGTTAGTTGCAAAACTTGAAGGTATCATTGAATATGTTTCTATAGAAGTTTCTTCTTGGGAATTCCCTATAGATTTTTTGGTTTTACAACCAAGAAATTCAGCACATGGATATCCCATAATTTTGGAAAGACCTTGGCTTGCAACTGCAACAACCTTCATAGACTGCAAATCTGGAAAAATGACTATTTCAAATGGTATTGATCTAAAACAGATTTCTTTGTGTCCTCCTGCAAAACCATCTAGCAAATTTTCAATTCATTTATGGTTTCCTGATTTAGATGAAGAATCAGAGGAGGTTATTTCCACACTAGCCACCATGGTAGTAAGGGAACCCATAGAAGACCTCCATGACATAGAAAATTTAGAAAATAAAAATATCCTAATAAATGTTCCACATGAATAAGGGTTAGAAGAGGAAGCATTAAATATCCATCAGTTGTTAAGTAATTAGGAGAACCAAAATTTTGAAGGTGAACCATCTATACTATCACAAGAAAACTCAATTTCACTACCACATGGGTGGCACCATCACCTGATTTTTCCTTCTCACTATTCCATACAGGATATGCTTCCATCAAGAAGTAATGAAATAGAAACTTCTTATTTCCTCCCATCTCAGTAGTGTCCTCTTAATTACCTAATCACCAGGTATGAAGAAGTGAATTCAGTCCTTCCAAATACAAAACAAATAGAAGTTCAGCCAAGCAAATTTTTGAACATTTACAGCTGGCTTACTAGGGAAGAGGAAGAAAAATTGATAGCTATCTTGCAGAAGCATGTTCATGCTTTTGCTTAGGACTATAAATATATTTTAGGAGTTCACCCTGATATATGCACCCATAAAATTTATACTGAAGAAGTCAAGCCAGTAAGACAACCCCAAAGAAGACCGAATCATACCCTAAGGGATATTATAAAGGAAGAAATTGAAAAACTTCTGGAGGTGGGATTCATTTACCCAATTTCTGATAGCCAGTGGGTCTCTCCATTGGTTATAGTTCCTTTTGAATAGTATTTTCACCCAATTGTGAAAGTACACTCTCCCTTAGGATTTGGGTTCTAAATCCCCTCTTGCAAAGAAGTTAAACAAACAACTTCTCCAAGGTCTTCGCTATATTAGCATTTGCATATGTGTATTGGTAATCTCAAATAAAGATATTCAATTTTAAATGCTTGGAACACCTTAGTGATTGCAAGTAACTGTAAACAAGGGGCAATGTTGGTTTATTTTACCATGAAACTTTAGTGATTGTTTATTGAACCAAAATAAAGCAAATGTGAGTTGGCCCTCATATGAACACGATGTACTGCCTTAATTCCTTTTATCTTGAGGGTTTTAAAATAGATTTTATCTTGTTTATTAAGTCCAAATATGCTTCTTATCATGAAGATGAATATAGCTTTCAATGTGATAGATAAACTATCCCTCTTTGGTGAAATTGGTTTTCACAAAGAAGCAATAATTTATGGCCTTAAAGTAAGGGCTTTAAATGTCACCTCAACTTATCCCTCTTAAATGAAATCAAATTTTCATAAATATGAACAATTAAGTGCTTTGAATCAATGACCTTCAATGTGATGCTCAAATTACCCCTCTTTCGTAAAATCAGAATTTTTATGAAGAGAGGGCAATTTTAGGCTCCAAAAATAGAAATTTGTAAAATGCCATAAAACATAAAACCTTCAATGAAATTGGAATTTTCATGAAGGGAATGTCATCATAGGCTCATGAATGAAACATGAAACTGAAAAAATGAAATTCGGTCCAAAAATGGAAATTTTCTATTTTCGAAATTTTCAAAATCTGTAATAAAACAAAAATTTCGATGAATTTTTAAAAATACTAAAAAACTCCGAAAATAAAAATTTAAAGTGTGTATTGGAAGTATGAAGTATAACCTACGCAATGGTGAAATTATTTTTGGATTTTGATATTTTTTAAATGTTTATTTTAATTCCTAAAAATTAAAATAAATTAAAATTTCTGAAAAATAAAATGCAGAAAAAGTTGAAAGAAAATGCAAAAAATTGAAAATAAAATGCATTCAGTATGATGCTATCCTATTTCGACAAAACCGAAGATGTGAGGTTTCCATGCATGCAACCTAACCTATTGGACTTGCAAAACAAGCACAATCCCCATAGACTAAGTGTTGGTTCCTAGGGTTTAAAATAAATTTCAGGTTCAAGCCTTCACATGAAGCAACCAAGCAAACTTGCATTAACTCCATGTACAAACTCAAAATCTAAAAAAATGAAAAAAAAAATAGACATTAAATCCATAGCATGCAAAGAGAATCTCCTTCTTTCTTGCCCACAAGATGCAAATTTTTGAAAACTCCTGCATTAAAAAAATGTGTCATTTTACAATAGCAAAATTTCTGGTTTTCCCAAACTAGTCCATGGAAGAAAAACAGCCCAAACAAGCCCAGAATAGCCCTCTTGCCTTCAAATCTGCAACTTTGCTTGCAGCAGTTTCCAACCCTTTTTCTATCTTTTTCCTACATATTTAACATTTCAAAAATAACCTTTCATCTCTCTTGAAATCTCTTCGTTTTCCCTTCTTCACCGTTTTCCTCCATGCACAAGCTATAATGGCGGTTTCACTATTTTCGTGTTTCATTTCCTGTGTTTGGAACTTCCCTGTTTCATGATTTCATTTTCTGTATTTGCATGCATTCGATTTTGTTTTATTCTATTTGAATAGGCAGTTACAACCAGCCTGCCAATATGATGATACATAGGCTACAGTTACCACCTATGTTGGCATTTATTATCCTACTCCACCTTACCTTTTAGATAAAGCCCCGATTACAATGATAAATGGAAATAAAGTATGCACATGGTCATTCCACGTGGGTGACCAACTCATGAAACAATTTACACTTATTTAATAAACCCCCCTCCCATCCTTTGAATTTTCATATCCATAATTTCTACCTTGGACATTGGGCTCCATGAGATTATGCCCTCAACACGTATTCATTCACATGTGCTCATTCACGTCTATCAATAGTTAGGTAATACCTTGGTCCATGACACCCGAGCGTTCCCATCACTTTGAATGCCGAGCTACTCCCAAAGTAAGGTAGGTGCTATTACTTCTACGGTCTTCCCTTATAACATTCCACTAAACATTGCTACCCCAAGTCTACATAGCTAGCCTCTAGAAAAATTTATAGGTTTCCCTATTTGCCATTGATGCTCTGCCAAAATCATCCTCAACCACATTATCACCAGGTCATGTATCACGCTTTTGCTCTAGGATCAATTTCATTAGAGGGTTCGGTTAGCTAACCGAATGCCTCATCGTTCTTCATCTGTGGCATGTGAGTTGGTATCGCCTAATTGGCCCTCATCATTTTTGGAAATTGTAAGTGTCACCATCGATTTCTACCATGGCATTCGTTGTTATCTTGTATTTTACCTTGATGTGGCCTTCGAGCCAGTAAACTATCACGATCAAAATGAATTTCCTTTGTATGTCCACCAAATGCCACGATCCTAATACCGCTGGTTTACTATTTCTATCAGAGACTACTGTGCAGCGCTGCTACTGCTCAGAATCTCCTTCGCTGATCCTTGAAATATTAGCACTTGAAATTGTACTTCATTCGAATCTCATCCTGGTCGTGTATCTAATTGCCACATCAAAGCACAATCCATTAATTCTTTGTTCAACGTTGTCCCTGGTTTGTTCCACATAAATCTGGCCCAAATTGATGCCTTAAAACCACCATCATGCTTCTTGTTCGCTAAGTTTGGTGATCCTCGATTTGTTCACTATTTGTCTCGAAGGCATTGTGATTGTCGAAAGCTCATCACCGATGTATTTGACATCAACCTTTCCATACTTGCACTTATGTTGATCGTCACCAGGAGCAAATAAAAATTTCAACCCCAGTCTATCCCTTTTCGAACTGACACTGTACTCCTACTCTGACATCCACCATCCATGTTTTGTTGAATGCCTGCCTAGAGTTCCACATCCCATTGTTACATGACCTCACTTTTTATTTCCTGTGATAGATTTAATGGTGGCCCCACATTGGTCTGGGTGGGATTCACATTGCTCATCGTGTTGTAAAGGTCCTAAGGTTCATGGGCCTGTCCGCTTGAATCGCTAACGACGAACTCCTTCTACCTGCAAAGACCAACATAATATATTAGAAATCAACACCATGACCACCATTAAACTAAAGCTTAAATGACAAAAAAAATCTTCTAATTTATTTTTTTTTTTTAATATTGAGTAAATACTTCTTATACATATACATGTCCGTCATGGGATTGAACTTCATTTTTTATTTTAAACATTTATATGTACAAAAATCTTACTTGAAACACTCAAATGAAGAAAACATAAAATGCAACCATAACAAAAAGCTAACAGTAAAATTGACGACAAAGAGTCGTCGACAGAAAAAGTCGTCGACAATAAAATATCGTCGACAAGAAAAAGTCATCGACAGTAAAAAGTCGTCAACAACAAAATATCGTCGACAAGAAAAAGTCATCAAAAATAAAATATTATTGACAAAAACTAATGATAAATACAAATTCAAAACAAACCGAGCACTAGACACTCAAAACCAACATGCAAACACCCAAATACCAAAAATAAAATGGTGGGTCCCCAATTTTGGGGTATGTTGTGGAGCAGCCACAACAGTTCTTAAGAAAAAAGGAAAAATGAGAGTATGTGTAGACTATAGAGAGCTGAATAAAGTGACATACAAAGACCATTTTCCATTACCTTTCATAGATCAGGTGTTAGATACCCTTGCTGGAAAGAAATACTTTTGTTTTCTTGATGGATTTAGTGGATATAATCAAATTCAAATTACACCTAAAGATCAAGAGAAAACAACCTTTACCTGTCCATGGGGAACATTTGCCTATAGAGTTTTACCTTTTGGTTTGTGTAATGCCCCAGCAACATTTTAGCGAACAGTGTTGAGATATACATGGATGATTTCACAGTATGTGGACAGACTTTTGACTTTACATTAGAAAACCTTGACAAAGTTTTAGCTCGCTGTGAAACATACCAGTTATCCTTGAATCCAAAAAAATGTTTTATGATGATGAAGGAAGGAATAGTTCTTGGTCATCACATCTCTCTTCAAGGGATCCAAGTTGATCCAAAGAAGGTAGAAATTATCAAGAATATTCTTCCTCCTAAAACTCAGACTGATGTCAAAAGCTTCCTAGGACACATTGGTTTTTATCGTAGTTTTATTCCCGCTTTTAGCACAATAGCCAATCCCATGTTTGCCCTATTGACTAAATATTCTAAATTTTCTTGGACTGTAAGGTGTCAGGAATCATTTGAAGCTCTGAAAGAGAAATTAGTAACTCCACCTGTGTTAAGAGGACCTAATTAGACATTACCATTTCACATACAGGATGATGCTTCCAATACTACAATTGGAGCAAGCATTAGGACAAATTGACAATGGTGAACACTATGCCATCTACTACATTAGCAAGAATTTGACGAGAGTTGAGAAAAATTATACCACAACTAAAAAAGAATTCCTAGCAGTAATTTATGCCATCAACAAATCCAGGCATTACATCATAGGTTATCAAATATTTATTCACACAGATCATACAACCATTAAGCATTTGATGAATAAGCCTATGGTAAGTGCAAGAATTATTCATTGGTTACTATTGTTGCAAGAATTTGATATCACTATAATCAACAATCTAGGAAAAGCTAATGTTGTAGCAGATTTCTTATCCAAATTGCAGAACACAGATGAAGGGTAATTAGTTGAAGACACCTTTCTTGATGAAAAATTATTTGCTATATCAGTCAAATCACCTTGGTTTGCAAATATAGCCAATTATTTGGTCATAGGGAAAGTTCCTCCACATTTTACTTCAAAACAAAAAAAACAATTAATCAAATAGAGTTCTTCTTTTGAATGGATTAAGGGTATATTTTTTAAGTGCAGTCCTGACCATGTGTTACGTAGGTGCATCCAAAATGATGAGGTATATGATATCCTTAGGGTTTGTCATGATGAACCCTCAGGTGGACACTACTCTGTAAAAAGCACAATTAGGAAAATCTTAGCGACAGGATATTATTGGCCATCTCTTAACAAGGATGTGAAAAAGTACATCAAGCATTATAATGCATACCAAAGAATGGGGAAACCCACTCATACAAATGAAATGCCACTACAGCATCAATTGGTTTTAGAGCCATTTGAGAGGTGGGGGCTTGATTTTGTAGGACCTATTGATCCACCTTCTCAAGGAAAGGTGCATATTCTAGTATGCACTGATTACTTGACAAAGTGGGTAGAGGTGTGTGCTTTCAAACATGCTCGTGAAAAGGTTGCTGATTTCTTGTATACTAAGATTTTTTAGATATTTGGAGCTCCTCGGTCTATCATCATAGACCAAGGACCCCAATTTGCATATAAAGTCATTGAGGCATTTAAAAAATTACATGAAATCAAACATAGAAAATCATCACCTTATCACCCACAAGCAAATGGCCAGGTTAAGGTAACAAATAGAGAACTAGAATGAATCTTGACAAAAATAGTAGCTTTTCATAGGAGAAACTAGCTAGATAAATTACCTGAAGTAGTGTGGGCTTACAATACTACTTGGAAATCCACTACTGGATTCACACCTTATGAACTAGTATTTGGTAAAAAGCCCATCTTACCTATTGAATTTGAGCTACTAACATTGCGCACAACATTGGAAATTAGAATTGAATTGTCACAGGCACAAACAGATAGGATTCTACAGATGAATGCATTGGATGAACTTAGGTTGGATGCTCTACACCAAACTGAAGTAATTCAAGAGCAGAGAAAGTTGTGGCATGACAGTCACATTCAATAGAGGAAACTTCAAAAAGGAGATTGGGTTTACTGTTTGATTCTCGCTATGAGGACTTCCCTGGAAATATGAGAACTAGATGGCTTGGACCTTACCGGATTGAAGAGGTATTTGACAATGGAGCAGCTTGTTTATCTCCTATTGATGGGTCACAGAGAAAGTTGGTAGTGAATGGACATCACCTTAGGGTGTATCATACACCTCTGACTAAAGAGGAATTCTTGTAGAAGCTTGACAGTTTGGATACACAACAGGTGGAAGAAATTTCCTCTTCCACTTCAAAACAATCAGCATGATCATGGATTTCAAGAAAAAGCAAAAAAATACAAAAAAATAAAAAAAAATAGACAACAAAAAGATGAATAAAATCTGATTATGAATTCCTTCATGGGCATGATTTCAAGAAAATCATGAATTCCTTCATGGGTATAGTCAAAATCAAAAAAAAAAAATCAAGAAAAAAGAGAGAAAATGAGAGGTAAAAAAAAAAAAGAGAAAAATGAATAGCTCAATAGTGAAAACCTTTCCTAAGGCACTACTGGGTTGGTATGCATGAAAACCAGTTTTCTGGCATGCATAACCTTAAAAAAAAAATTGAACCATCATTGTACAAATTCACCAATTGCACTTGTTTTGAATATTGTAGAAAATCTCAGCAAAACATCAACAAAAGCAATCATTCTTCAAAAACTTGCATTAACTTGTTTTAATCAGGTATATATTTCTTATATTTCTTCATTGTAAATGATTGGTATATAGTATATAACAATTAACCATTAGCATAAAAGGTATCCATAAGAGTTGGCATACTTAAAACATGTTTTGAGCATGAGAATATTGATTTCTGCCTAATCTTCGAAAGAAGAATGCCAAAAATAGTGTCTGTTATCTTCTTCATATTAATTGTTGTATTGTCTTCAAATTGAAATTGTCTTCGAAATGACAGCAGAATGAATGTTGCACTTTGTCTTCGAAATGAAGCTTTGTCTTCGAAATGACGATTTGTCTTTGAAATGAAGCTTTGTCTTCGGAATGATGATTTGTCTTCACAATGAAGCATCATCTTCGGAATGAAGCTTTGTCTTCAGAATGTAGCAGGATTTGTCTTCGAAATGAAGTTCTGTCTTCGAAATGACGATTTGCCTTCGTAATGCAGTCTGATCTTCAAAAAGAGGATTTGTCTACGGAATGAGGATTTGACTTCACAAAGAAGCATGATCTTCGAAATGAAGACTTGTCTTCGGAATGAAATCATAATCTTCAGAATGAGGTTTTGTTTTTACAATAGACCATAATCTTTGGAAAGAACATTCAATATATCATCTCCACATGGCATCCAAGGAAGAAAAAAATACGATCAAGTAAAAATTCTTTTGGCTACATACGATAAATGAACACGTGGTTTATTTTTGCACCCATTTAGAAAGTACCAGAATCACGAGGGATGTGACCAACAGTATGCCACCAATTTTTGATACTAATAAACATGCACATAAAAGTCTGCAGGAGAAACAAAAAAACTAAAAACGAGTAAGGTGAATCTGACGGCAAGGACATTTGCACAACCATTAATGGACATGTGTTCAGAGAAAAAATATAAACATGTGCCACCCTTCTTTTCGAAGACATATTTGTTAATGCAAAATGATTATGAGGTATAGTGCTCAGATTACAGTTCATTCTGAATAAGAAAAATAGGGCAATTGAAAACTTGGAACCAAACCCTGCAAGTCTGTAAACACCAGAAACTAGAGATCAATCAAAGGAATAGCAGTAGAAGTGAGTAGTTTTTTTTACATACCAAGACAGGAAAATGGGGTGAAAGATGAAAATGGAACCAGCGGATACCACCCACCTCCAGGAGAATCCATAAGTGCTACATATTTTTGAAGATGGAGGGCTTATGCCATTTTTGGATAAGTTTAATGGGTCCTCTAAATATTTTGTCGGCATGTTCGCCCACACATTCAGAAACAACCGGGCACACATTAACAGCATGACCATTGAGGTAACCCCTGAGGTTTTGAGTCAAATTACTGAGCTGCCATTAGAAGATCTTCCAATTTCTAGGTCTAGAAAAAATACATTGGTGAATATAGTTAATCAATTTTTGGAAGAAAACGATAGGGAACCAGAATATTTAACACATAATAACACATGCAAGGGGGTAAAAAGGGCCAGCCTATAGGAACCCTGGGATGAAGTGGCCACATGGGTAATCAAATTTCTAACCTGTGAAGGGCAATATGCACTGTTGTCAAGGCATCATCTAAAAATTTTAAACCATCTCAGACATGGTAGGCAACAACCAGACATTAGGGTAAATCTTCCCTTGTATCTACACTAGGAATTGAAAAACATGGCAAAAAGATATCAGGAAGGAAAAGAGATCCTTTGCCACCATGGTCTCATCAAACTAGTTTTACAGCACCATTTTAGAGGAAACCCTAGGAGATTTGATAGGTTTTACTCTACCCTAAATGATGTAATTTTTGGAGATGAGGATGAGGAGGAAGAAATAGATGTTATTGATGCTATTGTAGAAGAATAAATAGCTGCTATAGAGCCTATTATAGAAGAAGAAACATAAACTATTACAGAGGCTATTATAGAGGAAGAAACACACCCAGCAGCAGCAATAGAACACCTTACTCCATAACCTTCAACCTCATGAGCTAAGAAACAAAAGAAAAGAGGGTCTGGAACTGGTAGCAGAATAAAAAAATAGAAGAAGGTTCATTTTTTTAAAGTTGTTACTAATTTGTTAGAACAGGGAAGTGAAGCACCTAGTCCAAAATGGGAAGAAACAATAAGGGAAACAGAATCATCTGAAATTGTCCCCACAACCCCTGCTGTCACCGGAAAACAAGGCAAAAAGAAGAATTTTGCATCTGGAACTAGGAGGTCTACAAGACTCCACTTGAGGGAAATGGCAGAACAGGTCATAGAAGAAGAAGGTGGACAAAGCAGTCCAGATGTCACAGAAATACAACCAACCCCTAAAAAATTTCTAGAATTCCCTAAATAGATAATTGAGGAAGAGGCTGGGCAGGATAGCTTGGAGGTGGCTACAGTTCAACAAGCCACATAAATGATAGATGCAATTATAGACATTTTCATAAAGCCTCCTGAATAAGAGCAGAAAGATGTTGCAGAGGAAGAGATAGTTGTTAAGTAGCCAACTGCAATTGACTTGTCTGCATCAAATTTTGAAGCAGAAACATAGGAGGAAGACATCACAGAGCAACTGAGAGTAGCAAGAAGTGTTGTCAAAATACAAACCAGATGGATTGAAGAGAGAGAAAACATCATTGAGATGCAGGAAAAGAAAATTGCAGAATTACAATAAGAAGTGGCAGAATTGAGAAAAAGGCTATCACAATCTGAAAAATAGCCAATTGTATCCATTTATGAGGATGATTTGGCTCAATTTCTTATGGATTTATCTAGGGTAGATGACTCTGTTGAGGCAGACATAGGTGCTCATTTTGAAGTAGTACCCTTTCATTCTGAATAAATGCCTTCTCATTCTGAAGCATTACCTTCTAATTTTGAATATGCTTCAGAATTGGAAAAGAACATAGAAAAATATACTGGAGATGAGTCACCAAAGACAGGAACAGTCCAAGCAACATCATAAAATTGTTCAAGTAAGTATTCATTCTATTGATGTCCATGTATTTCAAACTGTTACACCTTCAGTAGAAATAGCAGATAAGGGGGTGCAAGTGGAATTACTTTTTGATGACCAACCAATAGAAACAGTAGACAAGGGGGTACAGGTAGAATTGTTGACAGATGATCAACCAGTAGAAGTGGTAGAAAAATGGATTTAGGTAGATGTGCTATCTAGAGTTCCACCTATAGTTAGACCACCTAATACTGTGTCCCTAGAACAATACAATGCAGACATAGCCAGTTGGGTGATTAGATATGAGAAGCTTGCCACTAAGACTAAAAATTTCAAATTGGAAGGAAAACAGCTAGAAGCAATGGAAATAGAGATTCAGGAATTAAAAGAAAAAGTGTTTGATTTATGTCAAATTGTTGAATTTTTAGTCCAATTCAGACGGCAAGCCAGATTTTACGGTATTATTCTAAAGGAGAAATACCTCAGATGGTAGGTCATGAGGATTAGCTCAGGTCTCCCATATAAATTGGACACAACTATAGATTTCCTTGAAGCATATTTTGACAGCCCTATAGAGTAGAAAAATCTTCTATGTGAACTATTTTTACACAACTTCTTTATTCCAAAAGAAGTAGAATTTCACCCCCAAATTTATATTGGAGATGTTCAATTAAGGGCATTCATGTCCACTTTGCAGAATCAGTTTTATTGGTACCAGTAGAAAAGGCAGAATAAATAAATTGAAACAAGATTTGAATTGGTAGTCAGATAAATTCATCCAAATCACCCAATTATCACCAGACATCACTTCACCATGATGAACAAGGATGATGTAAAGAGGATGTACTTGACAAACTTGAGGGACTGTGTGACCAAATTCCAAATTTTTTGTAATAACAATTTTGTGCCAGCATTATCAGTCTATAGAAATAGATGGGCTAAACTTTCCATGTCTTTATAGAAAAGAGAACCCATCTCCTCCATCAACTTAGAATGGTCCAGAAGAAGGGCATAAGGAGTGATACAGTTGATTGAAATCATGCAACATCATTGGATAGGTCTCAGATTTAGGCCTCCAACCATCATCACTCCAGTTCTATTCTACTTTGAAGAAGATGCCCAACCTGATGAACAGTTTGAAGAATGGCTCAGGAACCTTCAGGAGAATAGGGGATATTATATAGCCAAGAATTTTTTCTACAGCTCATGGAATTTGAATATGGACATATATGATTCCATAGCCCAACAGAATGCATGAGGACATGGATTAATATAAGTTGGGATGAAAATTATGAGGCCTGGAAATGCCTCAATCATAACATGTTTTGAACACTGAAATTGCCTAAAAACTCTTATGTTTAATATGATATGTTAGTTAAGTTGATTCAATATGTTGTGTATTAACTATTTGCATGATAAATGTATCTGAAATACTATATTCTGATTTTTATAGCTTTTTGCATAATTTTTATGTTATTTTGTTATGACTTGCTAAATGAGATATGCATAGGTTGATAGCAGCATTTCACTAATCATGTTTTGATATGTCTCAAACATTTATTTTACCTAAATCTGGCAACAATGCAAGCAAACTATTACTGTGCAGCAAAAACTAGTTTTTCCCATGTAAATTCTAGCCAGCTACCAATGAATGGCAAGGCATGGAATTCACATATGGAAAAAGATGAAGACCATTGAAATCTAATCCTGAGAGATAACCCACCTAAGAAATGTAGAGGAAATCATTTAAAAAGCACACATTTGTTCATTTCAAACTCTCTTTGGAATGAACAGATGTCTTCAGAATGAGAAAACATAATATCTTTGGAATGAGTAGATCTTCGAAATGAGAATTGCAGTCTCTTTGGAATGAGCCACTTATATTTGGAATGAAAATAGAATGTGCTTTTTGACTTGTTGACCGATTTTTGATGCTAGAAAAATGGAAATAAATATTGAAAAGGGTAAGGGAAAATATCTCCCATCTGACTTTGCTGTCTTTGCCGACCAAAGCCACCATTTATGGAAAGATCAAGTTTGATCTTCTTTTAGGATAAAACCAGGAATTGTTGCAGCATAATAGGATTAGATCTTTTGAGATATTCTCAGTTTGTCAATAGATCTTAGGACATCTATAAATATGGCTCCCATTCATGTTGAGCTAGAAAAAGATAGAGAAAGCAGAGATTAGAGAAATATAGGAGAAAATAGGCAATAATCAGAAAAGTGATCACATAGACTCTGTAACGAGTTTTCAACAGAATTATTGTAATCATGTTCTTGAATCAATAAAGTGTACTATTTCTATTTCATATTTCTTGTAAATGAATGTGAGTAAGATCTAGAGAGAGAGAGAGACTCATATCTTCTTCTAGACAAGGAGGCTGGCCACTTCCAGACATAGGAGGACTAACAACAGGTTTTTATTCTAATTTTGCTGCAGTAGAATGAGTTGTAGAACTTGTCATTTTATTTCTTTGTAAACAAATAATAGTATTTGCAATCTTAACTTATTTTATGTTTTGTGATTAATGGTTTGGTTGTAATCTCCACTTTCAGCAAAGCTTTCAATTTATTGCAGACTGTCATTTCTAGAATTTACTGTTTTCTATAATTTCCTGCATTTTGTGTTTTGCTTTCAACCCCTGCATAGAAGATTGACAACCTTTTGTTACAGAGCCTTGACAGGGTTTCATTTCCATGCTATAATTAGGTTTTCATTTCTACAAAAGTAAATATATTTCCTTTCTACAATTATAATCAGAATTCTAATTCTGCAACTAATATTTTTGCAACATAATTAGTATTTCATTTCTGGATTTAATGATTAGTTTCCATTTTTGCAACTATATTAAGGTTTAATTTATGAAATTTAGAGATAGGAATGTCTTAAATCCCCCACACAATCGATTTCATCAATAAGACCTGTTGCTCCAGTTTGACCTAGGTTATAACCCTATTCACCCCTTCTTCCATAGATAGCCTTGTACATTGCCCTGGATTGACAAATTCATTGAGAATTAATGATGTGTATAATGACTACGCATCAGCATTAAGGTGTGATATTTTAAGTTGATCTGTGAGGCTTGGAGGTGTCGTAGTTCATATGATTCACCAGATGTTCAGATTCATTAGTAGTAATACAAACATCAACTTCTTTGTATTTCTTCTACAGTGGAACATTTGCATCCCATCGAGCATGCCAAAAACTATTGGTTAGATATTTACCTTAGGTAAGTATTTGGTTATTTAGTACGCCTTAGACCCAGCCAACATTGAAATAATAAGAGGAAGAAATGCCTCCCATGCCAATCTCGAGAGATGGGTTGGTTCCCTTACTATTATAACTAGAGGTTTTGAAATTAAGGAACTGAAAGAGAAAGTAAATGACTAAAAGATATGGGAAATATGGCCACAAGCCAGATAGAATAGGGGTGATGGACTAACAGCATGATAACTCGATTTCATTTTGAACCAAATAGCCCTCAAATACAGATAACTAATAGAAATTAAACCAAAACATATAGAATGTATACTCCAAGACTACTCCAAAGTTCTTATTTTATTAAAAACTAAATCCAGATATTAGAATTCAAGTTTACAAATAAAGTATGGAATGATAAAAGACAAGCAATAGAAGACATACACATGAAAATAGAAGTCTAGGCCAGACATCAGTTGTATTGATAGCAAAATTTAGATTTTCATTTAGACTCTAGTTGTAGACACCAAAACAGCACCAATCTGATCATGTGGCTACAAACACCGATCGAATTGGCATACACAGCCCCTAGGCCAGCCCCTAGACGTTAAATAGTGGTCCTAACCACTCCCAAAGTAGTTTTGGAAGGTCAAAGGTCAATTTGGCACCTTTCAAGAACCTTGCTCCTTACTTGTTCCACCCTGGGGCGATTAGAATGCTATTCACCCCACCCCGGGATGATTAGTAGCAATCACTCCAGGGTGGGGCGAATAGCAGGTTTGACAGGAAAAAGGTCAAACCTTGACAAATGGCAACCCAGATCCACCACTCAACTCCACTTTCAATGCATGGGAGTGCGAGTGAGCATTTTTGAGCTCAAAGAGGCAGTCATAGAGGCAGTCATGGAGCCCTTAATCAAGGAGGAATTTTCTCTCCCCTGGGAAGGCATGATGGCCAAGTGGCACCCCTGCATGCACATTCAAAGTAGACCTTCAGGTCTATAAAATGGTGAGTCTTCTCATCCCAAAAATAGGATAGAGGAGGAGCATTTGGATCAATGGAGTGCTGTTGAATTATACCCTCACCCTCATTGTGCTTCCTACATCCTTGATATCTCTTTTGGAAGGGAGGTTATTAGGTGAACATTAGGAGCGCAATCTGGATCCAAAACCCAAAAAATTGGCCACAATCCCACTCCCAATTTTCTAACACAACCACCTAGGAGTTTTTGGACCCATCCCAAGTGGATTGGTGTCAAAACCAAGCCCTAAACGGTGGGCGTCCTACCCCCGGGTGCCCCCTGCATTGTTGTAGTCCTAATCGCCCCACCTCAGAGTGATTAGAAATATATAGCTAATTTCTCTACTATTTCCTTTGCATATTTTTTTATGTCATTCCTATATGCTTCTTGTTGAGTGGTGTTTTCACCCAATTGTGAAAGCACACTCTCCGGTAGGATCTGAGTCCCAAAATCCTCTGCTTGCAAAGAAATTATAACAGAATAATTTCTCCAAGGTTCTTATTATGCTGGCTCTTTGTTTACCAATGATGTTGTTCAATTTAAATGCTAGGAATACCTTAGGGTTGCAAGTGGATGTTAACAAGGGGCATAGTGGTTTATTTTAATTTGAATTTGCAATGGACTCAAAGTGAATAAATCTAAGAGATGAATCTATTTTGATCTTGAGCTTTGATGGATTTTCAGTTATTTATTTAAATTACGGTAATTAAAATGCAGAAAATAAAATGAAGAATTGTGAATAAAAGAAAATGCAAAGAATAGTAAACTAAACTACGCTCAGAATGCTGCCATCTCAATTCGACAAAACCGAAGATAATGAGGTTTTCTACATGCAACCTAACCTATTGAATCTGCACATTCGCACAATCCTGATAAGCTAGGTGCGGGTTTCTAGGGTTTTACTGTAATTTCAGATTTTAGGCATTCGCATGAAGCAACCAAGAGAACTCGCATTAAACTCCATCTATAAACCTAGAAATCTGAAAGGGGAAGATAAAACATTAAATCTTGCATGCAAAAATGACTCCTTCTTCTCATCAATGAGATGCCAACTCTCTGTATTTCTGTATTAAAATGATATATCAATTACAATGACAGAATGTTCCAGGTTTAACAAATCCAGAACAAATGAAGGAAATTGCTCCAAGTGCAGGCCCAGAATGGCTTGCAGCCCTTGTCTCTGCAACTCTGCTAGCAGCAATTTCCAACCCTTGTATCGATCTACGCTTCTGATTTTATACTAACTGATACGGCTCTTCGGTTCACCCTGCGTCGCTTCGTTTCACCTCCCAGAATGCATCGTTTCAAATTCCTCACCTTTTCGTTGCTTTTGATTCATGCTCGATGTCGAAACGTTCAAAATTTTCTGTTACATGTAACGCTTCTACAACTCTGACACCTGTATGCCACGTGTTCTGCATTTCCAGCATGTTTCGTAATGGCCCCATGTAAATCATGACATCTTTATGCATGCAGCTTGTTCCTCTGCTAGCACAGCGAAAATGAGACAGGTAGCGAAATCGTGACGTTTTTTGGCCAACAGCCTTCTTGCCTTCTTGCCCAGAAAAGTGACATGTAATGATTTGAAATCGGACGCTTTTTTTCGTACACTCTCGGCTGCAACCTGTCGCGAAATCGTGACGTTTTTCACTTGGCACTCCTTTGCTAACTTAATCATGACTTTTTCACTGCTTTGGCTTTTGTCGTGATCGTGATTTTTCATGCCTTGCTTTGTCGTGATTTCATGACGTTTTTTCACTTCATGCTCTTGTGCTTTTGTCGTGATTTGCGACGTTTTTAGGCATGCTTTCTCAAAAGTTGCGTGATTTCGCTACCATTTTTGGCTTATGAGCTTTGTGTCGATTTTTGTGATTTGTACCTGTGCCTTGTTGCCTTTGGCTCATTTTTGTCATGATTTCGCTACCATTTTCTATTTCATGCCTTCCACCCGCTTGTAAGCCACGAAAATCAAACACGTCATGATTTCGTGACGGTTCCCACCTGCCAGCGTTGACCGTGATTTTGCGACGTGTCATGATTTCGCTACGCCTTTCTGCTTCGTGCCCCGTTTGTCGCTTCCTGTCGTGATTTCACGATGTTTTTTTGCTTTGCCCTGTTTGACTGGTTTGACCCACGATTTTGCGACATGTCACGATTTCGCTACGCCTTTCCATTTTGCCTTTCTCTCTCCTCTTTCGGGCGTGACGGAGCAACATGTCGCGATTTCGTGACACTTTTCATTTTTGGCCGTATCGCGCAACATGTCGCGATTTCGTGACACTTTTCATTTTTGGCCGCGACGGAGCAACATGTCACGATTTCGTGACACTTTTCATTTTTCGGCAGCGATGGCGCGACATGTCGCGATATCGTGACACTTTTCTTCCTTGTGCAATTTTGCCCCTTTTTCTTGATTTTTAGCATCTGGGTCACTGAGATTTTCTTTGAAAGCCTGCAAAAAGGTGGGTCCCCAATTTTGGGGTGTGTTGTGGATCAGCCACAACAAATGGCGACTCTGCTGTCAAATGCTCTTGAGCATTTTAGTGAGAACCCAACTTGAAACATATACAAACTCGAAAACATGTGTTAGCACATAAGCAATATAAACAAATGCCCAAAGATCAGAAGTACATGAATCATCAGAATCATCAAGTATTAGCTCAGTGTGTGCAATGAATTTCATTCCCTATCGTTTGAAATTGATCAACATTCCATTGTCAATTTTACATGAATGCATGTGAGATTGTGAATGATTTGTGTAACCTAATGAATATGCTAGGAGATTTTGCTTTTATAAAAGGCATAGTCTTTCTTCTAGTATCATGTACAAACATTCAAGATTGCCAAACCCTCTTAGGATCCACTAATGAATTGTTTTATTATATCCCAAAGTTGGTTATGAGTCCCTACTATCTTGAACCCATGTGCAAGTGAATGTGAAATCAGAACTTTGGGGAATCAGACTCCCAACCTAACCAAGATGGGAGTTTAACCCTATCCTTACTATTCTGATTTAGAGTTCATTACCTCACTTTGAGCAAAATAATTTAACCAATTATGGAAGAAATGGTCATGCTAGTCTAACCCTTTGGACAATCGGTGGTCTTGTTTTTTAGACAAGACATGTTGCCATGCATGGGCATACTTAACCCCACAATCCAAAACTTATCTTCATTTCTTTGGACCTTGGGGATGACTACCCATCCTTTGCGAGAGGACAAGTAGTACGATCCTTCCAATCCAAAATAAATATGAGATGGGAAAAATTAATTTTTACTTCTTGGACCTTGGGGATGACTACCCATCCTTGCTAGGGACATGTAGTACGATCCTTCCAATCCAAGCTTTGGATAAAAATGGAAAATATTAATTTATTGCTTAGACCTTGGGGATGACTACCCATCCTTTGCAGAGGACAAGTAGTACGATCCTTCCAATCCAAGATTTATTATGAAATGAGACATAAGAGCTTTGGGGAATCAGATTCTCAACCTAAGCGAGATGAGAATTTATGCCCTATCCTTACTACTCCATGTAGGTCAAATCAAAGCTTTGGGGAGTTGGATCCTCAACCTAAGTTTGATGAGGATTTAACCCTATCCTTACTACTCTGATTTTAGGCTTTAAGCTTTATGGAAGTGGTCAAAACCACTGTTTTAAGGATCATGTTGCATAATAGGATAGACATGAAAAACCTCTTTCGCCCAACCTTTTCTTCCAAGTTAGGTTTTGATCATTTTGCTCAAGATCCTTTTTAATGTATAAGATGTGCTTGGTTCTAGATATCTCAAGACTCAGTTTCCAACCTTAGGATTTTTCTTACATTTATGTTATAACACAACCCTAAGAGGATTTGACATACTTTAATGATTTGTACCTAAGATGCATATGCAACTAAGATGGAATGTATATGTAAAGTGAGATGTAACATGAATGCATTATCTCTTGAATTGCAGATGAAATATTTGCCATACAAAACTGACTACTTCATGCATCACAAGTTTCAAACGATATAACTTAAAATGTTTGTGTGACTTGTGGAGCTTTTACAAGACAATTCCAATATTTCATATTCTCCTAGTCTTAAGCATAAGTTGACATCTCAATTTTATTCTTTTTTTTTTTTTTTTTATAAAAATAAACAAAACATGTCAATTGAAATCAAACCCACAACCTAAATCCTAACTAGACTAACAATCCTAAACAATGAAAACAAAATCTGAAAATCTCCACCAAAACCGAAAAGAATAACATCAAAATCTCACAACCTAAGGGCTAAAATAATGCTTTAAAATCTGCCCATTAACCGGTAGCATAAAATCTTTCCCTTCTAAAGTTTTTAGCCTGAAGGTATTTTTTCCGAGAATTTTTGAAATCTGATAGGGGCCTAACCAAAGACAATCAAACTTTTGATGATTCCCTTTTTCCTCATGTCTTTTGTCCCATAGTAATACCAAATCTGAAATTCTAAAGGACTTAATTTTGGCCCTTCTGTCAAACCATCTCTTGATAACTTCCTGGTGTTTATTCATGTGATTCATGGCTTCTTCTCTCTTTTCATCAAGGTGCAACAAATGACTTAACCTGGCTTCAACTTGATCATCTGTCCCCAAGTACTCTTGTATGAAATGCAAGGTCTGCAACTTCAAATTTGCAGGAAATATCGGGTCTTGCCCATAGACCAAATGATAGGGAGTATTCCCTATGGATTCTTTTACTCTGGTCCTATCTGCCCAAAGGGCAAACTTCAATTGGTTGTGCCAATCCCGAGGGTTCTTTTCCAGCAATTTCTTAATGGTGTTCAACAAATTTTTATTTGAAGATTCGGCCAAACCATTTCCTTGAGGATAATAATTGGATGCAAATTTTAAGCTCACTTTGTTGTCATATGCCCAATCTGCAAATTGTGTAGAAATAAAAGCTTTACCATTGTCACTGACAATAGAATCGGGCATTCCAAATCTTGTTATAATTTGGTCCTCAAGGAATTTTATTACAACGTCTGTGGTGGCATGTTTAGTAGGAATCACTTCTGTCCACCTTGTACAATAGTCTGTAGCTATCAATATGAATTTATGAGAATCAGAAGAATTTGGGTTAATAACCCCAATGAAATCTAGTCCCCACTTGTGCAAATGGTCTCATTTCAACTACAGGTTGTAATGGCATGGCTGCATTTCTTTCTCTATTGGCAGCCACTTGACAGATATGACAAGATCGTACATGGGCATGTGCATCTTTGAAAATGTGGGGCCAGTAGTATCCTGCTCTCAGGATTTGATGCGTTGTAGCATTTGCCGCACCATGACCAGTTCCATGTTTCCCATGAAATTCTTGCAACACCCTGGCAGCTTCTTCTTTGTTCAGGCACCTCAGGTAGATCCCTTCATGATTCTTCCTGTAAAGAACACCAGATTTCATCAGATAATTGATAGACTTAAGCCTTAAAGCTCTTCTCTGGGTTGAATTCAGATTAGAAGGACACTTACCATTCAATAGAAATTGCACAATATCAACATACCAGTCATCCTTAGCAATGTATTCTGTATTCGAGTATTGGCATGTTATTTGCGGATTATTTTCTGCGATCGCCTTCACCAGTCCCTGTCCTCGAACTAGTTTCATAGGTTGGATTTCGAGATCGAATTCTTGGATGGTGGAAATCCATTTCCCTCTTTTCTCACCTAGTTCATTTTGTAAAAACATGGTCTTAACAGCAGAGTCAGGCACGATGGCAATAACTCTGTTGTGCACAATGTAATGCCTAAATTTTTTCACCGTTTTAAAAAGTGCGTACATCTGCTTATCAAGGATTGAATACCTTAATTGAGCATCTTTTAGGGGGGCACTTAAAAATGCTATGGGGTTTTCTGCACTATCCTCACCTTTTCGGGTTAAGACACTCGCGAAAGAGTGTTACGATGCGAAAGCATAAATATAGAAAGGTTTAGAATAGTCTGGACTTATGAGGACCGGGGCTCTGGAAATGGCATCTTTGATGTTATGAAAGGCCACTCTACTTTCCTCGTTCCATTTTACATCCACATCTTTCTTGAGCATCTTGTTCGGAGGTTTGGCTATCTCAGCAAAGCTAGAGATAAACTTCCTCACAAAATTAACCTGCCCAAAGAAAGATCTCAATTCTTTTTTACTACCTAGGAGAGGTAAGTTTTGGATAGCTTGTATCCTTTCTGGGTCGATGGATATGCCCTCTTTTGAAATGATGTGACCAAGCAATTTTCCTTCTGTTACTCCGAAAATGCACTTTTTGGGATTTAAGGAAATTCCATGTTCTCTGCATCTTTGGAGCACTTTCTTCAAATCTTTGACATGGTCTTCTCTCTTCTTTGAGAATACTGGAATATCATCCACATACACGATGATACATTTGCCTATAAGCCCTTTGAATGCATAGTCCATGGCGCGTTGAAATGTTGCACCAGCATTTAACAGTCCAAATGGCATTCTCTTATATGCAAATGTCCCCCACTTGGTGGTGAAGGTTGTTTTCATCCTGTCATTTGGATGTATAAGAATTTGGTTGTATCCAGAATACCCATCAAGAAAGGACATCATTTCAGATCCATTTACCGTTTGTAGAATTTCATCAATTGATGGCAATGGATAATTATCCTTTTGAGAGGCTTTATTAAGATTTCGAAAATCTATGCACAGCCTAATCTCTCCACTCTTTTTTCTTACTGGAACGAGGTTAGCAACCCAAGTTGAGTGCCTAACAGGAAAAATGATCTTCGCTTCCAATAATATTTTGACCTCCTTTTCGATCAAAGGCTCCAATAGCGGGTTAACAACTCGTTGTCTTTGCCTAAAAGGCTTGGAGTCTGGCTTCAAAGGGATGGTATGTGTGATGATGTCTTGGTTGTATGTTTTCAGCTCATTGTAATTCCAAGCAATGCAATCTATGTAATGCTTCAATGCTTGTATTATGTTGCTCCTTTCTTCATCTGTACATGCCTTTGCAATGTACACCTCCTTTGGATTGTCTGCACTCCCTAGATTAATTGAATCACATGCATCTTTGGGGAGTGGGACTCTTTTTCCTTTTTGGTCTTGTATCCCACGTCGAACATTTTCTCCAATGAAACCACGTCTTTAGGTATTTTGTTGGATTGACATGCGGTTTCACTCTCGTTTTCTATTTCATCTTGCCACCTTTGCTCCTCATCAATCACCTGATTTTCAAAAATACCCGAGTTCATGACAAATTTGAAGATGTGTCTGTCATTTTCAAAAACCTAGAAATTCTTGACATTGTCGGGTATTGATGGACAAGGAACCAATTCAATGGAGAACTTTTTACACCTTTTTATATCAACCGGGTTTAACATGCCCGTGACGACTGCAAGAGAGTCTGCTATTCGATTTCCTTTTCTAGAAATAAGGGCTATATTGAATGCATCGAATTCCTCAATGAGGTCCATAACCCTAGTTCTATAAAGGCTCAGTCTCCTGTCACGGCATGTATATTGTCCTTTGATCTGCTTGACTACCAGCTCAGAATCTCCCAAAACCTTCAAGCATTTAACTTGCTTGCTCAATGCTAGACGTAAACCAAAGATCAATGCTTCGTATTCTGCCACATTGTTCATGCAAGGAAATTGCAATCTATAAGCAACCAATAATGGTTTACCTCCTGGACCAGTGAGCTCGACTCCAGCTCCTGCTCCCTGTCTAGATTTTGATCCATCGAACCTGAGCAACCATGTGCAATCATTTTCCTCAGAAGAGCCACCATGACATGTTTCCTCTTTAGGCTCTTCAGTAGCTTCCTCAACATCAAGTGCATAAACCCCCAGTTCTGGCTCAAAAAATTGAACTTCATTCGGCTTGTTAAATTTTGTTATGATTTCTTTGAGCCTCGGTTCATTTTCCACTCTGATTTGATTTGCAATTCCTTTCCAGGGTAGCCACATATGTGAGCGATCTGTTGAAAAATAGCCATTCAGAGTTTTCATCCAATCCCTCGCAAGTAGCATTCCATATCTACTTGGGATATTAACAACCAGAATGTCGACAACCTATTGGACCATGGGTTCAGAATTTAATTGAATTTTGACATCATATAGGGTCCCTACCACATTTACCTCTGATCGGTCCAATTGCAGGACCTTGCATTTGGATGAAACAGGTTGCAGACCTAGCATTTGACATATCTCCGAAGGCATGAGGTTGCTCGTGGCACCCGTGTCCACCAAACAGTTATGCAAATTCTTACCCGCAATTCTCAGAGTCAATAAGAATGGCGGGACATCCCGTCTCTCCTTTCGTAAAATCGGATGGGACTCAACTCCTTTTCCCTTCCACATTTGATCAGGTGAGTTCAGAGCTTTTATCAACGCCTCCTTTTGGCCAGGCAATCTAGCCGCGTCCAAGAACGAAAGGCTAGATTTGGACTTCTTTAGATCCTCCACTATGTCATAGTTTGGTTTTTCGAATTTGACTGTCTTCTGCACGTCATTAGACATTTCTCTTCTGAGTGGAGGAGGAGGATTATTATCTGCCTTAGTATCCGGAGGAAGAATAGAGTTGTTTGGAGGTGTTGATGAGGTTTTAGGGGCTTTAGATTTACTTCTCAAATGGTATCCATGATTCCCCTTTCTAAAATCTCGAAAAGCTTGCACCTCCTGTTCCAAAATTTTGTCTTCTTCTTCCTCACTCTCACCTTCTTGATGATATACAGTTTCCATCACCATAATGTTATCATCTTGATGTTGCGATGGACCCTCATTTGATACCAGTTCCAAATCATCAACTTGTGCCTGAAGACAATGAGTGTATCTAGCAATTTCAGGACAATTCCTCTCATTGTGTTCTTTTGTGTTGTGCAACCTACACCCCCTTTCCCATGCCAAATCTGAAAGATTCAAAAGGGAATTGGATTGACTAGGTCCTATAGAAGTATCTAGTTGATTAGCAATGGGAGCGGGTACTCCCCCATTGTTTGGCTTTGTGTTCCAATGTCTCCCTCTATTGTTAAAATTTTGATTTGAGTGAGGGGCATGGGATTCATACTTCTACTTTTGAACCATGTCATTGCTCAGTTTATGAACTATTTTCTTGAGCTCTTCGACCTCTGAATAAATCTCCTTCGGTGGAATCACATTGTTGTTAACCCCCGTTGGATTTGCGTAATTGGTGGGGTCTTGATTCAACATTTGGGTCGGGTTTTGAGGAATTTGATTCCCGTATGGATTGACACTTTGAATCGGAGTTGGATTTGGGAAAGGAACTATAGCCTGAGAATTAACTTGGTTGGTTCCTTGCATAGTCGATTGACTATTCTGCAAAAATGCGGGAACAGGTGGAATGGATGT
Organism: Wollemia nobilis; assembly: GCA_028583015.1. Classification (NCBI taxonomy): domain Eukaryota; kingdom Viridiplantae; phylum Streptophyta; class Pinopsida; order Araucariales; family Araucariaceae; genus Wollemia; species Wollemia nobilis. The sequence continues at coordinate 10,353,286 of JAQPPZ010016869.1, read as the reverse complement.
AATTGGTTGGATTGGAATGGGTGCATACGCAGGTGCTGGTGGATACGGTTGCTGATATGGGAAGGCGTTCATGCTTGGCATTTGCGGTGCCATGATCTGATTTGCCAAGGGAGCTTGACCATATGGAGCATACTGTCCCATCATAGGCATCTAGGGAAACCCATAGCCCTGTGGTGTCATTTGTTGCTCGATGGTCATGGCTTCATTATAGGCTAGAGCTAGCGTGGTGACTTGAGGATTTCGTCTTGCAAACATGGCTGTCATGGGGTCCAATGCCCCAAAATATATCTGCAAAGCCACTGCGGGATCGATGGCAAAATGCCGAACTGCTCTATTATAGCACTTTTGGAATTTTTGATTAAATGTTCTGATAGGTTCCCCCTGGCCCCTTTTGCATGTAATAAACTGATTGTAAATGGTTGCGGGATCCAAGGGTGACCTAAATTGATTAACAAAGGCATTCTCCATTTGCGTCCATGAAGTGATTGAACCAGTTGGTAAGCATATATACCATTCATATGCTATTGGATCTAAGCTCATGGGGAAAAGTCTGCAAGCCACATCCTCATGTTGGACTTGCAGCCTAATTAAAACATCCCTATAGGCTTGGATATGTTCTTCTGCTATTCTTGGGCCATCTGGTTTGTATTTAGGCAAAAATATTTCTATGTTCTTGGGGATTTCATGGATATCCCCTGCAATGTTCAAAGGAATATTGTTAGCTCCATACCAAGGAGCTGCTGGAGGTTGAGCCATTTGACTCAAAATCGATGAAGACAATCCTACAAGAGCAGTGGAAATATTACTGACAATAGGAACACTAGTGGCAACGGGTATCACTGGTGTAGGTCCACTCGATGTTCCTGGAGAAAAAAGGGCTTTTGTGACTGGTAAGCTTACGACTTGCTTGGTTTTATTCTTGGGAGTACCAGTGAGCGTAAGGTCATGAAAAATGGTTTCCCCGGTTGTTTGGGACCTGGTCGCAATACGACGCGGTGGGTCCAGCCTGCCTGATGAAACCCTCGGTTATTTCAAAGAAAACCTGCAACCAAAAGAAAAACAAAAGCTGCAGTTTAGCTGTCTGTGAGATTTAAGAGATGATTTCAAAATTAAATCAAAAAGATATTACTCATGTATGAAAATCAAAATAAAGTAAACCAATTCGGGCCCTCCTTCTAGCGCCAATATGTTGAGTGGTGTTTTCACCCAATTGTGAAAGCACACTCTCCGGTAGGATCTGAGTCCCAAAATCCTCTGCTTGCAAAGAAATTATAACAGAATAATTTCTCCAAGGTTCTTATTATGTTGGCTCTTTGTTTACCAATGATGTTGTTCAATTTAAATGCTAGGAATACCTTAGGGTTGCAAGTGGATGTTAACAAGGGGCACTGTGGTTTATTTTAATTTGAATTTGCAATGGACTCAAAGTGAATAAATCTAAGAGATGAATCTATTTTGATCTTGAACTTTGATGGATTTTCAGTTATTTATTTAAATGATGGTAATTAAAATACAAAAAAATAAAATGAAGAATTGAGAATAAAAGAAAATGCAAAGAATAGTAAACTAAACTACATTCAGAATGCTGCCATCTCGACTTGACAAAACCGAAGATAATGAGGTTTTCTACATGCAACCTAACCTATTGAATCTGCACATTCGCACAATCTCGATAAGCTAGGTGCGGGTTTCTAGGGTTTTACTGTAATTTCAGATTTTAGGCATTCGCATGAAGCAACCGAGAGAACTTGCATTAAACTCCATCTATAAGCCTAGAAATCTGAAAGGGGAAGATAAAACATTAAATCTTGCATGCATAATGACTCCTTTCTTATCAATGAGATGCCAACTCTCTGTATTTCCGTATTAAAATGATATATCAGTTACAATGACAGAATGTTCCAGGTTTAACAAATCCAGAACAAATGAAGGAAATTGCTCCAAGTGCAGGCCTAGAATGGCTTGCAGCCCTTGTCTCTGCAACTCTGCTAGCAGCAATTTCCAACCCTTGTATCGATCTGCGCTTCTGATTTTATACTAACTGATACGGCTCTTCGGTTCACCCTGCGTCGCTTCGTTTCACCTCCCAGAATGCGTCGTTTCAAATTCCTCGCCTTTTCGTTGCTTTTGATTCATGCTCGATGCCAAAACGTTCAAAATTTTCTGTTACATGTAACGCTTCTGCAACTCTGACACCTGTATGCCACGTGTTCTGCATTTCTAGCATGTTTCGTAATGGCCCCATGTAAATCATGACGTCTTTATGCATGCAGCTTGTTCCTCTGCCAGCACAACAAAAATGAGACAGGTAGCGAAATCGTGACGTTTTTCGGCCAACAGCCTTCTTGCATTCTTGCCCAATGAAAATGCGACATGTCACGAAATCGTGATGCCTTTTTTCGTACACTCTCGACCGCAACCTTTGTCGTGATTTCATGATGTTTTTCACTTGGCACTCCTTTGGCTAACTGTCATGAAATTTCGTGACGTTTTTCACTTTGCTCCTTTCTTTGCATGATCGACGTTTTCACTCCTTTCTGCATGATATCGCGACGTTTTTCTTCATGCTCTTGCTTTCTGTCATGATTTCATGACGTTTTTGTCTGGCGGGCACGCTTTCTCAAAAGTTGCTGATTTCGCTACCATTTTCGGCTTATGAGCTTTGTGTCGATTTTTGCGATTTCGCTACACTAAGGCCTTGTACCTTTGGCTTTTTGTCATGATTTGTACTGCTTGCCTTTGGCTCATTTTTGTCACGATTTCGCTACCATTTTCTATTTCATGCCTTTCGCCCGCTTGCAAGCCGTGAAAATCAAACACGTCATGATTTCGCGACGGTTCCGCCCACCTGCTGCTGACTGCGTTGACCATGATTTTGCGATGCGTCACGATTTCTACGCCTTTCTGCTTCGTGCCTCGTTTGCCGCTTCCTGTCGTGATTTCGTGACGTTTTTTTTTGCCTTGTTTGATTGGTTTGACCCACGATTTTGCGACATGTCACGATTTCGCTACGCCTTTCCATTTTGCCTTTCTCTCTCCTCTCTGGTACGCGATGGAGCAACATGTCACGATTTCGTGACACTTTTCATTTTCGGCAGCGAGCGCAACATGTCGCGATTTCGCGACACTTTTCATTTTCGGCCGCGACGGAGCAACATGTCGCGATTTCGTGACACTTTTCATTTTTCGGCAGCGATGGCGCGACATGTCGCGATATCGCGACACTTTTCTTCCTTGTGCAATTTTGCCCCTTTTTCTTGATTTTTAGCATCTGGGTCACTGAGATTTTCTTTGAAAGCACACAAAAAAGGTGGGTCCCCAATTTTGGGGTGTGTTGTGGATCAGCCATAACACTTCTATTCAAATTTCATCCCATTCTAATAAGTTTTGACTGTGTTTTCATTGTTTTACGCTTTCACTAACATACAGGGAGCGCCTTCGGATATAGGGTGATCGGGGTATAATATGCAGAATTCGACCTTTTGGGTCATCTCAAAATGCCCCATTTTTTGTAACCCCAAGTTTTTAGGTGTTTTGGAGGCCTCTGGATGGGACATTTGGGAGGTCACTTTCAAGCATTTTATGATAGTCCTAATCGTCCCACCCCTGAGCGATTAGAAATCTACAACAGATTTCTTGACTATTATTTTTGTAGTGTGTTCATGATGATGTTTACATGATTTTTTTCAAGTTTCATCTTATTCTGACATGTTTTGATGATTGTTTTAAATATTTCATGCATGCATTAACCGGAGGCTTTGGGGATTTCTTGTTTCCCTCCATCTGCGGGTGCTATTAATTGTTTGTTGTTTCTCTGAACATAAGATCTCGACACAAGAGGAGCAATAAGGAACTACGGATGCATTCAGGCAAGTGGCAGTGACATTTGGCCAGCCCATTTCAAATGTGGGCACGTGAAAGATCTTGAAGGGAAGCGTATCATCCATTGGTGTAGCAATTATATCGAATGCTCCTAGCCCATGAAAATGGGGGAGACATATTGTAACTTGATCTCAAGAAAAATCAATAAAATAGGTTGCACTTTGCTTTTTCTTTACATCTCGTTTCATTTCGTTCACTTTCCCTTCTCATGCACTTTAGTTCTTTGTTCATTCATAGGACTTAGCGTTTTGTATGCTTTTTTTTGCATCGCACCAGGTATGTCTGTGCTTCCATAGACATGCTTTCAGTGGCAATTTTGGTGGGACCTTGTCCCCTAATTTTGGGATCAAGTTTTTGATCAAAATTTTGTGTTTTTTCTTGCAGGTGTTAATCCTTCAAACGTTGGACTGCTACTCGTGCCACCCTGTGACGAATATAGAGCTGGTATTTGTTTCACCCAAGGAAAAATAGGCATTCATACCACCCTAGGATGAATACAAATCTACTATTTATTCCACCCCAGGATGATTAGCTCTCTATGCATTTTCTGAGCAAAAATTCAAAGGCATCCAGATTGGGCAGAGAAGAGGTAGGTTTTCTGAACATCCTCTGTAATTTTTTGTCTTTGTTTCTATGATTTTTCTACTTTCTTTGCTTGCATAGAGAAGTTTATTGCATGTCTTATTTCTTTGCACAAGTAAAAATAACCACACACACCATGTGACAATATAAAAATCAAGGAGTTGGTCATAAAACCCCAACACTTGATCAAGACCAAAGATGGATTTCATCACCACCTTGGCTTGAATTTTGCATACATAACCCTGATCGCGACTATTGCTAGACATAAATCCTGACGAAAGTGGACCAAGTGTAGCTGGGGTGATTCCCAGTGCATGAGGATAAGTCTTCTATGGTAGGTGTCAAAAATAGAGTGATTCCCCTTTTGTACCGCCTATGTTCCATGCACTGTTCTGCACTCGCGTACCAATAGTTTCCCTCATGTAAGGGAGGGTATATTGAGAGGTTCGATATAATGGCCTGGCAGTGGTATATTGAATGGGTGACCATTTTGGGAGATATAATAGCCCTCATATTGTATTTACAACAAAATTTTCTTTACAAGGCTTTCAAAATAAAAATCAAAACACAATGAACCAAATTTAGGGCACACATTTAATCTATAAATGAGATAATCACTTCTTTGTTTGTGTGGCCCCTTTTTGTTTAGTGTAGCTTAAAAAGTCATAAAGAAGATAAAAACATACATATCTTTTAGAGAGACACCACCATGGTGTACACCCATAGCCAAGCACAATCATGGGTAGAAGCTGCGAAAAGTGTACAAGGGGGCACAAGTCACCTCCGTTATAGCCCCAAGGACTTGGTCATACCACCTTGGCAGCCTGACCCATAAAATAGTCCACATCATACCATGATGGAATATGACTATAGAGGCACCCCTTTGAGGGGCACTCCCATTCAACACAGACCATTTCAAGAGGAATACATACATAAGAAGGCCCCCTTAGACACTCATTATGAGTTGCCATCGTGCAATGAAGCGCTAGAATAGCACAAGGTCCATAAGGAGGGGCCACATGATTATATCATCCCTCCTCTACCCCTCATTGTTGTCAGAAACAATAGGCCAAATCCAGAGCGCAAGGCTCTTCAGACAGGGTGAGCCAACTCCACCCATACCTTTCACATATATGAAAGTGAACATGAGGAAAACCACTATATTCCTCAAGAGCAATACACAATGTGAGAGCAATGCACCTCCACACCTACTATTTATCAAGATCACATACTGAGGCCAGAGACTTGGGTGAATGTTTCTAACCTCGATAGAGGGAAGCAACCTATAGAGATCTCGAATTGCTACGACCGATATAGATATGTAGGGGAGGCATCTAGGCCTCCTAGACCTAAGATGGCAGAACAAATAGACTTGGTAGTTGCCAAACATATCGCTCACCAAGCGCAAATCACGTAGCTTGAGAAAGATCAACAATAATTAGAGCACATGTACCATCTTAGCAAAGAGTGCATTTAGCGTCAGATGGATGAGTTTCTCCAAAACACTATGCATGAGATGATCCAACCCCTCACACACATAATACAAAGCTTTATGAGAGGCACAATCCCTTGGTGCGAGACAGGTCTCCAAGACCTTATCAAGCGTTTCCTCCAAGACCTCCTAGACCTGATCAGGAGGCCACCCCTAGAGCCAATGATGGGCACCCTCGTCGGGCACCCACCCATGTTTATAGGTCATGCCCAAGAACTCCTCAAGAAGCTTATGAGGAATTTGAGCAAGAAGAAGAGTGGGCTAAAATGCCCTACCAAGGCAGGGGGGGCGCTATTCGGCTACCCCTCCATAGGCCTCAAGTTCCCTGTTATTCACAAAGGGAACAAACCAAGGATGAAGAGATAAAATCTTTTGATGCATACAAAGTGCTGCTAGAGCACTTAGATTCTATGGAGACCAAGACTTATGGGCCCCAAAAGCCCACTTTACGCCAGCTCCATAGTCACCCTATGCATCCTTTAGTGTCGGCACCCCCATACCCTGAACACTTCAAAATGCCTCAATTGACAATTTTTAGATGGGATGAGGATGCCCAAGAACATGTGACAATATTCCTGAGTCAATGCTTTGGCATTTAGGACAACGATGCTTTGCTTCTTAGAACATTTATAACAAATTTTGTAGGCCCTACCTCGGATTGGTTTACCTAGTTGCTAAAACATAGCATCAGCAACCTAGACCAACTAGTGCATTCCTCGAATGTTTCACCTTCAACACCAAGAAGAAGGCATCATTAAGTGACCTAGCTAGCCTCAGACAGTATGAGGAGGAGACCATGGTGGATTATGGGAATTGGTGGAGGACATTGCTTTCAAAGCTTCCTTACCTCCCTCCCATGGTTGACCTAATCCAAATGTTCTTGAAAAGTTGCCTAAGGTCGATCTCCATGCTATTGTAGCTACAACAATATGCCACTCTTGAGGAAGCCCTAGCGCAAGCCAGAATCATTGAGGAGATCAAGATACAGGATGGTGAGATTGCCAAGCCATGCAAGAAAGAGTGGCCCAAGAACACCAAAACTAGGTCCGTGCAACTGAAACCCGTTGTTGTCAATCAGGTTTCCATAAACATACCAAAGCCTGCATAGATGACACAGCCCCCAAAGGCTAATTATCAAGCAGTTCCTCTTGAAAATTATGAAAAGGAAAATCATAGGCAAGAGCAAAATCAACAATGTTGCCCTATGCAAAAATTCACACCCTTCATAGAATCTAAAGACTCCTTGTTTGACCATTTGTCCATGGCAAACTTGATAAACCTACCAAAAATTCAACCCATAGACCCCAACATGTGAAAACACAAGGGCTATAGGGAAGACTTGTACTGTAGGTTTCATTGGCAAAAAGGACATGAACTTTACACATGTTGGAAGTTCAAAATCTTAGTGCAAGACCTAATAGACAACAAAATGCTAGTGGTGGATAATCCCATAGCACCAAGTAACCAACAGATGTAGGTCTTTAAGGACCCCCTACCTGCCCATGATGCACAGGCGAAAACTCTACAAGTCAATGAGGTGACACAAAACTGCCCCATGTAGGGGTATGTAGGGATGATAAGCATAGTGACACGAAACAAGAGGTACCCAAGCATAGTTGTTGTCGTTGCAGCTACAGAAGTTCCATCAACGTCACAACCTCAACAGCACCCTACGCAACCTCCTTCACCTAGACCAGTGGCCACGATTCGGACTAAACTTACCCAAATTTTAAGGACCACGTTAGCTAGGCTCTCCATATATGAGCTCATCCAATAATCACTGCCCCATCGGGAGGCTCTAATGGACATACTCAAAGCCATCGAGCTACAGCCCCATGAAGCAAACTCTTTCAATAACTTTGTCGGACATGTAAAATGATGTATAGAATCAGTCATCACCTTTAGAGAAGACAAATTGAAATCGATGACTGGTGATATGGCAGATCCACCCTTGCACGTCATTGCACGAGTCAATGGAATTCCATTTAAGAGGGTGTTGGTGGACACTGGCTTGTCCAGCAATATAATCACAATAGTAGCATTGAAACACCTTAAGCTACCAGCATCTCACATTGTGGCCTCCACCTATACTCTTCGAGCATTCAATGACGCAATATGCTCAATGGTTGGCACAATTGTCCTACCCATCCAAGTGGGACAAAAGACTATTCCGACATTGTACCACATCTTGGAAGGTGAGATGGCCTACAACATCTTGCTAGACCAGACTTGGATCAAGGACATGAAGTGTGTCCCTTCAATAGCCCATCAATGCCTAAAGTACACATACGAAGGGCAAGTGCATGTAGTCCCGACAGACTTAGAGCCCTTCAAGTATTGCAATGCGATGCAACTGATGTCATAATCAATCCTCCCATCGACACATTTGGACTTTCAGTTGAACCCCTCCAAACAAGGTCTAATTCTACATACATCGCCACTGTTAATTCTATCAAATCACCAACTGGGACCATCTTCATTGTCTGGTCCTTCACCAACAACACCACCTATTGTGGCCACACCAAAGGACAACAGGAATAAGCCCCTAGAAGAGATACCACCATTGGTCTCAACCATATCCATCGAAGAGGTTCCCAGTCGAATGGAAGTCGAGATGCCTGGTTCACCCAACATGGAGTGGACCCAAGAAGAACTTCAATTCCCTCCCCCTCAACCGCCAATGATCACCATTGAGATGGCCAATATGGGCCTTGGGAGTACCTAATGCAGAACATTGTAGCAACACCTGCGCTTGAGTCCATGTAGGACATGGGGAGACCTCACCTCCCCATCGGCACTATTGTCCCTCTAGGCTACTCACCAAACTAGACAAATTTTTTATATGGGGGCCTCGACAACGACGTTGAACCTTACCTTCAAGAGGAAGAGGATGAAGAGCTTTATTAAGGACGTTAATTATCTATCCAACCCAAACTTCACTTTGAAATACCTTGGCCAATGTAATTGGCATGGATATGGGTTGGGCAGATATGAACAAGGGGTGCGTATTCTTTGTCAACCAAGATATCAGATGTCATACGACAAATCAGGAGTAGGGTTCAACCACCCTCTTCCCCTTGAAATATTGGTAGAAAACATGCAAGGCCTAGGGCTAGGCAACAAGGATGGGTTGGCACAAGATCCATATGCCAATCTCAATACAACATACACATTGGGGTATTATCTCCCATTTCTAACAACCAACCTTGTGGGCCTCAACAACTCCCCTTCGATCGAGAAAGGGGAAAGTTCAAGAACTTGCCTCCAAGAGGGATATAGACAAGGCCAAGAAAGATCTTCAGAATATGAGTCATAGTATGAGGTAGCACCTTAGGACCCTTTCAAGTCCGATAGCAATCACTCGCAAGTGACGCCCATAGATGACTATCAGGAGAACTTTGTGACGATGTTCCCCTTGAATGCTCAAATCAAGAAATTGCCACCTCAAGAAAATCAGGTCCTCCCATAGAGAGCAGAACAACCCCGATGGGACCAAATTAACTTGCTTGAGCAGAACGAGCCTCACATGCCATAAACAACTATTGAAGCAAATGAAGGCCTATGGATATCTGATAGCGATTATGAAGATGAGACTGAGATGGCATATCTCAACCATATGTGACAGTAGCAATACCCCATGGACATTGATGACATGTTTGAATAGCTAAACATGGGGCCAAAGCATAGGTGGCACCTAAACCAAACATAGCTGGACCAACTACTACACCTGCCACTTCAGGCATACAGAGAGCACCCTCCTCCTAGAGACCCTATAGAGCCATTAGTGCCAAGGGTAGACCCTGTCATTTTATCTTTGCATAGGGCCGATCCATTTGTGCCAATACCCACAGAGCCAGATCTGAAGCTAAAGATCACCAAGGATGTTTGAGTCACCACCCGTGTAGTAATGGAGACCAAATTCACTTCATCAACATGATCTCCATTGACTTAACAACGCCCATCCACAATCTACCTGATCTAGCATGACCATTGTATCTAAACCTAGCTTCCAGAGACTGGGATCGTGCTAACTCGCCACCATCTCCATCAGAGTACTAGCCTTACAATGAGATGCTTCATTTTACCCCAGGACCAACTCAGGATATCTTCCACGCTGAAGAGGAACCCAACGTTCCAAATGTAGATCTAAATTCAGCAAATGATATCCACCTAATCCCAACTCCACACTAGTTGTAGGATGAGTCCCACATGTCAGTCGAAGAGATGACTGATGTAGAAATCGGATCTGATCTAATGAATCCATAAATCATCAAGCTAGGGGTAAGTTTGTCCCCTGAAGAGCAATCTAATTACATTGCCCTTCTCAAAGATAAGAAGGAGGTTTTTGCATGGTCCTACAAAGACATGCCAAGGCTAGACCCATAGCTAGTCATGCATAATCTAATGCTTGATCCGACAGTCAAGCCAGTCAAGCAAAAACTATGTAAGATGCACCCAATAGTAGCCTTAATGGTCAAAGATGAGTTACAAAACCTATTGGATGCACAGTTTGTCATCTGTGTGGATTACCCACCATCGTTGTCCAACATGGTACCCATTAAGAAGCCTGATGAGAGGATTCGCATATACAACAATTTTTTAGATGTAAACAAAGCGAGTCCCAAGGACAATTTTCCCTTGCCTAGCATTGATGCATTGGTAGACGCTACAGTAGGCCATGAAATGCTTTCCCTCATGGATGGTTTCTTAGGATAAAAATAGATTTGTATCAATCCTGATGATCAACTCAAAACAGCGTTCACAATGCCTTGGAGGACATTTTGTTACAAGGTCATGCCCTTTGGCCTTAAAAATGTTGGCACCACATACCAACGCGCTATGACATACATCTTCCACTATCACATGTATAAAACTTTGGAATATTATATGAATGACTTGTTGGCCAAATATCTTTTGCTCCTAGATCATCTCGATGACTTGCACAAGATCCTTGATCGCCTCATTGAACACAAAGTCAGGCTAAACCCCAAGAAGTGCGTATTTGATGTCACATATAGAAAAATCTTGGGTTTCATAGTCTCAAAATGAGGCATCAAGGTAGATCCACATAAATTCAAGGCAATCCTTGAAATGCTTCCCCCAACCACCATCAAGCAGCTCAGAATCTTGCAGGGAAAGGTCACACCGATCAAGTGCTTCATAGCTCAGCTATCTGACAAGTGTCGACCCATGAATAAATTATTACACAAAGGGGTAGCATTTCACTGGGATGACGAGTGCCAGTCAGCCTTCGATGACATCAAACAATACTTGGCTTCATTGCCAGTATTGGCACCACCTAGACCAGGAGTGTCATTCTATTTATACATCTCAGCTACTGAGGTGGCACTAGGTGCCATGCTAGCCTAGAAAAATGAACTACATAAAGAATAGGCTAATTATTATCTTAGCCGCACCTTGGTCAGTTATGAACTTAACTATGCATATGTCGAGAAGTTATACTTAGTAGTGGTATTTTCCACCAAAAAGCTATGCCATTACATGCTAATAAATATGATGTATGTTGTGTCTAAGGAGAATCCATTGTGGTACATGATGAGTCATACTTATCATAGTAGTCGTACGATGAAATGGATCATGTTTTTGATGGAGTTTGACATCAAATTCATTGGAAAAAAGTCCATCAAAGGTCAAGTCATCGCTGATCAACTAGTAGAGGCTCCTCTCAAAGACAACCAGCCTCTAACTATAGAGCTACCCGATGATGGGGTCTTCCATGTCTCATAATCGTCATATTCTGATGAGCCTGAGTCACAGGCCGACATAACCCTATTTTTTGATGGTTCTAAATATGAGCAAGGTGATGGCATGGAAATTGTATTCTTCACACCACAAGGGGCTCCAATGCCTCTATCATTTAAACTTGATTTCTCGTGCACCAATAACAATGTTGAATATGAAGCCTTGCTCATAGGTCTTCAGACAACCATCACCATGAACATCAAACTCTTGAACATATTTGGTGAATTTTTGTTAATTGTCAACCAAGTGAAAGGGGTATTCCAATGCAAATGCCCAGTTCTGTAGGCCTACAAAGCCCTTGTGGATAAATTCTTGGAAAATCTTGAATGGTACGACATCGAGGCACTCCCTCGATCATCGAATCATTTTGCAAACATGATGGCCTCCTTGAGGTCACTAATCCTGCAAGAGCCTTCTGATGAGATGACAACCATTCAATTCAAAACATTATTGCAATCTACAATGGAGCATGCAAGCTCTGACCTAACGCCAGGAATCTACCTGATCTAGATTGAACCATCTCAGGATAAGTTCTCTCAAATCCGTGATAGTTCGAATCATGCCAACTGGGGGTCCTTGTTCTCCCCAACCCCTATTAATAGCAACACAACGCTATTCTTATAGGTTCTTTCCCGCTCAGCTTTTGCTAGGGATGAGCTTCAAGAAGGATTGACAGTTCATACCATCAATGTTTCTAATCAGTAGGATTGGTACACACCCATAAGAGACTATCTCAAGTTAGGTAGCCTCCCACTTCGATTGTCGCATGTCGTGAAAATATCATTCAAACATAGTGGCAAAACATGTCTTTCTAGGAGAAATTTTGTATCGTCGAAGCTATGAAGGGATCCTCCTCCATTGCTTGGACCAGCAGGAGTCCACTTGAGTGATCATCCAAGCGCACGATGGTACGTGTGATGGCCACTTTAGCGGTATGGCCATCACAAAGTGCATTCTCCGCATGGGCTATTATTGGCCATCTTTAGAGTGATATTTTTGCACATATGTGCAAAAGTGCATGAAGTGTCAACACCATGCTAACTTGACACACGTACCTTCTCAGGCCTTGCAATCGATCCAATCGGCTTGGCTATTTTCACAATGGGGATTAGATCTAATCGAAAATATCTCCCCTACATCGTCAGGTCATCACACATTTATCATAACGGCCATAGAGTACTTCACAAAGTGGGTGGAAGCAATTTTCCTCTATGACTGGGCCCCGCATTATGGAGTTTATTTTACATAACATCATATGTCATTTCGATATTCCATCCAAGATCATCTTGGATAATGGGATGTTGTTTAAGAATAAAGACATGTGTGCTTTGACAACAAAGTACAAAATTTAGCATAGTTTTTCAACACCCTATTATCCACAGGCAAATGGGCAAGCAAAGGCGTCAAACAAAATACTAGTTGCCATATTTAAAAATATGGTCACAGATAGTCATAAGGATTGGCACATCCAAATCCCGCTTGCCCTGTGGGCTTATCGCACTAGCATTCGGACGCCCACTAGGGCAACTCCATTTTCTTTGGTGTATGGTTTCGAGGTAGTCATGCCTCTTGAGTTAGAAATACCTTCCCTATGCATATCAATGCAAGAGTTCATCGATGATGACACTGCATGGCAGGCCCGATTAGACCAACTTACGTTGCTCGATGAACGATGCATCAATGCTCTCGAGCATTTACGTATCTATCAAGAGCGACTTAAGAAAGCATACAACATGAAAGTTCACTTGAGGGACTTTCAAGTTGGTGACTTGGTCTTAAAAGAGAACCAACAAAATTCTAACCTATCGGCCCATTTAAGGGACAAGTTCGCAGCAAACTGGTTAGGTCCTTATGTAATTGACAGTAAAATAGGACCTAGAACATATCTGCTAGCCTCTCTTGATGGAATCAAGGAACTGGAACCCTTGAACATCAGTCATTTGAGGCCATTCCACATTTAGGGAGCCATAGCCCACCCCAAAAGCTCCAAGGATTCCCAAAATCGCTTGGTCACCCTAAAACTCCCCAAAGGTATCCATAAACCCTTTGGTTAAACCAAAAGCTCCAAGGATTCCCACAATCGCTTGGTCACCCAAAAGCTCCAAGGATTCCCATGATCACTTGGTCAACCTAAAATGCCCCAAAGGTATCCATAAACCCTTTGGTCAAACCAAAAGCTCCAAGGATTCCCATAATCGCTTGGTCACCCAAAAGCTCCAATGACTCCCACGATCGCTTGGTCAACCTAAAATGCCCCAAAGTTATCCATAAACCCTTTGGTCAAACCAAAAGCTCCAATGATTCCCATAATCGATTGGTCAAGCCAAAAATTCCCCAATGGTAACCATAATCTCTTTGGTCAAACCAAAATCTCCAAGGATTCCCACAATCGCTTGGTCAACCTAAAATGCCCCAAAGGTATCCATAATCCCTTTGGTCAAACCAAAAGCTCCAAGTATTCCTACAATCGCTTGGTCACCCAAAATCTCCAAGGATTCCCAGGATCGTTTGGTCAACCTGAAACACCCCAAAGGTATCCATAAACCCTTTGGTCAAACCAAAAGCTCCAAGGATTCCCACAATCGCTTAGTCAACCTAAAACACCCCAAAGGTATCCATAATTCCTTTGGTCAAACCAAAATCTCCAAGGATTCCTGAAATTGCTTGATCACCCTAAAACACCCCAAAGGTATCCATAAACCCTTTGGTCAAACCAAAAACTCCAAGGATTCCCACAATCGCTTGGTCACCCAAAAACTCCAAGGATTCCCATGATCGCTTGGTCAACATGAAATGCCCCAAATATATCCATAATCTCTTTGGTCAAACCAAAAGCTCCAAGGATTCCCACAATCGCTTGGTCAACATAAAAACGCCCCAAAGATATCTATAATCCCTTTGGTCAAACCAAAATCTCCAAGGATTCCCACAATCGCTTGGTCAACCCAAAACGCCCCAAAGGTGCCCATAATCCCTTTGGTCAAGCCAAAATATCCAAGGATTCCCACAATTGCTTGGTCAAAACAAATATTCAAAAACAAACAAAAACAAAAGATAATCAAAAAATAACAAAAAAATTGCATCTCACTTTCATGCACATTCTTTAAAAAAAAAAAAAATTAGGCATCGCATACATACATTGCATATTTGCTAGTCATACATGTCACAAGCACCATAGACTATAATTGCTTGGCAATTTCATCATTTTCCACATTCGGTCCATTTTGTAAAAACATCCATCCAAAATAATGCCCTTCACATTTTCACCATATCATAGTCAGTTGTCCGCTAATGTCTTTAGGGTTTTTCATCATTCAGCTATCTTTAGATTTCTAGCCAAAAACTGCACAAAGTCAGACATATTTTACAAAGGTAGAGTTTTACTTGGATCACACCTTGTTATGTAGCATCCCCACACAAGTTAAAACACATAAAAATTCCCAAGTTGTGTAAATGAAAGATGAAACCTACAAAGAATTTTAGGGTACCATAGGTGAAACGTTATCCTGCTCATCCCCCTGTGCGAATGGTTCAAGAATGCTAAGAATTGACAAAAGGACAAACTCTTCCCCATCCAATACCCCAGTATAAATAGTGGTTATCACCACTATCAAAAATTCCAAACACTTTTGGTCCCCAAAACCATAAGGATTCATACTACGCATCCCTGAGAAGGATGAATAGTCATCCCCAAGGCCTAAAAGGATCAATGTCGTTCACAAGCAAAAATCTAAAAAAGTCCACTATCAAAAACCCCAAACATATTTTATCCCCAAATTCATAAGGATTCATACTACACACCCCTGATAAGGATGGGTAGTCATCCCAAAGGCTTAAAAAATCAATGCCATTCCAAAGCAAACTTCCCAACCACCTTTGGTCCCCAAAGTCATAAGGATTCATACTACACGTCCCTGAATAGGATGGGTAGTCATCCCCAAGGCCAAAAGGATCAATTTCATTCACAAGCCAACAACCTACGAGATCAACTTTGAAATTCAAATGCAAAATAAAAAATAAAAAATAATAACAGTGGTTATCACCACTACTCAAACCCCTTGCTCAAAATAAAAGAGAAAAATAAATAGTGATTTTCATCACTATGTATGAGAGCAAGTATCCCAACAAGTTGAGCAATCAAAAAATGCTTGAGCTTGAATCCCTGGAATTCTCAACATTCAAAAAACCATTTAGGTGATCCTCATTACGGGTTTGGTGGACAACCTACCTGGCAATGGCGGTATCCTAAATGCATGACGATATGTCTATCACATTAGATTTGCATGTGAGTAGACCAATGTTAGACTTACAATGGCACTGAGAGGGGGGGTGAATCAGTGTAGCTCTTTACTTTTTAAATTTACAGTTCTTAATAATAGCAGCAATCAAAACTTAATGCAAGATACAACAAGAATAGCACAAGAGCATCACACAACACAAGATTTAACGAGGTTCACCAATGTGGCTACTCCTCAAAAATGACTGCTTGGACTACCATCCAAATCCAGCCTTTGCAAAGCAACAACTTTACAATCAGTTTACCAGCACCCACTGGAAGGAGCACCAACCCCTTATTTATCTACACCAATAGAAAGGAGCACCAACCCCTGATTTACCAGGAAGGAGCCCAACCCCTTGTTTATCTGCACCAACAAAAAGGAGCACCAACCCCTGATTTACCAGCACCCACTGGAAGGAGCACCAACCCCTTATGCCAAGCACCAACTTGGACTTCAATTCTAAAACTAGAAGAATGATAGTAAGATACCTTTGCTTTTACAAGACCCTGATTGGTCTGCTTCACTTTTTTGTCTTGTGCGCACTCTGCTCTCTCTGTGCTATCACTTCGCACAATCTGTTGCTTAACTGTCGAACGTTCGTCTTCTCCCCTTTGCGCACTCTGCTTCCTTTGCGATCTTTGCACTTAGAATGATTCGATGACTTGCACACTACACACTACGACCGAACTTCGCACTCTGTGCACTGTCTCCGAACGTCGCACTTCTCAACATATTCAACTCTTCAAATAGCCTTCCTTTTATAACAATATTTTCAAGATCAAAAACCTAATCTTAGTCGATTGTAACCCTAATCTTAGTCGGCTGCAAACCCTAATCTTCATCGGCTACAAACCCTAATCTTCGTCGGCTAACATCGGTCTTCGTCGGCTTCAACTACCTCTGTAACTCTTCTATTGTTGTTGCCGTGAAAACACATGTCGCGATATCGCGACACTTTTCTTCGTACCTTTCCTCCGTACGCTTTCTCTTAGCTTTGGCCCACGAGAATACAACATGTAGCGATATCGCTACACTTTTTCCTCGTACTCTCCTTCTTTACTTTTGTCGCGAAATCGTGACACTTCTGCCTTCTTACTTTCTCTCTCCTCCTTTAGTCACGAAAATGCGACATGTCGCGATATCGTGACACTTTTTCTCCTTAGCGCTTTAACTTGCCTTTGGGTCATGAAAATGTGACATGTCACGATATCGCGACACTTTTTCTCTTTAGCGCTTTCTCTTGCCTTCAGGTCACGAAAACCCGACATGTCACGATATCGCGACACTTTTTCTCTTGGACTCTCTCTCTTGCAACATGTCGCGAAATCGTGACACTTTTTCTCCGTACAACCTTCCTTGCAATATGTCATGAAATCATGACACTTTTTCGTCCGTACAACCTTCCTTGCAATATGTCACGAAATCGTGACACTTTTTCGTCCGTACAACCTTCCTTGCAATATGTCATGAAATCATGACACTTTTTCGTCCGTACAACCTTCCTTGCAATATGTCGCGAAATCGTGACACTTTTTCTTCTCTTAAACCTTCCTTGAATAGAATGTCGCGAAATCGTGACACTTTTCATCCGTACTCTTTCTGCAACTATGTCATGAAATCGCGACACTTTTCCTCCTTTCTCTTTTTCTTCCAACATGTCATGAAATCGTGACAGTTTTTCCACTTGCCTTTTCTCTCAACATGTCGTGAAATCGTGAGGTTTTCCACTTCTTTTTCTCTTCCAACATGTCACGAAATCATGACAGTTTTTCCACTTGCCTTTTTCTCTCAACATGTCGCGAAATCACGACGTTTTTCCCTTGCTTCTTTTCTCTTCCAACATGTCATGAAATCGCGACGTTTTTCCACTTCTTTTCTCTCCCAACATGTCATGAAATCATGATAGTTTTTCCTGCTTCTTCTCTCTCTTCCAACATGTCGCGAAATCGTGACAGTTTTTCCAGCTTTTTCTCTCTCCTCCAACATGTCGCGAAATCGTGACAGTTTTTCTTGCCTGCTGTATATGTCGCGATATCGCGACACTTTTCTTACTTGTCTTTTTCTTTGATCTTTTGCAAATGGGCCACTATGGTCTTCTTGGAAACTCACTGTCCATACTCTGAATAACCTTTGAACTCCTGTCTTCTACATCTGACTAGCTTTTGAACTTCCTGTCCACTGAAACACCAGATCTATCTGATTGTGTTGACAACAATGACAATACTGTTGCTGCACCTTGCTCAACAATCTCCCCCTTTGGAATTGTTGGCAACACATGTGCAATTTCCTGTAATTCTTCTCCCCCTTTGACAATAATACCAAAGGGCTACTGCAGACTCCCCCTGAGTCCATGCACAACATTCTCAGGCAAAATTGATTATACTTAGCAAAAATCATGAACATGAGCAACAAGATAATCAAATACTTAGATGCTCCCCCTGAGAATGTGATCCCTGTAGCTAGTCAATTCTTGGGAAGTGTGACCACTCCCAATTTGTTTCGAAGGTACTCAAACACTTCCTTGGGCAATGGTTTTGTGAAGATATCTGCTACTTGTTCTGTAGTTGGAACAAAATCCAATTTAACCTCACCTTCTACAACTTTCTCCTTCAAAAAGTGATACCTGATGGCAATGTGCTTTGTGCGTGAATGCATAACTGGATTCTTGGAGATGTTAATGGCACTGGTGTTATCACACTTAACTGATATTGGTTCACTGAAGCTAATACCAAGATCTTTTAGGGTTTGTTTCATCCACAAAACCTGCGTACAACATGTTGTCGCTGCAATATATTCTGCCTCTGCTGTTGATAAAGAAACTGACTCTTGCTTCTTATTGTGCCATGCAACCAATCTGTCTCCAAGATAGA
Source organism: Wollemia nobilis (assembly GCA_028583015.1). Taxonomy (NCBI): domain Eukaryota; kingdom Viridiplantae; phylum Streptophyta; class Pinopsida; order Araucariales; family Araucariaceae; genus Wollemia; species Wollemia nobilis. The sequence goes on along the minus strand of JAQPPZ010016869.1, from coordinate 10,334,417 downwards.
ATGCACCTCCACTGGTACTCTTTCTGTCATCTACACATCCAGCCCAATCTACATCTGAATATGATATAAGGGTGAAGTCTTTACCTTTTGGATACCACAACCCATACTCCATAGTACCCTTGAGATACCGAAGAATCCTCTTTACTGCTGTCACATGAGTCTCCTTGGGATTGGCCTGAAAGCATGCTACCATGCATACTGCCTACAAAATATCTGGTCTGGTAGCTATCAGGTATAGTAGGCTTCCAATCATAGATCTGTACATGGTTTGATCAACAGGTGGAGATTTGTCATCTTTGCTCAACTTGCAGCCTGTCGTCATGGGAGTGCTAACTGGCTTACAATCCTCCATTGTGAATTTCTTTAACATCTCTTTTACATATTTAACTTGAGAAATAAATATGCCCTTCTTACTTTGATTAACTTGCAAACCGAGGAAATATGACAGTTCACCAATCATTGACATTTCAAATTCTTTTTGCATCTTATTTGCTAAATCTTGACATGACTCATCTTTGCTGCTGCCAAATATGATATCATCTACATATACAACAAGAACAATAAGATGCCCATTTTCTGTTTTGACATACAGGTTACTATCCACCATACCTTTCTTAAACCTTTGTTGAGTGAGATAGTTGTCTAGTCTTGCATACCATGCTCGGGGTGCCTGTTTTAAGCCATATAAAGCTTTCTTCAACTTGCAGACAAAGTTTGGATTATCACCAAGTTGGAACCCATCTGGTTGCTCAATATAAACCTCTTCTTCAAGTTTCCCATTCAAAAATGCTGATTTCACATCCATTTGATAAACTTTGAAATTCTTGTAGACTCGCTAAAGCCAGAAACATTCTGATTGCCTCTAGTCTAGCTACTGGTGCAAACGTTTCCTCAAAGTCAATGCCTTCAACTTGTGCATACCCCTTGCATACCAATCTTGCTTTATTTCTGACTACCTGTCCGTCTTCATTCAATTTGTTACGAAAGATCCATTTAGTCCCGATTATATTTTTGTTCGCAGGTCTAGGTACTAACTCCCAGGTTTTGTTTTTCTCAATCTGGTCTAATTCTTCATTTATAGCCTTCATCCAACCTTCATCTTTGCTTGCTTCAACAACATTCTTGGGCTCAATGCTGGATAATAAAGAGTAGTTACTTGCTACTCTTCTTCTTGTTTGAACACCAACTTTGGGGTCTCCAATTATTTGATCTCTAGGATGATTTTTTTGCCAGCTGCCTGTTTTGAATTTCTTATTCTCTTCCGCTTCTGAATCACAACTTACATCATCTGAGTCAATTTTTTGTATCTTTTCAATTTCATTTTCCTCATCTCCTTCAATAACCTCTTCATAGATTGGGTAGTTCGTTTCATAGCTAATTACTCGTTCTTTACCTTCATCAAACTTAACATCAGCACTGTCCACAATTTTCTTTAGCCTCTTGTTGTAGCATTTGTAAGCTTTGCTTCTAGGTGAATAACCAACAAAAATACCTTCATCTGCTCTATCTTCAAACTTGCCAAGATTGTCTTCAGTTCTTTTGATATAGCACTTGCTGCCAAAAACTTTGAGGTATTTTGTTGTTGCCCTTTTACCGAACCATAATTCATAGGGAGTTTTGTTTTCATGTGTTCTCAGCATGTACCTATTTTGGATGTACACCACAGTATGGACTGCTTCTTTCCAAAATCTATCTGCTACTCTGCTTTCAGCCAACATAGTCCGTGCCATTTCCTGCATAGTCCTGTTCTTTCTTTCTACCACTCCATTTTGCTGAGGTGTCCTTGCTGCTGAGAACTGTCTCCTAATACCGTATTTTTCATAGTATTCTACAAACTCCTCTAAAATGAATTCTCCTCCTCTGTCTGATCTTAAACATTTGATCCTCTTTCCTATTTCATTCTCAACCTGGTTTTTGAAAATCTTGAACATATCAAAAGCTTCTGATTTATGCTTCAAGAAGAATATCCATGTCATTCTGGAATAGTCATCAATGCACAACATAAAATATTTGTCACCATTTATGCTTTGTGTTCTCATGGGTCCACATAAATCAGTGTGTATTAGTTCCAGCGGTTTGCTTGTGTAGTATTCTTTAGTTTTGAATGTGACTCTAGTTTGCTTCCCCTTTTGGCATGAAGCACAAATGTTGTTTGCAGGTTTGTTGATGGTGGGAATATCTCTTACAGCCCCTTTTGAGGTGATTTTTACTAGATTATCAAAACTGATATGACCAAGTCTCTTGTGCCACAACCAATTTTCTTCTTCCTGTCCAATAAAGCATGCTCCTTTTGAAGTCTCTGAGAGCGTGTATAGGTTACCAGATGTTCTTGACCCCGTTGCTATCAATTTTCCACTATTGGTTTTTCTGACTTCACAACCCTGCTTCATAAAGACTACTTCATGACCTTTATCACAAATCTGACTTACACTCAATAAATTATGTTTCAATCCATCCACAAATAAGACTTCTTCTCGATTTAATCCTTCCATCACTAATTTTGACTGAGCCTTTGCCGACTATCTTGGCTCCATCATTATTTCCAAATTTTACTGATCCTCCTTCATATTTCTGTAACTTATCAAATTTTTGTTTGTCACCTGTCATATGACTGGAGCATCCACTATCTAGTATCCATGGTACATATTTATTCTGTGCTTTGAATGCAGTTTGAACGATTAAGGATTCCTTTTCTTCCTTCAGTCGTTCTTTTCCTTTCCACACTGTTTTGATAGTAGTTTTGGGCTCTTGTTTTGTCTTTCCCTTATCAGTAGCTTGTGCATGTTTTATAGGAAGTTTTCTATTTTGTCTCATCCTGTTTGGTTGAACTTTTCTTCCCTGAAACTGATTTGATGAAAATGTGCTTCTACAGTTTCTTGCAATGTGCCCAAAATTGTGACAGTTATAACATTCTACTGTGTAATTCATCAGAGGAGAAAAAGCATTTCTACTGGTGAAATTCCTTGGTCTAACATTATATTTGCAGTCTGAGATTTTATGTCCATAGCCATTGCATTTAAAACAAAAACCAGAGAAGGGATAATTGAACCTGGGAGATGGTCTTTGCCATGTTGTCGTAGGAGCCATAGGTCTTCTTCTTCTTTGATGTGTGACATTGGTGAATCCATCATTGTCAGTTCTCCTTTCGAGCCTGGCATTATTGCTTTCTTTTGCATGAGGCAATTTCCCTTGATCAACCTGTTTCTTATCTTCATTCTTTGTGGATTCTACATTTTTGGCCTTTGATCCACTTGATGATTCTCCTTCGATAAAACCCAGACCAAACCTGATGCCTGTAGGTCTTTGGTCATTTATGATCTTATCCAGCTTCATAGAACTTTCTTCACGTTTGTGATAACAACTAATTTTCTTGTTCATCTCTTCTAGCTGCATTCTCAAACCAATAGTCTCTTCTTCTAGCTTGTTGCAATAGTCTATTCTCATGGTTATTTGTACTTCGAGATCTTCGAAGATTTTCTTAGATTCTTCTATCTAAACTTTTAAGCTGGTTATGATTTCATTTGCATCCTCAAGCTTTCTTGATAGTTTCTTATTCTTTTTCTTTTCTATCTCCCACTCTTCAAGTGCAGATATCAACTCACCTTCTAAGTCTACTTCAGCCTTGATATTTTCACCACAAACTTTAGAGGTCACTCCTTCTTCCTTTTCTGATTTAACTTCTTCAAATGCCATGAAGAGAGCTTCATTTGTTTCTTCTTCAGACTCTTCACCGGAGCTGTTTTCTGATGAACTGGCATTCTTGGAGATGAAACTTTTCTTCTTGAAATTGCCTTTTCTAAAATTCGTTTTCTTCTTCCAGTCACTTCTTTCAGGGTGCGATCCTTCATCATTACTGTTCTTCTCTTTAAGTGGACATTTAGTCGCATAATGCCCAATGCCTCCACAGTTTGAAACATTTAAATGGTAGCTTCCTCTTGTATTTTCCTTTTCCCCTTTTTAGTTTTCTAACAAAGTTTGCTTCCATTTCATCTGATGTTTCTTCTTCCTCGGACTCTTGTTTTGTGTTTTTATTTTTAAGGGCTTTAAAAGCCGCTTCTCTGTCTGTGGGTTTAGATCTTCCTATCCTCATCTCATATGCAGTTAAAGAACCATACATCTCATCTATACTAAAATAATTTAGATTTTTAGCTTCTTCTATTGCTGAGACTTTGGAATCAAACCTTTGAGGAAGAGATCTTAGTACCTTTTTCATGATGACAGAGTCTCCAATATCCTCGTCGAGTCCTCTGATCGCATTAATGATTCCATTAACTCTCAGCATATATGCCTCAATGTTTTCATCATCGTTCATTTTCAATGCTTCGAACTGAGCTCGATGTGTCTGTAACTTGGCCTCCTTGATCTTATCATCACCCTCATGAATACTCCTCAGTTTGTCCCATATCTCTTTTGTCGTATTACAGCTCATGATTTTTACTAGTTCACTTTCTGCTAATCCGCACAAGAGAGCATTTTTTGCTCTTGAGTTGTTTTCAAATAGTTTCTTTTCATCAGCCTCTTTTGGAGGAGTGATGGGTGTTGTGTATCCACTAACTACTGAATCCCAGATGTCGTAACCCAAAGCACAGAGATATGTCTGCATCCTGATTCTCCAGAATGCGTAATTAGATCCATCAAACATTGGTGCTTTGTTTGATGAGAAGCCTTCACCACCTGCCATTGTGTTACTTCCAAGATCACCCTAGCCGGTTAAGCTTGTATAGGAACCTTGCTCTGATACCAATTGTTAGACTTACAATGGCATTGAGAGGGGGGGTGAATCAGTGTAGCTCTTTACTTTTTAAATTTACAGTTCTTAATAATAGCAGCAATCAAAACTTAATGCAAGATACAACAAGAATAGCACAAGAGCATCACACAACACAAGATTTAACGAGGTTCACCAATGTGGCTACTCCTCAAAAATGACTACTTGGACTACCATCCAAATCCAGCCTTTGCAAAGCAACAACTTTACAAAAAAATTTACCAGCACCCACTAGAAGGAGCACCAACCCCTTATTTATCTACACCAATAAAAAGGAGCACCAACCCCTAATTTACTAGCACCCACTAGAAGGAGCACCAACCCCTTGTTTATCTGCACCAATAGAAAGGAGCACCAACCCCTGATTTACTAGCACCCACTGGAAGGAGCACCAACCCCTTATGCCAAGCACCAACTTGGACTTCAATTCTAAAACTAGAAGAATGATAGTAAGATACCTTTGCTTTTACAAGACCCTGACTGGTCTGCTTCACTTTTTCATCCTGTGCGCACTCTGCTCTCTCTGTGCTATCACTTCACACAATCTATTGCTTAACTATCGAACGTTCATCTTCTCCCCTTTGCACACTCTGCTTCCTTTGCAATCTTCGCACTTAGAATGATTCGATGACTTGCACACTACACACTATGATCGAACTTCGCACTCTACGCACTGTCTCCGAACGTCGCACTTCTCAACATATTCAACTCTTCAAACAACCTTCCTTTTATAACAATATTTTCAAGATCAAAAACCTAATCTTAGTCGACTGTAACCCTAATCTTAGTCGATTGCAAACCCTAATCTTCGTCGGTTGCAAACCCTAATCTTCATCGGCTAACATCGGTCTTCATCGGCTTCAACTACCTCTGTAACTCTTCTATTGTTATTGCCACGAAAACACAACATGTCACGATATCATGACACTTTCACCTCCATACGCTTTCTCTTAGCTTTGGCCCATGAGAATACAACATGTAGCGATATCGCTACACTTTTTCTTCTATACTCTCCTTCTTTACTTTTGTCACAAAATCACGACACTTCTGCCTTCTTACTTTCTCTCTCCTCCTTTAGTCATGAAAATGCGACATGTCACGATATCGTGACACTTTTTCTCCTTAGCACTTTAACTTGCCTTTGGGTCATGAAAATGCAACATGTCACGATATCGTGACACTTTTTCTCCTTTAGCACTTTCTCTTGCCTTATGTCACGATATCATGACACTTTTTCTCTCGGACTCTCTCTCCTCACATGTCGCGAAATCGTGACACTTTTTCTTCGTACAACTTTCCTTGCAATATGTCACGAAATCGTGACACTTTTTCGTCCGTACAACCTTCCTTGCAATATGTCATGAAATCGTGACACTTTTTCGTCCGTACAACCTTCTTTGCAATATGTCACGAAATCGTGACACTTTTTTGTCCGTACAACCTTCCTTGCAATATGTCACGAAATCGTGACACTTTTTCTTTCTCTTCCTTTCTTTTGGAGTCGCGAAAATGCGACATGTCACGAAATCGTGACACTTTTCAAACTTTCTCTCTTTCTTCGAACTTGTCGCGAAATCGCGACACTTCTTCCTGCTTTCTCTTTTTCTTCTAACATGTCATGAAATCGTGACATTTTTTCCACTTGCCTTTTTCTCTGCCAACATGTCATGAAATCGTGACAGTTTTTCCACTTGCCTTTTTCTCTTCCAACATGTCGCGAAATCGTGACAGTTTTTCCACTTGCCTTTTTCTCTGCCAACATGTCACGAAATCGTGACAGTTTTTCCACTTGCTTCTTTCTCTCTTCCAACATGTCGCAAAATCACGACAGTTTTTCCACTTGCCTTTTTCTCTGCCAACATGTCACGAAATCATGACAGTTTTTCCTGCTTCTTCTCTCTCTTCCAACATGTCACGAAATCATGACAGTTTTTCCAGCTTTTTCTCTCTCCTCCAACATGTCACGAAATCGCGACAGTTTTTCTTGCCTGTTGTATATGTCGCGATATCGCGACACTTTTCTTACTTGTCTTTTTCTTTGATCTTTTGCAAATGGGCCACTATGGTCTTCTTGGAAACTCACTGTCCATACTCTGAATAACCTTTGAACTCCTGTCTTCTGCATCTGAATAGCTTTTGAACTTTCTGTCCACTGAAACACCAGATCTATCTGACTGTGTTGACAACAATGACAATATTGTTGCTGCACCTTGCTCAACAGATTTGCATGTGGATGAGCTAGCTTATGGTACCTTAGATTGTCCCATGGATTAATCTTACTAAATACAAAAAAGGAGTTAGTTGAGCTAATTAGGTGATCCTCAGTACAGGTTCGGTGGACAACCTACCTAGCACTGGTGATATCCTGACAAATACCACATAAACAAACTCAATCGCACACACAGGGATGCAAAATAACTTGGTCAAACTCCAGTATGATTCGTACCTTGTTCGAAAGTCTTGTAAGATAATGTACAGTCTTGATTAGTTAATTAAAGCATCTGAGTCTCAGAGAAACCTTAACTGCATTCTAAAATAATTGTGGTACATTTCATTACTTGTCTCCCAATCCAAAAATACAAAACAAAAAATTACACATGCAAAGTCATCTCACAAAATAATCACATAGTACAGAAATCTAGTAAATCCTGTACAGTATGGTGCCACCACCAAGTCATCAACAAATAATTTTATTCATTCCATATGCATACATCATATAATTAGAGTCGCATTCATAATAACATATGCATACATCAATGTAAATAAATATGCATAAAAGTAACAAATAAATCATGACAAGTGTATAATCAAAAAGCAAGTCATGTATATATATCACCAAAAATGCTCGCAGGCTACAATAAGTTGGTCCTTTGACCTCACAAAAAAATCAAAAACTCAAAAACCCCAAGCCTAGGGAGTCAGCCACCATGATCATGCAGGATCGGTGTGACTGGAACTGCCCCCAGTAGTGTGGGTCATATGGGACCTCTCAGGGTGGCTGCATCATGCCCACTAGCGCTACCCTAACCCACCCATCTGTGATGAGAGGAAGCAAACTTCTCAGTCTCATTATCTCTCATTCGATGTAAAGATCCACCTCTAGTGAGCTTCGATAACTATCCACCAAGGCAGATAATCTTGACCTCCAACTCCACCCAAAACTGACCCCACTCCACATCCCATTGGTGGTATGCATCCAATGCTTCATCCCACTATGCCAACTAAGCTTGTAGGTGATCCCTCTCGGTACTATGCTCCTCATCCCATCTTCGTAGTAGGTCCTCCAATTGCACTATCTCAGCATAAAACCTTACCTCCATATCCCTTGGGACTGCATGAGGCATGGGCATCTCTAGGATGGCATGCTGCTCTGGCACCCACTGCTCTGATACATCCTATGTATCCGACTGCTCTGAAACCCCTAAGCTATCCCCAGTCAATTCATCTACCTCCACCATATTCGCATCATCGCACAGAGCCCCCCAACCCTCCCCTAATGCCTCTACAACCCCATTGCCTATTGCTGCTACATTCAGACCTCCTATAGGCCCCTCACCCCATCGCCGCATCGTCCACCACTGGTCACACTCAATAGTCACCTTGACATTGTCCACATTAGGGACATCAATCATTACATCTGCCTCCTTGCCCAGTGGCTCAAAAATTAGCTATGTTAGAGTCCTCTTGTCACCCCGACACTGATACATCAAAGGCTCACCAAGAAATCCTTGGCACACCCCAAACTGTTGAGTCACCTGGACGTATGGGAAGTACTCCTACTCGATCCCATGTCACCCGATTAGCCACCTCCCCCTATGCACCCACCAAAGCCACTCCCTAGCCTCAGGCCAAGCTAGACAGTCTTGATATGGTAGCCAGAACACCTCCCCTAGAGAAAGACATGAGAAGGCATTAGCATAGTGTCCTACGGCACCTACCCACTATTGAATCTGCCCCTGATCCTCTAACCTCTACCATAGAGCATCATAGCCAATCTCCCTATCCACCATCTCCCCTCGAGTGGTCCAAGGGGTCACTCCACAACTATGTACTACCACCCGCAACACTACAATAGGTAGCTACACCCAATCCCCTTTTGCCTCTGATAGCAGACCTCATACAGCTTATCATACAGCTATGCCAGTAGCATCTGACCCCACCTCATAATCATTGGTGCTACCCTCAGACACTCCACAAGTCTGAACACTACCTCAAGCAAGTTCCAAGGGAACCTCGCACCTGAGGAGTCGGGAAGTAGCATGTTGGAGATGAGGGTCATAAGCAATGCATGCCTCACCCCTAAAATGCCCTTCTCAAACCACCATCACACCAAAATCCTACCAATCAAGCAATCCCCCTTTGCCCTCTCCACCGCCCCATCCACCCCCATCTCCATCGCATGCCCAAAGCACCATGTCAGCATCATCGTCCACTGATCATGAGGAGTCATCCGAATGGGTAGCCCATCTATCAAAATCCATAGAATTTGATACACGTCCTCCAGAGTCACTATCATCTCCCCTATTGGTAGATGAAAGGTGTTGGTGCAGGAATCCCATGAATTGATCAGGGCAATCAAATATGTCCGATCCCCCACCACAGGCTCTAGCCACGTCACCTTCTTGAGCCCAAGGGCATCAAGCCACTCCCAGTCTACCACAGTCAGCGCATCCCACGCATCAAAAAATATCGTCAGCTGACAATACTGACTCTTCACAACCCGCAATACAAAAATACCACAAAAATATTAAAACATGACAACAAAACAAATGTACAGCACTGTACACAAAAACAATAAAACAACAAAAAACAATTAGGGTTTCAACCTTAATTTAAACAAAAAAATTCAAATTAACTGTACAGATGATAAAAAATGTACAGAAAAACAAAAGTACATAACTGTATAGCCAAAGTACAGATTAATCAACTAAACTGTACAATCAAGAACAAAAAAAAAATCAAACAAAACAAACAAAATCATACTAGGGTTTTGTAACCTTACGTGTGGGGAAAAATCAAAAACACAAATATTAAAACTATACTAGGGTTTTTAACCTTAAGTATAAACAAAAAAATCAAAACAACAAAAAAAAAAATCATCTAGGGTTCTTAACCTTATTATGAACACAAAAAACAAATTAAACCGCAAAATTCATCTAGGGTTCTAAACCTTAATGATGAACAAAAAATAAATGCAAACAAAAAAATTTAAACAAGGTTTTTTTAACCTTACGATGCACAAAACAAAGCAAATAAAACAATATTCATTTAGGGTTTTAACCTTAACATGCAAAAAACAATGATAAAATGCGAGTTTTAAAAATTCATATAAAAACAAGTAATAAACAAAAAGAAGGAAGGAGCACCTACCGGTCTCGCCTCAACTCCACCACTCAAAGATCTAGTCTGTGAACTCATGGTATCCACAAAAAATTCGCAGTGCTACGCTTCACAAACAAGCACTCCTCCTCACAGCTCCAATTCGCCAGAAAAAACAATTGCAAATGAGCCCAAAACCTAGTTTTGGCCCTTTTATAGGCTCTTAGGCCTGTAATCATCTCACCCTGGGACAAGCACTCTAGTTAGCATTCATCCCACCCTGGGACGATTACAAAACTAGTATTCATCCCACCCTAGGACAATTATAGAGCAAGAAAATCAAAAACAACCAAAACTGCATCCAACATGCACTAAAAAATAGCAATAAAACTGTCGAACAAATGCACCTTTGTGCTTGCGATCCATGGCATCCAAAACCAACGTCGGGGCCACAAATTATCATTATCCTACTCCCTAATAAGTCTACCACAGCCGTACTACTCCGCGGGAGGATGGATTTTTGACAATTTCATCCCAAAAAGGCATCATAAAAAGGGTCAAAACCCACCCAAAAACAACAATAAAATTTCCAAACAAAGGCACCCTTGCGCCTGACATTCTTGGCATCCAAAACTAATTTTGGGGTTACAAATTATCACTATCCTACTCCCTAAGAAGGCTACCATAGCCGGACCACTCCATGGGAGGACGGATTTTTGATAATTTCATCCCCAAAAGGCGTCACAAAAAGGGTCAAAACCCACCCAAAAATAGTAATAAAATTGCCAAACAAAGGCACCTTTGTGCATGACATTCTTGGCATTCAAAATCAATTTTGGGGTCACAAATTGTCACTATACTACTCCCTAAGAAGACTACCATATCTGGATTGCTCCACGGGAGGACAGATTTTTGACAATTTCATCCCAAAAAGGCGTCACAAAAAAGGGTTAAAACCCACCAAAAATAGGCTCGATTGTTGGGAAACTACATAAGCATTCAACATAGAACAACTAAAGGCACCCTTAAAAATTCATCTTGGGTCAAGCAACTCATCACTTTTCTCATGTCGGTCATTCCCTCATTGATTCGTCTCTTGAGGGGATAGTCATACTTAGTCACCAATCAACAAATACACATCCAATCAAGAAAATGGCATGCATTCAAAGAATCATTGACAAAGACAATCACGCTCCTGCTTGGGGTAGCAAACAAGCAAAAATCACAAGCTAATCAAAAACTTGGCATTCTAGAATCATGAACTCAAGGTTCCCATAGACAAAAGGTTGCGCCCTTTGCCTATTCATGACTGAACAATGTCCAAGATCAAGTAACACCTCACCAAAAAAGGTTAACACTTGAATTAAGCTCCTTAGCTCGTCAGAAGCAAGGATTCAAGAATGTGTGCCCTTTCCATACTTGAGGCATCAAAAGTTGGTTATGTTACTAAGAAACCCTAATCATTAAGTACTTTGGTTATCTATTTTCGCTCAGCACTATGCCACGCACAGTGCATCCCAAAAAGGGGCATCTGTAGACACAAAAATAGCACCAATATAATCATGTGGCTACAAACACTGATCGAATTGGCATACACAGTCCCTAGGGCAGCCCCTAGAGGTTAAATAGTGGTCCTAACCACTCCCAAAGCAGTTTTGGAAGGTCATAGGTCAATTTGGCACCTTTCAAGAACCCTGCTCCTTACTCATTCCACCCTGGGGTGATTAGAATTCTATTCGCCCCACCCCGAGATGATTAGGAGCAATCGTTCCAGGGTGGGGCGAATAGTAGGTTTGATAAGAAAAAGGTCAAACCTTGACAAATGGTAGCCTAGATCTACCACTCAACTCCATCTTCAATGCATGGGAGTGCGAGTGAGCATTTTTGAGCTCAAAGAGGCAGTCATAGAGGTAGTCATGGAGCCCTTAATCAGGGAGGAATCTTCTCTCCCCTAGGAAGGCATGATGGCCAAGTTGCACCCCTGCATGAACATTCAAAGCAAACCTTTAGGTATATAAAATGGTGAGTCTTCTCACCCAAAAAAGAGGACAGAGGAGGAGCATTTGGAGCAATGGAGTGTTGTCAAATTATACCCTCACCCTCATTGTGCTTCCTACATCCTTGATCTCTCTTTTGGAAGGGAGGTTATCGAGTGAACATTAGGAGCACAATCTGGATCCAAAACCCAAACAATTGGCCACAATCCCACACCCAATTTTTTGATACAACCCCCTAGGAGGTTTTGGAGCCATCCCAAGTGGATTGGTGTCAAAACCAATCCCCAAACAGTGGGCGTCCTACCCCCGGGTGCCCCCCACACTATTGCAGTCCTAATCACCCCACCCCAGAGCGATTAGAAATCTATTGCTGATTTCTCTAATTTTTCTTTTGCATATTGTTTTATGTCATTCCTATATGCTGCTATTCAAATTTCATCCCATTCTGATAATTTTTTACTGTGTTTTCATTGTTTTATGCTTTCACTAACATACAGGGAGCGCCTTCGGATACAAGGAAATCAGGATAGAATCTATAGAATCCAACCTTTTGGGTCGTCTCAAAATGCCACATTTTGCCTAACCCCAATTTTTTAGGTGTTTTGGAGGCCTCTGGATGGGACATTTGGGAGGTCGATTTCGGGCATTTTATGACAGTCCTAATCATCCCACCCCAGAGTGATTAGAAATCTACAACAGATTTATCGACTGTTCATTTTGCAGTGTGTTCATGATGATGTTAAATGCTTCTATTCAAGTTTCATCTTATTCTGACATGTTTTGATGATTGTTTTAATTATTTCCTGCATGCATTAATCGGAGGCTTTGGGGATTGCATGTTTCCCTCCATCCGCAGGTGCTATTAATCATTTGCTATTTCTCTGAACGTAGGATATCGACATCAGAGGGGCAGCAAGGAACTACGGATGCATTCATGCAAGCGGCGGCAATGTTTGGCCCGCCCATTTCAAATGTGGGCACATGGAAGATCCCGAAGGGAAGCATATCATCTGTTGGTGTAACAATTGTATCGAACACTCCTAGCCCTTGAAAAGTGGGGAGACGTATTGTAACTTGATCTCAAGAAAAATCAATAAAAGAGGTTGTACTTTGCTTTTGCTTTATATCTCGTTTCATTTTGTTTGCTTTCACTTCTCATGCACTTTAGTTCTTTGTTCATTCGTAGGACTTAGCATTTTGTATGCTTTTGTTTGCATCACACCCGGTACGCCTGTGCTTCCATAGATATGCTTTCACTAGCAAACATCCATCCATTTTACAATAAAAGAGCTAGCTTATATAGAGAATTATGCCTCTTAAATAATAAATGTTGATAAACAAAACTATGGCGATGGAAACCAAGATAAACATTACAAGGACGTACAACCACAAAATATTAAATAGGCATGGTAGAGACTGGTGACTCCTCAAAAATTTTGTTGAACCCTTTCAATGCCCTAATAGAATCATCTCGTTGGTGCTACCTCCTCACTCATGGGGACCACTTCCATGGAAGATATGCTTGAACTCCTAGAGCGTCTAGTCTAGAAGCTTCTTAGAAAGGCTACATCTGATCGGATAAGGATACCCTTTAGATTACTGATGTGGGGTGCCTTCAAAAGATGCTAACTCTAGGGTCAAACTAAGTCAATGGGCATAGAATGTACTCCATCTATGATGCATAGATAGAGTGTACCCAGCCTTGGGTGTACGGCCAGAGTGCACCTAGCCTAGGGCGCACGACCAGAGTGCACCCAGCCTTGGGTGCACAAACTGAGTGTGCCCAGCATGGGGTGCATAGCTTGAGTGTGTCCAGCCTTGGTCACATGGCCTGAGTGTGCCCATCCTTGGGCACATGGCTTGAGTGTGCCTAGCCTAGGGTGCACGGCCTGAATACGCCCAGCTTGGGGTGCATGGCTTGAGTGCGCCCAGCCTGGGGTGCACGACCAGAGTGCACCCGACCTGGGTGCACTTCATTTTTTCTACCAAGATGAAGTGCCACATTATTTCTTGGTCCTCAAGACTAATACAAAACTCCATGGCCACTTCAAGGAAGTTTTTCTTGGAAAGTCAGTACAAAAAACAACTACACACTGCTTCAGCGTTGTAGAAGGGTTTTGACAGTAACTTAGAAAAATAAGAAAAACACTTGAATACTGAGAAAAGGGTTCCAAGGAACAAAAATTACTTGAAGACTAATTATACACCATGTTGCATAAATAGCAACAAGCCTCTTTGCACCTCATGCTCTTCAACCATTATGACAAACTCAGGTGCACCTAGTTAATTTTCTCCACATAAAGCTATTTTGAACTACTTGAACATAAGGTAATGTTTGCAATTCCAAAAATGGGGTGAATGGAACCAAAATGTCTAAGCGGCTAGGATTAATGGAAGTGGATGAGACAATTAGAAGAGGGGGAACTAAAATGGAAGTTTGGATAGATCAACCAAATTCAACTATAGTTACACTTACCTTGGGAGGAGCTTGCATACTTACAACCTCAATGGTAGTGGTGGTGGTGATGGAAGGGAAAGGGCACAAAAAATGATTCAGCCCTGATGCATATGAACTAAAATAAATGGAGGTTGAAGAAATGGGAATAGAAGAAGGAGCAACAATGAATTCGAGAATGGAAGAATATGGAATTGAAACAGATACAGAAGGCATACCGAATGCCAAAGAAATGGAGACCGAAGATGGTGGAAGTGAAATATAAGTCACTACATGCTCTAGGGAGGAAGAATATGGAAGAGAAGATGTACCTTTAGGCACAAGCACTATGGATCATGGTGATGGGGGTGGCTACAAAATTACTTCTTCTTGTTGTGCTTCTACCCTCTCTCCAATGTCCACATTCTCTTCGTCATCCATGACCTCTGCTTTGGAATTCTTCGACTGATGGTCTTCCTTCAGTTCTAAAATTATCATAAATCTATGTGCAATCTTAGTCGAGACCTCCTCTTTTGGTGAAGGATTAATAACTATAGTCAAAATAATAGGAATTGTAATATCGAGGGCAATCAAAACCTTAGCAATAGAAGTAGAAACAACACTAGTCCTCAGTATTTTATTGCTTTAGGAAATGGAGGTACCTTTGCCATATTTTTCTTCTCTGGCATAGGCACCTGTTCCACCTTTAGTTTTGCCTGTTGTGATCTCCTTCTAAACACATACTATTGCTCTTCTTCCTCTGGAAATTCCTCCTCAATCAACAGATCTTTTCCTTCTATTTTACCTTTGTCATTGTCGAAGTGCTAAAAACTCTATGATAAAATGTTGGTGAAGGTGACGAGCTAATACGAATCGACATACTCATCATAATTCTCTAAAAAAATTTCATCCAACTTTAACCTGTAAGGAGTATTCGGCTTCCCTCGATGAACCTATATTATCCACCAATTCATAATCTTCTCCTCAGTCTATTCAGTCTCACTTTCTTTTACTTAGCTGAATAAACCTAACAGAGGGATTTGAGACTTATATCGGACTGAATTGTACTCTACTTCTTGCTCATAATAGTCATGCCAAGGTGGAAGCATCATCATTTTCTCAATATGCCAATTCATATTAGGCACATCAAAGTTATTTCTATTCTTCTAAATATCTGGTAGAGGGAGATAATGAAAATATTTAGCCTTTATAATAGCCAAAAACTTACTCAAATGGTCATACCTCCAACATTGCGATAGCTCTATCAAGCTCAAATCTTGCAACGCTACTGTAAAGAGTCAATTCTATCCAACTTGGCTACCAAATTTAAATGGCATGTTGCATTTCATCTTCTTTTTGTGCCTAGCTCCATACACATCATTTACGTAATCTATCTGGTGCACTACTTCCATGGCAAAAACTTGCTTTGTATCAAAATAGGGCAATAAAAATGGCTTACCTGTGAAACCAATAATTCTCACAACCATGCCCTGGGTAAGCAAAAAATATCTCCCCTTTCTTGGGCAACCACTGCATCTCTTAATTCCCATGGCACTCTCTTACATGTACCACAAAGCAACTCTTTTTTTTGGCCCAAAAACCAACTATCAAAACTATTAAATGACTCCCTTCTTGAAAAATGGGAGTCCACATATAAACTAGTAGGGGTTCATTTTTCTCACTCACCTACGTTACTACAATAAAAGGAAAGCACCACTAAAGCTGGAAAAAGAAATACCATATCAAAAAGAATGTGTGCTTAAACAATCTTGCCTCTCCATTTTGCAATTTTTCCAATTGAGAATTCAACCTTCAAGAAATAAAATCCACCCAATTGAAGAAAATCAGATTGGTACCCTTACTCGAGGAATAAAATTCCACCCGACAAATACACTGAGCTAAGGCCACCTACCATTTATGAACTGTATCATCCAAAGGTAAACCTGCGACCCAAGCCAACATCGAATAAATATCAAGGCTTTTAAAATCAGTGAGTGGCTTTGGAAAATTAGGTAACTGCCCCATCAATGGCTCCTTAATCAATTGGGTCTCCATAAATTGGTGCATTGTTACTGTGGAGACATATTTATCTTTATGTTCATCAGTATATATTTTTTTATGAACCCCATAGGGTGGAGGCTCTAATCCACAAGTGAATGCCTCCCAAACCTCATCCGGGGTAATGGTAAATAGAATCTCCCTTCTGGAATTTTTGATAGCTCGGGTAAATGGATCATAGAACTGAGAAACCAACTGTACCAACTCATGGCAAGGGTGAACTAGCAAGCATAGATACTAGAAAAACTATGAATGATATGGCACTATTAGCCAGATTTCTGATGACACTCCTTGGCTTACTACTAACTCAACATCTTCTCGCAACATTTCCACACCTTTGTGGGTAATGAGGTAGTCGTCAATTTCTGCCAGTGAGTCTTCATATGGGTCCAAGTCGACATAGTAATTTTTTTGAGTCTTTTTAGCTCTAGATCCTCCTTTCTTTTTTGACTTCTTGGGCTCTACATCCTTTGTAAAATCCTTGGGCTCTTTGCTCCACTTCCCCATTGTCTCTTTTCTTTGATAAATATTCTAAACACTCTCTAGACACTACTGCAGTTATAGTTCAAAATATACAGTAGTAAAAATTTAAAAGAAAAATAAATTGTGAGCTTTTACCTCATCCTTTATATAGAGCACTTCCTCAACTATTGCAACAAATGTTGAATTCATCCTGGGTGCTTTTGAGAGAATGTAGAAATTGATCCGCTTGCTCGACACCATTCCCAATGTTCTAATGGTTTTACCTTTGATTCACTACCAGCTCTTTCTAGGAAAGAGTACCCTTTTGTAAATCATGCCCTAGCACCCAAATCTTACTTGGAATAATAAATTTGCCACTTGACAACCAATGCTAGATATTTTCTACACCTCGAGAACATAAAAATTATATAGGGTGCACATTTTAAATTAAATGTATTCAAAACACCTCTTTACCTACGTTCATCCTCTCGATAGCTACCACGTATCCAAGGGCACGATTATTTTTGTAACGTGCTTCCAAACCTAAAAGCAATGCACTTATCCCCTTTTTCTTCAGTGAAGTTGCTTTGGCCGCCCAAAAATCTCTTTCCTTTTCACTGCGCCTTCAAAAACCAAAGCTAAATGTCTCCCTCTTCCTCATTCCAGGCCACCTTAGAATTGCTTGTAATTTTTATGGCGAATAACTCCTTTAATAAAATATTCCCCTTCAATGTTTCGTCCATATTTAGAAAAAAAAAAACAAAATTGCTTTTCTTAAAAAAAAGGCTCTTCTTCTCCTGCCCTATTTTTTTTAGTTCTTTTCCTTTTCGAAAAGGGGCTCATTAATAAAACAAAATGCATGAACACTTTTTTTTATATTATTAAAAAAATATCCTTATCACTCCACTCAACACGTTCGCCTAACCTAAGGGCAAACGCCCACTTCACCTATCATCTGGGGCAAATGCGACAGTAATTCTGCGATCACCTCCGCCTGAATAAAATATTTAAGCTATCAATAGGTTCACCCTAGACAAGGGTGAATGGTCACATTGCCCCCTCATTGGGATGAATGAGCCTAGGAGCATCTTAATTTTTCTTCTCTTTTTTTATATATAAAAATAACATTCACAATTAAAAATAAATAACATTTTAAAAGGAATATTTACATATGTACAAAATGGTATCTCCTCAGAACCTCGTCATTGAATGTAGGCCTTCTAATGAAGACCATTCACCGGAATAGGAATATCATAACCTTCTAGATCATGAAGGTGGTAGGCATTTTCTGAATTTATTGCAAAAACTTGAAAAGGGCCTTCCCAGATAGCATCAAACTTATGGTGTTTTCTCGGCTTAGTCTTCTTCTCGTTCCATTTTAGAACTAAGTCTTCCACCTGAAAACTGCATTCAGTTGTTTTTTTCCCAAACCACCTCTGCATTTATTTCACATGCTCAGCAAATGATTTATAGGACTATTCCCTATCCTTCTCTAACTATAACAATTATGCCAACCTTGCACTCATAGGATCATATTCTTCATCTTCATCTTGAAATAGCCACAATGTTTGGAGTATCGAAAGATCAATATGAGTGAGTAGAATGGCTTCTTTCCCACACACCAAAGTGTATGAAGAATTTCTAATAGATATCTTCATGGAGATGTGATTTACCCAAAGCGCCTGGTTCAACAAGTGTCAGCTTCTCTTATTACTGCTCATCGTTCTTTTAAGAATTTAGAGTAAATTTTTATTGGTAGACTCGGACAACCCGTTTCCTTGAAGGTAATAATTGGCTGATATCTTGAGATAAATGCCATATTTTCTAGCGAACTCTATGGTTTTATCCCCAATGAATGGAGTTCCATTATCAGTTACAATTGAATCTAGGATGTCAAAACGAGTAATGATCCCTTCCATAAAAGAGATAATTGTTTCTTGATCAACCTTCTTCGCAGGAATAGCCTTTGCCCATCTAGTGAAATAGTCAGTCACCATCAATATGTACTTGTGCTCTACAAAATAATGTATATTAATAACTCTAATGAATTCAAGACCCCATTTCTGGAAAGGCGCTTCCACTTGGATCGGGCATAGAGGCAATGCTCCTTTTCTAATTCTACCAACATATCGTTGACAGTTATCACAATGCTAACTCACTTTATGAGTATCTGCAAAGAGAGTAGACCATAAATATTTTGCTCAAATAAATTTTAAATCCATAGGCTTGCCTGCATAATGAAAACCAAATAGCCTAGAATGAAATTCTTCCAATATTTTCTCCTTTTCAGACTCCTTCACACAACTAAGAGCTTTGTCAATTTTCTTGTGAAACAATCCATTTGGAAATAGAACATATTTGAGCACTTGTAACCTGAACCTCCAACAATGTGAAGCATCAAGGTGAGTTGGAAATTTGCCTAAAGTAAAATAATCAACCAATTCTTTTGTCTAGTCATGGTTTCTCACAATATGATTCACACAAATGTTTTTGCCAATATCTCCTTCATGCACTACATCCAATGATTCATAGGCAGCACTTTTAGCTAACTCCTAGCATAAAGCTTACCCACAAACTAGCTTTGTTGGTCATATCTCCACATCATATTCTTGAATTTTTGAGACCCAACCTACCATTTTATCACCTAGTTCTCCTTGGAGTATGAAATTTTAAACATCGGGATGTATAACATAAACAAAAATCCTGCTCTAGGAGACAAAGTGTCAAAAAAATTTCAAGGATTTCATCACTGCATAGACTTTTTTCTCAATAAATTTGTACTTCTCCTGATATGGTGCAATAACTTGGATCAATAAGGCAATTGGATTCTCTTCTCCATCCTCTTACTTTTGTGTCAAAACTACAGCATATCTCTCTTGCTCACCCACAGCATAAAGAATGAAGTCATTTGAATAATCTGTATTGATTAAAACTGAAGCTTGATTGATTATTTTCTTAATCTCCTAAAAAGCTTATCTTCTGGTATTTGTCCATTTAAACTCAGTATTTTTTAAGAGCTCAGTCATAGGTTTCACAACCTGAGTGAAATCAGCAATAAACTTTCGAATGAAATTTATTTGACCAAAGAAAGATCGTAGGTCCTTTTTGTTAGTAGGAATGGTAACTTCATTAGTGCTTCAGCTCTTGCAGGGTTAATTGCCAATACTTCTTGCGAGATGACATGGCCTAACAACTTCCCTTCTTTAACAGTAAAGATTGACTTCTTCGGATTAATATAAATCCTAGACTCATAGAACTTCTCAAGCACCTGCCTAAAATGAGCAATGTGGTCTTCTATGCAATGCGAAAACACAATCATATCATCAAGATATATCACAATAACTCTATTCAGTAACTCATCGAAAGAGATGTCCATGGCCCTCTAGAAAGTAAAACTAGCATTTGAGAGTCCAAATGGTATCCTCTGGTAGGCAAATGTGCCCCACTTGGTGGTGAATGTTGTCTTATGTTGGTCTTCATCTTTCACCCAAATTTTATTATATCCATAGAAACCATCTAGCAATGAGAATCTCTATGTATCGGCTACCATATGAAGTATTTGATCAATCTGTGGTAGAGGGTAATGATATTTTAATGATTCTTGGTTCAAGTTGTGAAAATCAAAACATAATCAAATGTCTCCATTCTTCTTCTATAATAGAACCAGATTCACCATCCATGTTGAGTGTTTGATCAGATAAATTATCTTTACCTCCAACATCTTCAACAATTCTACCTTCATAAGTACTTCAATTTTGGGATTGACAGGTCATTATTTTTGTCAAAAATGTTTAACACCCTCCTGTAGCTCAATGGTATGCTAGATCACGTTCTTGTCATATCCCTTTAAATCCTTATAGCTCCACACCATAATGTTAAGGTACTCATAGCACAAGTTTTAATATCTTCCAACTCTTATGGCATATAATCATTTATGATTTTAATGATATTTTTAGGCTCTAACTATAATTCCTTATACTATTTTGCATCCACTTTTATCTTATGTTTTTTAAACGTATCACTTTTATCAAAAAAACTCTCCAATGAAATCAAACCTCTGGGAATATGATTTATCTTCAATTGAATCATCCCTTCTCTTTATTCATCAACGAGCACTCTATCATCTATGCTAGCAGCTTCTCTAAGCAGAAAGCTGACAATTTGTTCATCGTTGTCGAACACTTGCCAATAAATATTTTTATTAGGGACTGAAGGTCTATAGATCCCCCTAACAGTCTTGGGCAATATGACCACTTGTTCCATGAGAGAATAATTTGCATCGAGAGAGGCTAGAATATCCGTGTGTTTGTTTTATTCCCAAGAAATCGCCTGAATGTTCAAAGTTGTGAAGGATTCAAAAAAATCCCACACTCTGTTATGACAAGCTTTCAAGTAATTTTGCTTTGATACACACTTATTAGTAGTCTTATTGACAATAAGCTCAGAGTTGCAAAAAATTTGCAACTTCTTGATGCCCAATTTTTTAGCCTTCTTCAATCCAAGGCACAATGCTTCATATTTAGCTGCATTATTTGTGCAAATATAAGTCAACCTATAAGAATAATTCCTCTATAACCCCTTAGGGGAGATCAAAACAACACCAACTCCTACACCATTCTTACATGTGGCACCATCAAAATACAACTTTCATAACTGGTTTTCAATAGGATCTAGGAAATTAGGAACCTTTTCTTCAATTTGCTCTGGTTTGTTTATTGTATAACAACCAATATTTGTTTCAATCATCGCATTAAAATCCATGATTGAAAACTCATCCTCAAATCAAAGTTTACCAAGTGCCTCTTCCATAAATTCAACTTCTCCTAACTCCTCAGTCATCATATTAATTTCTCCTAGAGCGTTTTCTTCTTCTTCTAGCTTCTTGATGTGAAAAGGTGATGGCTTTTCATTATAAAAGTGAATCCTCTTTCCTTTGAATGGAATATCCAAATGAGAGTAGTCTAAAGAAAGGTATCCTCCCAGCTTAGCTATGAACTCTCTCGAGAGACACATGCTAAAGCATAGCTCTAGGTCAACCACCACCACTTCCTGGATGTCCGTGATTTGTGGTATGCTATGCAAGATAATAGGAATATCTTTTATTACCCCTACTATCTTTACCAGAGTACCATCCAACTGCATCACTCATGGGCTACTTGTATATTTCATCCCCATTATTTTACATACTACTTTTGGCATGATAGTATTCGTAGCTCTAGAGTCAATCATACAATTGTGTACAATCCACACCTCCATTCTGAGTGATAAATAAATTAGGGGTGACCTATTATTTCTCATTGCTAAAGTTGGTAGTGCTTGCGCCAACACTATTTGAGAAGGACTTTTCTTTTGATCTTTAGCAGTATTCAAGGACTCTTGCAGCAGGTCAACTTGTCCAAGCAACTATAGTACATCATACAAGCTTACTTTTGTAGGTATCCTCTTCATTTCATCCATAATATTATAATTTGAAATAGTCAGAGCCTTCTCTTCTATAACCCATTTGTACTTGTCTCGGTATTTCTTAGTAGCTTCTACTCTTTGTATTTTTTTCAATGATGGGTATTTTAGGTGTTCTTTTGCCTACTATTTTATCTCATTCTATGTTTGAGCAGCTGCTACAGGTTGTGAATTTGATGCCTTAGTTTGTACCTTTTCTTGAGCTTGCTTAGGCAGTAAATCTTTTAACTTGATAGAATCCTACTCCTTAGTCCTTACACCAGGTGCTTTTTCTAGAGGTTGACATATTTCATCTTGCACCTTTATCTCTATATGCACCTTCAAAGGTTTGAGCTCAACTGGATCTACAATTACTAGCTTTTTCTCAGATATCATAAGAATCAAAACTTGCTCCAAGGATGACATCATAAATTTGTGATCAATCTCCCTAATAATATTGACTTTTCCGCTGGCTGAACTCTCAGCAAGCATCTGCACATAATTCATATGAACCATGCAAGTTTCTTCTTCATGAGGATCATTGCATGTTGAACACCAGTACACCTTTTTTGTTGTGCTAGTTTCCTCATTTGCTAACAGATTTACACTCTTCTCAAGGCCTCTACTATTATATGCTTGTTCTCAAGTGATCAATGGAGTTTAAAATATCCTTGATCTAAAGTCAGCCTTAGCTTGTTTCTTCCTCACCATTGTAAGCTCATTCAATATAGTCCTTAAGGCTAAATTATTAGATTTCACCTCTTGTAACAATGTTGTGAAAGGATCAGGATTAGAAGGTGTGGGAGGCACTGACAAAGGTAGAGGTGTTGGCAGCATGGGCAAATGTAATGGTACCAGCGATATTGGAAATGTTGGGAAGGGAACAAATGAGAGCATTTGTGGTATTATCATATTAGGTAACTGTAGAAAGCTTGGAGCTGGGTGTTGTGGAATAAGGATCGAAGTGATTTAAGGTAGGCTTAAACTCCATGATGGAACTAGGTACATGGAATGCATGGGCTATGAAAATACACTGGAGTATAAATACTATGGGAGATCAAGAATGATGGGCATAGTTATTTTGGGGGAAGCCTACCTGCAGCAATCAAGTTGGATTCAACCTTTTGTGCCTATGTATACAGATTTGGAAATGTAGTCACTTTGGTCTATCGCACAACCATGCCAATTTTAGTACTAAACACTCTAAGGTAGTAGAACATGGCTTGTTCATGTGTGGGTCGTAAACCATCAAGAACTCTTTGCTAGTTTTGTGGAAATATAACATTAAAATCAACTATCTCCTCCTATGGATGTCTTTAAATCATTGTAAACTAATGTAGCAAGGAGTATGGGTCAGCTTGTTCATGAAATTTTTTAATCAATAACTCCACCAACTGATCCCATGAAGTAATAGTGCCAGGTTGCAATGATCAGTACCAATACAACAATTTCCCTCTCAACGACAAGACTAGAAATTTTACCATCACGTCTTTGTCCGTTATTCCATGGATCGTAGATAAAGAAGCTATATCTTAAATATTCTCATAGGTCATTTTTCCAGTACCATCATAGGTCGGTAACACCTTCAAATCTGATTGGGGAACTAGATTTTATGCTTGCAAATTCAAATCCACTGAGCTATTCCATGTTGGGAACTGCCTTTGTGGTTGTGGTTGTTGTGGTGGAGGATTCTAGGCCATGTGGACTGGTATATGAGGTGGGGCTTGAGGAACACTAGTGGTTGTGTGAGACAAATCTTGGGGAAGGCAAGTGGTAGTACTACCTAGGCTTGCAAGAGCAGAAAATACACCAGCTAGTCATGAGGAAGTGACAAATGGTATATGGGATATATGCGGTACTGAATATGTACGACATAAAGTGGCTAATTGAGGATGTTTCCCTAGCATTTGGATATCAAGTTCATAGAACTCAATTTTGTGATTTGGATTTTTGACTTTCAATATCCTCACATTTGGAGGTTTCTAGGTGTAATCGAGTCGCCAGATGTTCTAAATCTATAGCACAAAGGTGAACATCAAACCTTAATACCATTGAAAGTGTAACTTTTGAAGTCCCATCGGGCGTTCCAAAAATTATTGGTCAAATATCTACCTAATTAACAAAAACCACGTTTGTGCACCCTAGACATGGCCAACATTGAATGACTGAAGGAAAGGAATGTCCTCTGTGTCAATCTCCAGAGAGGGTTGTCTCCAAAACTAAATCCTACACTGTATGAAGACTAGATTTACAGGAAATAAATTTAAAAGTATAGAAATAAAGGGAAACATGGCCATAAGCCAGAGTGTAGGATTTGGGGCATACTAGAAGTAATAATTCCCATCGAGTATTATATAGCATATCATAGAAAGTAATTAGTAGAATTAACTCATAATTTTGTAGAGATAACTTTCAAAATCACACTCCAGTACTCACTCCATCACCAATAATGTTTGAACTAACATTGTAGAATTTAAAATTTATAGTAGATGATGAACACGAGCAAGAAATTAAAGTATTTAAATAGAAATAAATCACTTACAAAATTTAGAATCTAAGTTCCTTATATTTATGCAAAAAACTTGAAGATTTTTCTCATAAAATGTATAACCTCCCATTATAATGGAAATTTGATTAGTATTTATAGAGGATTTTGCCTCTTTCATTAAATGTATATGAAGACAAAATGATCTCCGATCAAGAACAAGAGTGAGAAAAATTTTTCTTGGAAATATTGAAAATTCATCCTTCTAGAACAACGATCCATCTTTCAATGGAACATTCAAGGAAATCAACATTTTAGGCATCGGTGCACAAAAAATTAAGGGATGTCCAATGCTTTGAAAACACACTCACACCTTGGAAATTATGAAAATCCTCTTGTGCTTCTTATATGGCTTCCTTTTTTTACTTGGGATTCACAATTTTAGTTACTCATTGCCACCGATATTTAATATTTTGCAAAAACCTATTTTGGGTGTCTTAGAAATCTTGAATATATTCCTTTTAGACTGTGGTGAAACTTCACAATTGGACAACTTTATCTTTGTAATCGCATTTTCCCT
This sequence comes from Wollemia nobilis, assembly GCA_028583015.1. Taxonomy (NCBI): domain Eukaryota; kingdom Viridiplantae; phylum Streptophyta; class Pinopsida; order Araucariales; family Araucariaceae; genus Wollemia; species Wollemia nobilis. Next base: position 10,308,875 of record JAQPPZ010016869.1, on the reverse strand, counting down.
TTATGCTCAAAAATTGTGTTTGCCCTTCAGCAAGAATCATGTTCGCCCCATATTTTGTTGCTTAGCACATTCACGTGATTGTATTTTGAAAATGTGTTTGCCCTTGGTAGAGGTGAATGGGATGTTCACCCCTCAACCAAGGTGAACATGATTTCATTTTGTCTTTGGGGTACATTTTCCCATGGGAGGGGTGAACGCGATCACATATTTAATTTTGGGGTGTGTTCACCCATGGGAGGGGCAAATGAGATGTTTTCCCCTCGACCAAGGCAAACATAATTTTAATTTGTTGCACCCCCCTTTTATTACCAAGCCTTTCTTACGTTGCCTTTTGATATTAAGTTCACCCAAAGGTGGGGCGAATGGAGTGTTCACCCCATCCTTGGGGTGAATGCATCCTATCACCAAAATGGTCTTATAGGGTGCACATGCTCATATTTTTTACATCCTTTTAAAAGGATGTTCACCCCAAAGAGGGTTGCATGAAGCTTTCGCCCCATCCTTAGGGTGAACGCGCTTTCATGCTTCATTTCTTTTTTGGTACTTTTGAAGTTTTTAGTCCCTCGTTTTGTTCATATTGATATTCCTTTCTTCATTTTTCAAAGTGTATAGGCCCAAAGATGTTGATTCACATTGAATATAGCAATTTGCAAAGTGTAAGAAGTGTACTTTGAATATAGCAAGCTTGAATCCCAAAATGAAGTTTTACATTTATTTTTTCCTTAAAATATTCAAAATTGAATATGGAATACATATGCAAACAAAAAGTAACATATGAAATTGATTCATAATAAATACTATCGCATTACAATTCAAAATTCTCCTACAAAAATCCTAATGTGGTAAATTACAAAACTACCAACAAGTAGTAACCAAATCTGCATCTTGGTGCCTGGCTCGCTCGTCTACCTCAACCCTCATCTCTACAACCATAGCTTAAAGCCTCTTGATCCTTACATCTTGAGATGTAATAGTACCTGAATCCCCACCATCTCTTGGTCCACTACATAGCCCATCTAGCTTACTTCATAGCCTATCAACCTCACACCATAGCATATCCACCTCACCCTATAGCCTCGTGATATCTACATCACAAGACTTCATGACCTCACCCAAACTATCTCACTCCAACTGGAGCACACCCCAATCCTCATCGCTATGGTATGGAGGAGGATCCTCTCCTCCATCTCCCCCATATCCTCCATATCCATCATCCCCAACACTAGTATCTATGGGTGGTGTATTAGATCTGACTACCCTCCTACTGCTAATACCTTGATGGTGTTTTGCCCATCGATAAAACCTCCTCATCAAACCCATCATCCATTGCTTGGATCGGTCTCCATGGAGGCTATGCTACAAACCAAGCATCATATTCTATAATCATTCCTACATTATTTGCATCAGGAACATCGACTACTACATCATCACCTACATCATCAACCATCCAAAAATTAGGGGTAACTAGAATATTGAGCTCGTTGCCCCATTGCCTATACATCCTAGGATCCTCTGGAACTCCCTACACCAGACCAAACTACCTCATCACCCAAGAGAATTGGATGAAATCCATCTCTCGTACATGGATCCCCACTACCCACCTACCTCATCTCACCTATCGAAGTTGCACTACATCATCATCCTAAGTAACCCTCTACCAAGGTCACCAACAAATATCATCACCCATCAACACATCCAACATCATCGATACTCCTAACCTGTACGATCAGTTTGACTCAATGTAGTCTCCTCGTTGGCTCACCAGCAAAGAGCACAAGGCAATGATTGATCCCACTGACATGAAAAACCCTCTATATGAGCCACACGGATATGATCTCATGTCCAACACTAAAGAAGTAAACTACAACTAAGCCCATTTTGCTCCCACCTCTTCACATCATAGAGCAATGTACAATTGGTAAAGTAAAGAAGGATCCCACACATAGACCTATGGCTCAATGATAAATCTGAGCACAAGTAGTACCTAGTTCCAAGGGAACCTCAAACCCATACTGTTAAGCAACAATATTTTGCCCTAGAATGAACATCAAGAACATCTGCAGTACCCCTAGATTTTTTCCCTAAAATATTTGAAGGTAATAGATCCCTCCCTTACTACAATCCACATCCCAATCATCACCATAAATAGGCCTTAGGACCTCCTCCTTGTTGTGACCTACTCGAACTGGTACACCCTCTACAAGAACATGGAAGATGTAAAATACATATTTCAGGATAATGGTAAGCTCCCTTGTCAAAAGCTAAAATGATCCCCTGTTAGGGTCCCACCTCTTTGCAAGTGTAGATAGATAATCCTCATATCCCTAATGGTCTTCAATCGCCCACATCATCCAAAAATTTCCAATCATCAGCAATAAGTACCTTCCATACATCGGCAAGGGCATGAGATCATCTGTATCGGGCTAAAATAAACTTCACCTGCAACACCAAGTAAATTCCAAATCAATGTAAAAACAAAACAAAAAAACTTTTATTTTTCATGCATCTAAAAAAAAAAACAAATAACATTTGATTCAATGCATTAGAAAACAAAAAGGAAAAACCATTAATTTTTCCATATATATATATATATATATATATATATATATATATATATATATACAAAAAAAAATCTAGCCGCTCTTAGTGGTTGTGAAAAACCAAAAATTAAAACAAACACAAAATTTTTTCAGCCCCTCTTAGTGGTTGCAAAAAACAAAAAAATTAAAACAAACACAAAAATTTTCCAGCCCCTCTTAGTGGTTGCAAAAAACAAAAAAATTAAAACAAACACAAAAATTTTCCAGCCCCTCTTAGTGGTTGTGAAAAACAAAAAATAAATAAAAACATAAAAAAATTTCCAACCCATCTTAGTGGTTGCAAAAAAAAAAAAATTAAAACAAACATACAAAAAAATTTCAGCCCCTCTTAGTGTTTGCGAAAAACAAAAAATTGAAACAAACACCAAACAAAAACAAACATAATAAAACATAAAAGTAAGAAATAAAAGGGACTCAAAAACCTACCTTCCCATACCGCATGTTGCATTTTGCTCCAGCTACGACACTAGCCTCCAATCCACCAGCCTCTCCGCTCACCTCCATCACTCTCACTGCTCTAGTTAACTGACAGTCAAAAGAAAGAAATAACTAAGAAACTACTAGGTCGGCTATTTATAGCTAACCTTTATGGCTAGAACCACACTCGTGGTGGTTCCTCGAGTGTGTGCAACTATGGATCCTATGGTTATAATGGTTAACCGTGGACCCTAGGGTTACCTATGTTGATCGCACCCCCAATGGTTAGTTGTACCAATCATGAACCATGCAACTCTTGACAAATATAACTGCAATATGTATGATTCAAATACAAAAAAACAAAATAAAACAAAACAAAAATAAAAAAATTCAAAATGCAAAACCCTCCAACTCATCATTTCATCATCACCACATTTTTTTTTGTGAACCTCGTATCTAGTGGATTACCATATACACCTGATGGTTGCAGTTACTAGCAATCCATGGAATCTGGTCATATGGGTAGCTCACTATAAAGACACTCATTCAAACATTCATCAAATCACTATGACATTCAATCATCTAGGTTCCTCAATCTTTGAGCTTGGTTGTGTTAAATCAAATTTGCACACGGTTACCCTTAAGCCCTTTCCACCAGGTACAAAAGTGAAAAACAATCCAATAAAAACATGGGATAATCAACAATCAGTAGAGTATCGAATTCCTGAATTATTGGTTCCTTAAATCCATAATTTGGAAGGAATTGCTACAATCACAGTGGAACAAGAACTCCCAACCTGGTCAAGATTTTACCACACATATCACACATCAACGAACCGAAATGTAAATTTGCAAAACCACAAACAATCCCAAACTTGGGGTATCAAATTGATCAAAAAGTCATGCATTGGCATCATATCCAAATCATCCCATCATCCACCTCCTTTCATCATCCACAATTGGTTAATTGGCTTGTGGGTTTCATTTTTTATCCATTTGCCAATTGAGGGGGTAATCAAACAAATAAAAAAATTCAATTCATTCGTTCTTGCATGTCGAGAATATTTGAGTCCATTTATCCAATAAAGATAGATGCCATTGGTTTTGCACCGCATTGTGTTTCACACAATGCAATACAAAAATAGGTATTTTTAGGTACAAAATCCTAGGCACTCACACAATACCACTTGCATCCCACCACACAACATTGCATAATAAGATATATGTGCCTAAGTACAAACTTAGGCATATAAAATCTTGCACATAATCACATTTTCTAGATTATTATTAAATATGGGAAACTCATGTTGGATACCTTGTCTCCTCATGGGATATGTATTCTAGTCACAACTATCCATCATCATACCACATCTCACACATTTTATCCCTTCACATGGGGCATCCTCCACATTACACTCCACTTCACTGCATATGTACTTATGCATTGATTTTATCACCACAGTTCCACCCACTCATCCTCCACTTTGCATTGCAGTTCCACTCATGCATTGGCAACATCACCCCAGTTGCACTCACTCATCAAGCTAACTCACCTTAGTTGCACTCACTCATCAAGCCAACTCACCTTAGTTACACTCAATCATCAAGCCAACTCACCTTAGTTGCACTCACTCATCAAGCCAACTCACCTTAGTTGCACTCACTCATCAACCCACTTCACCTTAGTTGCACTCACCCATTTAGACACATCCCCTAGTTAAGTGAGGTACCTTGAGTGACTCACTTTGACTTCATACAAGACCTCGAGCTTGCTTATAAAATAAACTTTCCCCCATCAAACAAGGGAGGTTGAAGAAATACACTATCATGCTGCTAGAATCATGCCAAGAGATTGCACATGCATCGAGGAGATCTGAGATTAGAATCCCATAAAGTACATATTTGAGAGATTTTACCTTTCAATCCCAATCGGACAATCCATAGTTATGTAGATTTAACTGCTCGCTCTATGGTTTATTGATCGCCGCATTCGTGGTTACCTAGTCTCAATCACACGCCCCAAGGTTACATAGAGCAGATTCAAAAATATGAAACACAATCAGATCCGTGAGCTTTCATTTTATTTATATTCAACAAGGCACTTTTATTTATTCTTATATTTTTTTGTGTATTTATCTAAGGGTTGTGATTCACATTTTGATTTCCAATATTATCTACAAGTGCTACTAAACCCTTTTCTATTTACTTGTGTGCAAGAAAAAAATTTGGAGCGACTGCTGAAGTTGGAGTGGTCTGATATCAGGATATGCAAGCCTACTCACTCCTCTCATTGTTGAATAAGAAGACCGAAGACACCCCAATCATTTGTGCTTGGCGAAAAGTGGCATCTTACCCCTCTTTCAGCCCATTGTAATCTAAGAAAGTTAATGTTGTAATCATGCCCTTGTTCGTGTGAGGAATAGCATTGTAAAAAGGGGATCAAGGCCCCATTCAAAGAAATAACACAAAGTTCATATTTTGGTTGCACATCACTTGTTCTTTCTTTCATTATTGGGTTTTGTATTTATTTTGCATATATTTGGGTCCCATCTAATTTAGTTGTAGGGAGGGAAACCAGTCCTTTTGGTAAAAAATTAACCAATCCAAATACAATGTGTAAGTAAAATTTTTGTCATCCTTCAATCTCCTCAACTACTTTATTTGTTCAATGATATACTTTGTACAGTCAATCATTTGGGAGTGTCTTGGATAGTTCTTCATTACATAAAGGAGTAAAATATGGTTTTAATAAACCTTGGCTTCCATTTTCTCACCTAACATTGTAGTTATCTCCAAAGGTACCAATTGAACATCATCCTTGATGAGCTCTACCTTCAATAAAATATTGAAGTGTAATGCACTAATTGGGTAGTTCAAGTGTAACACCAAGATTTCTCTCCAATAGTAATGATGATATTGGTAGGAGTAGTCCTTATAGGCTTTTGAGTTACACATGACCCATATAATAATATTTTTATCTACATTTAGTATTTTTTTGATACCCTTATCTAGAATGTAGAAGCAATCCTTTTGTCACTAAGGAGGTTTGATGCTTTTTCCTTTATATTCATGTCTTTTGGCATAACCTTCCACCAAATTAGAGTAGTTCCAAACCTAGTGTGCTAGGTTCATTACTAGGTTGGATGTCCAAACCCAATTAATGCTCCATGAGTCAATTCTAGGCCCCAATTTAAACCTTCATAGTACTTCCTTTTGTACTTTAGTCAAGAAGTGTTTTGAACTTACCCTTCACCACTCTTTGATATTTTTAATTAAACATATCTTAAGGTATTTTAAGAAAAGGAGGAAGAGGATTATTCAACTTTAATCTCTTTTTCCTTTTTCCTTTGGTTGAACTTGCCCTTAAGGCTACTGCTCCAATCTAGACATGCTACAAGGGTTTAGAAGTAGGGGAAGTGAGAGTGATAGTAGCAAGGATATTAGGTTAAATTCATGCATGGAATGACTATTAAAGGTTGAAGTGGTGTCCATGGTGAATTTAAGGAATTTGATTCACTTTTTCAAAATTGAGAAAATTTTGATAAGTTAGGGGATAGGGAATGATTTTCTTGGTGGGAAAAAGCATTTCTCTTTATGTAGGTTGGTAATTTTCTAATTGGAAAGGAATTTAAAAAATATGCTTATTGGAAAGAATCAATTTGTCTTGTGGAAGGAATTGTTTGAGAAAGAAAGCAAATCACTTAATGGAAAAATTTCATTAAAGTTTCAATGTGAGTAAATCATTTGAATCTTGTTGGGTGAATCACATGAAAGATCAAGTAAATATATCAATAGATGAAACTTTAGCAAGATTTTAGTTTAGATTAGGTAGGTCACCTAGCCTCGGATGAGGGAATTTATACTCAATGTCTTAAGGTAGTTCTTTGATTCCAAATATGATGTGATTCATTTGAATTGAGAAAATCACTACTATAATTAATCCTTACCAAAATTTTACCACTTCCCCTACTTGGGCAATGCAACATGCTCTTATTGGCTTGAGGGTTTATAGCAATGATAAGTAGTGGGTGAGGGGAATATTGACGAGGCTAAGTTTCCAATGGTAGACTTGAGGTTATAAAGTGACAATGGTATGTATACCATAACCTCTAGCATAAGTTAGTTTGAGTTAGTTTGTGGCTTAAGCATTAAAAATAATTATGACTATAACCAAAGGGAAAATAAATGTAGTGTCTTGTAGCTAAAGAGCTTATGGAAAGGTAAAAACAAATGAGGGTGAAAATGCATTTACAAGGGATTTTAACCCTTCCTTTGCCCTACCTACACCTACCATTAATGACTTGGGGGATGGTTGACCTAATCTAGGCTAATTTTCCTTTTTCTTTCTTGCTTTTTTCATTCTATATATTACGAAGTAATTTTATCGAGTCCTCCAACGATTCACTCCAATACGAAAGTTATTTGCTCCATAATATTAATTTTAAAAATATAAAAAAAAAAATACAAGTTAAAAAAGGAAGAAAGAGAAAGGAGAAAAGGGGATGAAAAATTTACTTTTTCAATATTTTCACTCATACTAAAAAAAAAAATCTTTTTTTCTTATTTTTTGTATCTTTCTATGTTTCCCATTTGTTTTTTTCTTTGAAAAGGGAGAAAATCAGAATTGGGAATACTTGTCTAGAAATAAATGTAAAGTAGAAATGAGAACAATAGCTAGGAAAAACATAAAAAATACTATGTACATAATGACATTTTCTTTTATTTGAATTCTCCTTCAAATGTGCCTTAGGTTTTACCCATTAACTAAAATTAACAATTGTCAACCATCCATCGTTACAAAAATTATTTGGCCCTATAAATTGAAGGATTTGATATGGACCACTTTAGAGAGAATAATTTTTTTGTGAATTCTTAGATTAACCCTATCTTTGTCCCATTTGAATGCTAAATCACCTTTAAAATCAATTTTTATGGCCCTATTTTCAAACCATATTTTTATTATAATTTGATGTTGTACCATACTTTTAAATGATTTTTCCACTTGTTCTTCTATAGACAATAGGGAATTTGATTGGGCTTGCATTATTTTAATATTAATATGTTTGAGCTCTAATTTCTTAGACATTTGGAGAGAAGAAAATTATAGATTTACTAATATTAATGCTTCCTTTCCAAAGACTATCTTATAGGGAGGATCCTATAGAATCATTAGGTGTTATACTATCTACCCATAATGCCATTTTTAGCTTGATATGATAGTCTCTTTGTGATTTATCTGTCATCATTTTCAAAATTCTCACAATGTTCTTATTAGTAGATTTTGCTAGACTATTACCCTAGGAATAATAATTAGGAAGCCATTCTTAGTACAAATAGATACTCCAATGCAAACTTCGTTACCTTGAATCTTGTGAAGGTTGTGGTGTTGTTATAATTATTGTGGAAGGTCCTCCAAATATAGTGATAATATCCTCTAGAATCTAGGTAACCACCTCTTGATTTATACATTTAATTGGTACAACTTTAATCCAATTCATAAATTAATTGGCTATAGTTAGAATACATTCATGCTTTGCATTGATGGGGGATTAATTTTATCGATGATATTCAATCCCTACTATTTAAAAGGTTTTGTAATTATGATGGGTTCTAGGGATATTGGTGCTCTTATTCTTCTTCCCAAGTAAATGTAATGGGCTTACATTCTTTGACACGTTGGAAATAATACAAAAATATGGTGGACTAGTAATATCCTACTCTTAATATTTTATGTGCTATGGTTTAGCATAAATAATGTGCTCATTCATCATGATATTATATAATTAAGGCTTCTATCCTTTCTTCTTTTATGCATCATAATACGACTTTGTCATATCTATTTTAGAAAAGTACATTATCTAACTAGTAAAGTGCATTACCTATTGTCTAGGTCTATATATTGCTTTAGATATTAATCCCTTTAGAACCTATCATAATATCATATATCTCCTAATATCTCCCATCAAACCTAGTTGATCATCTAGTTCAATCTTATCTACTAAAGGGTACATAATCTTTGGGGCCAACATTGTAATATTTTGACATAAAGCCCTACCCTTGATAAGTTTTATGGGTTTTATCTCAATGTCAAATTCTTGGATCTTGTTTATATATCTTTCTCTATTCCCTAATTTACCATGCAATATTATAGATCTAATATTAGTATAAACCACATAGATATTAGTCTTGCTTTATGGGTAACACTTGAATTTCCTTAGGAATTTAATCATTATAAATACTTCTTTCATGAATGTATACCTTTCCTAGTAATTATGAAGTACATAACTCATGAAGGAGATTGGTTGTTATTTTTCCTTGTCATATTTCTAAATTAAAACTATGGAGATTCATCTATCCCAAACACATACAACCTTAAGTATTTAGAGAAATTTGTGTTGATGAAAATTGGGCATTTTAGAATTGCACCTTTTATATCTTAGAAAGCACTCTTATCTTGTTTGGTCCATGAAAGGATTGCATACTTTCTAAACATCTTTGTTATTGGTTTAACTTATGTAAAATTGGTTATGAACTTAACTACAAACTGGGTTTAACCTAGTAATTACTCGACGCCTTTGATAGACATAGATAGATGTAATTTATCCATTGATTTTATCCCATCATGATTTATTTCTAGGTCATATTTATATACTATATGCCCTAAGTATTTTTATTCCTAAACCATGAAAATGGATTGTTTGAGGTTCAATGAAATACCATAATCCTTACACCTCTAAAATATAGACTCTAGATGTTCAATGTGTTTACCTCTTTTTTCAAGACAGTAGTTAAATTATTGAGATATATAAATGTTGTTTTACTACCATACATATAAAATAATATCCATAACTCATTGGAAGGTGCCCTAGACATTTTGCAACCCAAAATGAATCCTTTGATATATAAAGGTCCTCCACTTGGTTGTGAAATCCATTTTATATTGGTCATCATCTTTGACCTAGATCTGATTATAATATGAAAAACCATCCAATAGTGATACTAATTATGATCCAACCACTTTCTACAAGATTTGATCTATGGAAGGCAATAGGTAATGGACTTTTAATAATACCTAGTCTAGGTTCCTAAAATCAATAGTCAATATGATATCACCATTATTCTTTTGGATGGTTACTAGGTTACCTACCCAAGTAGAATTCTTGATTGGAAATATTATCTATACCTATAAAAAAATTCAAAATATCATTGCTTCAATTTTGGGGTTCATAGGCCTTTGTTTCTATCAAAACAATTTTACACCTAGTTTCAACTCTATGTTATTTTTTATATTTATTTTTCATACACCTTTAGATATTATATAACTAGGTAATGATATCGTCATACTTCCCATAGAGCTCCTTAAAAAGATATACCTCTTCCTTGGTGTATTCTTTGCCTAATAGCATATTATTCCCTTTGACAATCTCAATAAAGAGATGGAAGATGCTTTTACTTTACTACTAGAATTAAGACTATCATTAAAATTAAATAATTTTTCCACTATGATTAGCCCCTCTAACAACTAATTAGTAATAAATTAAACTATCTATTTTAACATCATCCCTAAATTCATTTTTGTTTTTAGCATGTTGAGCTTCTCTTATGAAGAATTTGATAATTTACTTATGATTATTAAATAGTTTCTAAGGATCAAAATCATAAGGAACTATTGACCTAAAAACTATTACCAATTCCTTTGTTCTATGCCATATCCCTGAAGTAGTGTCAAATCTTGCTATTAAAGAAATTAATAGATCTACTTTTGTATTCATCTCCCATGGAATTATCTTATTTTTATAAATACTAAAAGTTTCTATTAAATAAAAAACCCAATGATTGTATGACTTAATTATTTTTTCTTAGTTGTGCACTACAAATTAACCTAATTTATTACTAGCTCAAAGTCACCAAATATTTTGAGGATCCTTATACCTTTAGCTTTCCACAAACCTATGCATAGTGGTTTATACATAGCCACTTTATTGGTGCAATTAAATAACAAATAATAAGTAAAATTCATTTGAGTTCCTTGCAAACCTATAAACTAGATACCAATACTACCTCTATTTTGAGTTTTAGCATTGTCAAAGTGCATGTCCATGTACCTTTCACTATTATCTAGTGAAGGTTCAAATATCAAATATGTTGAAAGTGTAATCTGACTTATGGCCAAGGCCAACATTGTATGATACAATCTTGTATAGGTCGATGGGCAATCATTGTATAAATATATTTTATTTATTGTATTATTTTATCATGTACTACCTATGGGCCATAATCACCTTATTATGGTTAAAACCACCTTATAACTTGAATTCACCTAACCTCTTGTTATATTGGCTTAGGTTAACTTAATTTATGTTATTAGGGTTTTAGTATTGGTACCACTCCATCCTTTGTATCATAGTATTTTTATTATTATATATGAAATATAGTGATTATTTACGGTGCCTATGAGTTCCCACTATATAATTCTATATTTTATCCTTTTCATACTTTTTGTATAACATTTAAGTTGATGGATTGATTTTTTTTTTATTTCTAGAAAGTGGTGTAAATTCCAACATGGTATAAAAGTGACTATGAAACTTCATCCCATGTTCATGCAAAATTTTTTTTTAGAGCCTCTAATATTTATTCCATATTTTAGGATAAATAACTTATCATAGCTTCATAATAACCTTAAATAAAAGAGGCAAAGGAAAAATCAATATTTTCTTTCTTTAATTATTCTATTTTTTTGAAGAATTTATGCCTACTCCAAGTTATGTTCCATTGTTATTGGAAATTTTTGCACCTATTTTGTGTAGATACAAACCACTTATAGTAGAAGAATTATTGCTACTTTGGCTTTATAAGGGTGTCTTGACTTATTCATGGAGATTCAAACTTTATTTTCTCATAAAGATAACTTGCTTTCATTACAAAAGAAGAATTGTGATGTTTTTATCATGTAGTGATTCCTCACTACTAGTTTGCAACTAAAGAAATTTTCTAAGGGAGACAAAGTTTTGATTAGAAGTGGTCACAACTTTTTAAAGATTTTAAATAAGGAGACAACCCTAAAATTTTTAAAGCATCTAACATATTTTGAAAGAAATATATTAAGGAATATTCTAATAATTGGAAGTAGCGGGAAGCTTATACGATTAAAAAAATCCCAACAAACATGATAATAAGGAACTAGAAAAGCTCCCCCTCACATAGCTCTGATATCAAAAGGTTTGTAATCTCTTATCAAGGTCATTGACAAAATATTTTGACAAGACTATAAGAATGCATTGGGTTTTGAAAGAATTGAGGACATGCCAAAAATTTGGAAGCTATCACCAACATCTCGAATGAGTTGACATGTATAGAACCATAGGAGGATAGGTGAATTGAATTATTGTACACTTATCTATAAAGAACAAGGACCACCTACCAGGTATCATCTCAACTAAATGACTCAAGGATTCATTTATGGCAAGCATGGTGATAATAGTCTTGGATCTAATGATTGTTATGGCCAAGGGCACCTCTTTTAATTTTTAGGATCCCTAGAAGAGGTAGTTAAAATTATCAAATCCACCTGCAAATAATTTTAGAGGGAAATTATCCCCATTGTAACCTATAAATATTAATAGTTTAGGCTACACAAAGGATTTTCAAGTTTGCATTTGTAACCATTGTAAGCTTTCCTTTCATTTTTTGTAGAGTAGTTAGCTCCTAGGTGGCTTATGGGAAAAATGAACCCCTGCTTCAGGCACAATCTTTGTGAATATTATTTGCATATAAATATACATATATAGATATATATGTATATGTATGTATGTATATATAAGAGGCATAAACATAAATATTTTGAGTAGCCATTTGTGGTTCTCATGATTGAACCCATATCTTTATGCATATGCATGTTGAAATATCTTATTTGGCATCATCTATGTCAAGGAGATGAAATTTTCACAACTGACGCACAGCATTCAGGTTTGTTATACAAGGATATCTTATCAAATATTTGGTGCATCACCATATTTTATCTAGGTTTTACTTTCTTTTCAAATTTTTTGTTTATCATTCCTTTTCCTCCTAAGTTCAATTTCACCTAAAGATCATATATGATCAAGGAACCAACCTTGTAAAAAAACTCCTAGAGGCCCCTACGTGAGCCAAACCTCGTGCTCTTGGTTGAGGCCTTATTGTGTCACTTTATGTGAGGCACGATTATTATGACCAAGATATTAAGAGATAGCAATAGTTTAATGGCATACTTAATGAGAGGCCAGTGATTGGTCCCTCAATCATGACAATAAGTTATACTTAGACTTGGTGAGGGTCTATGCCTATCCCTGATTGTTGAAGTACCTCTAACTCACTTGGTGACTCTACTCCTAAATGAACATGAGAAGAAGATGTCATTTTAATATACTAGAGTGAGGTCCCATTGAAGGCCTTAGTCTACCTACTTTTAGATCATAAGCTACATTCACCTAACAACTCCATTTCAAGCAAAGAACCTAAGAATATCTAGACAAAAATCCTGCTACTAGGTTTTATACCACCAAAATTTAACAAGAGTTATTGTCATCACCTACCACTATTTTGCAAAGAAGAAAAGTTTCATTCCATAATATGGCTACTCTACCACCACCACCTAGAGTTTTCTTGCTAGAAATGATAGAGATACTTTAGGACCTTTGGCTCCAAATGAAGTATGGGAGGAGATACCTCAGTCTTCTCTAAAATTCCTCACTTCACTTTGGAAGATCTCACCACCCCCATTGAGCATCTGAACCATGTGGTAAGTCTATGCACAATACATAATATATTAGAGAAAAATATAGATCTAAAATTATAGGCAACCTCTTTTAAGGGAAATACCTGAGAATGGTATCTTACATTGTAATTTGGCTCAATAGCCAATTAGGACCAACTCGACGTTATTTTTATGAAAAGACTCAAAGAAAATGTATATTAATCAAATATTTAACTATAATAAAGAGAGATACCTGTTAGAGTTAGATTATATTACATCATTTGGATCATGTAAATGTACCTTCCTAAGTACATACTTAGGACATTAGATTGCTTTAGAGGGGAGTTATTTATTTACTTCATGCAATGTAATAAATGCAAAAGTTTCAATGTGCAATTTGTATATTTGCAAGGTGTCCCTTGCACAACTAGGTAGAGTGTTAGACAAGGAACCTATATTCTTATATAAAAGGTGCCTCATCGTAACAAGAAAAATATAGAAGCTTAGAGCATATTCGTAGGTAGTAGCATAGTGTTGTGTATATCACCATATAATGGTTATGGGTGCAATGTAGTCCAATAGCTTTGTTCATGGAGTGCACATTTCCTCCATAACTACATTATATTCATTTCTATCAATTCTATTTATAGCATATTTCAGTCATCTCATAGATTTACTTTCTTTAATATTATTTTGCATCTTGTGATTGCTATCTTCCATTGCACACTATATCAAAAGCTAATAGTGGTATCATAGCCACGGTAGATCTAGCCATATTAGATAAATATAAAAACCACCATTATCATTGAGCCTAAGTTTTTTTTCAACCTGACACACTACTAGACTAGCCACTGTCAAAAACTCTTAAAAGAGTCTAGGTGGTAGAATTAGGAAGAGCTACAAGTAAGAACTAAAAGAAATCTCAGTTCCAAAAATACTGAGATTACATTTTGCTAGATTCTTTTCATATATTTGTAGAAAAAACTCGTGAATATTAATACTCATCATTCAATCCTCTAGATTGACAAATCAACTAGTGAAAATCATTTAGGATATCTGGAATCTATTAATTATTTCCCAAAGATTATTTTGTTGCAAAAAATTAATTCTCATATGATTGGGACACCTCCTACAAAAGAAATATAGGAGACTTCAACTTTGTTACCCAAATGTCGGCATGCCTGCATAGTGTAGAGATGAGTTCCTTGTGCAAGAAAAGGATAATGTAAAAGAAAAATTTTGGAGAAGAGTCACGCTGAAGTTAGGAGACTGGATATCTCCATTGCTAGATTGAGAATTTCACAAAATAAGAGAAGGTCGTAGTAGCCTTGATCTAGAAGAAAAGGCCATAAAAGCCTTGATATAGAAGAAAAATCCATAGAAGCCTTGATGCAGAAGAAAATGCCACTGAAGCCTTGTTTCAGAAGAAAAGGCCATAGAAGCATTGATCCAAAAAATAAGGACATAGAAGCCTTGATACTCAAGAAAAGGCCACTAAAGCCTTGATACTGAAGAAAAGGCCACAAAATCCTTTATAATTAAGAAAAAGCCACAAAATCCTTGATATGTTTAGCCATAGAGGAATTAAACCAACCCTATCAACTCTCACAATCCCTAATTTAGAAGTAGAGAGTCTTGATAGATGGATTCAAGTCATTAAATGGAATTATTTTGTTGGGTACAAAAGAAGCAAAAATAAGGTAAATATTATAAAGTGGAAACCACCATATGTGGAGTGGGTTAAATTGAATTTTTATGGAGCATCTAAAGGAAATCTAGGAACAACATGATAAGGAGGAATAATTAGAAATAATAGAGGAGATATTTTGTATATGCTTTTTCAATTATGGATTTAAGACGAATAATGAAGTTGAACCTTGGGAAGCTTTAAATATATATGTATATGTATGTATGTATATATATAATAGGCATAAACATAAATATTTTGAGTAGTCATTTGTGGTTCTCATGATTGAACCCATATCTTTATTCATATGCATGTTGAAATATCTTATTTGGCCTCATCTATGTCAAGGAGAGGAAATGTTCACCACTTAGGCATAGCATTCAGGCTTGTTATACAAGGATATCTTATCAAATATTTGGTGCATCACCATATTTTAGCTTAGGTTTTACTTTATTTTCAATTTTTTTATTTATAATTATTTTTCCTCCTAAGTTCAAGTGCACCTAAATATCACATATGATCAAGGAACCAACCTTGTAAAAAACTCCTAGAGGCCCCTAAGTGAGCCAAACCTCGTGCTCTTAGTTGAGGCCTTATTGTGTCACTTCATGTGAGGCATGATTATTATGACCAAGATATTAAGAGATAGCAATAGTTTAATGGTATACTTAATGAAAGCCCAGTGATCAGTCCCTCAATAATGACAACAAGTTATACTTAGACTTGGTGAGGGTCTATGCCTATCCCTAATTGTTGAAGTACCTCTAACTCACCTGGTGACTCTGCTCCTAAATGAACATGAGAAGAAGATGTTATTTTAAGATACTAGAGTGAGGTCCCATTGAAGGACTTAGTATACCTACTTTTATATCATAAGCTACATTCACCTAACAACTCCATTTCAAGAAAATAACCTAAGAATATCTAGAAAAAAAACCTGCTACTAGGTTTTATACCACCAAAATTTAACAAGAGTTTAGCATTATTTCGCAAAGAAGAAAAGTTTCATTCCATAGTATGGCTACTCTACCACCACCACCTAAAATTTTCTTGCTAGAAATGATAGAGATACTTTAGGACCTTTGGATCCAAATGAAGTATGGGAGGAGATACCTCAGTCTTCTCTAAAATTCCTCACTTCACTTTGTAATATCTCACCACCCCCATTGAGCATCTGAACCATGTGGTAAGTCTATGCACAATACATAATATATTAGAGAAAAATATAGATCTAACATTATAGGCAACCTCATTTAAGGGAAAGACCTAAGAATGGTATCTTACATTGTAATTTGGCTCAATACCAATTAGGACCAACTCGACAATATGTTTATGAAAAGACTCAAAGAAAAGGTAGATGGTATATTACTCAAATATTTAACTTTAATAAAGAGAGATACATGTTAGAGTTAGATTATATTACATCATTCGGATCATGTAAATGTACCTTCCTAAGTACATACTTAGGACATTAGATTGCTTTAGAGGGGAGTTATTTATTTACTTCATGCAATGTAATAAATACAAAAGTGTCAATGTGCAAGTTGTATATTTGCAAGGTGTCCCTTGCACAACTAGGTAGAGTGTTAGCTAAGGAACCTATATTTCTATATAAAAAGGGCTTCATCGTAACAAGCAGAATATAGAAGCTTAGAGCATATTCGTAGGTAGTAGCATAGTGTTGTGTATATCACCATATAATGGTTATGGGTGCAATGTAGTCCAATAGCTTTGTTCATGGAGTGCACATTTCCTCCATAGCTACATTATATTCATTTCTATCAATTCTATTTATAGCATATTTTAGTCATCTCGTAGATTTACTTTCTTTAATATTATTTTGCATCTTGTGATTGCTATCTTCCATTGCATACTGTATCAAAGGCTAACAGTGGTATCATAGCCATGGTAGATCTAGCCATATTAGATAAATAGAAAAACCACCATTATCATTGAGCCTAAGTTTTTTGTCAACCTGACGCACTACTAGACCAGCCACTGTCAAAAACTCTCAAAAGAGTCTAGGTGGTAGAATTAGGAAGAGCTACAAGTAAGGACTAAAAGAAATCTCAGTTCCAAAAGTACTGAGATTACATTTGGCTAGATTCTTTTCATATATTTGTAGAAAAAACTCATGAATATTAATACTCAGCATTCAATCCTCTAGATTGACAAATCAACTCATGAAAATCATTTAGGATATCTAGAATCTACTAATTATTGCCCAACATTTCTTTTGTTGTAGAAAATTAATTCTCATATGATTGGGACACCTCCTACAACAGAAATATAGGAGACTTCAACTTTGTTACCCAAAGGTCGGCATGCCTACATAGTGTAGAGATGAGTTCCTTGTGTAAGAAAAGGATACTACAAAAGAAGACTTTTGGAGAAGAGTCACGGTGAAGTTACAAGACTGGGTATCTTCATTGCTAGATTGAGAACTTCACAAAATAAGAGAAGGCCATAGTAGCCTTGATCTAGAAGAAAATGCCATAAAAGCCTTGATATAGAAGAAAAGTCCATAGAAGCCTTGATCCAGAAGAAAATGCCACTGAGCCTTGTTCCAGAAGAAAATGCCATAGAAGCCTTGATCCAAAAAATAAGGCCATAGAAGCCTTGATACTCAAGAAAATGCCACTAAAGCCTTGATACTGAAGAAAAGGCCACAAAATCCTTTATAATTAAGAAAAAGCCATAAAATCCTTGATATGTTTAGCCATAGAGGAGTCTAAACCAACCCTATCAACTCTCATAATCCCTAATTTGGAAGCAGAGAGTCTTGATAGATGGATTCAAGTCATTAAATGGAATTATTATGTTGGGTACAAGAGAAGCAAAAATAAGGTAAAGAATATAAAGTGGAAACCACCATATGTGGAGTGGGTTAAATTGAATTTTTATGGAGCATCTAAAGGAAATCTAGGAACAACATGATAAGGAGGAGTAATTAGAAATAATAGAGGAGATATTTTGTCTCATTATGCTTTCAATTATGGATTTAAGACAAATAATGAAGTTGAACCTTGGGCAGCTTTAGAAGGGTTAAAAATATGTAAACAAATGAAATTGAATAGAGTATGGATGTGTTGGTCAAATATCTACCTAATCATACAAAACTGTGTTTGTGCGCCCTAGACACGACCAACATTGAAAGACCAAAGGAAATAGATGTCCCCCATGTCAATCTCCAGAGAGGGTTGGTTCCCTTACTAATTCTAAAATGGTTGAAGACTAAGGATGCAGGAAAGAAATCGAAAAATGCGTAAAGAAATGGGAAATATGGCCATAGGCCGACTATGTAGGATGGGAATAGATTGATAGCAGGAATTCACACCATACTGAAAATATCATGCAAATAGATGATTAAACAACAGAATTTTCGTACAACTTCACACATGTAATATTCAAATCAACACTCCAACACTCACTCTCTCACTTGCAATATTTAAATCTAACTTGTAGAATTTAAATCTAACAGCAAATGATAAAGTTAATTGTGTAAAAGAAATACGTAATATAGAAGACCACAATACACCAAGTCATTTGCAAATCCAATTGTTTTGAATTCACTATTACTGCAGAGAACTTGAAGTGTTTTCTTGCAGGAATATCTATTTTTTCCAACCCCTTACAATGCAATTTTTCTTAGTATTTATAGAGGT
Source organism: Wollemia nobilis (assembly GCA_028583015.1). Classification (NCBI taxonomy): domain Eukaryota; kingdom Viridiplantae; phylum Streptophyta; class Pinopsida; order Araucariales; family Araucariaceae; genus Wollemia; species Wollemia nobilis. Next base: position 10,289,768 of record JAQPPZ010016869.1, on the reverse strand, counting down.
TTGTGCCTCTTTCATTGAATACATCAAATGAATCATCATTTATTGGAAATCTTCTCTCGGTAGACATGATCCTGAAAACGGTTTGAGATGATAGCATTCAGGCACCGTAGCATTAAATTTGAGTCGCCTCCATCTTCTTAGAAATCAAACACAAATTTCAACAATTTACTCCATATTCAATTTGCTTTGGAAAGGGAGTAAAACCTTCGAGAAGATGTTTTTGAAAATGACAAAAATACTTTGACTTCGTCACCAACATTAAATTATAGCAGTTACCCGAAGAAAATATTCAACTAGAAAAATCAAGCTCTAAAATTGTCGAAGATGATGGCAATTAATAATTAAAATTTACCCCATTTAATTCTACTCATGCCTTTGGAGAAATTTAATCACATGTGCTAAAAAAACAAACAACATTCACCTTCAAAATATCTTTGCCACATCTATCATGATGTTCGCCCCTTTTACCTAAGTGTAAGGGTGAAAACCATTTAAAAATTATCACTGCCCAAAATTTATCTCTCCATGCCATTCGCCTTTAAAAATAACGAACGGACCCATCATGAATACTTTAAAGCGACTATGACGCATATTGAAATCATGTTCGCTCAAATGAGGGGCGAACACCCACTTAAGGGGTGAACACAATGTGTTTCTTTTATTCTCCTTTTTGTTTGGTGCATTCCTACTTTTGGGGCGCGTTCGCCTTTTCAATTGGCGAACGTGACGTTTGCCCCTCCAATGAGGTGAACGCATTTGCATTTTTCACTTAGTCGATTTTATTTTGTCTCAAAGCCTTCAATTTCTTATTGCCGCTTCACCTCTGAAGTGAAATCATTTTTATATTTTGATTTTTGTGGATAATTTGACGAAGTGAATTCGAAGCAGATTTCCAAGTCATAATTTGGGGTTAATTTCTTTATTTTCAGAATGAAAAATTATATAAATACTGAAATGACTGCAATATTTTTAAACATTCTGAGCAAAATGTGAATTACATTACAATCAATGATTTATTTAAAACCAATGTGGCATGGTTCAAAATTGTCAATATTTTTGGCAGCTCTCGGGGTATCCAACTCGCATGGATGCAAGCTATCCCAAGCCTTAATCCATTGGGTGATTTTGAGTCTTATTCCCAACCTCCTTGGATGATGCTTTTGATGTTGATGCTTGATGATGCTCCTCCTCTTCATTTGGTTTCTCAACGGCTTTTGCTTCCTTTTCTGCCTCTGCTTGTTCTTTGAGGGCCTTAGAACTAACCTCATAAACTACAACCGCGAAATCCCATGCCTGTGTGGTAAACAAACAAGGAGTGCTCAGGGACTCATATACGAAGCATAAATTTTGAATATCTTCCAAACTCAGGCACCTTGCTCACTGGGCTAACTCAAAAAGTGAAAGCTCCATACGAGTATACTTCTGCATGAATAGTAAGACTTGAACATCTATGATTGGCTCTTTCCACGCATCAATCTCTGAAGAATCTTCCACGAACTGCTTCCATGCTACTTCCAATTGTGCTTGTGGAAGAGGTTCACCTTGTTCATCAATAAATTTTAGAAAACCCATGTCACGTAGAGCGTTAAGATGAGTCATTGAAATAGTATGTTCCCGCTTTATAACATTGAGAATTTTTTGACCTTCTCGCATTAGATCCATCTGCTGAAAATAACTACGCAATGTGACTTTTGCAGCTGACCCGAAATGATCCATTGTGCTCAAAGGTTTCACATACATGGTGGAATTCACCAAGGCCTGTATTTTTACTACCATATCCAAATGTGGCGACAATAACTCCTCCGTGTTATCAATTATTTGTTGACCCATTTGTATGTGTAGATGATCCACCCACAGATAGTGCAACACTTGAACTGCTTCAGGAGCTAGTTTCTCACAACTATGTGCGAAGCGAAGGCTCATTTTATTGATGTTATTATTATAAAAACCTGTATCCTACGCAGCTTTCTCTATCAACTGACTCTGGATAGCTTCAAGCGTCTGGCAAAGATTTTGCATCTCAATGTGTGCTACATCTCTCTCTTTTAGGTGCACTCCAACCTGTCGCTTCAAATGCTCATTTTTTGTAGCAGTTTTTTCCTCTTGTGCTTTACTTTTAGCCAAGGTGGTCTCAAGTTCAATGATCCTATAGGCCTGATCAAAGTATTTTTGTTTGTAATGCTCACCATGCAGGTAAACTAAACTCATGTCCACTTGAATATTGCCCATCTTATCCACAGGATCAATCTTCATGAGGTCTTCGATGATGGTCTCGAAAATAAGTTCATCTGGCAACAATTCTCCTTGCGGTTTCTGAACCAATGGAGTAATATTGGTGATATGAGCCTCCATTGTAACAGGATCAAAAGTGACCCTCTTTAGAGGACGTGTTGGTTCGAGAGCTTCCTTTCTTCTATGATCAACGGATGGTGTTCTTCTATCTCGCTTTCACCACTTTCTAACTGTTGAAAACTGTATGGCAAAATATTGGTGAAAACAACTGGCTGGTAGGAATCCACATATTTATCATAAACCGCTAAAAATGCATCATCAAGTTTGAGCCTGTAAGTATTTGTAGGTTTTCCATGGTGAACTCTTATTATCCACCAATTCATTATCTTCTCTTCAGACCATTCGGGATTACTGGATTTTACTTGGTCAAACAAACCCGACGGAGGAGTTTGAGACATGTACTCTACTTCCTTGCTCATAGCAGTCATGCCAAGGGGGAAGTGTAGTCATTTTCTCAATATGCCAGTTCATGTCCGACCCATTAAAATTGTTCTGATTATGCTCAATGTCCGATCGAGGACAACAATGAAATGATTTCATTTTGAAAAAGTCTTTAAACTTATCTAAAGGATCATACCTCCACCATTGTGGTAACTCAATCAGCCCCAGATCCTGCAATGCAATGGTAAGAAGATGATTCTATCCAACTTGACTTACTATTATGCCACAAAACTAAAATGGCATATTGCATGTAGTCATGATTCCATGCCCAGCTCCATATATGTCATTCACGTAATCTGACTGATGCACTACTTCCATAGCAAAAACATGCTCTGTAGCAAAATATGGCAGTAGTAACAGCTTACCTATGAAACCAAAAATTCTCACTACCATGCCTTGGGTAAGCAAAAAAATGTCACCCTTTTCTTGAGTAACCATTATATCTTTCAATTATCATGGCACTATTTCACAAGTATCGCAAAGCAACTCAATTTTCGGTCCCAAAAATAAAATATTAAAGCTATAACAGGATTTTTTTTTCAATAAAACAGAAGGCCACTAGTAAATTGGTAAAGGCTCATCCTTTTCATTTGTAGTCGAAACAACAATAAAAGGAAAATGACACTATAGTTGGAAGAAGAAAAACCATACCAAAAATGAAGTATGCTTGAAATATTTATTTGCTCCAGTCTACAAGCTCTCCAACTGCAAATTTAATCTCCATGAAATATAATCAGCCCAATCAAAGAAAATTGGATTGGTGCCCTGTTTCATGGCTGAAGGAGAATAAAATTTTATACGACAAATGCATTGTGCCACAGCCACTTGCCATTTGTGAACTATATCATTTGAGGGCAAACCCACAACCCATGCTAGCATTGAATAAATATCCAAGCTTTTAAAATCTTTCAGTGGTCTAGGCAGGTTCGAAAGTTGTCCCATTGGTGGATCTTTAATCAACTAAGTCTCCATAAATTGACGCATGGCCACAGTGGAGACATATTTTTCTTCTTGCTCATCAATATGCGACTTCTTATGGACTCCATAGTTGGGAGGCCGTAACCCACAGGCAAAAGCTTCTCGGACTTCATTGGGAGTAATGGTAAAAGAATTTCCCTCTTCGCATTCCCTGACTGACCCTGGTTGAAGGATCATAATATCTGACAACAAGCAACACAAGCTCGAGACAAGGATGTACTGGAGGGCATAAATACCAAAAAAGCAGTGAGTGATAAGGTAATGTTAACCAACTTCCCGATGTCAATCCCTGCTGCATTGCAAATTCAACATTTTGTCATAATTTTTCTACTCCTTTGTGAGTGATGACGTAGTCACTGATTCCAGCCATAGAATCTTCATACGAGTCCAAATCAACATAATCATTTTTTAGAGCCTTCTTGGACCTCATAGTCGTTTCTCTTCTTTTCGACTTCTTTGGATTTAAATATTCTGAAACTTCTTGAGGCTCCTTGCCACGCCTTCCCATTTTTATTAAAAAAACTTCGAGTAAATTTCTCGTACACTTTCTGAGCACTTTTGCAATAATCCCTTAAAACACATGGTAACAGGAAAATTTAAGAAGAATAACTACAAGGGTTACCTTGTCTTGTTTAAATAAACCCCTTTTCGACCACCACAATAAATGTTGAGTTACTTGGTCGGCTTCAAAAAACAATGTCTTCCTTGGCCACATAACTGTGTTATAGATCGTGCCCCGGTTGCTGAAGTTGCTTTGAAAAAATAAAAAAATAAATTGGCCACTTGAACCAATTAAATGCTCCTTCTGCTTCCCCGATAAAGAAAACTTCCGCTGGTCTGCATGCTTTCCAATAAATGCCATGTCCTGAAAGGGGCAATATGTTCGCACTAAATCTTGGAAATCAAAAGGAATGTTTGCTTACTAAATTATGCTCCTCCTTCAGAACACTTCCGATCTGCTTTGATAAAACTGGGGTGAAAGCTCTCCTTTTAAAGACTTTGATTCCTCGCTCTTTTTTTTTAAATATTATATTATTTTTTTTTTTAAAACCCGCTTTAAAAAATTAAAGCATGTTTGTTTTTTTTTAAGTTTTATTAATAGATTTTTATTACTTTTTAATATTTTATTATAACTTTTATTTTTTTATTTTTTATATTATTATTATATAATTTTTTTTTTTTTTTTTTAAAAGCTTGGTTGCCCATGGGAATGGGCGACAAGATTTTAGTTTTTTTATTTTAAAGTTTAAGTTTAAATTTTTAAAGTTTTTTTTAAATTGTTTTTTTTTTTTTTTTTAATTTTAATTTTAATTTTTTTAAATATATGGGACGTTCACCCCTCCATTGGGGCGAACGCCCATTATTTGTTTTTTTTTTAATGTTTAAATTTAATTAATTTTTTTTTTTAATTATTAACAATTAATGGAGACGGGGGGAAAGTTTTCCCTCTCCATTAATTAATGGAGAGGGAGGGGGAAGATTTCCTGGAGAGGGAGGGGAAGCGCTCACGTGGGTGCTTCCCCTTTATGGGGAGGAGGAGCACCTCCAACACGTGGGCGCTCCCCTCTCCTTTATGGGGATCGCCCCAACGTTGGGGCAAACATTACATTCACCCCACATTGGGGCGTTCGCCCTCTAGGGGGCGAACGTCATGTTTATTTTTTTATTATTTTTTTAAGTTTTAATTTTAAATTTTTTTTAATTTTAATTAAAAGTTCTAAAGGTTTTTTATTTTTGTTTTTGTTTAAAGGACGTTTTCCATGGTGGGGGTGAACATGACGTTCGCCCTCACCATGGGACGAACGTTTTTTTTATTTTTTTATTTTTTTTGTTTTTTAAATTTTGAAATAATTTTTTTTTGTTTTATGTGTTTGCCCATGGTTGGGGGCGAACGTTACGTTCGCCCCTACCATGAGGCGAACAATTTTTTTCTCTTTATTTTTTATTGTTGTAAATTTGCCCAAGGAAATGGGTGAAATTTTTTTTTTTTTGGAGTGAATAAACTTAATAACGAATATGTACATATTTACAAAGGTACCTCATTACGATTTCGTCATTGGATATGTCTTTAAATGAAGGTCGTTCATCGAAATTGGAAGCTCCCAACCCTCCATATCTTGCAAATGGTAAGCATTTGCGGAATTCACAACCGAGATTTGGAAAGGACCCTCCCAAATAGCATCAAACTTGTGATGTTCTTCAGGCTTAGCCTTTTTTGCATTCCACTTGAGGACCAAATCGTCGACTTGAAAACTGTGTTCGGTTGACTTCTTTTTGAACCATTTCTGCATCACCTTGTTATGTTCGACAAACTGCTGATAGGAAATTTCTCTATCCTATTCCAATTGAATCAACTATGCTAATCGTGCACTCAAGGGATCAAACTCTTCATATTCATCCTGAAATAGCTGTAATGTCTGAAGGACCAAAAGCTCAATATGAGCAGGCAGAACTGCTTCTTTCCCATACACCAAGGCATACGACGAAGTTTTAATGGATTTTTTTATTGAAATGTGATCTACCCAAAGTGCTTGATTCAACAGCAAATGCCAGCTCTGTTTGTTGTCTCCTAGTGTCCTTTTCAAAATTCACAGCAAATTCTTATTAGTAGATTTGGCCAGGCCATTCCCTTGCGGATAGCAACTAGATGAAATCTTGAGATAAATCTCGTATTTGCTAGTGAACTCAGTAATCTTGGCCCTAATAAATGGAGTTCCATTATCTGTTATAATTGAGTCTGGGACACTGAAGCGAGTGATGATTCCCTCTAGGAAAGAGATTACAGTTGCTTGATCTGCTTTCTTAGTAGGAATGGCCTCCGCCCATCGAGAAAAGTAATCATTTGTTGTCAAAATGTACTTATGTTATGCAAAAGAATGTAGGTCGATAACTCCCATGAAATTAAGACCCCACTACTGAAAAGGAGCTTCTACTTGAATCGAGCGAAGAGGCAATGCCCCTTTCTTGATTTTGCCAACAACTATCACAGTGTGTACTTAGCTTATGTGCATCGACAAACAGAGTAGGCCAAAAGTAACCTGCTTGAATTATTTTTAAGGCCATAGGCCTTCCTGCATAATGACCTCCTAATAGTCCATAATGAAATTCCTCTAAAAAAATTTCTTTTTCGGAGTCCCTCACACACCTGAGAAGAACTCCATCAATGTTCTTGTGAAATAACCCCTCGGGCAACAGAGTATATCTGAGAGCTTGCAACCTGAATCTTCAACGTTGCGAAGCATCAAGGCAAGATGGACATATGCCTGAGATAAAATAATCAATTAGCTCTTCAGTCCAATCAAGATCCCTGGTAGTATGATTTGCACAAATGCTTTTGCTCAGGCTATTCTCATGCACCACATCAAATGATTCGGAGGCTGCACTTTTAGCTAGCTCCTGGCATAGAGCTCTCCCACAAACCAGCTTCATCGGTCTGATATCCACATCATATTATTGAATTTTGTGACCCAGCCTACTCTCTTATCTCCTAATTCTCCTTGGAGAATAAAATTTCGTACATTAGGTTGTATGACATACACAATCATTTTTCTCTGAGAAACAAAGTGTCAAAATTTCTTCAATGCGTTCATTACTGCATATACTTGTTTCTCAATAAAATTATATTTCTCTTGATGAGGAGCAATAACCTGACTCAAGAAAGAAATTGGCTTCTCATAGCCGTCATCTTGCCATTGTGTCAAAACTGCAACAGAACTCTCATGTTTGCCTATGACATAGAGAATGAAATTTTTAGAATAATCAGGATTAATCAATACCAGAGCTTGAGTAATCCTCTCCTTGATTTCCTTAAAAGCCTGTCTCCTTGTCTCAGTCCATTTAAACTTAGCATTTTTCTTCAAAATCTCAGTTAAGGGTTTCACCACCTGAGCGAAATCATAAATAAATTTACGGATGAAACTAATTTGGCCAAAGAAATATTGTAATTCTTTTTTATTAGCAGGCAATGGTAACTTCATTAGAGATTCCACTCTTGTAGGATCGATTGACAATCCTTCTTGTGAGATCACATGGCCCAACAACTTCTCTTCCTTGACAGCAAAAATTAACTTCTTCGGATTAATAGAAATCCTGAACTCACGACACTTCTCAAATACCTGCCTTAGATGAGCAATGTGGTCTTCTCTATGATGTGAAAACACAGTCATATCATCAAGATATATCACAATAATCCTATTCAATAACTCACCAAAAGCTATGTCCATGGCCCTCTAAAAAGTAGTACCGACGTTTGACAGTCCAAATGGCATCCGCTGGTAGGCAAAAGTTCCCCACTTAGTGGTGAATGTTGTTTTATATTGATCCTCATATTTCACCCAAATTTGATTATACCTAGAGAAACCATCAAGCAATGAGAATCTCTAAGCGCCAGCTACTACATGAAGGATTTGATCGATCTGCGGTAGAGGGTAATGGTCCTTAGGTGATGCCTGGTTTAGGTTGCAAAAATCTACACACAACCAAATGTCACCATTCTTTTTAAATACTGGGACCAGGTTAGCCACCCATGTTGAATGCTTGATTGGATAGATTATCTTGGCTTCCAACATCTTCAACAGTTCAGCTTTCATGAGGACTTCAATATTGGGAATGACAGACCGTTGTTTTTGATGAAAAGGTTTTACCGCTTCCTAGAGTTCCATAGTATGTTGGATCACATTCTTATTGTAACCCCTCAAATCATGGTAGCTCCAGGAAACAATATCTAGATACTCCTAACACAATTTCTTGATATCTTCTAGTTATTATGGGGTGCCATCTATTCCAATATTGATGATTTTATTAGGCTCCAAATGCAATTATTTATACTCCTTTGCATCTAATTTGATCCTGTGTTTCTCAACCCGGTCACTCTAGTCGAACATACTTTCAAGTGTAATCAATCCCCTAGGGATGTGATTATTTTTCAGTTGAATCATCCCTTCTCTCTCCTCTTTGGCAAGAACTCTATCATATGCACTTGCAGTTTCTTTAAGTAGGAAGTTGACTATCTACTCATCGTTGTCAAATACTTGCCAATGGATATTTTTATCAGGAACTGAGGGTCTGTAAATTACCCTAAGTGACCTAGGCTTTATAACTACTTGCTCCATAGGAGAGTAGTTAGCACCAAGAGAGGCCAAAATATCTGCATGTTTATTTAGCTCTCTCAAAATTGCCTAAACATTTAAAGCAGTGAAAGACTCAAAAAAGTCCCACACTCTATTGCGGTAAGCCTTCAAGTAGTGTTGCTTTGACACACACTTGTTAGTTATTTGATTAATTATGAGTTCAGAGTCACCAAAAATCTGCAACTGCTTTATGCCCAGCTTTTTAGCCTTCTTCAATCCAAGGCATAGTGCCTCATATTCATCTGTGTTATTTTTGCAACCCTAAATTAACCTGTAATAATAAGTTTTTTGCAACACTTCGGGAGAGATCAACACAACGCCAACTCCTGCACATTTTTTGTACCTGGTGCCATCAAAATACATTCTCCATAACTGATCTGCAATAAGATTGGGAGAATCAGGAACCTTCTCTTAAATTTGCTCTGGCTTAGTTATAGTATAGCAACCAATGTCCATTTCAACCATAACATTGAAATCCATGAGTGAAAACTCATCCTCGAGGTGAAGCTCACCCAGCGCCTCCTCCATTAAATCAACCTCTTCTATCTCCTCAGTCAACATGTTAATTTCTCCTGGAGATTCTTCTTCCTCTAGCTTATCAATGTGAAAAGGTGAGGGCTTTTCATTATGAATGTGATTCCTCTTTCCCTTGAATGGTATATCTAAATGCGAGTAGTCTAAGGAAAGATATCCTCCCAGTTTAGCTGTAAACTCCCTTGAGAGGCACATGCTAAAGTATGGTTCCAGGTCAACCACTACCACTTCCTGGATGACTGTAATTTATGGTATACTATGGAGGATAATGGGAATATCCTTAATTACTCCCACCGTCTTGACTGGAGTTCCATCCAACTGCAACACTCCTAGGATACTCCTTGTATATTCCATCCCCATCACTTTGCATATTGTCTTTGGCATGATAGTAATTGCAGGTCCAAAGACAATCATACAGTTGTGTACAATCCACCCTTCCATTCTGAGTGATAAATAAAATGAGGGAGGTTTATTTTTTCCCGTAGCTGAAGTTGGAAGCATTTGCACCAAGATTGTTTGAGAAGTATTTTTCTTTTGATCTTTAGCAGTCTTCAAATATTCTTGCAGCAGGTCAACCTATCTTGGCAATTGAAGTGCATCATACAAACTTACTTTTGTAGGAATATTTTTCATCTCTTCCACAATATTATAATTCGAAACAGTTAGAGCCTTCTCTTCTACAACCCGCTCATACTTGTCTTGGTACTGTTGGGTAGCTTCCACCCTTTGTCGCTTGGTCAAATATGGGTACTTGAGTCACTCTTTGGCTTGTTCTCTCATTTCATTTTGTGTTTGAGTAGTTTTCATAGGTTGTGAGGAAGATGCTCTCGTTTGTGTCCTTCCCTAAGTTTTCTTAGGCATCAAATCTTTCAAATTGATGGAATCTTGCTCTTTAGCTACCCCTATAGGAACTTTTGCTAGAGGTTATTGTTTTCATCCTGCACCTTTGCTTCTGCTGGCACCTTTAAGGGTTTAAGCTCAACAAGATCTACTATTATTGGTTTCTTTTCGAATCGTGTGAGAACTGAAACTTGCTCTACAAATGGCATCATGAAATTGTGATTGGCTTCCCTGATCATATTGACTTGTCCTCCAGTCGAACTCTCTGCTAGTGTTTGTACATAATTCATATGCACCATGCATGTTTCTTCTCCATGGGGATCATTGCATTTTGAGAACCAATACGCCCTTTTTGTTGTGCTAATTTCTTTATTTCCTTACACTGTTGTGCTCTTTTTAGGGCCTCTACTAGTATATGCTTGCTCTCGAGTGATCGATGGAGTTTGAAATCTCTGTGATCGGAATTCAGCATCTGCTTACTTCTTCCTTACTATTGTAATTTCATTTGGTATCATCCTTAAGGTTATGTTATTATATTTCACCTCTTGCAACAACATCGTGAAAGAATCAGGATTAGAATATGCGGGAGGTGTAGGTAGAGGCAAAGGTGTTGGATGCATGAGCAATGGTAATAGAATTGGTGGTGCTGGAAGCGCAAGAGCGAGAATAGAAGCAGGCAATTATGGAAGTGACTGATTAGGTAGTTGTGGGAAGCTTGGAGTTGTATGTCGTGGAGCAGGAATATGTGTAATCTAAGGCTAACCTGAGCTCCATGAGGGAACTAGGTACATGGAAGGCATAGGCTATGAAAATGAACTGGAATATAAATATTGCAGAAGATCAGGAACAATGAGCATGGTCATATTTGGGGGAAGTCTACCTACAGCAATCAGATCAGATTCGACCTTATGTTCCTACGTATACAGGTCTGGGAATGTAGTCACATTGGTTTGATGCACGGCCATACCGATTTTAGTATTAAATACCCTAAGATAGTAGAAAGCAGCTTGCTCATGTGTGGGTCATAAACCATCAGGAAATCTTTGCCAGCTCCAAGAAAATTTGACATTAAAATTGACTATCTCCTCTTGTGGGTGTCTTTGAATCGTTGTGAACTGGTGCAACAAGGAGTATGGATTAGCTTGTTCATGGAAATTCTTAATCAACAACTCTGCTAACTGATCCCATGATGTAATAGTACCTGGTTGTAGTGATCAGTACCAATATAGAAATTTCCCTCTCAACGATAATACTAGTAATTTTATCATCACATCTTCATCTATTATATCGTGGATAGTCGCCAATGAAGCTACATCTTTGATATGCTCATACGCAGTTTTTCCAGTACCGTCATAGGTCGGCAAAGCCTTCAAAGCAGCTTAGGTCATTGGATTTTGTGCTTGTAAGTTTAAAGCCCCTGAGCTATTCCACGTAGGGAACTACCTGGGTGGTGGATTATGAGCCATGTGGATTGGTATATGAGGTGGAGCTTGAGGAATACCAGCAGTCATGTGGGGTGGAGGTTGAGGAAGACTAGTGGTAGTACTATCTAGGTTTGCAAGAGCAAAAAATACACTAGCTAGTCGTGATGATGTGATAGACGATATATGGGATATCTGAGGTAATGAAGATGTACGGTGAAAAGTGGCTAATTGAGGATGTTCCAATAGCATTTGGATATCAAGTTCATAGAACTCAATTTGGTGATCAAGATTTTTGGCCTTCGATCTTGTATTCATGAGACATAACTTTCATTGTACTCACGTGTGGAGATTTCTGAGTATAATCGAGTCACCATATGTTCTAATTCTACAGCATGCAGGCAAACGTCAAACCTTAACGTTGTTTCTTTTGTTCCAAAAAATTAATTCTCATATGATTGGGACACCTCCTACAACAAAAATATAGGAGACTTCAACTTTGTTACCCAAAGTTCGGCATGCCTACATAGTGTAGAGATGAGTTCCTTGTGCAAGAAAAGGATACTACAAAAGAAAACTTTTGGAGAAGAGTCATGGTGAAGTTAGGAGACTGGATATCTCCATTGCTAGATTGAGAACTTCACAAAAGAAGAGAAGGCCATAGTAGCCTTGATCTAGAAGAAAAGGCCATAAAAGCCTTGATATAGAATAAAAGGCCATAGAAGCCTTGATCTAGAAGAAAAGGGCACTGAAGCCTTGTTCCAGAAGAAAAGGTCATAGAAGCCTTGATCCAAAAAATAAGGCCATAGAAGCCTCGATACTCAAGAAAAGGCCACTAAAGCCTTGATACTGAAGAAAAGGCCACAAAATCCTTTATAATTAAGAAAAAGCCACAAAATCCTTGATATTTTTAGCCATAGAGGAGTCTAAACCAACCCTATCAACTCACACAATCCCTAATTTGGAAGCAGAGAGTCTTGATAGATGGATTCAAGTCATTAAATGGAATTATTATGTTGGGTACAAGAGAAGCAAAAATAAGGTAAAGATTATAAAGTGGAAACCACCATATGTGGAGTGGGTTAAATTGAATTTTTATGGAGCGTCTAAAGGAAATCTAGGAACAACATGATAAGAAGGAATAATTAGAAATAATAGAGGAGATATTTTGTCTCATGCTTTCAATTATGGATTTAGGACAATAATGAAGTTGAACCTTGGGCAGCTTTAGATATATATGTATATGTATGTATGTATATATATAATAGGCATAAACATAAATATTTTGAGTAGCCATTTGTGGTTCTCATGATTGAACCCATATATTTATGCATATGCATGTTGAAATATCTTATTTGGCCTCATCTATGTCAAGGAGAGGAAATGCTCACCACTGACGCATAGCATTCAGGCTTGTTATACAAGGATATCTTATCAAATATTTGGTGCATCACCATATTTTAGCTTAGGTTTTACTTTCTTTTCAATTTTTTTGTTTATCATTCTTTTTCCTCCTAAGTTCAAGTGCACCTAAAGATCACATATGATCAAGGAACCAAACTTGTAAAAAACTCCTAGAGGCCCTTAAGTGAGCCAAACCTCGTGCTCTTGGTTGAGGCCTTATTGTGTCACTTTATGTGAGGCATGATTATTATGACCAAGATATTAAGAGAAAGCAATAGTTTAATGGCATACTTAATGAGAGCCCAATGATCGATCCCTCAATAATGAAAACAAGTTATACTTAGACTTGGTGAGGCTCTATGCCTATCCCTGATTGTTGAAGTACCTCTAACTCACTTGGTGACTCTGCTCCTAAATGAACATGAGAAGAAGATGTTATTTTAAGATACTAGAGTGAGGTGCCATTGAAGGCCTTAGTCTACCTACTTTTAGATCATAAGTTACATTCACCTAAAAACTCCATTTCAAGAAAATAACCTAATAATATCTAGAAAAAAAACCTGCTACTAGGTTTTATACCACCAAAATATAACAAAATTTTAGCATTATTTCACAAAGAAGAAAATTTTCATTCCATAATATGCCTACTCTACCACCACCACCTAGATTTTTCTTGCTAGAAATGATAGAGATACTTTAGGACCTTTGGATCCAAATGAAGTATGGGAGGAGATACCTTAGTCTTCTCTAAAATTCCTCACTTCAATTTGGAAAATCTCACCACCCCCATTGAGCATCTGAACCATGTGGTAAGTCTATGCACAATACATAATATATTAGAGAAAAATATAGATCTAACATTATAGGCAACCTCTTTTAAGGGAAAGACCTGAGAATGGTATCTTCCATTGTAATTTGGCTCAATAGCCAATTAGGACCAACTCGAAGTTATGTTTATGAAAAGACTCAAAGAAAAGGTAGATGGTATATTACTCAAATATTTAACTATAATAAAGAGAGATAATTTTTAGAGTTAGATTATATTACATCATTTGGATCATGTAAATGTACCTTCCTAAGTACATACTTAGGACATTAGATTGCTTTAGAGGGATTTATTTATTTTCTTCATGCAATGTAATAAATGCAAAAGTGTCAATGTGCAAGTTGTATATTTGCAAGGTTTCCCTTGCACAACTAGGTAGAGTGTTAGCCAAGGAACCTATATTCCTATATAAAAGGGGCCTCATCGTAACAAGTAGAATATAGAAGCTTGGAGCATATTCGTAGGTAGTAGCATAGTGTTGTGTAGGTCACCATATAATGGTTATGGATGCAATGTAGTCCAATAGCTTTGTTCATGGAGTGTCCATTTCCTCCATAGATACATTATATTCATTTCTATCAATTCTATTTATAGCATATTTCAAGCATCTCATAGATTTACTTTCTTTCATATTATTTTGCATCTTGTGATTGCCATATTCCATTGTATCAAAAGCTAACAGTGGTATCAGAGCCATGGTAGATCTAGCTACATTAGATAAATAGAAAAACCACCATTATCATTGAGCCTAAGTTTTTTGTCAACCTAGGATATTTGGAATGACGATGGGCGGGAAGTCCTCTACGGGGGAGATCGGGAGCGGCAACGGTTCGATCCTTGGGCACAGGGAGCAGTCGGAGGGCACCAGGAGTCCGGGGGTTCGGAGGCGTCCTTGCCTAATGAAGGAGATCGGGCTGACGTCGATGTCAGTCGGGGTAAGGACCCACCAGACAAAGGGGGAGGTGGGCCACATAAGTCTTATGCCCAGGCAGTGGCTTCAAAAACCCTAAATGATTTTTCTACCAAGGAGTTGTTTTTGGTTGGGGACGAGCTGGACATCCCGACGGAAGTCCTTTCAAGCTTCATGGAGTTTGAGAAATTTACCCTCATAGGTAAGTTCATTGGCGGTCGTCCCGACATGGAGACCATCCGAAAGTGGGCGGCAAGCAAATGGAGGACCTCTGGTCATATGGAGCTGGCGGCCCTATCCCGGGGTTTTTTTGCTATTAGACTGAACAATAAGGAGGATTACTGTAAAATCTTGGCTGGCGGCCCATGGTTCCTAGGCCGCAGAAGTTTGTTTCTTAGGAAGTGGGGCATGGATTTCAATCCTGACACCCAGAACATCAACATTGCCCCAATATGGGTTAGGCTCCCGAGTCTTCCCCTCTTCGGATGGCATGAAAATGTTATAAGAGGTATTGCACGCTCCATAGGGGAGTTGGTCACCATTGACCCTCCCACCCGAGCTCGAACAAGGTTCGTCCAAGCCCGTTTTTGCGTTTTGACGGATCTGGAGGCGGAACTTCCGACTTCCATCACTCTCCGGTCTGGAGGTACCATTCTTCATAAACAAGCTATTGTCTATGAAAATAGACCAGCTTTCTGCCCCCAGTGTCGATCCCAAGGGCACCTCCAGTCCCATTGTCCTCTTCAAAATCCGGGTAAGCAGAAGCGTGAAACCTGTAACCCCCTGGAGCATGGTGATGGTCAGGTGAAGCAGTCAAATCTTCCAAATGCGAAGGGCCATGAGTCTTCAGGCCCCACCAGGGACCGCGTCGATGTCCCTCAGCCTGAAGAGAATCCCACCCTCCAATCGGACTCTGTACAATTTGGAGTTGACAATCAGCAAGGAGCAGACTCCCACCTAGAAAGTGAATCGTAGGAGGAGAAGGATCGGACCCCATCCCAAATTATTACTCAGTCTGATTCTCTGCTCCAAGACCAGGGCCATCCCGATTTCAACCAGTCGCAGACACTGCTAGAAGATTACCTCCTAGGTAGGAGGGGTGAACAGTCCGGTCATATTAGCCCCCAAAATACGAGGAGCCAAAAGCAAAGTGTGGATTTTGGTAGTGAGAGGAAGCAGGGCCGTCCTCCTAACAAAGACAGGCGAGACAAAGAGACAACAATAGACGTTGCAAATGGAACCCAACGTTTGCTGTTTCTGGATGATTTTGACGCTCAGACGGACGAAGCGCATGCATCAAAACCTCCCCCCAACAAGGAAGGGGAGGCAAGAAAAACCTCAAACTGTCCAGATGAAAGTCCTCTCATGGAATGTGAGAGGACTGAACGGTGCAGCCAAACGAAGGTTAGTGGTTGATCTCCGTAAGAGGACTAACCCTTCCATCCTTATTTTGCAAGAGACCAAGCTCGATGCTATCTCCTCTGATAAAGTTGCGAAGGCCATTTGGGCCAAGGCAAATTGTCTGTCCAGCCCTACTGTGGGAACAACGGGAGGGCTCATGGTTCTATGGGATCCAATGAGTTTTGAGGGCAGCCTGTTGTCAACCTCCAACAGAATCATCAATGTGTTGTTCCAGTCCAAAACCACCAATTTTTCCTGGATTCTGTCCAACGTTTATGCTTCAAATTCTGCCACAGAGAGAGCAGAAATGTGGAAAGCTATCTCTCAGATGAGGGAGAATTTTAGTAATTTTCCTTGGGTCTTAGGGGGTGACTTCAATTGTCCCCTTCATCCTTCAGAAAAAAAAGGAGGGTCCGACCATTCCAGCCATAGCCTGGAGGACTTCAGGGATTTTGTCTCTGCTAATGGCCTGCTTGACATCAAACTCAAAGGGGCTTCCTTCACATGGAGTAACAGAAGGATTGGGAGCAGCTTGATTCAAGTTAAGCTCGACAGATTTTTCATTTCCCAAGAAGCCATTCCCATCCTTGGCGGGGCTATCCTTTCGGCCCTACCAAGGATTGGGTCTGACCATAACCCTATTTTCTTGGAGGTGGACGATGGGCCTATTTTTAAGACCCCCTTCGATTCGAATCCATGTGGATTTCTCACAAGGATTTCAAAGGATTGGTTTCAGCATGGTGGCAACTGAAGGTGGAAGGAAGCGCTCCTAAAAGAGTGGCTTTAAAGCTCAAAATGGTCAAAGAGAAGCTGAAGATATGGAATAAAGAGGTTTTCGGCAACATTTTTGAGTCCAAAAAATCCATTTCGGAGAACCTGAAGGTTTTGGAGGAAAGGATGGAACTCGAAGGTTACACTGAGGGTCTCAGGGAGGAAGAGCGGAGCCTTTTGGTGGATTTTCATTCTATTCTCGCTAGGGAGGAAATTTTCTGGCGCCAAAAATCTCGTGACCTTTGGTTGAAGAATGGAGACTCCAACACGAGGTTCTTCCACGCGTCTACTATGAGGCACAGAGGGGTCAACAAGATCAGAGAAGTGGCTTGCAAGGATGGGTGCGTTACCAGGGAGATAGAGGAAATCAGGAGCGAAGCGGTTGACTTTTTTTAGGATTTGCTTGGCACTCCTCCCGACAGCAACTTTCAGGTCCAGAAATCTCTGCTTGCCAACTTTTCGACTAAAGTTCCCCATGAGGTAAGCATCAAGCTTCTGGAACCTTTTTCCTCATCCGAGATTAAAGAAGCTTTGTTCTCCATGCAACCAGACAAGGCCCCTGGCCCCGATGGTTTTCCCCCCCGTTTCTTCCAAGTCATGTGGGATGTTGTGGGTCCGGATGTATGCGATGCTATTCGGGTTATTCAAGCTTCCAGATCCATTCACCCGAAACTCAACTCCACTTTTCTCGCCCTCATTCCTAAGTCTCCCACCTGCAAAATTTTCTCTGACTATCGGCCCATCAGCCTGTGTAATGTTTTTTACAAGATTCTCACCAAGTCTATAGCCAATAGACTCAAACCCGTCCTCCCTCTCCTGATTGATCCTTGTCAGGGAAGCACTGTTAAAGGCAGAAACATTCTTGATGGTGTCATCACTGTCCATGAAACCCTTCACTCTGCTTACCGCTCCAAGAATGCTGCTCTTTTTCTTAAGCTCGACATGAACAAAGCCTTTGACCGGGTTGATCGTAGATTCTTGTGTGCAGTCCTCCTCAAGTTCGGCTTTCATCCTCACTGGATTGACCTTGTCTATAGCTGTATATCCACTCCCTTTTTTTTTGTCCTGGTCAACGGGTCCCCTGCTGGGTATTTCCAAAGTGCCAGAGGCCTCAGACAGGGCGACCCGTTGTCTCCTATCCTTTTCATTCTTCTGGCGGAGGTTCTGAGCTGGTCCATGAAAGAGGCTCTTCGTCAGAACAAGATTTTTGGCATTCTGCCGACTTCTAGAGTTGAACCTGTCACTCATCAACAATTTGTGGATGACACCCTCATCTCCACTGGGGCGTCTGTTGCCCAAGCCAAATCTCTCAAGCGGATCCTTTCCCGTTATGAGCAAGCTATCGGGAAAAAGGTCAATTACATCAAGAGCAAAATTTATTTTATTAACACTCCCCTACGTAGGCAACTCCGGATTGCTAGAATTCTTGAATGCACTATTGATTCCCTGCCTACGTCCTATCTGGGGTTGCCTTTGTCTTACAATGGGCGTGCCAGTGGAGGTATGTGGAACATGATCCTGGAGCGCCTTCACAGGAAACTTGGCACCTGGAAGGGCAAACTCCTATCGCAAGCTGGGAAAGCCACCCTTACCAAAGCTTGTCTTCAGGGGATCCCGACCTACTTTATGTCGGTGTTCATGCTTCCAGTTGTTGTTCATTCCAAAATCGAGAAGATTCAGAGGACCTTTCTGTGGTCTGGCAATGAAGAGAAATCTAGAATCCCTCTTGTTGCCTGGGACAAGGTGTGCTCACGGATTGACCAAGGCGGCTTGGGGATGAGAAGATCAAGACTTATGAATTTTGCTCTGATCATGAAGCATGCTTGGAGGATTCTATCTAGCGACCCGATGGAGTGGGTTAAGCTGGTTAAAAAGAAGTATCTTGGCTCCAATTCCTTCTTTGATGCTGAGACCACCCCCGTTGCGTCGGCTTTTTGGAAATCTGTGCTCCAAACCCGACATTTGATCAGCCTGGGAGCCCGCTGGATCTTGGGTGATGGCAACCTCATTTTCTTTTGGAAGGATAGGTGGGCGTCCGAGGAAGCCCTTGGGTCGAGGGCGGACCTTGCTGGGCTGAGAGGGCTTACCGACCCAAACTCCCAACTCAGGGTGGCGGATTTCATTGATCGGAGCACCCGCTTTCCTCGGTGGAAGCTTCCAGTCATGGAAGGGTTTAATATTGAGGTTACCTTTCTAGCAAACATCCTCCAATCGGTTCTAATTCCATCTGCCAGGAGGACTGACAGAATCATCTGGAGTGGTACGGACGATGGTCTTTTTTCTGTTAGATCAGCCTATGAGTTTCTTACCAGCAAGACTGCCCTGGATTACCGATGGAAAACTGTCTGGAGGAAAGGGGTCATCCCTAAAGTCAACTTCTTTGCGTGGATCGCTTTCCACAACAAAGCCTTAACCATTGACAACCTTCACAAGAGAGGTTTTGCCTTCCCCAACAGGTGTTACATGTGTCTAGCGGATTGCGAGACGAGGGATCATTTATTCCTGCACTGCCCTTTTTCCCACTCGGTTCTCAGCATTGTCCTATCCTCCTTCCAAATCCTCTGGTGCTCTCCCCGCTCCCTCAGAGATGCTTTCCATCAATGGCCTAATCCTTTCAAGAATCCTAAACTCCGCTTCCTCCTTGAGGCCTCCTTCCATCATTCCATTTGGCAAATTTGGTTAGAGAGGAATGCCAAAATTTTTGGCAGAACCCCTAAAGTGCCTCCTTCTGTCGCTCAAAGGGCCTTATCCTATGCCATCGAGAACTCTAATGCTGTTCCCAGTCCCCGTCCCCACCTTCCGAGCGAAGAAGCGATTTTCAAAAAGATGAATCTCTGGCTGTCTCCGGATGTTGTTAAAGGGCCCTGTCGAAGAAGTGTTATTTGGACCAAGCCCCCGTGGGGTGGATTAAATTAAACTTTGACGGAGTGGCTAAGGGTAATCCTAGGCCCGCTGGTGCTGGGGGTGTTGTTAGAGATCATGATGGGAATCTTGTGATAGCCTACTGTGAAGATCTGGGTTTCCAGATGAATCACTATGCCGAAGCCCGAGGCGCTCTGAAAGGTATCCGGATTCTCTCTGAGGATCCTCGGCCTCTAATTATTGAAGGTGATTCGCTCAACATTGTCAATTACCTCCTTGGCACCAAAAATCCATCCTGGAGAGTCTACAACATCGTTCTTGAGGCAAGAACGCTTCTTTCCCAATGTGGCAGGTGGAAAGCTAATCATATCTTTAGAGAAGGCAATCGCGTGGCTGACCACATGGCCAACAAAGGGCTCACGACCACGTGTCCGGTCGTGTGGCGGTCTCGCTTCCCATCCGAGGTGGAAATATTGGCCAGAGCTGATATCCCTTCATGAGGCTTTCCTCGCGTAGACTTCGGAAGGCCCCTCCCGAGGAGTATCGGGGTAGCGTGGCAATTCTGTCCAATCCCTTGGGCGATTGTGGGTGCAAGTGTCTTGTGAAGCGCAGTCCTGTTTCCAAAGCTATTTGTTTTCAAGTTTCCAAGACGCACCAGATTTGGTGCCCTGTAGGCTATCAGCCCGTTTCATTTTTTGGTTTTCCAGGCCTAAATGCCTTTTTTGTAGCCTCCAAGTTTTTTGTCTTAGGTCTGTTTTACTTGCAATTAGACTTATATTTACAGCCAAGAGGTATGATACATCATTAGATATTTGGCTAATTTTGTACATAAGGTTTTGGGATCCTCTATAAAAACCCACTGTTAATATATTAAAATAATTACCAAAAAAAAAAAAAGTTTTTTGTCAACCCGACGCACTACTAGACCAGCCACTATCAAAAACTCTCAAAAGAGTCTAGGTGGTAGAATTAGGAAGAGTTACAAGTAAGGACTAAAAGAAATCTCAATTCCAAAAATACTGAGATTATATTTATCTATATTCTTTCCATAGATTTGTAGAAAAAACTCATGAATATTAATACTCAACATTCAATCCTCTAGATTGACAAATCAACTAGTGAAAATCCTTTAGGATATCTGAAATCTATTAATTGTTGCCCAAAGTTTCTTTTGTTGCAGAAAATTAATTCTCATATGATTGGGACACCTCCTACAATAGAAATATAGGAGACTTCAACTTTGTTACCCAAAGGTCGGCATGCCTACATAGTGTAGAGATGAGTTCCTTGTGCAAGAAAAGATACTGTAAAATAAAACTTTTGGAGAAGAGTCACGGTGAAGTTAGGAGACTGGATATCTTCATTGCTAGATTGATAACTTCACAAAAGAAGAGAAGGCCATAGTAGCCTTGATCTAGAAGAAAAGGCCATAAAAGCCTTGATATAGAAGAAAAGGCCATAGAAGCCTTGATCTAGAAGAAAAGGCCACTAAAGCCTTGTTCCAGAAGAAAAGGCCATAGAAGCCTTGATCCAAAAAATAAGGCCATAGAAACCTTGATACTCAATAAAATGCCACTAAATCCTTGATACTGAAGAAAAGGCCACAAAATCCTTTATAATTAAGAAAAAGCCACAAAATCCTTGATATGTTTAGCCATAGAGGAGTCTAAACCAACCCTATCAACTCTCACAATCCCTAATTTGGAACAGAGAGTCTTAATAGATGGATTCAAGTCATTAAATGGAATTATTATGTTGGGTACAAGAGAAGTAAAAATAAGGTAAAGATTATAAAGTGGAAACCACCATATGTGGAGTGGGTTAAATAGAATTTTTATGGAGCGTCTATAGGAAATCTAGGAACAACATGATAAGGAGGAATAATTAGAAATAATAGAGGAGATATTTTGTCTCATTATGCTTTCAATTATGGATTTAAGACAAATAATGAAGTTGAACCTTGGGCAAATTTAGAAGGGTTAAATATGTAAACAAATGAAATTGAATAGAGTATGGATGTGTTGGTCAAATATTTACCTAATCATACAAAACTGTGTTTGTGCACCCTAGACACGGCCAACATTGAAATACGAAAGGCAAGAGATGTCCCTCGTGTCAATATCTAGAGAGGGTTGGTTCCCTTACTAATTCTAAAATGGTTGAAGACTAAGGATGCAAGAAAGAAATTGAAAAATGCATAAAGAAATGGGAAATATGACCACAGGCTGACTATGTAGGATGGGAATAGATTGATAGTAGGAATTCACACCAAACTAAAAATAGCATGCAAATAGATGATCAAACCATAGAATTCCATACAACTTCGCACATGTAATCTTCAAATCAACACTCCAGCACTCACTCTCTCACTTGCAATATATAAATCTAACTTGTAGAATTTAAATCTAACAACAAATGATAAAGTTAACTGTGTAAAAGAAATACGTAATATAGAAGACCACAATACACCAAGTCATTTGCAAATCCAACTATTTTGAATTCACTATTATTGCAGAGAACTTGAAGTGTTTTCTCATAGGAATATCTATTTTTTCTAACCCCTTACAATGCAATTTTTCTTAGTATTTATAGAGGTTTGCCCCTCTTTCATTGAATACATCAAATGAATCATCATTTATTGGAAATCTTCTTTCGGTAGACACGATCCTGAAAATGGTTTGAGATGATAGCATTCAGGCACCATAGCATTAAATTTGAGTCACCTCCATATTCTTAGAAATCAAACACAAACTTTAGCAATTTACTCCATATTCAATTTGCTTTGGATGGGAGTAAAACCTTCGAGAAGATGTTTTTGAAAATGAAAAAAATACTTCCACTTCATCACCAACATTAAATTGCAGCAGTTACTCGAATAAAATATTCAACTAGAAAAATCAAGCTCTAAAATTGTCGAAGATGATGGCAATTGATAATTAAAATTTACCCCATTTAATTCTACTCATGTATCTGGAGAAATTTAATCACATGTGCTAAAAAAACAAACAACATTCACCTTCAAAATATCTTTGCCGCATCTATTATGACATTCGCCCCTTTTACCTGAGTGTAAGGGTGAAAACCATTTAAAAATTGTCACTGCCTAAAATTTATCTCTCCATGCCATTCGCCTTTAAAAATAACGAACGGATCCATCATGAATATTTTAAAGTGACTGACGCATATTGAAATCATGTTCGCCCAAATGAGGGATGAATGCCCACTTAAGAGGTGAACACAAAGTGTTTCTTTTATTCTTTTTGTTTGGTGCATTCCTAATTTTGGGGCTCATTCACCTTTTCAATGGGCGAACGTCCTCCAATGAGGTGAACGCATTTGCATTTTTCACTTAGCCGATTTTATGTTGTCTCAAAACCTTCAATTTCTTATTGTCGCTTCGCCTCTGAAGTGAAATCATTTTTATCTTTTGATTGCTACTGTGGATAATTTGACGAAGTGAATTCGAAGTGGATTTCCAAGTCATAATTTGGGGTTAATTTCTTTATTTTTAGAATGAAAAATTACATAAATACTGAAATGATTGCAATGTTTTTAAAAAATTTGAGTAAAATGTGAATTACATTACAATCAATAATTTATTTAAAACCAATGTGGCATGGTTTAAAACTGCCAACATTTCTGGCGGCTCTCTGGGTATCCAGCTCGCATGGATGCAAGCGATCCCAAGCCATAATCCATTGGGTGATTTTGAGTCTTCTTCCCAACCTCCTTGGATGATGCTTTTGATGTTGATGCTTGATGATGCTCCTCCTCTTAATTTTCTTTCTCAACGTCTTATGCTTCCTTTTCTACCTTTGCTTGTTATTTGAGGGCCTCAGAACTAACCTCATAAACTGCAACTGTGGAATCCCATTCCTGTGTGGTAAATAAAGGAGGAGTGCTCAGGGACTCATATACGAAGCGCAAATATTGAATATCTTCAAAACTTAGGCACCTTGCTCACTGGGCTAACTCAAAAATCAACAGCTCCATACGAGTATACTTCTGCATGAACGGTAAGACTTGAACATCTGTGATTGGCTCTTTCCATGCATCAATCTCTGAAGAATATTCCATGAACTACTTCCATGCTACTTCCAATTGTGCTTGTGGAAGAGGTTCACCATGTTCATCAATAAATTTTGGAAAACCCATGTCACGTAGAGAATTAAGATGAGTCATTGAAATAGTATGTTCCTGCTTTATAACATTGAGAATTTTTTGACCTCGCATTAGATCCATCTGCTGAAAATAACTGTGCAATGTGACTTTTACAACTAACCAAGAATGATCCATTGTGCTCAAAGTTTTCACATACATGGTGGAATTCACCAAGGCCTGTATTTTTACTACCATATCCAAATGTGGCGACAATAACTCCTCTGTGTTATCAATTATTTGTTGTCCCATTTGTATGTGTAGATGATCCACCCACAGATAGTGCAACACTTGAACTGCTTCAGGAGCTAGTTTCTCACAACTATGTGCGGAGCGAAGGCTCATTTTCTTGATGTTATTATTATAAAAACCTGTAGCCTACGCAGCTTTCTCTATCAACTGACTCTAGATAGCTTCAAGCGTCTGGCAAAGATTTTGCATCTCAGTGTGTGCTACATCTCTCTCTTTTAGGTGCACTCCAACCTGTCGCTTCAAATGCTCATTTTTTGTAGCAGTTTTTTCCTCTTGTGCTTTACTTTTAGCCAAGGTGGTCTCAAGTTCAATGATCCTATTGGCCTGATCAAAGTATTTTTGTTTATAATGCTCACCATGCAGGTAAACTAAACTCATGTCCACTTGAATATTGCCCATCTTTTCCACAGGATCAATCTTCATGAGGTCTTCAGTGATGGTCTCAGAAATAAGTTCATTTGGCAACAATTCTCCTTCCGATTTCTGAACCAATGGAGTAATATTGGTGATATGAGCCTCCATTGTAACAAGATCAAAAGTGACCCTCTTTAGAGGACGTGTTGGTTCGAGAGCTTCCTTTCTTCTATGATCAATGGATGGTGTTCTTCTATCTCGCTTTCACCACTTTCTAACTGTTGAAAACTGTATGGCAAAATATTGGTGAAAGCAACTGGCTAGTAGGAATCCACATATTTATCATAAAATGCTAAAAATGCATCATCAAGTTTGAGCCTGTAAGTATTTGTAGGTTTTCCATGGTGAACTCTTATTATCCACCAATTCATTATCTTCTCTTCAGACCATTCGGGATTACTGGATTTTACTTGGTCAAACAAACCCGACGGAGGAGTTTGAGACCTGTACTCTACTTCCTGCTCATAGCAGTCATGCCAAGGGGGAAGTGTAGTCATTTTCTCAATATGCCAGTTCATGTCCGACCCACTAAAATTATTATTATTACGCTCAATGTCCGATCGAGGATAACAATGAAATGATTTCATTTTGAAAAATTCTTTAAACTTATCTAAAGGATCATACCTCCACCACTGTAGTAACTCAATAAGCCTTAGATCCTGTAATGCAATGGTAAGAAGATGATTTTGTCCAACTTGACTTACTACTATGCCACCAAACTAAAATAGCATATTACATGTAGTCTTACTTTCGTGCCCAAATCCATATATGTCATTCACGTAATCTGACTGGCGCACTACTTTCGTAGCAAAAACATGCTTTGTAGCAAAATATACTAGTAGGAATGGCTTACCTATGAAACCAAAAATTCTCACTACCATGCCTTGGGTAAGAAAAAAAATGTCACCCTTTTTGTGAGTAACCATTATATCTTTCAATTCTCACGGTACTCTTTCACAGGTACCGCAAAGCAACTCAATTGTCGGTCCCAGAAATAAACTATTAAAGCTATAACATGATTTTTTTTCAATAAACAGAAGTCCATTGGTAAAACGGTAAAGGCTTATCCTTTTCATTTGTAGTTGAAACAACAATAAAATGAAAACGACACTACAGTTGGAAGAAGAAAAACAATACCAAAAATGAAGTATGCTTTAAATATTTATCTACTCCAGTCTACAAGCTCTCTAGCTGCAAATTTAATCTTCTTGAAATATAATCAGCCCAATCAAAAAAAATTGGATTGGTGCCATGTTTCATGGCTGAAGGAGAATAAAATTCTACACAACAAATGCATTGTGCCACAACCGCTTGCCATTTGTGAACTATATCATCTGAGGGCAAACCCACAACCCATGCTAGCATTGGATAAATATCCAAGCTTCTAAAATCTTTCAGTGGTCTAGGCAGGTTCGAAAGTTGTCCCATTAGTGGATCTTTAATCAACTAAGTCTCCATAAATTGACACATGGCCACAGTGGATACATATTTATCTTCTTGCTCATCAATATGCAGATTCTTATGGACTCCATAGTTGGGAGGTCGTAACCCACAAGCAAAAGCTTCTTGGACTTCATCGAGAGTAATGGTAAAAGAATTTCCCTCTTCGCATTCTTGATAGCCCTGGTTGAAGGATCATAATATCTGGCAACAAGCAACACAAGCTCAGGACAAGGATGTACTGGAGGGCATAAATACCAAAAAAGCAGTGAGCGATAAGGTACTGTTAACCAACTTCCTGATGTCAATCCCTGCTGCACTGCAAATTCAACATTTTGTTGTAATTTTTCTACTCCTTTGTGAGTGATGACGTAGTCACTGATTCCAGCCATCAAATCTTCATATGGGTTCAAATCAACATAATCATTTTTTCTAAGCCTTCTTGGACCTCATAGTCGTTTCTCTTCTTTTCGACTTCGGATCTGAATATTCTGAAACTTCTTGAGGCTCCTTGCCACGCCTTCCCATTTTTATTAAAAAAAATTCGAGCAAATTTCTCGTACACTTTTTGAACACTTCTACAATAATCCCTTAAAACACACGGTAACAGGCAAAATTAAGAATAATAACTACAAGGGTTACCTTGTCTTGTTTAAATAGATCCATTTTTGACTACCACAATAAATACTGAGTTATTGGTTGGCTTCAAAAAAAATCGTCTTCCTTGGCCGCATAACTGTGTTATAGACCGTGCCCCGGTTGCAGAAGTTGCTTTGAAAAAATAAATAAATAAATTGACCACTTGAACCAATTAAATTCTCCTTGTGCTTCCTTGAGAAAGAAAACTTTCGCTGGTCTGCATGCTTTCCAATAAACGCCACGTCCTGAAAGGGGCAATATGTTCGCACTAAATCTCGAAAATCAAAAGGAATGTTTGCTTACTAAATTATGCTCCTCCTTCAGAACGCTTCCGATCTGCTTTGATAAAACTGGGGTGAAGGCTCTCCTTTTAAAGACTTTGATTCCTCGCTTTTTTTTTTTAATTTTATATTATTTTTAAAAAAAACCCGCTTTAAAAATTTAAAGCATGTTTGTTTTTTTTTATGTTTTATTAATAGATTTTTATTACTTTTTAATATTTTATTATAAATTTTATTTTTTTTATTTTATTATTATTATTATTATTATTATTATTGTTTTTTTTAAATGAATAAACTTAACAACGAACATGTACATTTTTACAAAGGTACCTCATTACGATTCCGTCATTGGATATAAGTCTTTAAATGAAGGTCGTTCACCAAAATTGGAAGCTCCTAGCCCTCCATATCTTGCAAATGGTAAGCGTTGGTGGAATTCACAACCGAGATTTGGAAAGCACCCTCCCAAACAGTATCAAACTTGTGATGCTCTTCGGGCTTGGCCTTTTTTGCATTCCACTTGAGGACCAAATCGTCGACTTGAAAGCTGTGTTCGGTCGACTTCTTTTTGAACCATTTCTGCATCACCTTGTTATGTTCAACAAAATCCTAATAGGACCTTTCTCTATCCTCTTCCAACTGAATCAACTATGCTAATCGTGCACTCAAGGAATCAAACTCTTCATCTTCTTCCTGAAATAGCTGCAATGTCTGAAGGACTGAAAGCTCAATATGAGTAGGTAGAACTACTTCTTTCCCATACACCAAGGCATATGACAAATTTTTAATGGACTTTTTAACTAAAATGCGATCTATCCAAAGTGCTTGATTCAACAGCAAATGCCAGCTTCGTTTGTTTTCTCCTAGAGTCCTTTTCAAAATTTGCAACAAATTCTTATTAGTAGATTCGGCCAAGCCATTCCCTTGCAGATAGTAATTGGACGAAGTCTTGAGATAAATCTCGTATTTGCTAGCGAACTCAGTAATCTTGGCCCCAATAAATGGAGTTTCATTATCTGTTATAATTGAGTCTGGGACACCGAAGCGAGTGATGATTCCCTCCAAGAAATATATTACAGTTGCTTGATCTGCTTTCTTAATAGGAATGGCCTCTGCCCATCGGGTAAAGTAATCAGTTGTCATAAAAATGTACTTATGTTCTACAAAAGAATACGGGTCAATAACTCCCACAAAATTAAGACCCCACTGCTAAAAATGAGCTTCTACTAGAATCGGACGAAGAGGCAATGCCCTTTCTTGATTCTTCCAACATATCGTTGACAACTATCGTAGTGTGTACTTAGCTTATGTGCATCGGCAAACAGAGTAGGCCAAAAGTAGCCTACTCGAATTATTTTTAAGGCCATAGGACTTCCTGCATAATGAACTCCCAATAGACCAGAATGAAATTCCTCTAAAAAAATTTCTTTTTTGGAGTCCCTCACACACCTGAGAAGAACTCCATTAATGTTCTTGTGAAATAACCCCTCGAGCAATAGAGTATATCTGAGATATTACAACCTGAATCTTTGACGTTGTGAAGCATCAAGGTGAGATGGACATCTACCTCAGAAAAAATAATCAATTAGCTCTTCAGTCCAATCAAGATCGTTGGCAGTATGATTTGCGCAAATGCTTTCGCCCAGACTGTTCTTATGCACCACATCAAATGATTCGGAAGCCGCACTTTTGGCTACCTCCTGGCATAGAGCTCTCCCATGAACCAGCTTCATTGGTCAGATATCCACATCATATTATTGAATTTTTGTGACCCAACTTGCTCTCTTATCTCCTAATTATCTTTGGAGAATAAAATTTCATACATTAGGATGTATGACATACACAATTGTTTTTCTCTAAGAAACAAAGTATCGAAATTTCTTCAATGCTTTCATTACTACATATACTTGTTTCTCAATAAAATTATATTTCTCTTGATGAGGAGCAATAACCTGACTCAAGAAATCAATTGGCTTCTCATAGCCGTCATCTTGCCATTGTGTCAAAATTGCAATAGAACTCTCATGTTTGCCTACGACATAGAGAATGAAATCTTTAGAATAATCAAGATTAATCAATACCGGAGCTTGAGTAATCCTCTCCTTGATTTCCTCAAAAGCTTGTCTCCTTGTCTCAGTCCATTTAAACTCAGCATTTTTCTTCAAAATCTCAGTCATGGGTTTCACCACCTGAGCGAAATCAAAAATAAATTTACAAATGAAATTAATTTGGCCAAAGAAAGATTGTAAATATTTTTTATTAGCATGCAATGGTAACTTCATTAGAGCTTCCACTCTTGCATGATCAATTGACAATCCTTCTTGTGAGATCACATGGCCCAACAACTTCCCTTCCTTGATAGCAAAAATTAACTTCTTCAGATTAATAGAAATCCTGAACTCACGGCACTTCTCAAATACTTGCCTTAGATGAGCAATGTGGTCTTCTCTACAATGTAAAAACACAGTCATATCATCAAGATATATCACAATAATCCTATTCAATAACTCACCAAAAGCTATGTCCATGGCCCTCTGAAAAGTAGCACCAGTGTTTGACAGTCCAAATTGCATCCGCTGGTAGGCAAAAGTTCCCCACTTAGTGGTGAATGTTGTTTTATATTGATCCTCATATTTCACCCAAATTTGATTATACCTAGAGAAACCATCAAGCAATGAGAATCTCTAAGCGTCAGCTACTACATGAAGGATTTAATCGATTTGTGGTAGAGGGTAATGGTCCTTAAGTGATGTTTGGTTCAGGTTGCAAAAATATACACACAACCAAATGTCACTGTTCTTTTTCCTTATTGGGACAAGGTTAGCCACCCATGTTGAATGCTTGATTGAATAGATTATCTTGGCCTCCAACATCTTCAACATTTCAGCTTTCATGAGGACTTCAATCTTGGGATTGACAGGCCATTGTTTTTGACGAAAAGGTTTTACCCCTTCTTGGAGTTCTATAGTATGTTGGATCACATTCTTATTTTAACCCCTCAAATCATGGCAGCAGACAACAATATCTGGATACTCGTAACACAATTTATTGATATCTTCTAGATATTATGGGGTGCCATCTATTCCAACCTTGATGATTTTATCAGGCTCTAAATGCAATTATTTATACTCCTTTGCATCTACTTTGATCCTGTGCTTCTCAACCCGATCACTCTGGTCGAACATACTTTCAAGTGTAATCAGTCCCCTAGGGATGTGATTATTTTTCAGTTGAATCATCCCTTCTCTCTCTTCTTCGACAAGAACTCTATCATCAGCACTTGCAATTTCTTTAAGTAGGAAGTTGACTATCTGCTCATCGTTGTCAAACACTTGCCAATGGATATTTTTATCAGGAACTGAGGGTCTGTAAATTACCCTAAATGTCTTAGGATTTATAACTACTTACTCCACAAGAGAGTAGTTAGCACCAAGAGAAGCCAAAATATTTGCATGTTTATTTAGCTCTCTCGAATCGCTTGAACATTTAAAGCAGTGAAAGACTCAAACAAGTCCCACACTATATTGTGATAGGCCTTCAAGTAGTGTTGCTTTGACATACACTTGTTAGCGATCTAATTAATTATGAGTTCAGAGTCGCAAAAAATCTACAACTTCTTGATGCCCAGCTTTTTAGCCTTCTTCAATCCAAGGCATAGTGCCTCATATTCAGCTTTGTTATTTGTGCAACCCCAAGTTAACCTGTAAGAATAGATTTTTTGAAAACCTTCGGGAGAGATCAACACAACGCTGGCTCTTGCACCATTTTTGTACCTATGCCATCAAAATACATTCTCCATAACTGATCTGCAATATGATTGCAAGAATCAAGAACCTTCTCTTCAATTTGCTCTAGTTTAGTTATAGTATAGCAACCAATGTCCATTCCAACAATCACATTGAAATCCATGAGTGAAAACTCATCCTCAAGGTGAAGCTCACCCAGTGCCTCCTCCATTAAATCAACCTCTTCTATATCCTTAGTCAACATGTTAATTGCTCCTAGAGATTCTTCTTCCTCTAGCTTCTCAATGTGAAAAGGCAAGGGCTTCTCATTGTGAATGTGAGTCCTCTTTCCCTTGAATGGTATATCTAAATGTGAGTAGTCTAAGGAAATATATCCTCACAGCTTAGCTGTGAACTCCCTTGAGAGGTACATGCTAAAGTATGGTTCCAGGTCAACCACTACCACTTCCTAGATGACTGTAATTTATAGCATACTATGGAGGACAGTGGGAATATCCTTAATTACTCCCATTTTCTTGACCGAAGTTCCATCCATCTACAACACTCCTAGGCTACTCCTTGTATATTCCATCCCCATCACTTCGCATACTGCATTTTGCATGACAGTAGTTGCAGCTCCAAAGTCGATCATTGATGAGGTTTACTAGACTTTAGGTTTTGTAATTATTTATTTGGATGACATCCTTGTATTCTCTTCCTCTTGGAAAAGTCATCTTGAGCATTTGGAATATGTTCTTCAAACTCTTCAGAAGAATCAATTGTATGCCAATCTTTCCAAATGTTATTTTGGGCAAACTTCCATTGCCTATTTGGGATTTGTAATCATACAGTTGTGTACAAACTTAGCATTAGATTTTGTGGAGTTTGTTGAGTGCTTCTGATTATGTAGGCTTTATCATCTTTATGCAAGGTGTATGTGTTTTTAAACCCATCATGAATAGACCTCCTATCATATTGATATGGCTTTCAATCAAGCCATTCTTGCGGAGGAGGAATTACAAGATTCATCATGCGGGACTCGCTCTTCATCATCAGGAGGAAATACGAAGGCTTCAAATCAGCAATCCAAGGCGGCTAAGTCTTCTTCTTCTTCCTCTTCTCCATCTCCTACTTCTTCTTCTACTTCTTCTTCTTCTCAAAAATCTTCCAAATCTTCTGTGGAATGTACATATTGTAAGAAGAAGGGCCATCAAAAGCATCAATGTTTTAAGTTGAAATTTTTGAAAAAGAAGTCCCTAGTTGTAAAGCCTTCTAATGAGGAACCTCAAGAAGGTCCCATTAAGGCTACAGGGGAACGAAATACTTACAAAGAATTGGCTGGGTTGAACAAATTGACCCTCATGAACACTTCACTAGGGGATCGAGAGAACTTGTTTGTGACCACGGTCCACCTTGATGCATCTTTTGTAGTTGATTGTATCATCGATAGCGGCTCGTAGAAGAATCTAATTGCAAGGTCTATTGTCAAAAAATTGAAGCTGCCCATGAAACCCCATCCTCATCCATATCCTTTAGGGTGGAAAGATAATGGGATTTCATCGGACATCACACACACTTGCACTGTGAATTTTGCTTTCAGTCCCTCTTTTGTGGATACCATGGTGTGTGATGTTACTCCAATGGATTGTTGTGGTTTATTGCTTAGAAGACCCTATCAATATGATAGGAGGTCTATTCATGATGGGTTTAAAAACACATACACCTTGCACAAATATTATAAAGCCTACATAATCAGAAGCACTCAACAAACTCCACAAAATCTAATGCTAAGTTGTAGACAAGCACGTAAGGTTGTAAATCAAGCAAGGGAATTGGCACTCATCTTCATCAGACCACATAATGAAAATAAGCAAGCATCCAAGCCAATACAAGACAAGCATGCTTCAATTAATTCTTTTTTGTAATCATATTCAGGTGTGTTTCAATAACCCACAAGTCTTCCTCCTCAAAGAACAATTAATCATTCTATTGACATTGTACCTACTGCTTCACTTCCTAATGCTCCAATGTATCGACAATCAATAGTGCAAATGGAGGAAATTAAAAGACAAATTCAAGACTTATTGTCTAAAGGTTTCATTAAACCTAGCACTTCTCCTTGTGCTTCACCTATTTTGCTTGTATTAAAAAAAGATGGCACATGGAGACTATGCATTGATTTCCGAGCATTAAATAAGATCACCATCAAGAATCGTTATCCACTTCCACGAATTGATGATCTCTTGGATCAGCTCCAAGGAGCTAAGTTCTTTTCCAAGATCGATCTCAAAAGTGGATACCATCAAGTCAGAATTGAAGCAGAGGACACTTGGAAGACAGCATTCAAGACTAATATGGGACTCTTTGAGTGGCTTGTCATGCCCTTTGGTCTTACGAATGCTCCAGCCACATTCATGCGGCTAATGAATGAAGTGTTTCGTGATTGTTTGGACAAATTTGTAATTATTAATCTGATGTGGTATTAGCCAAGCTGCACTATTATTTTATTTACAGGCTTAAATAGCCAACTAAAACAAAGAAATTCGGCAGGAGAAGATAAGAAGCTACCGACAAATGAAAACAAGGAATGTCGGCAACTGTCGACATTACAAAGCTGTCGACAATAAAATGTCGGCAAATACAAGACTTTAGGAAAAATAAATAAATATTAAACCTAAAGTCTATTAAACCTCATCAATCATACAATTGTGTACAATCCACCCTTCCATTCTGAGTGATAAATAAAATGGGGGAGGTCTATTTTTTCTCGTACCTGAAGTTGGAAGCATTTGCGCCAAGACTGTTTGAGAAGGATTTTTATTTTGATCTGTAGTAGTCTTCAAATATTCTTGCAGTAGGTCAACCTGTTCTGGAAATTGAATTACATCATACAAACTTACTTTTGTAGGAATATTTTTCATCTCTTCCACAATATTATAATTCAAAACAGTTAGAGCCTTCTCTTCTACAACCCGCTCATACTTATCTCAGTACTGTTGGGTAGCTTCCACCCTTTTTCGCTTGGTCAAAGACAGGTACTTGAGTCACTGTTTGGCTTGTTCTCTCGTTTCATCTTGTGTTTGAGTAGTTTTCATAGGTTGTGAGGAAGATGCTCTCATTTATGTCCTTCCCTGAGTTTGCTTAGGCATCAAATCTTTCAAATTGATGGAATCTTTCTCTTTAGCTACCCCTATAGGCACTTTTTTTGGAGGTTGTTGTTTTCATCCTGCACCTTTGGTTCTGCTAGCACCTTTAAGGGTTTAAGCTCAACAAGATTTACTATTACTAGTTTCTTTCTGGATCGTGTGAGAACTACTTGCTCTACAGACAGCATCATGAAATTGTGATTGGCTTCCCTGATCATATTGACTTGTCCTCCAGTCGAACTCTCTGCTAGCATTTGTACATAATTCATATGCACCATGCATGTTTCCTCTCCATGAGGATCATTGCATGTTGAGCACCAATACGCCCTTTCTATTGTGCTAATTTCTTCATTTTCTTGCACCATTGTGCTCTTTTTAGGGCCTATACTAGTAGATGCTTGCTCTCGAGTGATTTGTGGAGTTTAGAATCTTCGTGATCATAATTCAGCCTCTGCTTACTTCTTCCTTATTGTTTTAAGTTCATTTGGTATCGTCCTTAAGGTTGTGTTATTAGATTTCACCTCTTGCAACAACATCATGAAAGGATCAAGATTAGAATATGCAGGGGGTGCAGGTAGAGGCAAAGGTGTTGGAGGCATGGGCAATGGTAATGGAATTTGTGGTGCTGGCAGCATAGGAGCGGGAATGGAAGCAGGCAATTATGGAAGTGACTGATTAGGTAGCTATGGGAAGCTTGGAGTTGTATGTCGTGGAGCAGGAATAGGTGTAATTTGAGGTTGACTTGAGCTCCATGAGGGAACTAGGTACATGGAAGGCATAGGCTACAAAAATGAACTAGAATATAAATATTGTGGAATATCAGGAATAATGGGCATAGTCATCTTTGGTGGAAGTCTACCTACAGCAATCAAATCATATTTGACCTTTTGTGCCTACGTATATAGGTCTGGTAATGTAGTCACATTGGCTTGACGCACGGCCATACCGATTTTAGTGTTAAATACCCTGAGATAGTAGAAAGCAGCTTGCTCATGTGTGGGTCGTAGACCGTCGAGAAATCTTTGCCAGCTCCAAGAAAATTTGACATTAAAATTGACTATCTCCTCTTGTGGGTGTCTTTGAATCGTTGTGAACTGGTGTAACAAGGAGTATGGATCAACTTGTTCATGGAAATTCTTAATCAGCAACTCCACTAACTAATCCCATGATGTAATAGTACTTGGTTGTAGTGATCAGTACCAATATAGAAATTTCTCTCTCAGCGATAATAACAGTAATTTTATCATCACATCTTCATCTATTATATCGTGGATGGTCGCCAATGAAGCTACATCTTGGATATGCTCATACACAATTTTTCTAGTACCATCATAGGTCGACAAAGCCTTCAAAGAAGCTTGGGGCATTGGATTTTGTGCTTGTAAGTTCAAAGCCCCTGAGCTATTCCATGCTGGGAACTACCTGGGTGGTGGATTATGAGCCATGTGGATTGGTATATGAGGTGGAGCTCGAGGAATACCAACAATAGTGTGGGGCGTAGGTTGAGGAAGACTAGTGGTAGTACTCCCTGGGTTTCCAGGAGCAAAAAATACACCAGCTAGTCATGATGATGTGATAGACGATATATGGGATATATGAGGTAATGAAGATGTACGGTGAAAAGTGGCTAATTGAGGATGTTCCACTAGCCTTTGGATATCAAGTTCATAGAACTCAATTTGGTGATCTAGATTTTTGGCATTCAATCTTGTATTTATGAGACATAACTTTCGTTGTACTCATGTGTGGAGATTTTTGAGTATAATTGAGTCACCATATGTTCTAATTCTACAGAACGAAGGCAAACATCAAACCTTAACACTGTTTAAAGTGGAACTTTTGAAGTCCCAAAAAACTATTGGCACCGATGGGTTTGTCAACTTGGGATAATACTTGTTCCACCGACTATGGATATTACTGGGATAG
Source organism: Wollemia nobilis (assembly GCA_028583015.1). Classification (NCBI taxonomy): domain Eukaryota; kingdom Viridiplantae; phylum Streptophyta; class Pinopsida; order Araucariales; family Araucariaceae; genus Wollemia; species Wollemia nobilis. The sequence continues at coordinate 10,253,978 of JAQPPZ010016869.1, read as the reverse complement.
AAACTACCTATCCCATCGGGCGTGCCAAAAAATATTGGTCAAATATTTGCCTAATCATACAAAACTCTGTTTATGCACCCTAGACATGGCCAAAATTTAAATACCGAAGGAAAGAGATGTCCCCCGTGTCAATATCCAGAGAGGGTTGGTTCCCTTACTAATTCTAAAATGGTTGAAGACTAAGGATGTAGGAAAGAAATTGAAAAATGCGTAAAGAAATGGGAAATATGGCCACAGGTCGATTGTGTAGGATGGGAATAGATTGATAGCAGGAATTCACACCAAGCTGAAAATAGCATGCAAATAGATGATCAAACAATAGAATTTCTATACAACTTCATACATGTAATCTTCAGATCAACACTCCAACACTCACTCTCTCACTTGCAATATTTAAATCCAGCTTGCAAAATTTTAATCTAACAACAAATAATAAAGTTAACTGTGTAAAAGAAATGCGTAATATAGAAGACCACAATACACCAAGTCATTTACAAATCCAACTGTTTTGAATTCACTATTACTGCAGAGAACTTGAAGTGTTTTCTCACAAGAATATCTATTTTTTCCAACCCCTTACAATGCAATTTTTCTTAGTATTTATAGAGGTTTGTGCCTCTTTCATTGAATACATCAAAGGAATCATCATTTCTTGGAAATATTGTTTTAGTAGACACAATCCCGAAAATAGTTTGAGATGATAGCATTCAGGCACCATAGCATTAAATTTGAGTCACCTCCAAAACTGTTCTTATGCACCCTAGACATGGCCAAAATTTAAATACCGAAGGAAAGAGATGTCCCCCGTGTCAATCTCTAGAGAGGGTTGGTTCCCTTACTAATTCTAAAATGGTTAAGACTAAGGATGCAGGAAAGAAATTGAAAAATGCGTAAAGAAATGGGAAATATGGCCACAGGTCGACTGTGTAGGATGGGAATAGGTTGATAGCAGGAATTCACACCAAGCTAAAAATAGCATGCAAATAGATGATCAAACAACAAAATTTTTGTACAACTTCGTACATGTAATCTTCAGATCAACACTCCAGCACTCACTCTCTCACTTGCAATATTTAAATCCAACTTGCAAAATTTAAATCTAACAACAAATAATAAAGTTAACTGTGTAAAGGAAATGCATAATATATAAGACCATAATACACCAAGTCATTTACAAATCCAACTGTTTTGAATTCACTATTACTGCAGAGAACTTGAAGTGTTTTCTCATAGGAATATCTATTTTTTCCAACCCCTTACAATGCAATTTTTCTTAGTATTTATAGAGGTTTGTGCCTCTTTCATTGAATACATCAAATGAATCATCATTTCTTGGAAATATTATTTCAGTAGACACAATCCCAAAAATAGTTTGAGATGATAGCATTCAGGCACCGTAGCATTAAATTTGAGTCACCTCCATCTTCTTAGAAATCAAACACGAACTTCAGCAATTTACTCCATATTCAATTTGCTTTGGAGAGGGAGTAAAACCTTCAAGAATATGTTCTTGAAAATGACAAAAATACTTCCACTTTGTCACCAACATTAAATTGCAGAAGTTACCCAAAGAAAATATTCAAGTGGAAAAATCAAGCTCTAAAATTGCCGAAGATGATGGCAATTAATAATTAAAATTTACCCCATTTAATTCTACTCATGCCTCTGGAGAAATTTAATCACATTTGCTAAAAAAACAAACAACATTTACATTTAAAATATCTTTGCCACATCTATCATGATGTTCACACCTTTTACCTAAGTGTAAGGGTGAAAACCATTTAAAAATTGTCGTTGCCCAAAATTTATCTCTCCATGCCATTTGCCTTTAAAAATAATGAACGGATCCATGGTGAATACTTTAAAGCGACCATGACGCATATTGAAATCATGTTCGCCCAAATGAGGGGCGAACACCCACTTAAGGGGTGAACACGATGTGTTCCTTTTATTCTCCTTTTTGTTTGATGCATTCCTACTTATGGAGCACATTTACCTTTTCAATGGGTGAACGTGACGTTCGCCCCTCCAATGAGGTGAATGCATTTGCATTTTTTACTTAGCCGATTTTATTTTGTCTCAAAGCCTTCAATTTCTTACTGTTGCTTCGTATCTGAAGTGAAATCATTTTTATATTTTGATTGTTGTTGTGGATAATTTGACGAAGTGAATTCGAAGTGGATTTCCAAGTCACAACTTGGGGTTAATTTGTTTATTTTCAGAATGAAAAATTACATAAAAACTGAAATGACTGCAATATTTTTAAACATTCTGAGCAAAATGTGAATTACATTACAATCAATAATTTATTTAAAACCAATGTGGCATGGTGTAAAACTGCCAACAGGATGTAAGGTGATTCTCTCATAGTAATAAATGCAATTTTGAGGAAAGCAAAGGCTCCATGGAACATACAAGAGATAATTGTGGAAATTCAAAATCTTGCTAAAGAGTTTGAAGAAATAAGGTTTACACATATATTAAGGGAAGGAAAAAAATGTGCAGATAAGCTAGCCAATAGAGGGGTTTTGATTTAGGATCGTGAAGTTAACATCTCCTTTCTATGGTTAGAGGAAGTAGAAAGTTTAGTTGAAGCTAACAAAAAATGTTGATTGCCTAAATCAATTAATGATTAAGATTTACTTTAATGTTTTCCATTGGTAATATTTGTTTTATTTTGTAACAATAATGTGTGTTCATTTAGACTATTTATTATAATTTTTGTGGTTGCACTTGTGTTTCAGGAAGGAAACTAGCAATCCATATTTGGTAAAGCGGACTATGATAGTGCAATGTTTTGGAAATATTACTCTACTAAGATGCAAGGCATAGATAGTAGAGGTGAAATTTTAGCATTGTGAAGGCTGCTATAGGAAAATATCAAGAAAGATGCTAAATTCTAGAGTAATTGTATTCATACAAAGATTTGAAAAGATCTAAAAAATGAAAAATCAAGAATTCAAATATTTTATGTAAAATGATGTAGGTTTCTAGCTATAGCATCTCAATTGATATGAGAAGTGTATCTATTTGTAAAATCTCAAGCTCTAAAGAAGAGAGATATAATTTTTTAAGGGTGGGGGGCTCAAGTACAATCCTTTATTATCAAGCAAAAAAAAAGTTGTTGTTTTGAAGAATACGTAGAAACCAGTAATAGAGAGATGGCTACATACAAGATAAAAACATATTTGAAGAGAGATCAAGCTTTATACAATGCACATAATAGTTAGGGATAAAGTGTGAAGAGTATAGCACATATTCAACCAGAATTTGGTTGAAGAAAAGAAGATAAATTAGTCCATCTACAAGAAGGAGAAAGTGGACAAGCAAGGTGAAGAGAAACAAGTGAAATCAGCCCTTGCAAATAGCGTTCCAAACAACTTGTAAATCAGAATCAAGATTCAAGAAGGTGAGAAATATTCATTATTATATTGCAAGTTTGATATCAAATTTTATTACATATTCTAGAGATATTAGTAGGAGTAATAAGGTGTTGAAAGGATCTCTAGAAAATAATATTGGTTATATAGAAAGCAAGAGTTAAAACTAGAAGCACATTCAAACCATTTCCATTGCTTCAAAAGAATATTTGCAAACATAAAAACACAAGGAGATATAAGGAGTAGAAAAATCTAGTTTGCAAATACTTAATATTTCTAAAACTTCTATTTAGGGAGATATAAGGAATCCTACTTCAATTGAATTTATAAAATTTTAGAACCTATCATTGCATCAAAATTATAGTTGTTAATATAGAAGGACTTAGACAATCCAACTAAACATATTGAATTCTTATTTTTAAGATTACATATCTAAAATTTCTTCTACAAACAATTGATTGCAAGTGATAGAGCTGAATCATATTTATAGCATATATCAGTACTAGGGAGATATAAGGAAGTCTACTACAAAGAATTTACCAAATTATTACTAAAACAGAAAAATCTAAAACTAAGAGATTGTCTACCTCAAGTAATTCAATAAGAATGGTATTAACACTATTATAAAGGAAAGAGCAAGTGTCATAAAAAGTGGAATTAAGAAATTGCTTATAAATTCATAAGGAAACTTAGATCCTACTTCAAAAAGGATACATAGTGAAGCTCTAAAAGATAGGTTTGAAACAATGGAGCATTATCTACATGCGCAACTCATGAAGCAATTGATATGGAAAGAATGATATTCAAATTCCTTTAGAATATGAAAGTATACTATACATGGCACTACTTACATTCAAATGTTATAAGGATGAAAATGTAGAACATAAAGGATTGATAGAATTACTTAAGATGAAAACAGAAATGGATGAATCAATCCTATCAAAGATATTTCAATCCTCATGCAGCATTAGTACTACAAGTTCTACTAACTCAAAATTTTATCATGATGCTCTAAGTGTATGTTCAGAAGCTTCTTTTAAGGACACAAAAAATGATGACAAGGACAAAAAAAAAAGGAAAATTACTCTTGGAGGAATCAAGTGAAAGTACATCCACCTATGAAATTACCAACTCCAATACAAATGAAGAAGATGAAGAGGCAAGTCAAGGAGGAATACAATGCTAAGTAAATTAAATATATTTCAATAAAACTTCACTCTATTCAGCTATCATCAAACCAAAGAAGGAGAAGAACGACATCAAGATGAAGGATATCCAAAAGATAAAGATCCATATTGAAGACTAAAGTCTTCAAAACCAAATAATGTAATACAGGGAGGTGTTGGAAAATATGGATATTACATAATTTGGTTATTTTCTAATGTACCCTCATGGGTGCATATTTATTTTAGGAATAGCTTAGGAGTTATTGCTTTATTAATGTATTAGAATAAATGCACAAGTGTTAGAATGTGCACTAATGTAAATGTGCATGTAGTCCACATGTACATGAGTTTTAGGGTTGAGTGAGAGGCAAGGAATCTATATTTCTATATAAATGCCTCATTATGAGTGATTGTGAGAATTTTGGAGTAGTGTAAAGGTGAGAGTAGTAGTAGTCATAAATTAGCTCCATTTTGCTATCATGGAGGAGTTGCAAACTCCATGAGAGGAGCATTGTAATTTTCATGAGATTTCTTATATGAGTATTTCTAGAGCATTGTATCAAGTTTGCCATCATATTTTCATACATGTTAAGTTGCCATTATCATAGTAGTTTCATTGCATGCTTATTTTAATACTTATGAATGCATTTCCTTTATGTTTAAGGCTCCAAAAGCTAACATATTCTTTGAAATAATTCGAAGGTAATTAATGATAGATAAATAATCAAACATTCCTTTGAGGAAAGTACAACTATATTTTGAGCATTCCACCAAGTCTTGAAAAGTACTTCATGAAGATAACCAATTAATGTCATAAAATTCTCTTCTTTTGCTTCCTTAAGAAAAAAAGAAAACCTTTCCTTTATATTGGTAGACAAATATTTGTATCTATCAAAGGTATCTATTATTTTTTGTGAATAAAACTTAAATTCATGAAATAGTTCTTCACATTTTTCATAAAATGCATTCTTCACTATTTCATCCATAAATTCCTTTAATATAGTCTTCCTTGTATCTCCCTAGTTTTTAATTTATAATCAAATAAATTCTTAATTCCAAAAACAATATTTTGGAATACCTTTTGACTCCCAAATTAGAGATTTAGAAATTTTTAAAATGATATTTGCAAATCTAAATTTTATGTTAAAATCCTTATTTCTCCAAATATTAAATTATTTGCAAATATTAAAAATTGTATTTTCAAATTGAATAAATTAATTACAAAACTTGTAATTAAATTATCAAAACTTTAATATCAATTGGACCTCCTGATCTGTATGGGAGGTCACCCTTTCGCATCCTTGCTCCCTCCTTGACTCCTCCTAGGGCTCTCAGGTGGATCTCCTGCTACACTGTGGATTTCCAAGCAGATCTTGTTTTCTAGGGTTTTTGGCCCTTCCTGTTACTACCTGGTGCTTAGGGGTCTCCATGGTCATTTTTGCTTCTTCTTATGGTGTTCTAAGAAAGAGGAGATAGATATTTTTTTCTTCTAAAACATTCGTAGCGTGTTCAAGATATGCCCCGGTGTGGGAGCAAGAGACCTCTCGTTATGGGTGAGAGGTCACCTCTTCATCTTCTTGCTCCTTCTTTGGCTCTTCCTTGGGCTCTCTAGTGGATTTCTTGCCTTGTTGTGCATTTCCAAGTAGATCTCCTAGTTCTCCTAGGGTTTCTGGCCCTTCCTGCCATTGCTTGGTGCCTATAGGGTTTCCTTGGCCATTTTTGCTTCTTCCTGTGGTGTTCCAAGAAAGAGGAGGTAAATCTCTTTTTCTTCTGGTAAATGCGTAGTGCACTCAAGAGATGCCCCAATATGGGAGAAAGAGACCTCCTACTATAGACGAGAGCTCACATCTTTATCTTCTTGCTCCCTCTCGAGCTCTTCCTTGGGATCCTTGGAATATATCTTGCTTTACTGTGCATTTCCAACCAAATATCCTAGTTTTCCTAGGATTCTTAGCCCTTCCTATCACTGCTTGGTGCCTAGAGAGTTTTCAAACCCTTTTTTGCTTCTTCTTGTGGTGTTCCAAGTTTGAAAAGGCAAATATTCTTTTCTTTTTGTAGATCTAGAGCACACTTAGGAGATGCCCCAATGCGAGAGTAAGAGACCTCCCATTATGGGTGGGAGGTCACCTCTTCATCTTCTCACTCCCTCCTTGGCTCTTCCTAGGGTTCTCTTGTGGATATTTTGCTATGTTATGGTTTCTAGGTAGATCTCCTAGTTTTCCTAGGGTTTCTTGCCCTTCCTACCATTACTTGGTGCCTGGAGGGTCTCCAAGGCCTTCTTTGCTTCTTCTTGAGGTGTTCTAGGAAGTCTTCTTGGATGGTGTTGTGTGATTGGACAAACCTGGTTGGTGGTATCCGTGTGGGGGTTGGCTTAGCTTTGGAGTGGGCTCCAATTTATTTTTTTTACTTCCTGGGAGGGTCATTCATTGGCTTCTAGGTTTGGAGGAGGCCCTATTTATTTTCAACTCAGTGTTCCTATGGTTTGCATTTTATGGCTAGCGGTTTAGATTTTTGGTGGTTTTTTTTTACTTGCCCTACTCGCCAGGATGACCTTTCATTGGTTTTTGGGCTTAGGTGAGGTCCCTTTTGTTCTTAGTTGAGAGTTTTCCATCGTTTGTAGTTTGGTTGGCATTTCAAGATTTTTGGTGGATTTGTTTCTTTGTTCTACTTGCCAAGGTGGTCATTCACTATCTTCTTTGTGCTTGGGGAGGCCTTAGATTCATAGTTGAGTGCTTCCCATGGCTCACGTTTCGGGGCTCATGTCCAGGGGTTTCTATTGGATTCCTTCTCATATTTGTTTGGTCTTGGGGACCATGTATGGCAGAAGTATTTTATGGTTTCTTCGTTGGTGGTAGGGTTAGGGTTTCTTGCTAATCTAGGCATCCTCCTTCCATGGTTTGTCTTTGACTATGCTTCACCTTCTTCTCTGGGAGTTCACATGGGGACTTTTGTGGATGGTCTGATTTGGTTTGCGAATGGACCTGGGCTATTTTGTGGATGGCCCTATGCTAGTTTTTGGGTGGTTCCTATTTTGTTATGGAGGGTCATGTTTCATTTGCAAATGGTCCTGTTGGTCATCAGATCCGCCTAGGTAAGGATTTTGGGTAAATGTATGGATGCACCCTAGACCTGGACCAACATTGAAAGGCCGAAGGGAAGAGATGCCCCTCGTGCCAATCTCCAGAGAAAGGTCGGCTCCTATGCTAAACTACTTGGGTGTTTGAAGACAAGAGTGCAGGAAAGAGATAAAAGGAGTAAGGGTTAGAGAAATAAATAAAAAGGGTTAAGGGAAGAGAGATTGTTGATTTAAGGTGGGAGAGAACAGGAAGCACGATCGCTAACAGATAACTTGAATAGCAGCAAGGAACACCAAGAGTAAAATGAAAGAAATGTAGTATCAACCTTCCTATGTATCCTCCCGAATGAGTTTCAGGACACTGTCCCCGATCGCACACCGGACGCAGAGTTCAGCATCTCAGTCTACAAACGAGGAGAGATAGAAGAATCAAGCAAGGTAGGCAACATAAAAGAAAGCCAATACAACACTTTTCTACTCCTATGTATCCTTCCGAACGAGTTTCAGGACACTATCCCCGATCGCACACCGGACGTAGAGTTCAGACATCCAACATACAAACGAGGAGAGATAGAAGAATCAAGCACGAAGGCAAGCATAAAAGAGAAGAATTGAGCTCAAAGTCTCTTAGTATTAATCGCAGGACATCAAGTTACGGTAGCTTTCTAGCAGATAGTTCCCCCCCTTTTTCATTACAATGCCTAGGTTTTTATAGAGGACCCGGGCCTCTGAATCATAATTACATAGCAAAGAAGAGTACGCCCTCGAGCCCTGAGAATCGGCTCCCTGAGGCTCTCGTGACCGAGCTTTCAAATCTGTTACCAAAAATGGCAACTGCAATCGGGTCAACCATGGAAAGGTGCATTGATGAGCCGTCTAGACGTCCTTGGTCTCCGGGTGCGGTGCTCGAGTGGTCGCCATGCTCGTCGGGCTCTCCATCATGGCTTGATACTTCACTTCTAATTGCCAAAAATGAGCAGCGGGCTTGCTGGGCACAAAAAATCGCATTTATGAGGCACTTGATCACCTCGAGAAAATAATCGGCTTGGAATGCACGCCTATGAAGCGCTTCACTGAGTCTCCACTCACCACTTCGCTTCGCAATGGTTCTGGACCGAAGTAAAAACTCCTCTTTGATATGTACTTCGCAAAATTGCTTTGGGGGCAAGGAGCGCCGAAGCATATCTACTTCGTAAAATGGACCTATTTACTTTCGCCACTTTGTCGTCAAAATTGCTTCGTCGATGCCTTGGAGAAATACTTCGCTGCGATCCTCTTCCAAAACTGTGGTTCGGGAAGATTTCGGCCGAAGTAGATGTTTCATTCTTCATGACCTTCGTCACTTCGGGTGGAAGTACTTTGTACGAAAGCTTAGCCGAAGCAAATGCTTCGCAATGACTTTCGTCGAAGTAAAAATGGTTCGCTAATTTTTAGGCTGAAGTGACTGATGGAAATACTTCGGATGCGAAGTAGTTTTCTTGACTTCTCCTTTGTATATCTCTTCGACACAATGCTTCACAGGAAACCCCACCCAAAGTAATATTGAAAATGCTTCGGGTGCGAAGCTCTCTTTTCCTCTGAACACCGCTTCGCTCAATTTTTGCCCGAAGTAGCTGCTGGAAATGCTTCGGGCGCGAAGTAGTTTCTCTATCTTTTCCTTGTATTTTCCTTTGGCGAAACTACTTCGCAAAAATTTTACCCGAAGTAGCGCTGGAAATGCTTCGGGTGCGAAGCTCTTTTCATTTTTCTTTGGCGAAGCTCTCTTTTTTCTAGTTTGTTCAGCAGCGAAGTTCTTTCTCTTCCATTTTTATATACAAAGGGGTGGCATTGGAAGCCAAAATTGCTGCAACTTTCAAAATAAAAACAACAAAGCAAAAAAAACTTTACACAATACTGTACAAAATTTGTTTTCTTTTTCTACCCCTTGAGGAATGTGACAAAATTGTCAACATTCTTGGCGGCTCGCGGGGCAACGAGCTCGTCTCGGTGGGAGAACCCTTCAATTTTGATCCATTGGGCATGAGTCTCTCCTCGATCCTTCTCCTCCTTCTTCTCCTGCTTCTTCTCCCTCATCTGCTCCTTCTTCGTCTTTTGAGGGCCTACAACCTCGGGCTCTTTCCCCTTTTCCTTAGAGTTTTTCTTTCCCATGATGCTAGTGATGGCGACAGGATTCTTGATAAAGAGCTTTAATGTAAATGGCCAGGTGCAAAGGACGGGAGAGTTGTAGAATATCCGAAGGCTCTTAGTTTAGCTCTAACTGATGGACAAATAACTTCCCTCTTGCCAGGAACTCGCTTTTATAGCCTAAAAAGGCAACCACCTGAATTTATGGCACCTACTAAAATTAAATTTGTACTTCGGACGACGGAGGCTGCCGTATTCTCAAACCGCTTCTACAGCGACGTGGTACACAGGGCTGCATGCTTTGATGATTAGATTTTGTATTGGAGATGCCACCCGCTACCACCTCGTACCTTGGTGTGAGCTTTTCCTTGCCCTTTTTTGACTCGGTTACCTCGGGAAGTGCTACATCACCCTTTTGCCATAAATTCGTCCACTTCATACTCCTTTGAAGGCCATTCTTGACACGTTCTTCGAGGTGCATTTCAAATTTCCACCTCGCGTGTGTTAGGTTTTGGTGAAGTTGAACTTTAATGCTGAAAATGCTTCGCGGTGAACCTTTGGTTTGGACTACTTTTAGATGCTTTGGGGCCGAAGTATTTTTTCTTTGCCGTGTTGCCGCCCTGTCTTGAGGGTCGTCGAAGCTCTCCCTTTTGAAAATTGCTTCGCAAAAATTTGCCCGAAGTAGCTACTGAAAATACTTCGGGTGCGAAGTTCTCCTTTGGTGCCTTTTGTGACCTTCTTTGCAGTGAACCTTCTTGTACTTGCTACTTCACATCAGAAATCTCCGAAGAGGATTTGGAATTTGTACTTGGCTTGGAGGAGACTATATATAAAATATATATACAAACATTCATTTTTTTTTTTTGTGAAAAAAAAGAATTGGAACTATACTTAGTAGTGAAAGGTCTTCAGATGAAGACCATTGACAGAGATCGACAGAACTTGACCATCTGCATCTTTGAGGATGAACGAATTGGCCGAGTTCACCTTCATAATTTCGAACGGCCCATCCCAAAAGGCATCCATCTTGTCGTGGTTCCCAGGCTTGGCCTTCCAAGAGTCCCACTTCAATACCGGATCTCCTACATTGAATGTGCGATCGGAAGACCTTTTCTTGAACCGAGTCTCGGATGACCTGGGTATGCTTGGCGAAGCTCTGGTATGCTTCTTCGCGATCTTCCTCTAGTCGCAGCAGCTGAGCTAACCTATTTTCCATCGGACTAATTTCATCTTCTGCTTCTAACAGCTGCAGCGTAGGGATCTCCATATGAATGGGTAAGATAGCCTCCTTGCCGTAGACCAGTGCGTAAGGCGACGTTTTGATTGACCTTTTGACAGAAATCCGATCGGCCCACAAGGCCCGATCTAGAAGGAGATGCCAAGTCCTTTTGTTTGTCTCTATGAGCTTCCTTAGCATTCTCAATAGAGTCTTGTTGGTGGATTCTGCCAAGCCGTTGCCTTGTGGATAATAATTGGAGGATACTTTATGATATATCCCATACCTGTAGAGGAATTCATTGATTTTAGCGCCTGTGAAGCCAGGGCCATTATCTGTGATGATTGCTTCGGGGATGCCAAACCTGGTGATCAATCCTTCTAGGAAGGTGACTACAGTCTCTTGATCTGCATGCTTGGTGGGAATCGCTTCGGCCCACCTGGTAAAGTAGTCAGTTGCGGTCAGGATGAACTTATGTCCCACGGAGGAGTTCGGTGATACGACCCCTATGAAGTCCAACCCCCATTGCTGAAAGGGAGTTTCTACCTATATCGGGCGAAGTGGCATCGAAGCATTTTTGCTTCGATCGATGAACTTTTGACACTGCTCGCATTTGCGACAAATGGCGAAGGCATCGACGAAGAGTGTAGGCCAATAATATCCTGCTTTGATAATCTTTAATGTCATCGTCCTTCCTGCGAAGTGGCCTCCAGATAGCCCCGAATGGAACTCTCCTAGGACTCTTCTTTTATCATCATCTTTGACGCATTTGAGAAGGACCCCATCAATATTCTTGAAAAATAGGCCTTCGGGCGCAGAGTGTACCGAGAGGATCGCATCCTAAAATGCCTTCGTTGCGAAGCATTTAGATGCGAAGGACAACTGCCAGTGTTGAAATATTCAACTATTTCATTGACCCAGTCTCTCTCGTCTTCCTCGTGGTTGGCGAAGCATTCATCGGCTGGTAAGTCATTCTTCTGAGGTTCTTCAGCTTCGGTCGCTGCGTTCTTTGCTAATTCTTGACATAGTGCGCGACCGCGAACCAATTTGGTGGGCTTGATCTCGATGTCAAACTCCTATATCTTGTTCACCCAACCAGCTCTTTTACTCCCCAATTCTCCTTGGATGATAAAATTGCACACGTCGGGGTGAATGACAAAGACTGTGACCCGACTTTGAGAGATGAACTGTTTGAATTTTCTAAGGGATTTCATTACTGCATGTACCTGGCGTTCTATGAAATTATACTTTTCTTCATGGGGGTTGATCACTTGGCTCAAAAATGTGATGGGGCGCTCCTCGCCATCTTCCCCCTTTTGTGTCAGGACAACAGCATAACTTTCGGGTTCTCCTATAGCATATAGGATGAAATCCCGACTGTAATCTGGATTGATCAAGACCGGCGCCTGGGCGATTCATGCCTTAATCTCTTCAAAAGCTTTTTTTCTTTCTTCGGTCCAGTTAAATTCGGTGCCCTTCTTCAGGAGTTGGGACATTGGCTTGATGACTTGGGCGAAGTCGGGAACGAACTTCCTTACGAAGTTGATTTGACCAAAGAAGGATTGAAGTCCTTTCTTGTCTGTCGGGAGCGGGAGCTTCATTAGAGCTTCGGCTCTGTCAGGATCTACAGCGAGCCCTTTTTTTGATATCGCATGTCCCAGCAACTTTCCTTCGCTGACAGCGAATATGGACTTCTTTGGATTAATTGAGATGCCGAACTCTTGGCACTTTTCAAAAACTTGTTGTATATGTAGTGGATGATCTTCCCTTCTTCGGGAGAAAATGGTCATGTCATCCAGATAGATGACGATGACCTTATTTAGAAGCTCACCAAAAGCAAGATCCATTGCTCTCTGGAAAGTGGCCCCAACATTCGAAAGGCCAAATGGCATTCGTTGGTAGGCAAATGTTCCCCACTTGGTGGTGAATGTTGTTTTGTGTTGGTCTTCGTCCCTGACCCATATTTGATTGTATCCAGAAAAACCATCGAGCAGAGAGAATCGTTGAGCTCCAGCTCTCGAGTGCAAAATTTGATCAATCTATGGGAGAGGATAGTGGTCCTTGAGGGACGCCTGGTTTAGGTTGCGGAAGTCCACGCATAACCTGATATCTCCGTTCTTCTTCCTGACTGGGACCAGGTTTGCTACCCATGAAGAGTGCTTGATGGGATATATGATCTTTGCCTCGAGCATCTTCAAGAGTTCGGCCTTCATTAAGACCTCAATCTTGGGATTCATCGGCCTTTGCTTTTGTCGAAAGGGTTTGACCCCCTCCTGCAACTCGATTGTGTGTTGAACCAGCTGTCGATTGTATCCTCGAAGATCTTGATAAGACCAAGCGATTATATCGAAAAACCTTCTGCAAAGATTTTGTATCTGTTCTATCTCCCTCGCAGTGCAGTCGGTCCCCACCTTTATTGCTTTCCCAGGTTTGAGCTCCAAATCTTGATCATCGTCTCTCATGGACCTTGATCATGTGAGAGAGAGCTCCGATCATTCCGATCAAAGAGGCTTTCAAGGGTGATTAGTCCCTTGGGAACATGATTATTCTTCAATTGGATCAACCCTTCATACTCTTCTTCATCAGAGCTTTGGTCTTCAACTGTGGTGGCTTCTTGGATTAAGAAATTTACAATCTGCTCGTCATTATCAAACACTTGCCAATGCAGATCCTTGTCTGGGATAGAGGGTCTATAGATCATTCTCACAGCTCTAGGCTTGTGCACCATGTCTTCTATAGGAGAGTATTTGGCTGCGATGGATGCCAAGACATCGGCATGTCGGTTCTTCTCTCGTGGGACTGATTGCAGATTGAGAGATTCGAACCGATCGAACAGGTCCCATACCCTGTTGCGGTATGACTTTAGATAGTGCTTTTTTGAAGTACACTTATTTGTGACCTGGTTGCAAACCAGTTCGAAATCTCTAAAGATTTGGAGATGCTTTATGCCTAACTTATCCGCTTTCTTAAGTCCTAGGCATAATGCTTCATATTCTGTTGCATTGTTAGTGCAGCTCCATATCAACCGGTAGCAATATTCTTTCTGCTCTTCGAAGGGTGAAATTAGAAGAATCCCTACCCCAGCACCATTTTTACATCGGGCACCGTCGAAGAACAACTTCCATAGTTCTTCCTGGGCACTTGTTCTATTCCCGGGGTGGGAGTGGTTTTTTGGCTTGACGATCGCATAACATCCTATTTCGGTCTCCACCATGGCGTTGAAGTCTGCCAATGAAAACTCATCTTCACAACTTAATTGCGCAAGAGACTCCTCAACCAGATCCACCTGTTCTATTTCCTCCACCATTGCGTTCACTGGTTCGCTGCTTTCTTCCTCGGACATCTTCTGTACAAGAAAGGAAGAAGGCTTCTCATTGTAGATCTTTACCTTCTTTCCTTTGTAAGGAATCTCCAGATGGGAGTAATCCATAGACAGATATCCACCCAGCTTCGCCATGAATTCCCTCGACAAACACATACTAAAATATGGCTCCAAGTCGACTACCACTACCTCTTGTATGACTGTGATCTGAGGCATCTTATGTAGCCGGATAGGAATGTCCTTGATCACCCCTATAGTCTTCACTGGAGTACCATCCAACTGGAGTACACCTTGGTTGCTTCGCGTATACTCCATCCCTATTTCTTCGTAGACTGCCCTTGGCATTACTGTTGTAGCGGCCCTAGAGTCGATCATGCAATTATGCACAATATACCCTTCCATTTGTAGGGACAGGTAGAACGGAGGTGGTCTATTCTTCCCCGTAATTGACGTGGATAGGGTATGTACCAAGGCTAGCGGTGCTACCCTTTTTTCCTTAATTGTCTTTAATGATTCCTACAGCAGGTCTACTTGTCCGGGAAGTTGCAGTGCATCATACAGGCTGATCTTGGCTGGAATCTTCTTCAATTCCTCTACAATATTGTATGCCAAGGATTTGGGTGCTTCGGGCTCTTTTTTGGGCTCATATCTTGTGCGATACTGCTCTGTAGCTTCCACCCTTTGTTTCTTAGTCAGCGAAGGAAATTTGAGCTTTTCCTTGGTCTGTTCCTTAGTTTCCTCCTGAGGTGGTTCGACAGAGGCCTTTTGAGCCTTTCCTTTGGTTGGTGCAGGCGAAGGAGCTTCGCTCGGGGCCGAAGTAGACGATTGTCCTTTCTCGGGTTGAACTTGCTCTTTTGAAGGAGCCAGCTGAGTAGCGTCTGCTCCTATTGTATTTCTTCCTCCTCGGGTGAGTACTGCAACCGACTCCTCCTCGCCAATTGCCAAGTTGTGACTCATCTGCCTAATGACGTTTACTTGACCGTTGTGACTACTGTTCGCCAGTGTCTGAACATAATGCTGGTGTAGGGTGCAGGTATTTTCTTCATGTGGATCATTGCACGTAGAACACCAATACACATAGTCGAAAGTGCTTGGAGCCTCATCAATTACAACATTTCTCGCCGAAGCTTTCCCTTGTTGGACTGCTTGGTCCTTGGTAAGCGCAGGTGTAGGATAAGATCTCCTCGGTAGGAACTCCTGTTGTGCTTGCTTCTTTTTTACAATGGTCATGTCATTAGACAACATCTGGACCGTAGAGTTTAGAGACTGCATTTCCTACAGAATTTTGGTTTGTATATCATCGGCTTTTGGAGCGATTGGTAATGGAGCCATCGTCGGTATGGGAGGAAGGGCAGGGTGTTGAGGTGGTGCTGGTAGTACAAGAAATGCTGAAGAGACAGTGGGTTGTGGAGTTGAAAATGTAGGGAAATGGATTTGTGGAGCGATGATTTGAGACACGACAGGATTCGGATTCCAAGATGAAATCGAGAGTGCGGGGGTGGTGGAGATTTGCGAAGTGGTTGTGCTTGCATACTAGAGTTGTAAGAATTCGGGAAGTATGGGCATCGACATCCTTTGGGGGAGCTTGCCCACAGCTATTAAATCCATCTCCGCTCTCTTAGCTAACTCATACAACTCAGGAAAAGTATTAACGTTAGAATATCTTACCATGAGACCGATATCGGGGTTGAAAGCCCAAAGGAAATAGAGTGTTGCAGCTTCATCGGTTGGCCAAAGTCCAACTGGCA
This sequence comes from Wollemia nobilis, assembly GCA_028583015.1. NCBI lineage: Eukaryota > Viridiplantae > Streptophyta > Pinopsida > Araucariales > Araucariaceae > Wollemia > Wollemia nobilis. The sequence goes on along the minus strand of JAQPPZ010016869.1, from coordinate 10,237,946 downwards.
CTCTCTGCCAGGTTCGAGCGAACCTCACATTGAAATCCATGATCTCCTCTTGTGGATGTCTCTTGATTGAAGTGAACTGGTGCAGCAAAGAGGTAGGATCACAGGATTCATTGAAGTTTCCCATCAGTTGATCAGCTAACTGGTCCCATCTCGTAATACTATCGGGTGGTAGAGATCTATACCAGTAGAGGAGTTTCCCTCTAAGGGAAAGGACCAGAAGCTTTACCATAATCGGCTCTTCTGTAATGTCGTGGATCACCGCCAGAGATATTATATCCTGGATGTGCTCCAGAGCGGTCTTCCCAGTTCCATCGAACGTTGGGATTTTCTTTACGATAGTAGGCGACACTTGTCCTTGTCCCACTAGATTTAGAGGTGACAAAGAATCCCATGTTGGAGACAATCTGGGTGGCGGTGGCTGCTGCATTTTTTGTTGTTGTTGTTGTTGTGCCATACTTGCTCCCGGATTTTGAGAAATCAGGAATTCCCGAAGCTCCCCCTTGACTGCTAATAGGACAACTAATAGGAATAGAGGGGCTAGGATGCTTCGGAGAGTTGGGAGGATTGGGAGGAAAGCTAGATGTTGTACTATCAAAAGTTGAGCTTTGTCTGCCAACAGAGGATGTTCCTTGTAGCAGGAATTTGGGGGTGATCAACCTTGATTGTTCCCCGAAAGCATCAATATCTAGCTCAAAGAACTCGGTTTCCTCTCCTTTATTCTTAACTCTCCATCTTGTTTGCATGAAGGCATAGACTTTTGGTATTGGTCTTTTTGACTTAGAGATTCTAGGGTAAACAGAGTCGCCAGATGCTAAAAGTCTTTCGATAATGAGAGCATCGATCCTCACTACCACTAATTAGGTGAGACTGACCGGGTCACACCGGGAACTGGTTAGCACTATTGGCCCCGGTGAAGATGGGTTTGCGTTAAAATATGGGACCTTAACTGGTTATGGATCTATCTAAGACAGATACAGTTGGTCCCACCGGGCGTGCCAAAAACTGTTGGTCATCAGATCCGCCTAGGTAAGGATTTTGGGTAAATGTATGCGCCCTAGACCTGGACCAACATTGAAAGGCCGAAGGGAAGAGATGCCCCTCATGCCAATCTCCGGAGAAAGGTCGGCTCCTATGCTAAACTACTTGGGTGTTTGAAGACAAGAGTGCAGGAAAGAGATAAAAGGAGTTAGGGTTAGAGAAATAAATAAAAAGGGTTAAGGGAAGAGAGATTGTTGATTTAAGGTGGGAGAGAACAGGAAGCACGATCGCTAACAGACAACTTGAATAGCAGCAAGGAACACCAAGAGTAAAATGAAAGAAACGTAGTATCAACCTTCCTATGTATCCTCCCAAATGAGTTTCAGGACACTATCCCCGATCGCACACCGGATGCAGAGTTCAGCATCTCAGTCTACAAATGAGGAGAGATAGAAGAATCAAGCAAGGTAGGCAGCATAAAAGAAAGCCAATACAACACTTTTCTACTCCTATGTATCCTTTCGAACGAGTTTCAGGACACTATCCCCGATCACACACCGGACACAGAGTTCAACATCCAACATACAAACGAGGAGAGATAGAAGAATCAAGCACAGAAGGCAGCATAAAAGAGAAGAATTGAGCTCAAAGTCTCTTAGTATTAATCGCAGGACATCAAGTTACAGCAGCTTTCTAGCAGATAGTTCCCCCCCTTTTCCATTACAATGCCTAGGTTTTTATAGAGGACCGGGGCCTCTGAATCATAATTACATAGCGAAGAAGAGTATGCCCTCGAGCCTTGAGAATCGGCTCCCTGAGGCTCTCGTGACCGAGCTTTCAAATCCATTACCAAAAATGGCAATTGCAACCGGGTCAACCATGGAAAGGTGCATTGATGAGCCGTCTAGACGTCCTTGGTCTCCGGGTGCGGTGCTCGAGTGGCCGCCATGCTCGTCGGGCTCTCCATCATGGCTTGATACTTCACTTTTGATTGCCAAAAATGAGCAGCGGGCTTGCTAGGCACAAAAAATCGCATTTATGAGGCACTTGATCGCCTCGGGAAAATACCCGGCTTGGAACGTGTGCCTGTGAAGCACTTCGCTGAGTCTTCATTCACCACTTCGCTTCGCAATGGTTCTGGGCCGAAGCAAAAACTCCTCTTTGATATGTACTTCACAAAATTGAGCTTCGCAAAACTGCTTCAGGGGCGGGGAGTGCCGAAGCATATCTACTTCGTAAAATGGACCTCTTTGCTTTCGCCACTTTGTCGTCAAAATTGCTTTGTCGATGCCTTGGAGAGATACTTCGCTGCGATCCTCTTCAAAACTTTGGTTCGGGAAGATTTCGGCCGAAGCAGATGTTTCATTCTTTATGACCTTCATCACTTCGGGTGGAAGTACTTCATACGAAAGCTTAGCCGAAGCAAATGCTTCGCAATGACTTTCGCCGAAGTAAAAATGGTTCGCTGATTTTCTGGCCGAAGTGACTGATGGAAATACTTCGGATGCGAAGTAGTTTTCTTGACTTCTCCTTTGTATATCTCTTCGGCACAATGCTTCGCAGGAAACTCCACCCAAAGTAATATTGAAAATGCTTCGGGTGCGAAGCTCTCTTTTCCTCTGAACACCGCTTCGCTCAATTTTCGCCCGAAGTAGCTTCTGGAAATGCTTCGGGCGCGAAGTAGTTTCTCTATATTTTCCTTGTATCTTCGGGTGCGAAGCTCTTTTCATTTTATTTGGTGAAGCTCTCTTTTTTCTAGTTTGTTCGGCAGCGAAGTTCTTTCTCTTCCATTTTTATATACAAAGGGGTGGCATTGGAAGCCAAAATTGCTGCAACTTTCAAAATAAAAACAACAAAGCAAAAAAACTTTACACAATACTGTACAAAATTGTTTTCTTTTCTACCCCTTAAGGAATGTGACAAAATTGTCAACAGGTCCTATGTGGTTTTTGGTTGCTCATGATTCCTTTGCATATGGTCCTATTTCGGTTGGTGGATGGTCCTATTTTATCTTTGTGGGTGGTCCTATTTCATCTATGGATAATCTTGATTCAATTATGACTGGCCTTCTAAGTTTGAGGTTTTCTCCTATGTGGGAAAACCCTTTTCTTTTGGGTGTGAGGTTTTTTTCCTTTACAAAAAAATCCTTTTTCATTTTTATGTTTACCTTTGAGGTTTTCCCTGTTGCCCCTATGAGGGCTTCTCTTCTCAGTTGGTGTGGCTTTATCTCTTGCTCTTGCGTGGGCTTCTCTTTCTCTGTTTTAGTTGTTTTTCTTCAATAGCCCACATAGAGTCTTTTTCTTCAACTATTTTGTGGTTGGGATCTCTTATTCCAACTTTATCCTTTTGTAAAAGGTTACAAGATCCTTTCAAAACCCCTTTTTACCAATCAAAAAAAATTATCAAAACTTCAAATTGTTTATTCAAAAATTCCCTAAATAGTTTAATGAAGTTTGTAGGGTTTCACTTATATACCTTATTTCTCTAATAGCATAATTAGTCTAGGTGGAAATAGAATAATTAAGTTCAACCTTAGGCAAAATAAATATTATTCAACCATTATTGCTCCAAACCTTTAATAAATTAGCCTAAATTTATAACTCTTTTATGTATGGTGCATGCTATTTTTGGTCTCCAAGATTTTGACCTCTTGTTTTGCATTTTAGGCTTCTCTCCTTTATGAGGCATGCGATAATTTTGGCCTCCCATGTATCTATCTTCTCCAAATTTTGTAAATTGCACTCTCCTTTATGCGCTTACCAAAATCAAATTCAAAACTCATGCTTTGCTACTCATTACTATGCATGCATTAAATGGCTCATTCAAAAATAATTATTCTTCCTCTAATGGTTTTTGATGCTCCTTCTTCAATGTGTCAAGTGGCATGAAATATCTTCACCTTCTCAACCAACCCAACAAATGGCAATTAGATTGTCTTCAACGTTCATGCTCTTGGTAATATTCTAATTCTTTTTAGGACTCGATTTCACCTATGCTCTTCTTTCTTTCTCAACACTCAGTTGACTATATAACCTCCTAACCTTACCAATCAATCAATGTCATGTTGTGTCATTTGTATTAGCGGTTATGGATACCAAATCTTCACTCCTCCTTGTGGTTGTTGCAAATGCTATCATTTGTTTTTTCTCCTATACATTTTTTATGTCTAAAGTGTATCTCTTCCATTTCTCACATTCCAAATCTTGTAGACAATGATTATGCTCCTTATTGGAACTTATGATGGCTCTTACAATATTTGATGGTTCTCAAAAACTTATGTCTCCTCCTTAGCTTTATGGCTCCTCCTTTCAATGTTTGGTGGCTCTTCCAATTTCTAGTGGCTCTAAAACATGCTCCTCATCCTTAGCTTGGTGACTTCTCCTTTCAACACTTGGTGGCTCTTCCAACTACGCTTGGTAGCTTCTCCTTTAATAGTGGTTTATCCTCAAACTCGGTGGCTCATTCCTTGGCTCTTCTCATCCACTCAATTTTTATTTTCTACAACTATTATACAACACTTCATTTGCCTTGTTCCTTATGATATTTTGCTTCTTGCCAAGATCTTAAATAGCATATTATTATTCTACTAACTTATTGTAATTTTTTGCAACTTTATGCAAAGTTGATGGTGATAATATGGATTCAAAATTTGGCTTCAAAGACTTTTAGTGACTTCATACTTGTTTTTACCTTTACAAATAAGCTTCCAAAATTTAAAAAAAAAAACTTTATGAATGCTTTATTAAGATGCACTTTTAAATTCAAATTTGCAGTCCTCTTTCTCCTTGCTTTCTAGCCTTTTTTTCTTGCTCACTTGTTCACATTTTCACTATCTAAGCTTGTTGTCCAAACTCTAAAATTTTGCAGCTTTTTCTCTTCTCCTAATGCTTCCCAAAAACCCTAAATTTTGTAGCACTTCTCCTTCTTTGAATTTTGTCCAAACTTCTATCATTTTCTCCTTCAAAATGTTATCCACAAATATTTCACTTTCTTCTTCCAAATAGCTATCACAAAACACTGAAATGTTAAGCTCTACTACTTCAAATTTTGCTTGAAATGCCTTCAATACTACTCCAAAATTCTACCTTCTTCTCCTTCAAATTTTAGCCTTCAAAACTTTAATGGTTGCCTTTACAAAATATCAATTAGTGGCCTCTTCTATCTCAAATTTCTCCTCTTTTCTTTGTTGATTTTGATCTTCAATTTTGGCCTACTTTTGTTGCCCTATTATTCAAGAATCTCAATGTCTTGAAGTCTTCAAAAAACACTTTCTCAAAATTTGACAAACTTACTGTGAAATATTTCCTCCAATCAGTTTCACAAATCCTTATGGGCTTGTCATCGGATAGTGACAATTATCCTAAATTTTATGTGATTACCTCTTTTTAGAAGTTTCTTCTTCTTGCAATATTCTACCTTGAACTTTCTTCAAAATATTTTCCAATGTCCACTTCTTCAATAAGGCTTCTCTAGCCTCTTTCTTCAATCTGCTATGGGAATTTTTCTTAGGTCTCCTCAATCTTCAATATTTAATCTTCATTTCTCTTGGGCCTCCTTAATATTTAAGCTTCAATCTTTAATGCAGCCTTTCTCTTGGGCCTCCTTAATCTTCAATGACTACTCTTTTGCAATCCCAAAATTAGTTCCTGCGTGAGGAAAGCACATAGAATTTTAGGCAATTGAAGATGAAATTCTTCTCTATCTATTGTAGGAAGCTTCCCAACTTCTAAAAATTAAGTTTTTGCAAAAAAAAATTAGACAAAGAATAATCAAATACATTCATATCTTCAAAAAAAATGAATCCAATAATCTTCACTAGTTATTCTCAAATCTAGTGGTAAAAATACTATGTTGAGTCCTAGTCTTCACAAGTTTTTCTACAACCTTGTGGATATACTCTAGCCACATGCAACTTGAATTCTTATCCTACCTTCAAGATTGCTTTCTTTATCAATATTTTCAATAGAATCTCCTTCTTAGGTCTCTCAACCTTGTCAATATCAAGGTCTATCTTCAAGACTTGAAACTATACTGTAGATTGCCTTCTATTCCAAATTTGTTCTTGGAATAGGTAAACTCAATCTATCTCAAATATTGAATCTTCAAAATTCATTATTTTGTCTTCAACATAGTGGAAATACTATCTTCTCTGGTTTCTTCTCTAGAGGTAATATCTTCAACTTCATTGGTTTCTCCTTGACTAGTGGAAATGTCCTTAGACCATTTGCAAATTTTAAAAAATTGTGCAAGAAAAACCTTGCTATAGCTCTGATACCATTGTTAGCTTTTGATGCTTAACATTAAATGTAAATAACCACATAATAAAATATAAAGTTGTAATATAAAATATACAATAAGGACAATAGTTTATTCAAACATAACTCATAAATAACTTCATAAATAACTCATAAAATAGTCACTAATAAATGCTCATGAAAATAGTAAAAATGATATAGAATAAATGTCTACTCATGCATGCAATGTGCAATTCCCTTTCGATCTTTCTTCTCTCCCATTACAATGCTTAGTCACAAATATATAATTGAATGTGACTCTTCATATGAAGCACTCTTTATCTTCACTCTTCTTTGAAACTCTTCATTTTCCTATTCTAAGGACATGTGCACTCTTACATAATGGACACTTGTGCACATTACACTCACAACACTTGAACAATTAATTACATGACACTTATGCATTTCCTACACATTATTACATTACATAAAATATTTACTCACACTCTAATCGAGGACATACTCATAATCTAATATTTACAATAATGTACCCAAGGTGGTACATGCTTAATGTAATGTAATCCAACACCAAATAATGGCATACCTCCAACACCCCCACTATTACATTATTTGGTATGCAGGTCTTCAATTTTCAATCTCTAATTTTGTTCTTCATTTATCATCATCTTTTGACTCTAACTTTGATATTGTTATTGGTACTAAATATGATTTTTCCCTTGTATTTGTTGTGATTTTGATTATTTTTGTAGTTGCTTTTAAAATAATTTGTTTGAGAAGTTCATCCAATACCATCATCAATATGCCTTTAACACTTTTCCATTCATGAATATTATTTCCCTTGTACCAACAATTCTTTTGGGAACGATTATTGCTCCCACAATATTTACAATGATAAATATTCCAATAATTTTTAGGTTTGTGTCCATGTCTATAACAATGTTTACACTTATAAGTGTAGTTTACTTTTTCATATTTTGGATGGACTTTTACTAAATATCTGTTTCTTAATTTTCAACTTTATTTGGTGTTTTTGTCTTGAACATCTTTGTTGTATTGCAAATTGATTTTCATCCAGTAAAGTTGGTATCTTTAAATTTAATCATTTGTGCAGCGGTTAAGTATCAAAAGAACTCTACTTTTGGCTTCTCTTTGGATAGATTGTAGGTATTATATTAATTATGTTGACCCACATTAACTATATTTTGATGACGCATTTTGAATAATTATTTTTTTATTTATTTTCTCAGTTACCATGATGAGTTCCAAATTTACACAAATTTCCTTTCAAAATTTTCTTCATTTTATTTTCAAATCTCAATTCTTCAAATTAATCAATTCTCCTTTCAATTTTTCAATCAATTTATTCAATTAATACAATATCAAATTCTTTCTTCTTTCAATAAATTCCCAACCAATCATTTTCACAATAATGCAATTTCTTCAGGTAATTTCATCAATTATCAAATCATTATTATTTCTTATATCTCTCAATTTTTAATCAATGCTTTAAATTTAATTTTATCAAATCAAATTCTTCAATTCTTCACTTTATTAATTTACAAGTTCAAATTATATCTCCCAAATTCAATCATTTAATAATTTAATTTCTCCTTTCAATTATCAATTTTATTTAATCATTAATCATTCAATTAATTAAATCCACTTATAACTCCTAATCATTATATTTCTCCTTTCTAATCATCAATTCCTTTAATCAGATAAAATATTTCTTATATCTCCAATCAATAATCAAATCATCAATTCACTTCTTCAATCAAATAATTTTTCCTTCAATTATAATTCATTCCCTTCTTTCATTAATTCATAAAATTAATTAATTCTCCAAATAATTAATCACTCTCTTATAACTCCCATTCAATCAAAATTAATTTAATCTTCTTATCACTCCAAAAATAAGTTGATTAAAAAATTAAAAACTTCAAAAATGTGCATGCTCGAATATCAATGAAAGATAAGATTATTGTTTAGCTTATATGGCACAATTCTCCTGAGATCTCATCAGGTATATATCTAGATAGTAACATCTCTTATCAGTCAATAATAAAACTACACTCATTCATTTTTCATCTATGTGATTTGCAAGATCCAAGGTATTTGAACTAGGCAATAATCAAACTACACTAAAGGTTTCAAATCTTATCTCTAATTTTCCAATACTCTAGTAGCAAAAATATTCATTCTAAAATATGGCTTCTTGTATGCTCTCATGCTAAGTCCTTAGGAAACATTTTTAAGCTTCCTTTAGGTAGTGTTTCCAATATTTCTCCAAGCAGTGTCCTCTAAGTTTTCTCTAGGCAATGTCCTCCAAGCTATGTCCTATAATTCCATACCTCCTATAAGCGATATTTTCCAAGCTACATCCTCCAATTTCAAATTTCATCTAGGCAATGTCCTCCAATTCTAAACTTCTTCCAAGCAGCATCCTCCAAGCTATGTCCTCCAATCACATAAGAAATATTCCCTAAGATACATCTTCTAATCAATGTCCTTTAGATTTTAATTGGATTCTAACTTCATGTCTAGTTTTACTTTTCTCCTTTAGCAATCAATAATATCTCCTTCACATAGTAATTGCACTCCAAATCATCTTTCCTCCTAAAACAATTTTACTTAACATGGTACAATTTAGGCTCACTCAATAGTTGCTATGATACCATTATTAACAAATTGAAGCTAGGCTCATAGGATTCCAAAATTAATAAATCAATCACATCAATATCAATATCACATAAATCCAAACCCTTGAGGGATACTGTAGTGGTAAGCCCTTGGTTTTTCATCTAGGAAACCTAAGTTCAAACGTCGATAAGAGGGGACGAAGACCCCTCATAAAAACCCATGTAAACTCAATTTTTTAAGTTGCAATCTTACTATAGTAGTAAGGGATTTGGCATCCGTTTAAGAGGTCCAAGGTTCAAACCCCACTCAGTATGAGGGGACCAAGACTTCTCATAAAAAACTATTTAAACTTATAGAAAAAACATCACATAAATCCATTAAATATCATCAATATCATAGAAAATCATACTAAAATATTTTATTGATAAAAAATCAAACAATGTATAAAGAAAAGCCTATTCGAGTTTAAAATTATATTTTTTATATCGATATAAAAATGCATGATACCTCTCACATTACATGAATCTTGGATTTTTCTCTCCTCAAACTCATGGGAGAGCTTGACTATTCATATGTATTTCTTACTAAGTCCCACACATTACATAAAGATAAAGTATCTCATGACTGCATATAAATCCTACTAAAAAAGACACAACACTCAAAGACTCTTCAATTCCTAACTAGACACCTTAGACACTTAATCACATGACACTTGCACACTCCCAAATTGACACATTCTTTATAAAATAAATCTCACACCCTAACCTAAATATTTACAATGGACCAAAAAATATAATACTATTGGACTAAAATCTACCATTATTGCAGAAAGAAATTACACCCATATTAGATGAAACTAGGTTGCCCTATGTTTCAACCTTCAAATAAGGTCAACTCTTGTAAATATATTTTGAATGAAAAGGGTAAGAAAATGAGTAAAAGGAAAGAAGGGGATAGGGTTTAAGAAAGAGAAAAAACATGGTTGGGATATAGTGTAACAACATTGGATCTCACAAAATAATCAACTCTTGAACCATTTCATGGTACTTAATAGATCAACCATTAATGATTACACATACAGGTTCATTTAACCCATTACACCCATCTTAATCATTCCAAGGATTCACATAATTAGCAATCCAATAGGCAATAAGAATATTGCTTTAATAGAATACACTAAAGATGGAATGTAACATAAATGACTTAAAATGAATGTCTAAAGCTTCTAATCATTCCAAGGACCATAAATGCTAGCAATCCAATAGGTAATTCAAACATAGAACTACTTTAATAGAATAAACCAACACTACAGTATAACATAAATGACTTAGAAAGATTATAAAACTTGTAGATGCAAAGACCATGGAGACCAAACAGCTACCACTTCATTGATAAATCAATGATTATATTGTAATACTAGTCAAGGACTATAGATCCGACACCTTGAATGATATTTAAACTCATATTTATAAGTTGCTTATTTGAATCTTATAGCGTAAGATTTATATTTAGTTATAAAAATGGTTGTAGACAGTTGTACATAAGATTCCAAAAGTTGCATGAATGTTTTAAATTTTGATCAATGTTTGGATTTGAATTTGGCTCATTGATATCTGATAGATTATTGCAAGTGGCTACATTATTGAGGTTCTAGTTGGGAATAACTAGCAAGCATTATGGAAAATATCTAGAGTAATGTTGGTTGATGTTCTTGAATTCTAACTTCATATTTATTCTTAATTTTACCTTTGTAGAGCAGTGATAGTTTTGATCTTGAGTCTAGATTCGAATACTTTTGAGCTCTTTGTTCTTCTTTATCATTTTAAGCATGGGCCTGGAGAAGTATGACATCATCATTCAAGGTATCATGGCTTTGAGCCAACTTCCAATCTTGAACATCGTTTGCTTGCTTTGCATGGTGTCGAACATATTTTGCTTTTATTGAAGTCATCACTTGAGAAAGCACAACTTGGAGCATTTTTTCAAATGCACATTAATTATCATTGTCTAGGGTAGGCGATGGAGTTTGACTATCCTTGGACCTACCAAGCTTAATTTTGGGCATCTCACGATCTTGGGCTCTTTTCAAGTGATGACTCTCCCTTGAACCTGGTCTCAAGGTATTTTCACAATGTATTAATTTTCTCACCGCAATTCCCATGAAGGATTATTTTTTTACTAATATTTTCTTCTATCATTCACAATTTTGGTTTGATCCCGATCCCAGACCAATTTATCAACTTTGCAGCACTTAGCCATTTTTTGTAAATTTTACACTTATCTCTTTGTGGTAAAAATTTGATCCACATGTTTGGAACCTCTCGAGGCATTTTTCTCATAGGAATGGATAACTTAGATGGATTTTCTTTTAAACTTAGCAATTTCAAAGGAGGAAAGAAAAAAATGAGCTAGAAGAAAAACTAGGGAAGGAAGAGGAAATAGGATGAGAGATACAACCAATAATTGTTGTAAAATAAAGGAGGATGGTGGGTGGTAGAAGAAAAACAATGGACAAAAAGGATAGGGATAAAACATAATATAAAATACTTTTTTACACATAATGGTAAGGGAAGAAATGTTTGCACAGGCAAACAGAGGAATTTGTGCAAAATTTACGAGGAAAAATAAGAGGAAATGGTAATATAACATAAACATAAGAAATTAAAATGGAGGTAGTCATTAGACTACCCCACAAAAATGGTGAAAAGGGGGACATGATTCATGGGATACCCCTACAAAAAGTATCTCCATGAGTATACTCTGATGTAGCTAAAAGTTCCTTCAAGAACAAACAGATTTCCACAAGCAATTATTCCAATCACTTGCAGGTCGATGTTCATCTTCTTCGTACTTCTTTCTCATTTTTATGTGTTCCATCATGAAATTTCTCTACTAATTGTCCTTCATCCTTTTATTCTTAGCTTGTGCCTCTAAATTCACATTCATCTTGATAATATCTTTCTTCGACTATCATCTCATAACAAGACTTATATAGACTCAAGTTGTGAATGATGATTTCACCAACTAGCATCTATAGAGTTGTACCTCTTGATCAAGTGCTCTCTTCAAAAAGATTGACCTTCCATGAACTATCTATTCATGTCTATTCTTATGTCAATTAAGATTCTCTTTTTTGGTTTTTTCTTATTCTACTAACACCATGCTTAATATAGTATGACGTGCTTATTCTAATCGCACGGGTTGCATTAGTTATGGCTCATTCTATATGAAATTTTTGGCTGCATCCCCTGTGGATTTTGAACTATTCTTCTCTTGTCCTTTGGGATATGGATTCAAAGTATTAATGATGGAGATATACTTTCGAAAGAATGGAGAGAGAGAGGAAAAAGTGCTATGTGGAAAATTTTGGTGACAATCGTATTTCATTTCAATTCAATTCTTCATTTACTTTGCCAAACATCTACTATGCTTATATTTTGATTGGATTGTAATCAAATGTTGTAATGATCCTTTTTTAGTATCCTTTATTTTATGTACAAACTGATGTAGGTTGCATGCTTTCACACGAGCTCACCTTTATTATGTTTATTCTAGTTGTTATTTACTTATCAGGTATGTACACAAAAATATGGTGTGTTTGCCCATACTTGGCCTACAACATTTAGTAAAGATTATCCTATGAATTTACAATATATAGACCATATGATGCCAAACTTGAGTTTTTTTCATGTTTATTGTTTGGAGTTTCAAAGTTGTCATCAATTTTTTTTGGAGTATACTTTGAATGTGGATTTTTTTCTAGAGATTTTGTGCTCTGGCCATGTGTGGACATAATAGTATTTTATCTTGTACTAAACTCTATCTAGCTGGATGTTAATTCCTCTAGCCTTTTATGTGTATACTCCTATAGCACCCTAAAATTGGCACGATTAAACCTTAGTATAAAGATACAAGATAAAAATTTGAATTTTAACTCCAAACTGCCTGTTAAACTGCTTGTTACCTGCTTTCCCCATTTTTCGTGCCATTTTTAGGATTTGTTTTGACCGTTGGACGATATCGTCATAGATTATATGAAATCGTCCTCGATCTGACGAATTCATCTGGAACAGAACGTCCAAATGATTTCACCCCAAAACCTAATTTTCATAATTAGCTTTTGTTTTAACAGCCTCTCCAACTTGGGCAGAAATGCGTCTGCGCAGTTGGAGATTTCCTTGTTGGAGATCTCCCAGATTGGGATGATCACCAACCCCCTAACCTCTTCCTAATCCTATATAAACTAGGATTTTTCTAGCTTATCCCCCTGAACCCCCTAAACCCCTTTAGCTGGCAGATTTCTCTGCAGATTTAGTTCTTTATTCCCTCGCACTACTGTTTGTGTTCTGTACTTTGCATTTTATTGCAGGAACTCTACTATTTTTTAGTCGAAGCTAGCTTGGATCGTCGTGGACAATCTTAGATGATTATGGATGATTTTTTCAAGGAGCACAGACGATCTCGTACAATTGGAGGCGATCCTAACTGTAGTCCAGATTGGGGGCAATTAGAGTCTAGAGTTTGTGTTTCCTTAGCTTTCTTTACATTTTTCCTATTGCATTTCTGCACTGTCTTAAATTATTATGTTTCTGCATCTTGGAGTTCACCTCATTTAGCATAACCGCATGCTAAAGTTAAAAGCAATCATTAAATCGATTGCATTTCCTTATTTGTTATTGGAATCCATTATTTAGGCATGTTTGTTGTTATTTCTACCATTCTCCTTTGCTTCTATACTTGCATATTTGGTATTTTGTGTCTATTTTTGTGATTGTAGGTTTTTGACGAATTCGTCTGATGAATTCATTAGATTTTAGATGATTCTGTCTAATTTCAGATGACCTTCTATGATTTGGGATGATCCTATGAAATATCAGACGATTACATATGAATTGAGGTGATCTGAACTGCTACAAGACTCAGAATCTTCATCAAACATCCAAAATCAGGTATGACACATTCTAATTAGCATATTCTCTATTATTAGCATTCATTCCTATTTTCTGTATTCATTTAAATCAGCATTGGCATATAGAGTTTAGATTCATCTTAGACAAACCTAGGATTTGAATGATCGAGTATAAAAATGAACACATCAAACTCACTGTCAACCTAGGCATGGAAACTGCCATTCAAAAGTTTCCTGGTGAACCCACCATCCATCAAAAATTCACCCTTATATCCCTCCCCCAAGAGGTGGGACCTTCAAAGGGCCTCTTAGTCCGAGGTATTGTCCCATCCTTTTCACATCCCCCTTCCGGGCGCAGATCCTATAGCCTGAAGGTAAGGATGCGAAAAATTTGGAGCGATACAACTCCATCCAGGGTTCTATTTGGTTCTCTATCTTCTATTTATTTCTTTCTCTTGTGAGCTAAGTTTCCAACCAAGAGAAATTGATTTTTTTGTATTCTCATAAAGGGTACAATTGGCTACTTGATTGTCATGTAGAGTGTCATTAGAGTATAGGTAATATTCTTCAAAATGAACTATCTCTATTCATGGTGTTTTATTAGCTTTTGTTCTCATGTCGTAGATGACTTCTTCTAGCAGGATTGCTTCTTTCTCTCTATACTTATCAATGTGGAAAGGATGTAGGCCTTTATTCTATATACAAATTATTTTTTTGATCCCTAGGATTACTATTCAATTTTGGCTCTAGTTTAGACATCCCTTAACATGTTTCAAGAAATCTCCAGATAAGCACATGCTGAAAAATGGGGGTATATCAATGACCATTACATCTTCAATGGCAACCAAGTCCAAGCATACTCATACTATTATAAAAAAAAAATCAAAATGCCTACTCTTTTAATGAGATTCCATTTAAAATATAATCATTCAAGTTTTATCATATCCACATATAATCGTAGACTTTTACAAATTTCTACCGGTACAATGAAGATCTTAGCATTCAAGTCTACTACACAGTTATGTAATACACATTTTTCTAAATAAAGATATAAATAAGTAGAATGGCTTCCTAGAAATCCTAGAGGTATATTATTTATAGGTACACCCTTGCTATATTTTGACTTTCCAATGGATATGGTCATAGGATCTACTTCTTCAGTCACCCACAAGTTTTCCCTTAAATTTCCTGGTGTTTGAACAGAATTCTTGAATATGATATGGAATTGCCTCACCATTTCAGTTCTTTGTCCTGAAGTCATATCTAGGAAATACAATTTTTTGTATGACTCAGTTCTTATTTGATTCAAATATTTTGCCTCTAGGGTCCATGATCCTATGCCTCAATTGTACGACTCAATTCTTATCTATAACTTGGTCTTGTAGAAACTAAGAATGACCGTAATCATAGTCTTCCTATTGACTTATTTTAACACTTACCCCATCACAATATTCTTGATTAGGTGTTGTGTTGAAGGCCACCATATTTTCTACCAATGAAGGTACCTACGAAATTCTCTAGTTGGAACTTTTTGTTTTGATGTAGATCTCTTTATACGATGAAGGCTCAACTAAAACAAGCATATCACTCTCTTCTTTTCTCTCATAATCAACATCTTGCTTTATTATTTTCTTTAGATTGTCTATCACACTAGTAGGGGTTGAAAGACTAATATATCAATAAGGTTCTAGAAATGCAGATTTATCATTATTAAGATCATCTCCCTTTTTTTGTGAGAGTCGTTCTTCCATTCTCTTAACATATTCAGTCAACTTCTGAATCGTTGCTCTTAACTCATGTTTTGCTTGAGACTGTTTCTTTTGAACAATAGAAACATCATTGATCTTCAAAACTTGAGACGAGTAAGAATCAATATTCTCTTTGGATGATATGAAAGACAATTTCATACAACCATTAAAGGAAGAGAAGGCATTTTTGGGAGGGATTTTGCCTGCTATGATTAGCATATTTTCAACACATATGGCTTCTTGAAATATATGGGGGAATATTTTTTCTTTGGATTGTTGAATGAGGATGCTCAAATCTGGATGAAAAGCATGGATATAATAAAGATATGCTTGAGTTGGGGATGGCTGGAATTCTTAAGGAATTCTCTACCAGGTTCTTTTAAAATGGATATTGAAGTCGAATATGCTTTCATGGGGAGTTTTCTTGATGAATGAAAATTGAGTAAGCAACAAGAAAGGATCTCCAAGATTATCAAACTCATTAATAAGAGCTTTAGCTAGATCAACCCATGTATAGATACTTTTGTTCTCCAAATATTTGTACCATAACAACACTTTACCTTTAAAAGAAAGAATCAATAGTTTGATCATTAGGTCTTCGTACACAATGTAGTGAATAGTGGTGAGAGAGGCTATATCGTGACAATGTTCAAAAGTGATAGGTGGGAAGGGTTTTTAAGGCAATTTTAGGTATTTCATGATGAATTGGGATATTAAGAGGGCTTGTATCATACCAATATGGGTAATATTGTTGGGCCATTAAGCTTGGGTCAGCTAGAATTGGGTAATTTTCTACCTCATAAATATGTAAGCTTAGATTCGGGTTTATGACCATTTAGACAAAGGAAAATGGACACTTACACTCACCATTCAAGGTGAATTATAGAACTAATGATTAATATTTTTTGGGTTCTATTTATAGTTAGGAGTTTCCATATGAACATACAATCTCTGTTGATGAGTTCAAGACTGTTCATTGAATCTTGAATTCTCCGAGAATGAGACAAAATGATTAGTTTCATCCCACTGGTTATGCCAAAAACTCACTCTACTATTGGACTAAATCTACCATTATTGTGGAAAGATGTTGCACCTATCAGTTTTAGCCACAATACAATGATTATATGAAATCATGTTGCCCTATGTTTCAACCTCTATAGAAGGTTGAATCCTATAAATATATTTTGAAGGAAAAAGGGTAAGAAAATGAGTGAAAGGAAAGAAGGGGATAGGTTTTAAGAAAAAGCAAAAACATGGCTAGGATATAGTGTAATAGCATTGGCTCTCACAAAATAATCAAATCTTGAATCATTTCATCACATTTAATAGATTAGCCTTTGATAATTACATATACAAATTCATTTAACCCATTTCACCCATATTAATCATTCCAATAATTCACATAATTAGCAATCCAATAGGCAATAATAATATTGCTTTAATATAATACACTAAAGCCAAAATGTAACATAAATAACTTAAAATGAATTTCTAAATCTTCTAATCATTTCAAATACTATAAATGCTAGCAATCCAATAGGTAATTCAAACATAGAACTACTTTAACATAATAAACCAACACTACAATGTAACAAAAATGACTTAGAAAGATCATTCTTATAAAACCTATAGATGCAAAGACCATGGAGACCAAACAACTACCACTTTGTTGATCAACAATGATTACATTGTAATACCAAGTAAGGACTACAAAGTTGACCCCTTGAATGAGGTCTAAACTCATATTTATGTTGCTTATTTTAATCTTGCAGTGTAAGATTTATATTTAGTTATAAAAATGATTGCAAAGATTTGTATAGAATATTCCAGAAGCTTACATGAGTGGTTCAAATTTTGATCTGTATCTACATTTAAATTTGGCTCTTTAATCTATGATCGATTCTTGTAAGTGATTACATTATTGAGGTTCTGGTTGGGAACAACTGCTAAGCATTATGGCGAAGATCTAGAGTAATGTTGGTTGATGTTCTTAAATTCTAACTTCATCATTATCCTCTATTTTATCTCTATAGAGTAGTCGTGGTTTTGAGTTTGAGTCTCAAATTTGGAAACTTTTGAGCTCTTTGTGCTTCTTTATCATTTTAAGTGCAAGCTCGAGGAATTATGACATCATCATTTGAGGTAGCATGGATTCAAGCCAACTTCCAAACTTAGATGTATTTCGCTTACTTTGCACAACACCGAGCATCTTTTGCTTTTGGTGATGTTATCACTCGAGGAAGCACAACCTCAAGCATTTTGTTCAGATGCACATTAATTATCCTGATCCTGAGTAGGTGATGGATTTTGACTATGCTTTGACCTTCCAGGCCTGGTTTTAAGCATTTCATAGCCTCAAGCTCTTTTCAAGCGATGACTCTCCCTTGAAACCAACCCTGAGGTATTTTCAAGATGTATTAATTTGCTTGCCACCCGTTCCTAAAAAGACTTTGTTATTTGTTGATGTTTGTTTCTATCATTGATGGTTTTGGGTTGATCCCAGTCCCAAACCAATTTATCAACTTTGAAAAACTTTGTCATTTTTTCTAAATTTTACAACTATCTCTTTGTCCTTTGAATGTGGTTAAAATTTGACCCACATATACCTCCAACAATAACAATTGATTCACATGGACTATCATTCAATATACAAGCATGGGATAAATGACAAATTCATTGAAATGATAGGGTGGTATATGAAGAAATGGAGTCTACACATAGTTAGTTGGCTACCTAGTAGCCACCCAAGTTATTCAATAAAAATATATAAATAAATAATTGGAGTGTTTATATGCCCTTATAAAAGAAGGCCGGCCTCATTTTTTAAGGTCATTTTATTTTATAATTTAAATTAAGAAGATTTAATATGATTAGCTTCATGGGTGATATTTTGTACTAAATGGTTATGAAGTCTCTTGGTCATTTTTCAAGGAAATAATAGACAAATACAATAATGAGATAATCAAAGCCAACTATTTCTATAGATATGAACTAGATCTTGTCTTAAGAACTCAGAAAATAAATTAGGGAGAAATATATTATAAATATTTAATGTGTCTAGCATTATAAATTTGATAGGAAGGAATTAGAGGAAGCTTATAAGTGATCAAAAATACTACATACCATTATTATTGGGAACTCTAGCTTAAACTAGAGGAGGGAATTCATGGTGTTGAGTCCAACACTAACCATTCACTTGAAAGACTTGGTATTGGGTAAGAAAAATATTTAGTTGATATGCCCAAATTTATAACAAGAAGTGTATGCAATATTTCAATAAATGAGGAATTTGAATAACAATAATGTTTCCATTCCATTAATATGAATTTATGGGAGGAGTAACAAGATGGGAAAAGGTCCAGGCCTCCATCATCATAATTTATGAAGGGAATTCCACTTATATAGAGTAAAATAGCTATTGACGGTATTCCATTGATTGCATCTATCCATATATCCACTTTTTCCATCATTGTGAAGCCACAAACAACCTTTTTAAAAATAGATAGCATCGAACACATTATTTAACCATGTAGTAGATCCTTGATTTGAAGTTACATTCATTGTTAGTATATATTTTTATGGGTTGCCTCCAAGATACTTGTTCACCATAATCTTACTTCATAGTGAGTTGCTTTCCTTGATTAATCTCCATATTATTTTAGCTCCATACACCTTTAGCAATAAGGATAGATGTTTTATTCCTAATCCACCCTATTTTTTGGATAAGTATACAATATCCCACTTAACCAAATGGAACTTATTTCTTTCTTGTTCTATGGTACCTTTCTAGAAAAATGTCATTATCTTCTCAAAGTTCTTAATTATCTCTACTAGTGCATGAATAGATGACATAAATATATCAGTATGGTGGGGAAAATTGATTTGATTAGAATCACTCTCCTAGCTAGATTCAACTATCTATGGGACCACATATTCAATCTTTGTATTACTTTGTTGAGGAAATTCTTCCATTACTTTTTGGCACACTTGTGTGGGCCAATTGGTACCCCCAATACATAAAGAATTCTTTGTATTTGTATAGTTTAAAGCTAAAAAATCTTGCAAGTTTGCTCTTGAAAGTTATTGATCAATTATATGCAAAGGATAAACTTACCACAATTAATATTAGATCATATTGATATACATATTTTGTCTAATATCTCTTTCATGTTCTTGGAATCCTTAAAAGATGCTTATCTCATTAATATGGAGTTATTTATAAATCGTAGCTAGATAGTTTTTTCTACATTTGAGGAAAAATTTGCTCCTTCAATTTTTCCTTGTGTTCTTGCTTGCTTGATAAGATAGCTTGATGTGTAGACACTAAAAAATGTCAATTTAACATTTGTCTAATATCAATAGTTAATAATTCTATAATAATCCAAAAATGTGACATGGAAACCTTAGAAAAATAAAATCAACCCACTCTAGCCCCTTTAGCCCACTAAGCCTCATCATTCACCTAACTCTTGGTTACCATGTGACTACCCCATACCCCTAGCTTATGTGTGCATTCCCCTAGCTTATGTGTGCATTCCCCTAGCCTATGTGCACATTCCCCTAGTCTACCCTTTGATCATATCTTAGGTCCACCTCACCCTAGCTTAGCCTACCCACTATCTTCCACATCTCCATGCACCCTTACACATCCCATACTTCTTGATGCAGTTGGGTGAGGTGAGGACTCTCCCCACCCAAGAGCATTAATGAGGCATGGTGCACATATACCACTTGAGTGGGGTTAGGACTCTCCCCATCCAAGGAAATTAATAAGGCATGGTGCACAAATGCCTCTTTTACCATCCAAGTGGTAAATCCCAAATTCCTCCCCCCCCCCTCAACCAAGACACTTGCTTGCCATGTCATGTCCACCTCACTACCCCTCCCTCTTGATAAATTCTATAAATAGGGCTTCATTTCATTCATTTCAAGAAGTGTGATATTACTATACCCAAACTTTGGCAATATTTAGTTAGAATCCTCTTGTATACATCCTACTTGCTTGCATATCGACCATGGATAATATTGCATACCTTCATTTTCACATTCTTATTTTATGAAACTACACGAGGGTGGAAGCTCCAACCAATGCTAAACTCAAACTAGATAGAACTATCTACCCCTAGATAGTTGACAAGCAAGATTATCCCCCATGGGATTATTCCCTCCTACGACTAGTCACAGTCAGGTATTCGATAACAAACAATTTATAGATGTGAGCAAGGTGTGTTTTTGTCTCATTTTGAGCTTTTTTAATGCTTTAATACAAGATTCCTTTGTTGTTAGCATCTTATATTAACTTGGTTCCAACTTAGGTAGAATCAAGAGGTGCTACTAACCATTGTTTTTGTTGTGTGCATGGCTCTTGGAGACCCATTCAACCAAGGGTGGTCATCAATAATAAAACCCACCCACCCTTTAAGGTGGTCTAGAATGCTTTGTGCCATTATCATTTACATTTTTAAAAGGGATTTTCCACCTTGGAAACCCATCTTGTAGCCCAAGGGGTGTTTAAAAGAAGCATTATAACACCTTTTATACGTAATAAAAATGGCATGTTTTCTCTACCACATTTTGGTGATCATGGTAGGACCTTCTAACCTTTGACCACACATGGCATTTTTATTTTGTAGGTTATAGAAACTATTTTTTTATCATCATTTACTTCATGACTTGTCTTGTTTGTTTTATTTAGCTTTTGCAAATCTTGCTCATATTTTATATATTTTATCTATATTTTTAGGTCCAAAATTGTCCCAAACTATCCAAAAACCTATCCAAATAGGGACCCATATAGGATGGTCCTAAATAAACTGTCCATAGTCCCAACTGTCCTACCCTAGACGATTTATAGTCTCAACCATCCAAGCCTGAATGATTCGCAGTCCAGACTATCCCTGCATGGATGGTTCATAGTCTAGACTGTCTCTACATGGACAATTTCTACTAAGCTCTAAATCAAGGCCCAATATTTGAAGCACCTGACTTCACACAACAAAACACAACAGTAGTAGGCGAATATGAGTCCTTACTTCTTGATCATTAATCATAATTATAGCTAAAGCACCTTCTTAGACCAAATCAACTAACTTGGGGGTCTCGAAAGATATTGCACCTTCTCCATCAATCACTTTTTCCAATTGCCCATTTTATCTCTTTCATTGCAAGTTTGATGTTGTGCTAGTTAGATTTGCTCTTTGCTAGATTAAATAGATCTCAAATAATTTCTTGTATTTTTGTTAGTTATTTTTTGTTATATTTGCCTTTTATTTCTCTTTGTGCATCCAAAATTAATTTTCTAACTATTTTGGTTTCTATATTTGTAGGAAACCTTACCAAACTAACCCTTTGAGACAGTAAGACAAACATAGCATAGATAGGAGACCAAAAACCCCTCCCAAACTCAATCATCTAGGGTTGGATAGTTCTTGTTGTGAACCATCCTGGGTGTGACAGTTACTGTCACAAAGTTGGTTTCAAACACAAAACCTATACAATAGTTCATGTCAACTTCCAAAAAGCATTAGACCCTAGGTAGGTATTCATGTATTCAACTTTAGGTCTAGTTTCTTGAAAGTGCATTTAATTTAGGGCTTTTACTTTGATTGCTAATTTACTTTCTTTAAGCTTACATAACATTAAACAAAGGTTATCTCACCATTTGTATTCCCTCCTCTAACGTTGAAAAGCAATATTGAGGATCAAAAGGGTTGAAGAAGATTTTGAGATCAAAGAAATTGCATTTTCTTTCTAAAACTTTTTCTTCCATTTTCATTTCCACAATCCACACTAAATAGAAGACTCGACCTATGTATGCTCTCTCCTTGCACCTTAGGGTGATCTCAGAGATCAAAAGTGGATCATCTCTTCTAGGTTAATGAACCACTCACCACACGTCACATTAAGTGAAGTACTTGACCCTCAAATGCTCTCTCCTCATTCCTTAGGACAATCTTGGATATCAAAAGAGATTCATTCCTTCTTAGTTAAGGAACATCACATATTTTCATAGCATATCATATTAAGAGGAACCTTATCCCATGTATGTTCTTTCCTTGTGCTTCGTACAACCTTGGGAATCAAAAATGGGTAAGTAACCTCAAGTCAAAGAATCTCATCTTGTTCTTCTTTCATTAGATTAGAATTTATTTCAGATAATTTCTTGCTTTATTATATTAGATTTATTTCATGCATTTCCTTGCTTTGTTATATTAGATTTTATTTCATGCATTTTCTTACTTTCTTAGATTAGATTTTATTTCATGTATTTTCTTGCTTTCTTAGATTAGTTTTCATTTTGTGTAATTTCCTTATTTTTGTTAAAGTAGATTTCCTTTCTTGCATTGTTAATTGCTTTTGTTAGCATAGGTTTCCCTTTCTTGTTTTGTCATTTGCTTTCCTTAGTGTAGGATTCACTTTCAAAAAGTCATTTGCTTTCAAGTCTTGCATCTTCATTTCCTTAGCATAGGACTTTCCTTATTTCCTTCTTTCATTAGATTAGAATTTATTTCACGTATTTTCTTGCTTTCTTAGATTAGATTTTATTTCATGCATTTCCTTGCTTTCTTAGATTAGATTTTATTTCACACATTTCCTTGCTTTCTTAGATTAGATTTTATTTCATGCATTTCCTTACTTTCTTAGATTAGATTTTATTTCACGCATTTCCTTGATTTCTTAGATTAGACTTTATTTCATGCATTTCCATGCTTTCTTAAATTAGATTTTCTTTCATGCATTTCCTTGTTTTATTAGATTAGTTTTCATTTTGTGTAATTTTATTATTTTTGTTGAAGTAGATTTTCTTTCTTGCATTGTTACTTGCTTTCATTAGCATATGTTTTCCTTTATTGTTTTGTCATTTTCTTTCCTTAGTGTAGGATTCATTCTCAAAAATTCATTTGCTTTCAAGTCTTGCGTATTTATTTCCTTAGCATAGAACTTTCCTTTTCTACCCAACTAGCATAGGTTTATTTGTTTGCTTGATTAGCAAAGGAGTCTTTTGTTGTTTACTTCTTAGATTAGGTTCTCTTTTCCAAAAAGTATTTCATTTAGATATTTTCATTTCTTGTCATTTAGTTTAGGCTAATTGCATTTTATTTCATAGATAGAATTTCCTTTTTCTTTGCATCTTAGATAGAGAAAGAGTATTCTTAGATTAGCATTCCCTTTATTTGCATTTAGTTTAGGAAATATTTGCATTTGCATCCTTAGGATAGTCTTGTTTGTGCATCATAGTTAGGCATACCTAAAATAAAATCCAAAACAATCAAACACACAAGTTCACATCACACTTGCACAACACATTACAAACCAATCGATGATGTTGGACTTCATCTCCAACCATCGGTTGTCCCTTTAGACACCATAATTAGTATGCATAATTTCTTGGATATCATCATCGAGAAGTTGACTACCCTCGAGATTAGCTCGAGGTAATTTAGGTTAGAAATTCTTGCTCATAGGGCTAAATAATTAATAAGTATGCAACTATTGTTTTTGATCGAGCTCACCCAAGCGTGAAGCAGAAGAATACTGGTTCTAATCAAGTTTTAGATAGTGTCACCTTTTATACCCCCTAAAATATTGAAGGTTTGTTTTTCCTTTTAGGTACCCTAAGCTCCTCTCATATTAGGAAGCTTTTGGTAATTTATGCACAAATTATCCCCACATACTCTTGGGTATATCAAGGAGTGTACATAGACACACCTTGTAGATCTCCCTTATCCATATTTTATAGATTTCAAGGGTGGATAACATCAAAACATACAAAAGCCAATAAAAAGATTAAAATAATAAAAAATCAAAAAATCAAAACCTAAGGAACATCAAACATCAGAATAGACCATAATCACATCAAACACCTTCATATTAGTTGTTTTTTATCTGCATGTTTGTTTGTTTAGTTAGAACATTATTCAAAAACAACAAAAACATTCAAAAAAATAGAAAAAGACCCAAAAATAGTAGCCAAACCATCTACCTTTCTTATGTTTCTATCACCATAGACCCTATAAATTGTCTTTGGAAATAATTGTCTAGGCATAGATGGTTCCATACAAAAATGTCTAGGTAGATATAATTCCATGTAGGACCATTCATGCATGGATGGTTCCCTTTAAATTTAGGTTATAGTGTCCCCTTCCTAAACCATTTTCTTCCCCACCTCTTATTTTATCTCTAACCACTTATGGTCTTAACCAGAAGTCAATATAGAGCACAAGAGCACCCCTCCATAGACCATTCTGATACTATCCTTCACCTCTCAACAACTTGTGTGAAGGATGCACCCCTAACCTTACCTGGTAGTCTATCCACACTTTGTCATGTTTCATACCCAAGTGACATGGGATGTTTTGGACCCTCATACTATGACCAAGGCCTCATGTACTAGGCCATCCATACCACCTTATTTGATACCCCTATTAATGGCATCCCTTCATCTTCCTCACATCCCAACATCCTCCACTATGACCCTAATAATTTTTATGCTTATCTTCTCCAACATTCACCTCCTACATCCCTTGGTTCATGACATCCTCTCTTGCCCTCACCTTCTCCACCTAACTCATCGTGATTCTTCTTAACCCCACTCTGCATTCCTAAATAATCTTTCCCCTATTTCTCCCAAGAGCAAACCCACTTTCATATCTCTCATATATAGTCCATGTCTACTCCTCCTATTGCAACCCAAGTCATGGGCATTATGTCAGTTGCGAATGATCCTAATCATCCTTATTTGCCTAATATTGCTTCTTTGCAAAATTCTCCCCTTTCAATGCCACCTTCATTTGCCTTCTTTGATTCTAATCCTTTTTATAATCTAAGAGACAATGTTGTTTCTCATCCTACTTCATCTATTCCTCAAATCCCCTTTCATCTTCCTACTCTACCTCATGATTCCACACACCTGAACACAACTTCTTTTGTAATTTTCTTCTATTATTCGTCAACCTCCTCCTCCTCCTCCTCCTCCTCCTCCTCCTTATACTTATTTCCTCCAACCTTCTTCTTGTTCTTACTCCTCTACTCCTCTTCAAGCTACTTCTTATCTTCAACCTCCCTATGCTTATTCTTCTTTGCAATATGCATAAGCCAACAATTCTCAACAACATCCTCATCTTACCTTCCATATTGCATCCCAACCACTTTCTCAACCACCCCTAAAAATTCCACCTCTTCATCCTTCTTCTAATTTATATTTCTTCTTTACTCAACCTCCTTTATGAACTACCACTCCACTTACTGCTCCTTCACTGCCACCTCCTCCACTAACTTCATATCAGTGGCCACCCACACAGTCATATATCCCAAATCATACCATACCAATCCAAAGACAACATCCTCCTATCCAAATCTATTCCCTATAGTGGAAAATCCTCCTCTGCTTACCTATCCAACTAATCCTCCACCACAGCCAGCTCATCAACCATGACCTATCTTCTATTTGCCTCCACATGGCTATCCTTCTCCTCCATCTATTTGCCCTTCCCTCATCCTTTCTCCTCAACTTCCTTCCTCATATTCTATTCTTATTCAACCTTGGTTTCCCCCTTCTACCATAGCCCATGTTTGTGCTTCTTGATATAACCCTCCCATTCTTCCTACACCTCCCTATGTTCCACTTCAACCACCTCATATACCTCAGGTGCCCAATCCTAGTCCCCTCACCTCACATTCATCTTGTGTTCCTACATTTTAGTCTCCTTATGCTTTATTTCCTCCCTCGCCTACTCTAATATATTCTTATATAGTGAATCCCTCAACCACTTCTTTTTTGCCTAGTGGATAGGCTACCACATCTCCCCTACCTACATATTTAGCCTCCTCTTTTGTATTATCCTTCCAATTATTCCCTTCATCCTCTCCATCTGTTCCTTTTTCCTCTTTGAATAATCTATCTATGCAATTTTTCTCTTTAATTGATTCATCTACTTCTTCAAATCCAAAACATATGAGTCTCCCATATGACAACCAAGTCATAGGTCACCCCATGTATCTCTACAATTGTCGAGTCTTGGTCTATGGGAGTATCTTATACATAATATCACTTTCTCCCCTCCTAAAATTGAGTCAGTTAGGAATTTTGGTCATCCTAATGATGTTCCCCTAACTATCAATGCTATCATTCCCATTAGTTCCTCATCTAACCATACCAATTTTTTCTATGGGATAGTTGATACCTCTTCCAAGAAATTTGTATCTAAAGAGCCCAAGTTGCCATTTTGTGGGAATGTTAACTACATGTCTAACTTGTCCTTTGCCATTTGATGTTTTCAATGTTTCCAATGGTAAGGCTTTAGCCTAGGTCACTACGAGTAGGGTCCACGCTATATTGTTGATCTACCCTACCAATTACCCAAAGATAAATATGGCCTGGGATATAACAAGAACTGCTCAATTGTCCCTCTTGGTAAATATATCAAATGCCTTAACCATGACCTCAAGGAGGAGAATTTTGATGAGTACATTGATCTTGAATATGCCTCCCTAATCGAGAATCTCTCTCTATTATCTATGATCGATATTCTCGAAGAGTTTTTCTAAGTTGTGATAATTCATATGTCCACATTTGACACTTTTGAGGATGACATTGAGGAGCAATGTGATACTCTCTTGATTTCTTCTAATATCTCTAATAAAGTGTCATCCACCATTGTACCCCTAACCTAACCTCTAGAC
Organism: Wollemia nobilis; assembly: GCA_028583015.1. Classification (NCBI taxonomy): domain Eukaryota; kingdom Viridiplantae; phylum Streptophyta; class Pinopsida; order Araucariales; family Araucariaceae; genus Wollemia; species Wollemia nobilis. The sequence goes on along the minus strand of JAQPPZ010016869.1, from coordinate 10,210,734 downwards.
AATCATAATATTTACCTTTGAATCTTCCTCATTTCGCTACCTATCTACCTTATACTTAGCCTAAGTTGGCATTGTAGATATTACCCATAAAAGGGTGTCTTAAATAGGTCCAAAACCCAAACACTTAATATTGGAACTGCATTTGTAGAAGAATATTTTCCAAAAGTTATCACTAGCCCTCTTCTATTAGGTCAAATAGTATAATTTCTCTTCTCAACTTAAACTCCAATAAGATCCAATTTGATATGCTCCATGCTAAGTCTATTTGGTTACTCACACACTCGCTTCATCGAGGTGGAAAATTAAGACCACGTAAGTAACCAATGATTGCATCATGAGGATACCTACATATGGTTAGTCAACATGTTAATTTTAGAGTACTATTACCTCATTTGGTAATATTTTAATCCTCCTAGGGTAGTTAGTTTATTTACATTTACTTTCTACCTAGGTTAGTTTGCTTTTACTAGTTACCTAGGTTAGTTACTTGTCTTATCGATATTCTTTATGGTCGACAGATATTGTTGATGGCAAGTATGTTGTTAGGATATTAGTAGGATATTTATTTCTTGTTTTCCTAAGTCTATCTTTAGACTTAGCCAATGTATATATCTCCACTATTATCAATATAATTTTAATTGCCTATTCCTAATTCTATCATGGTATCAGAGCCGATGTGACACCTCACTCCAACTATGGCAGAGATCTGACTCTGTCAAGAAGAGCTTTAGAATTTGGACGTTGATCTAGATCCAAGTCCATTTAGAAGCAACAGCTCCAACGGACTGATCAGACTTGGCGAACAGCTAAGCTGATCGGACAACCTAGAAGCGAACCTAATGCAACACCTATTAGAGTGGATTGGACTTGATTGAGCTGACGAATGTGTCAACATGGACCTGATTGATCCAAAAAATGTGTCAGTGAGACTGCTAGGAGATAAATTTTGCTACTTGATCCAAAAAATGTGTCAGTGAGACTGCTAGGAGACAACTTTGCTAGTAGCAAGACAGACTGACAAATATGCTAAACAGGATAGAGCTAAGTGAAGACTGTCAACGCGATTTGGGTGAACAACATGGCACTTCCAGTGATCCACAGTAACCAGATACACACTCACCCTACATAGCAACTTTTGCTACTTGGTCCAAAAAATGTGTCAACGAGACTGCTAGGAGACAACTTTGCTAGTAGCAAGGCAGACTAACAAATATGCTAAGCAGGATAGAGCTAAGCGAAGACCATCAACATGATTTGGGTGAACAACATGGCACTTCTAGTGATCCACGATAATTAGATACACACTCACACTACGTAGCACTGCCACTACATGGAAAAAGGGGTTGATCTAGATACGTATCACCAAGCCACATGGCGGATCATATGACTTGATGTGGTGGACCAACCAATGATGCAGACCAACTCGAATGAACTAACGTGGTAGACCAGCCACTAACATAGATGAGGCCTAAATAACATGGTGGATCAGATGACTTGAAGTGGTGGACCAACCACTGATGTGGATCGACTCAAACGACCTAACATGGTAGACCAGCCACTGACACAGACGAGGCCTAAAGACTGACTCAAACACCTGATGTGGACAAGGCCTGACACAGACGAGGCCTAAAGACTGAATCAAACACCTGACTGGACAAGGCCTAAAGGTTGACTTGACTACAACTACTATCAAAAAAAACTTCGGCCAGCATGGTCCCTCGCATGGCAGCCAGAGTGGCCCCTCATGTAAGAGACCCCTTTGTCCTCTCGGGTCTCCCCGAGAAGAAACAAGAACTTATGGGAGCTCTTTTGGTTTTAAACGATTCAAAATCCCACCTTCCCACGCATGTGGGATAATTAAAAAAAAAATTGTGACACTCAAACCAAGTGAAACCATTGACAGTGCAAATTTTCCATACATTTCATGGCGTTCGATTGCATTTCTGTTGGCAGTAATCAAGTCTATAGTTGATTTTAGATATTTTGGGCGGATTACATTTGTGATTTAGTCTTAATATTCTCTTAGATCTCCTCTCGTAGTCATCTCTGGTCGTCACAGAAGGCAACAAAATTGTTTTGTAGATGAGGTTAAGTGTAGAAGATGGAGGTTTAGCCATTGTAGATGGCTATTTTTGGACAATGCAGATCCATGCTCATGACCTGAGAGGCCATTTTTAGGCCATGAACACCATTTTACAAGCAAGGAAGAGTTCACTATGATAGGCAAATAGCAGCAGTACAGAGGGAATTTTTTTTTTTGCTTGTTCGTGGAGTAGAGGAACATTTGCCAAGGAGGAGACGCAATCGTCGGTTCAAGCACTTGCCAATGGTGGAGGAGCACCAACGCTGGAAGAGGCTGGCCAATGAGGGATCTACTCTCGTAGACACCAAACGAGATAACAATAAGGGTTTTGTACCTTTATTTCATCGGCCCTTGCAGTCGGAGTGGTTGGCAGCAAATAGTTAGGGCCCTACAAAGATACAGGTCGGGGGTTCAAGCCCCACCGATCGATACAAGGTAAAACAATTTTTTTAAGTTTGATAAATTTTGTTTTCTAATGTTTTAAAATTTAGTTTAATTAAATATTTTTTTCTTAAATTATTTTTTTTACAATTAAAATAATTTTAAGAACATTTATATTTAATAAACATTTTTTATATTACATTAGAAACTTTTTTTTTTTTCAACTTTAAATTAAACAAAACCTTTAAATAAGACCAACACACATTATATTCATCCTCATTTTGGAAATTGAATACTTGGGGGATATAATTTTGCAAAAACAAGGGGGGATAACCTTGTAAAGGTGCATTTTCGACAACGATCGACACCTTAGATATTTATTTTTGTAAAATTTCATTGTAAAAGGTGCATTTTTGGCAACGATCGACACCTTAAAAATGGACAAATCAAAGAAAAATCAAGCCCCAAAATAAACTGATGTTGTTAAATCAGTTAAAGGTCCTTATTTTCCACCTAAGATGGATGGACCTGATTTTTATGAGAAGGGCACATTTCTCACACTAAACAATGGTTTAGTAACCCTACTCAAAGATTCTGAGTCTTGTAAAGACCTTCAAAAAAATGGTGCTCGATTTCCTATTGGTGTTATAAGGGGCATATACATGTCATTGGTTGCACTTGACCTTGCCCAATGCAAAGTGAAAATGGAAATAAATGAGGAAAAAGAGGTCCTAATGGTCGATGCTTGTAGTGACACAAGTGACCTTCAGCCCATGGTGGTGAATGCTTGTTGTGACACATGTGACCTTGAGCCCATGATGGCCAATGCTTGTTGTGATACAAGCGACCTCATACCTTCAATGGTAGATATCCGTTGTAGCACAGGTGATCTCATTTTAGTAACAACTGAACCTCCTCAAAAAGAGCTCCATAATCTCATCAATAGCAACAAATGCAATATTGTTAAAAGCATTGATGAAGATGACAAAATTGGGTGTTTTGAACAACACACCAAAGGATTTGGTTCCAAACTGATGAATAAAATGGGATTCAATGGTGAGAGATTAGGTAAACAGGAACAAGGCATTAAAAATCCTATAATGCTAAATGTTAGGGCAAAGAATGAAGGCCTTGGCTATACTGGACATGCAAGTACCAGTAATACCATGTTTGTAAAACCTAAATCTCCTACAACTCCTAAAAAGCATTGTTGTAGTCATTGTGGAAAGATAGGACATGTTGCAGCTAGATGTTGGAAATTACATCCTTGTGATTCATGTGGATGTACGAATCACTCTTCTTCCAGTTGTTGGTACAAAGTGAAAATGGCCAACAAGGTTCATATAGATTGTGGATGGACAGATCTCACACAATGGACCATGATGAAAGAAATGTTGTATGGCTTCTACCAAAAAGATAAAACCTATGGTAGACCCCGAGGAAAATCTAGTGATAGACCGAGTGGTAGTCCTAGAGGTAATGACCCATAGACAAACCTAAAGGCATACCCAGAGATAAAGTTCTAGAGGCAGATCTACAAGCAGATCCAGAGGCAATGATCCAAAGGTAGATTCATCGGCATATCCAGAGATAGACCTAGAGGTACAAATCCAGAGGTACGCTTAGAGCTAGAGCCAAAGCCATGAGCTAGAGTTAGAGCCAAAGACAAAGCACGAACCAATATTCTTTCATTTCTCTTCTTCTTCTTCATTGTATTGGGGCAGTTATATACTTTACCCAAATATTGTTGTATAGGAGGATGTATATGTATTACCAAAATAATGTAATAATGGGGGATGTTTAAGTACTATTACCTCATTTAGTAATACGTTAATCCTCCTAGGGTAGTTAGTTTACTTACATTTACTTTCTACCTAGGTTAGTTTACTTTTACTAGTTACCTAGGTTAGTTACTTGCCTTACCAACATTCCTTATGGTTGGCAGATATTGTTTATGGCAAGTATGTTGTTAGAATATTAGTAGGATATTTATTTCTTGGTTTTCTAAGTCTATCTTTAGACTTAGCCAATGTATATATCTCCACTATTATCAATATAATTTCAATCACCTATTCCTAAGTATATCACTTAAATAAAATAGTCTCAATAATCTATCAAAGTTAAAGTTTCAAGGGTATTCACCCCTTCCATAATCGGGATATCCTACATTATCCTTGATTTGAGATAATTTTGCGTCTCCTCCCTTAACTTTCATTGTGGTGCACTAAAATTTATGATCAACCATTATCATCCATCGTCACCTATCATTAGTCCACCCATCTAGTGTCATTTTTTTGCAGTACATTGTGTTCATGCACAATGCAATACAAAAGGGGCAAACGTAGACACCTAAAAAAAGTCAATTTAATATTTGTCTAATATCAATAGTTAATAATTCTCCAATAGTCCTAATTAATCCAAAAATATGATATGGCAACCTTAGAAATCCTAATTCATCCCACTCTAGCCCATTTAGCCCACTAAGCCACATCCTACACCTAATCCTTGGTCACTATATGACTACCTCATTCCCCTATCATATATGCACATTCCTCTAGCCTATGTGCAAATTTCCCTAGTCTACCCTTTGACTATAGCTTAGCCTACCCCCTATCTTTCACATTCCCATGTACCCTTATAACCCCCATGCTTCTTAATTTACTTGGATGGGGTAAGGACTATCCCCACCAAAGATAATTAATGAGGCATGGTGTACACATGCCACTTGAGTGGGGTGAGGAATCTCCCCATCCAAATAAATAATAAGACACGGTGCACACATGTCTCTTTGACCATCTAAGTGGAAAATCCCATATTTTCCTCCCTCTCACCCAAGACACTTGGTTGCCCTGTCATATCCACCTCACTACCCCCTCCCCCTTGGGAAATTCTATAAATAGATCCTTGTTTCATTCAATTTCAAGAATTATGAGATTACTATACCCAAAATCTACCAAAATTTAATTAGAATCCTCTTGTGTGGATACTACTTGCTTGCATATTGTAGACACCTAAAACGTGTCATGTCGAGGTGACTACTCATATGGGACATGCTAGAATACCATATGGAAGACCTTGGACAAATTCCAAGGTATAGCAGTGGTTTTTACCACTCATTTGGGCACCTTTGCTTAGTTAGTGTTAGTCGTTGTTGACACCCATGGTTAATAGAGTTGATCACGTTTGTCAGCTGCGGTCATGACTCAAAATTAGTTGGCCTTCATCCAACCCAAAATTGGTTGCAATGACCAATTGGTTGCGGATTGGAGTGGTTTGAGCGAGGAAGTTTTTGGATCCTTCCATCCAATAAGCTCAACTACCCAATATTGTTCTTGGCTTCCTCATGAAGCCACCCCTAGCCCTAGGCAATTTCTATATAATCCCCCTCCAAATTGGGGAAAAGAGAGAGAGAAGCATAAGCAATTGAGCATCAAATCCCTATCGAGATATACACTCACTTGTATGCCTTGAGAGATAGCTTTGTTCTTGCACTTCATGCCATGGGGTCCTAGGACACTAGGAGATCCAAGAAACGCAAATTCTCACCATCCATGCATCATCAGCACAATTCAACCACCAAACCTATCAGAGGACACAGAGGTGACCCTTGACCATCAATTTGGTAAGGATATTTGAGGAGCTGACCCCTGAATTAGAGGGTAAACACACTTCAAGACTCGTCGTGGCTAATAGTGCTCACTGCACCTCAAAGCCGCGATTAGGGTATAAACCCTCATTTCCCTGCCTTTCAATTTTGCAATTTTCTTTAACATGTTAGATTAGTCATTTTAATGGTCAGTTTGCATTATTAGAGATTTTTGACCATAGGAATTAGGATTTTAATGCACTTTTCCTTCATAATTACAAGTAGGTCATAATGAATCTTTTTCATGCTAGAATGCTTTCATTTGATTAATTAGGACCTTAGATAGGTTTACATATGTTTCTTGCATGTTTCTAATGGTAGATTATCATGTTTTAATCATTTTAACATGCTTTTATTCATATTCTTGATTTCATGTTCTTTATGCTATATTTTGGTATTGTAACTCCTAAAAGCCTCATCAAGAGAGGCCTCCTTTGTCACTAATGCTTCTTGTTGTTTCTTGAATGCAGGACTAACAGGGTCATTCCATTCAATGCAGCAAATACCTCTAATCGTGGAGAAGAAGGTCATTGACACCTTGGAGTAGTTCGTGTCATCCTAAAAGGTGTTTTGAATGCATCTACCCTTGAGAGGGATTTGAAACTCTATTGTAATTGATGTATCAAATGGGTATCCCTAAGAGGGACAAATCTGTAACTTGGCTTCATTGAAATTAATAAAGGAATTGTTATATTTGTTTTATTTCTTGTTGTCACTTATGAATTCCCATTTACTTTTATTTTTCCAATTACAATAGATCATATAGATAGTAGTAGAGCCTTTTTGGTGGTTACACATATCAACCATGGACAACATTGCATACCTCTATTTATACATACTTGTTTTGTGATACTGCACGTAATTGGAAGCTCCAAGCAATTCCAAAATCAGACCAAAGACTCCTAACAACATACTAAAGGTCCCTTGAAGATTTCATATCATTCTAGATAGCATAAAGAGAACCATCTAGCTCTAGATAATTTATAATCAAGATCATTCCCCTCGAATGGTTTCCTCTCAGGACTGGTCACAGTCAAACATTAGGCAACATACAACCTTCAGAGTTGAGCAACGTAATTTTTTTATGTTTTGTCTTATTTTGAGTTCTGCTAATGCTTTAATCTAAGTTTTCTTTGATTTTTTACATCTTATATAAACTTGGTTCCAACTTAGGTGGACCCAAGAGGTGCTCTTAACTCTTATTTTTGGTTGTGTATAAGGATTTTGGAGACTTATTCAAACAAGGGTGGTCATTAAGCATAAAACCCACCCACCCTTTGAGGTGAGTTAGAAGAATTTGCACCATTATATTTGTAATTGTAAAAGGGGATTTCCTACCTTGGAAACACTTATTGTAGCCCAAGGGGCGTTGAAAAAATAATTTTGATGTATAATGATCATAAAGAAAACCACCACTATCTATGTTCACCTGATCCCACTTTGCACCAAGCAACCTCTTCATCATCAGTCTCTTTTGTGTCCTACCTACAACTATAATTATATAGCTCTCTATCAATAGTCGATAAATCTAGTAGACATATTCTAAGTCATAGTTATTTCCCCTATAAAAAAAGGAAAAGTACCCTTATCTTACTTCCATAGCTCACACAACATTGATAGGTATAACCTATCAACATGCACAGTCTCAAGTCGAGCCACTCCATCAAACCCTATTTCCTCCAACCACTTCCTGTCATCCGCATCTAGTAGCCTCCTAAGACTGAACAAAAGTGGCTTGAATCTATGTCGTGACTACGATACCTTCACCCACGAAATCCCATTTTACATTAGTTGTCTCTAAAAAAAATCATTCGGCCCTAGATGGATTCCAATTTGATAGGTGTTTCAGACACCTTTTTCCCAAAATGGAAAAAAATAGACAACAAATTTAAAACCAAAAACAAAAGAAACTCACAAAAGTTAAGCAAAAATAAATATAAATACACACCCACACCAAAAATTGTGTCCAAAAACAAAAAAAATAACAAAAGTAACAAACACAAAAAAATATTCATTGCTCTATTCCTAAGCTAGCCTATTCTTCTATGGTATGATTTCACTAAATAAATAAATAATAATAAGCCCTAGGATTCATTTTATCTTGTAAATACAAAAATAGAAGACAAAGGGATAAAAAGTGACTAACTGGCCCTACTATCCCTCCATCGCTAGGTCTTGCACCACCACTCGCCATCTTGTCTGGTCATGTGTTTAATTTGGTAGTATCTTGTGTCAAATTCTTATCCACACCCCTTCCTTACACTTAATTCTCCCAAATCATATCATGTAAATGAGCCCTCACACCTCGCAGTTGTACTCTTCTAGCTAGGCGCTCCCTAACCATGTTGTATGATTAGTAACTATATTGTATAGTCAATGATTGTGCATGCTTGTATGATCGATGATTATTCAAACTTAGACAATCCCACTTTGACCAACCGTTTCTCAGTCCCCCTAACAAAATTCCATATTTTTCTTCATCCATTACCATTTCTTGATCACATAATTACTTTTTGTCAAGCTCTTTGTTATTGTCTTCTATTTCTTCACTCATTAACTAATTGACTGAATGGGTAGATATTATCCACCAAATGTTGTCTTGAATAGGTCCAATAACCAAACACTCAGTCCTAAAATCACATTTGTCCAAGAATATTTGCTTGAAACTATCACTAGCCCTCCTCTATTGGGGCAAATAGCATGATTTATTTTCTCAACTCAAACTCCAGTCCAATCTAATTTGGTATGCTCTATGCCAAGTTTGTATGGTTAATCACACACTCTCTTCATCGAGGTGACAACTTAAGACCACTTATGTAATCAATGCTCATGTATGGCTGATTAGCTTGTTAAATCAAATGGTCTCAATAATATGTTAAAGATAAATTTTCAAGGGTATTCACCCCTTCCATAATTGAGGCATCATACATTGTCCTTGATTTGAGAAAATATTGCATATCCTCCTTAAATTATCATTGTGACACGCTCAAAGTCATGGTCAACCATTGTCATCCATTATCACCCATCGTTAGTCCACCCATCTAGTGTCATGTGTTTTTATACTGCATTGTGTTCATTCATAATACAGTACAAAAAGAGGTAAATGTAGACACCTAAAAATATCAATATAACATGTATCTAATTTCAATAGTTAATAATTTTACAATAGTCCCAATTAATCCAAATACATGACATGAAAACCTTATAAAAATCAAATCAGACCACTCTAGCCCCCTTAGCCCACTAAGCCCCATCCTACACGTAACCCTTGGTCATCATGTGACTACCCCACCCCCTAGCTTATGTGCACATTCTCCTAGCCTATGTGCACATTCCCCTATTCTACCCCTTGATCAAAACATAGGTCCACCTCACCCTAGCTTATCCTAACCCTTATCTTCCAAATTCCCATGCACCCTTATAACCTCCATGCTTCTTAATTTACTTGGATGGGGTGAGGACTCTCCCCACCCAAGAGTATTAATGAGGCATGGTGCACACACGGTGCACATATGCCACTTAAGGAGGATGAGGACTCTCCCCATCCAAATAAATTAATAAGACATGGTGCACACATGTCTCTTTGACCATAAAAGTGGGAAATCCTAGATTTTCCTCTCCCTCACCCAAGACACTTGGTTGCCATGTCATGTCCACCTCACTACCCCTCGGGAAAATTTTATAATTAGGGCCTTATTTCATTCATTCTCAATTAGTTTGAGATTATTTTACCCAAATTCTACCAAAATTTAGTTAGAATCCTCTTGTGTGTATCCTACTTGCTTGCATATCAACCATGAACAACATTGCATACCTCTATTTGCACATACTTATTTTGTGAAACTGCTTGCAAATGGAAGCTCCAATTGATTCCAAACTCAGACCAAAGACTCCTAAAAACATACTGAAGGTCCCTTGAATATTTCATCTCATCCTAGGTATCATAGAGAGAACCATCTGGCCCCATATGGTTCATAGTCAATATCGTCTCCCTCATATGGTTCTCTCTTAGGACTAGTCACAATCAGGCATTAGGCAACATATAGTTTGCAAAGGTGAGCAAGGTAATTTTTATATGTTTTGTCTCATTTTGAGCTATACTAATGCTTTAATCTAAGTTTTCTTTGATTTCTTACATCTTATATAAACTTGGGTCCAACTTAGGTGGACCCAATATGTGCTCTTAACTATTGTTTTTGGTTGTATATAAGGTTTTTGGAGACTCAATAAACCAAGGGTGGTCATTAAGCATAAAATCCACCCACCCTTTAAGGTGGGTTAGAAGCATTTGCACCATTATATTTGTAATTATAAAAAGGGATTTCCCACCTTGGAAACCCTTCTTGTATCCCAAGGGGAATTGAAAAAATAATTTTGATGTATAATGCTCATAGAGCACTCCACTACTATCTATGTTCACTTGATCCCACTCGGAACCAAGCAACCTCTTCATCACCAGTCCCTTTTGTGTCCTGCCTACAACTATAATTATATAGCCCTCTATCGATAGTCGATAAATCTAGTAGACATCCTCTAAAGTCATAGTCATTTCCCCTATCAAAAAATGAAGAGTACCCTTATCTGAATCTCATCACTCACACAACATCGATAGGTATAACCTATCAATATTCATAGTCTCAAGCTAAGCCACTCCATCAAACCCTATTTGCTCCAACCACTTCTAGTCATCCACATCTAGTAGCCTCCTAAGACTAAACAAAAGCGACCTGAATCTATGTCATGATCGCGAGACCTTCACCCATAAAATCCCATTTTCCATTAGTTATCTCTAAAAAAATCATTTGGCCCTAGACGATTTCCCATTTGATAGGTATTTCAGATACTCTTTTTTCCAAAATGGACAAAAAATATACAACAATTTTAAAATCAAAAACAAAAAATCTCACAAAAGTTAAGCACAAAAAATAAAAACACACACCCACACCAAAAATTGTATCCAAAAACAAAAAAAATAATAAAAGTAACAAACACAAAAACACATTCATTGCTCTATTCCTAAGCTAGCCTATTCTTCTACAATATGATTTCACTGGGAAAAAAATGATAATAAGCCCTAGGATTCATTTTAACTTGTAAATACAAAAATAGAAGAAAAAGGGGTAAAAAGTGACTAACTGGCCCTACTATCCCTCCATAATTAGGTCTTGCACCACCACTCACCATCTTGTCTAGTCACATGTCTAATTTGGCAGCATCTCATGTCAAATTCTTAACCACACCCCTCCATCACATTCTCAATTCTCCCAAATCATGTCATGCAAATAAGTCCTCGTACCTCATGGTTGTACTCTTATAGCTAGGCGCTCCCTGACCATGTTTTATGATTAGTAACTATAATGTACAGTCAATGATCGTGCATGCTCGTATGATCAATGATTGTCCAAACATGGACGATCCCACTTTGACCAACTATTTCTCAGTCCTCCTAACAAAATTCTATCTTTTTCTTCATCCATTACCATTTCTTCATCACATAATTACTTTTTGTCAAGCTCTTTATTATTGTCTTATATTTCTTCACTCATCAACTCATTGCTTGAGGGGGCATATATTATCCGCCAAATTTTATCTTGAATAGGTTCAATACCTAAACACCCGGTCTTGAAATCACATTTGTCCAAGAATATTTGCCTAAAACTATCACTAGCCCTCCTCTGTGGGGGCAAATAGCATAATTTCTCTTCTCAACTTAAACTCCAATCCAATATAATTTGGTACGCTCTATGCCAAGTTTGTATGTTACTCACACACTCGCTTCATTAAGGCGGCAAATTAAGACCACTCGTGTATGGTTTATCAACTTGTTAAATCAAATGGTTTCAATAATCTGTCAAAGGTAAAGTTTCAAGGGTATTTGTGCCTTTCATAATTGGGGCATCCTACATTGTCCTTGATTTGATACAATCTTGTGTCTCCTCCTTCAACTGTCAATGTGACATGCTAAAATTCATGGTCAATCATTGTCATCCATTGTCGCCCATCGTTAGTCCACCCATCTAGTATCATGTGTTTTTACATTGTATTATGTTCATTCATAATGTAGTACAAAAAGGGGTAAATATAGACACCTAAAAAATTTCAATATAACATTTGTCTAATGTCAATAGTTAATAATTCTATAATAGTCCCACTTAATCCAAATACATGACATGTCAACCTTAAAAAATAAAATCAGGCCACTCTAGCCCCTTTAGCCCACTAAGCCCCTTACTACACCTAACTCTTGGTCACCATGTGACTACCCCATCCCCCTAGCCTATGTGCACATTTCCCTAGCCTATGTGCACATTCCCCTAGTCTACCATTTGATCATAACTTAGATCCACCTCGTCCTAGCTTAGCCTACCCCTTATCTTCCACATCCCCATGCACCCTTACAACCCCATGCTTCTTAATTTACTTGGATGGGATAAGGACTCTCCCCACCCAAGAGCATTAATGAGGCATGGTGCACACATGCCACTTGAATGGGGTGAACACTCTCCCCATCCAAATAAATTAATAAGGCATGGTGCACCCATGTCTCTTTGACCATCAAAGTGGGAAATCCTAGATTTTCGTCCCCCTCATCTAAGACACTTGGTTGCCATGTCATATCCACCTCATATCCACCTAACTACCCCCTCCCTATTGGGGAAATTTTATAAATAAGGTCTCATTTCATTCATTTTCAAGAAGTGTGAGATTACTATATCCAAAATCTATCAAAATTTAGTTAGAATCTTCTTGTGTGCATCCTACTTGCTTGCATATCAACCATGGATAACATTACATACATCTATTTGCACATACTTGTTTTGTGAAACTGCTTACAAGTGGAAGCTCCAATCGATGTCAAACTCAAACAAGAGATTCCTCATAGTATACTGAAGGTCCCCTGAAGATTTCATCTCATTTTGGGCAACACAGAGAGAACCATCTAGCCTCAAACAGTTCATAGTCAGGATCATCCCCCTTGGGATGGTTCCCTCTTGAGACTAGTCATAGTCAAACATTTGGCAAAAAATAGTCTACAGAGGTGAGCAAGGTAATTTTTTTATGTTTTAGTCTCATTTCAAGTTCTACTAATGCGTTAATCCAAGTTTTTTTTTATTGTTTGCATCTTATATTAACTTGGGTCCAACTTAGGTGGACCCAATAGGTGCTACTACCCATTATTTTTAGTTATGTGTAGGGATTTTTGAGACTCGTTCAACCAAGGGTGGTCATCACGCATAAAAACCACCCACCCTTTGAGGTGGTCTAAAAGACTTTATGCCATTACACTTGTAATTGTAAAAGGGTATTTTCCACCTTAGAAACCCTTCTTGTAGCCCAAGGGGCATTGAAAAGGATAGTATTGTAACACCTTTTGAATGTAATAAAAATGACATGTTTTTATTCCACGTAGTATCTCAATCATGATGACATATAAATATGGTGATAATTGGCAACCTTGTCTTATACCTCTAGAAGAGTTGAAAAATCATATGGTCCTCCATTGACTAAAAATGAGAATGTGCTAGAGTTGATACTACCTTCCACCCATTTTATCCATTTCTCATGGAACCCAATTTTGTGGAGGGCCATTAAGAGAAACATCCTCTTGAGTTTGTCATAATCTGGAGCAAAGTCAAGTTTGATCCTCCTCGATTTAATTTTAGAGTGAATTATTTCTTATGCAATTATTATTTTTTAACTTGTCTCCTCTAACCACTCCACCTTGCTCTTCCAATATGATCATAGGTAGTCATTTTTGCACTCTACTAGCCATTATTTTTTAAACTACTTTATAGAAAAAGGTGGAATAAAGAAATGAGTCTAAATCTATAAAACTTAATTTCCTTATCTTTTGGGATAAGTTCCAAGAATGTCAAATTTATTGAATTTGTAATTTTTCCTATTGTTCTCACTTCTTCCACCATTAATAGTAGATCCTCAACTATAATTTCCCATGCTCTTCTAAAAATAATTGCCTAAAATCTATCTAGACATGGAGCTTTGTCCGCTTAAATGAATACACTATCTCTCTTAGTTCTTCCATGCTTGCTTCCTTACTAGATTATTATTCATTTCTTATGTGACTACCTCTAGTATTAATTCAACTACTTCTCTTTGGATTTTATTCTATCAATGTTATTTGCTACAACCCTAACATAGCCGACTATGTTAGGTTCCAATGGAGTTAAATAGTTTCACTATTTAAATAGGATGGATTTATTTTTATTAATCATCTCTTTAAATTCTTTTATTCATCTGCATTCTGCATTATTGCCTTCACGGCGAGGGTGTGCCCACCTTGAGTGGCATTAAATTTAATTAATTCCGCATTCGCTATTTCTATCTCGAATTATTTTCCATTCGATAATTTCATTGTTCGTTGGAATCATTTACACACTGCATTAAGTATTCAGAGTAAGTGGTAGAAGGAGAGGAAGGAGTAAGTGTGCTCTTTCATGTGGTATCAGGTTCAGGCTTCGAGCGGGCATTGTGGTTTTCTCTTCTACCAACAAATGCAGTCTTAGGGTGAAACTCACGAACAACAACTAAAATCTGAATAAAAAAAAAATAGTAGCCTCACGGACAAACGCACATCATCGATGGTGATCGCTACACCGTGTTGCATACGTAGACCCTCTCACTTTATTCTGACCATTTTCAAGCCTCCAAACTGTGTCTGTTCATCGATGCAAAACTGCTTACCAGACGTCACCGAACAAAGCCCTGGCCGTAGGCGTGCCCCAAACGACAGCACAACAAACCTTGCGCGTTACCTTACGGTGCGTATTAGGTTTAACGAGCACACAAAATAGTGTGAAATCGCTTGAAACCGGAGGAAAACATAGCGCCATACCGAAATACAACCGCGGGCCAATCAGACATGAAAATTAAATTCTCGGGCTAAGGTTTAAGGTACGTCAAAATTTTTATTTTCTTTCGTGTTGGGATATTTATCCCACATCAACTGTGTGGAAGAAAAAGTGGCCTTTAAAACGTAAGCAGCGCATGTAGTTAAGTGTGACTACGGTCACACACAGCTCTTCCTTCGCGCGTAACGGTGCTTCTGTCCTTCGCCAAGTGTCGTCCTTCCGTGTGGTCTTGTGGTCAAGTCAATTGCTCCACGTGTTCTTAAGTCTAGTTCTCCGTGTCGTCCTGCAGTCATCGTTGTATTCTGTTGTTGTCGCGTCTTTCTATCTGTCCACAGTCCAGCTGTCGCGTGTGGTTGGGTCCTGCATTCGTTGTTGTTATTCTGTGGTTGTCGCGTCCTTCCTAGTCCAGCTGTCGCGTTTGGTCGGGTCCCTCCATCGTATCCAGTGCCATATCTCCTTCGTGTTGCATCAGTGGTGGTGTTTCCTTCGTGTCATGTCAGGCGTGGTTTGTCGTATCCAGGTCCGATCTCACTGTCACATCGGGTCATTCGAGTCCAGTTGTATCGTGGTCGTCTAGTGCCCGGTGTTGGGTTAGTAACTCAACGTCTTCTATAGGCTCTCCCGCCACTACCGCTTACCTATTGGAAACTAGCCGTTGGAGTTCGAATTCAAAGTAGTTGGAGCCATTCGCAATTGAAAATTCTGACTCAAATTCAAAACTAGCCGTTGGAAATACAAATTCAAATCCGCGTCGCAGTTGGAGCGATAGTTGAAGCGGAAAACCAACCAATTTTTTGTCGAAGTAACCAAAATATTTGGCAGCAATCAAAGGCAAAAATTTTAAGCAAGAACATATTAACCAGTGCATGAACAGAAGTTGGATCAAAGGATCTGACGGATTAACAAGCTTGGAAACCCCCAACAATAATGCCAGAAGAGCTCGTCGAAGCCCAGGTACAAAAAATTTGCCTTCTCCATCCAAAATTGGTAGTTTTAATCCGAGTCATCCTGTGGTTAGCCCAATGGCATCCAATTCTTCTCCAGATTCAGCACAAGAAAACGTCACCCAAGTAGACAGTAATCGTCCAGTGCTCAATGATCAATTATTAAAATATTTAATAGTAAATCTTCAAATGATGACCGCAAGTTTCAATGCATCTCAGAAACCATCCCAACCAAATCCGTCTAGCTCCAATCATTGGAGTACGGATGTCTACAATGATGACTACACACACCATCGAGGTCAAAATAGTCAATCCCTGACTCACAATGGTCACCAAAATAATGAGGATAGGGGTAATGAAGACAATGTTGAGCAACAAAGAGGGTTTTACAGACCCTATCAAAATAACAACCAGAGACAGAGAAGTAACGAGGAACAAGATAGAAATAATGTCCACCAACCAAGAGGTCCAGCGGGCGTCAATCATCCACGCATTGACATGCCTACATTTGAAGGCCAGGATCCACGTGGGTGGATTGCAAAAATGGAGGGCATCTTAGAATTTTACAAATTCCAGGGCATGGACAGGGTCCCTTTTACAACAACCAAATTTGGCACTGAAGCTTATCAATGGTTTACCTGGTATAAACGTGAAGAGCCCCAAGCTGCATTATATTGGGATACTTTCAAAAGAGCCTTTCTTCATAGATTTGACAAAGGTCCCACGGGTTCCTACACAGTACGATTATTGTCACTCAGGAAAACAGGATCAGTAGGGGCCTATATTTTTGAATTCACCAGTATGCTTTCCTATGCAGAAGACCTACCATAGGACGTGGTAGTAGCAACTTTTTGAAATGGATTAAAAGCACATATTAAAGTTGAGGTAGATCTACAAAATCCATCCAAGTTGGATGAGTGTATAAGAATTGCTGACTTAGCAAAAACCAAGGTGAACATAGGATCATCCACACGTCGTGATGCATATGGTCGACCTCCATTCCGCAACAACTCTTTTCGCAGAAATGATCAACCGTCACGATATTTCTATTACAAATGTCGCAGTCAACATCAAAAATATCAAGCATGTACACCACGACAAAATTTTCAAATTGAATATGCCGACCAGGAAGAAGAAATAGAGGAGTACGATGCACCTGAGGATCTCCCAGTTGAGGACCAAAATACACAAGATGAAGTTGTCGCTGAGGAGGATACCATGACTATTTCAGTACATGCTCTTATGGGGTTATCTTCTCACCACACAATCAAGGTGGCAGGTTTCATTCGAAAGCAACGGGTGATAGTACTAATTGATTCTGAAAGTACTCACAACTTCATTGATGCAAGACTTGCAAGAACATTGGGTCTGCACGTCTTCTCTTCCAGTCAAGATCGGTTTCAAGTCCGAACGACGAGCAGGGAAGTTTCTCAATGTCTCGGTAAGACATCTTCTATTTCACTACAAATGGGTACGTATACTTGGCAAGGTCCTCTTTTTGTTATGGAATTAGGAAATTCAGAGGTTATTTTAGGTGTTGCATGGATGGAACAATTAGAAACCACCGTAGGTTTTAATCACAAACATCGCTTTGTGGAATGGCAAGCCAATGGGAGGACCATCCGTCTTCAAGGACTACCCACACCTCCATCAAAAGTTGTAAGCTCACATAGCATGGAAAAGTTGTTAAGAAAATATGGTGGGGGATTCATAGCCCGAATCAATTGCATTGAAAAAGTCGAACAAACTATGTCAAAACTTAAAGAGGAAGATCTTCAACACATTGTGTCTAACTATGAGGATGTTTTTCAAGAACCCACAGGCCTACCTCCCCAAAGATCTCATGACCATGCCATACATCTAGTTCCTGGTAGTCTTCCACCCAATGGTCGTCCTTATCGATATCCTCAACCCCAGAAAATAGAAATTGAGAAAATTGTTCAAGAACTTTTAGACCATGGTGTCATTCGTCATAGTACTAGTCCTTACTCCTCACCTGTCATCTTAGCTCGTCGAAAAGACAATTCTTGGCGTATGTGTCCAGATTTTCATCCTCTCAATAAAATCACAATCAAAGATAAGTTTCCTATTCCTGTCATTGATGATTTACTAGATGAGTTACATGGTGCCAAATTCTTCACCAAATTGGACTTACGTTCAGGGTTCCACCAAATTCGAGTTAGGGAAGAGGATATTCCCAAAACAGCCTTTCGAACTCATGAAGGTCATTATGAATTTTTGGTCATGCCTTTTGGTCTCACTAATGCACCATCTACATTCCAAAGTCTCATGAACCAAGTGTTTCATCCATTCCTACGAAAATTTGTTCTAGTCTTCTTTGATGACATACTCATCTATAGCAAATCATGGAAAGATCATCTAGTACATGTGAACAGAGTTCTCTATATCCTACGCAAAGAAAAATTGTTTGTCAAGAGATCTAAATGCTCCTTTGGTGTTCAAGAAGTTGAGTACCTAGGTCATATAGTCTCTCACGAAGGTGTTAAGGTAGATCCCAATAAAATTAAGGCAATACAAGATTGGCCCTTGCCTAAAACCATCAAAAAACTTCATGGTTTTTTGGGTCTCACGGGATATTACCGCAAATTTGTGCGTGACTATGGTAAAATTGTGGGTCCTCTAACGGCTCTCACCAAGAAAGATGCTTTTCAATGGTCAGTAATAGCTACTAAAGCTTTCGAGGCTCTCAAAGAGGCCATGTGTACGACTCCAGTTTTGGCCACTCCAGATTTTCAAAAACCATTTGTCATTGAATGCGATGCTTCAGGAACAGGTATCGGTGCAGTACTAATGCAGGAGGGTCATCCCTTGGCGTTTGAAAGTAAACAACTTTCAAGGAAAAATTTGGGTAAATCCACCTACGAAAAAGAAATGTTGGCTATTTTACATGCAATGGAAAAATGGAGACATTACTTAATCAATAGTCATTTTATTATTAAAACCGATCACAACAGTCTCAAGCATTTTTTAGAACAAAGGTTTTCTTATCCCGAACAAAATAAGTGGTTGACTAAATTATTGGGATACGATTTTGTGATTGAATATAAAAAAGGTAAAGAAAATGTGGCTGCGGATGCATTATCTAGAAAATACGAAGATGAAGTAGTTATTAATGCCATTTTAGGACCATGTTCATAGTGGGTGTCTCAGTTACACGAAGAATGGTTGTCCAACAGTGAAACAACTCAAATAATTCAAGAGTTATCTATGGGTTCCTCTAAATACCCTCTTTTCGCTTATGATGGCCAAATATTATGTAAGAAGAATCGTATTTACATCCCTCATAATTCACCAATCACAGTACAGATTCTAGAAGAATCACATGCCTCTCCTTCAGCAGGACATTCCGGGTTTTTGAAAACCTACATGCGGGTTAAACAATCCTTTTGTTGGAAAGGATTAAAGGCTGAGGTTAAGCAATGGGTAGCTGAATGTGAAGTATGCCAACGCAATAAGGGGGAAACAATCAAATCACCAGGATTACTTCAACCGTTGCCTATCCCGGATCGCCAGTGGGAACATATTTCCATGGATTTCATTGAAGGTCTTCCTAAGTCAGAAGGAAAAATAGTAATTTTCGTGGTAGTTGATCGCCTTTCCAAATATGCTCATTTTCAGGCTTTACAACATCCATTTTCAGCAAGCAAAGTGGCCAAGGTATTTATGGATTCAATTTTTAAATTACATGGTATGCCCAAAAATATTGTAAGTGATCGTGATCCCATATTTACCAACAATTTTTGGAAAGAATTGTTTCGACTTAGTGGTACCAAATTAAGTATGTCTTCTGCATACCATCCACAAATAGATGGTCAAACGGAGGTAGTTAACAAATGTTTGGGTACCTACCTAAGATGTTTTGTTCAGGATAAACAATATCAATGGAGTCAATGGTTGTCATTGGTGGAATGGTGGTACAATACTTCTTATCATTCTTCCACTAAGATGTCTCCTTTTGAAGCATTATATGGAACAAAGCCACCAACAATTGTCGATTATGTACCAGGATCTTCCAAAGTGGCTCAAGTCGACGATTGGTTCCAAAAGCGACAAGCAATGTTCACTATATTAAAGGATAACTTGATACAAGCACAAAATCGTATGAAGCAACAACAAGACAAGCAACGATCAGAAAGAACATTCAACATTGGTGATATGGTGTTCCTACGTCTTCAGCCATACAAGCAGCTATCATTAAAGCTCAAATCCAGTCAGAAGCTATCACCATGATTCTATGGTCCTTATAAAGTTGTGCGACGCATTGGCGAGGTAGCATATCAACTCGAGTTACCCCAATCCTCTCGCATACACCCAGTATTTCATGTCTCCTATCTAAAAAAGGTGATTGGCCAGAAGGTACACTCTCAATCAGAATTACCAGTGTTGGATGAAGAAGGGTGTATCCATCTACAACCAGAAGAAGTGCTACAAACTAGATCACGCAGACTCAGATCTCGTCACATCCAAGAGTTTCTCATCAAGTGGCAGGATTTACCTGAAGAAGATGCAACCTGGGAGGCTGAAAATATTTTCCAGTCATTCCCAGCTTTGAGGACAAAGCTTTTCGAGTAGGGGAGTCATGCTACAACCCTAACATAGCCGACTATGTTAGGTTCCAATGGAGTTAAATAGTTTCACTATTTAAATAGGATGGATTTATTTTTATTAATCATCTCTTTAAATTCTTTTATTCATCTGCATTCTGCATTATTGCCTTCACGGCGAGGGTGTGCCCACCTTGAGTGGCATTAAATTTAATTAATTCCGCATTCGCTATTTCTATCTCGAATTATTTTCCATTCGATAATTTCATTGTTCGCTGGAATCATTTACACACTGCATTAAGTATTCAGAGTAAGTGGTAGAAGAAG
Source organism: Wollemia nobilis (assembly GCA_028583015.1). Lineage (NCBI taxonomy): Eukaryota > Viridiplantae > Streptophyta > Pinopsida > Araucariales > Araucariaceae > Wollemia > Wollemia nobilis. The sequence continues at coordinate 10,189,918 of JAQPPZ010016869.1, read as the reverse complement.
AGGAAGGAGTAAGTGTGCTCTTTAATTATTGTCTAATAATAATGTTTAAAAATAATTCCTCGTAGGATTTTATATATCATGATCCTCTATCATCTCTCAATTGTCTTGCTTAATACATGATACGTGGTTCTTCATTTTATAAGCAATCAAGGCTATATGGAAAACTTAGAACTTGCATCCCATTTCTATGTCCAAAGCACTCTTGCTCTTAACCTTAATAGATAACTCTCCTCCTTCTCAATACTTTCTATTTGTGCAATCAACTTAGCTTTCCCATCTCTACTGAAATTTGCATTTGATCCATTTTGTGCCAGTTTGTTTAATTTTTCCAATATATCACACATCTCTTTCTACTTTTCAGCTTTAGCTTTCATTATTCTTTTGTACCATCCTTTAGTTTTATTTTTGACATGTTTCATTTTTCTATAGAATCTAAACATTGTTGTTCTTTCAACTTCAATCTCATTCCATCATTTTTTAACATTTTCTTGAAACTCCTCACATTCCATCATCTAAGGATTAAATTTGAATGACACATTTTTTGGAGGTTCAAATTCCTGTATCTTCAACAATATTGGTTCATGGTTTGATCTTGCTTTAGGCACTACAAAAGACTCTATTGACACATTTATTCCTAGGGTGGATTCATCTACGAAAACCCTATCTATTCTTTCTTGAATTAAGACTACTCCTCTTCTATTTGAACATGTAAAAATACCATTTTGTGGAATGTTATCGAGCAAGTTCCTCTCTTCCACCATATCTAATACCTTTCTTAAAATTATAGTTTAGACTTATAATTCCTCCTTTCTTCTCCTTTAATTTGAGAATTAAATTAAAATATTATCCTATTATACAATTCTCCAGGCTATTTGATGATCCATATTGCCATATTCTTTGACAACATTCCTTTGCCAAATATTGATGAGTGGGTCCATATACATTTGTAAGGTGATATGTTTTCTTGGATCTTTGGCATTCCAATGATAGTCATATCTAATGTGCATCTTTTTTTTGTTGGATCCTCTATGCTGCATGGTGGAGGCATGAAAGAATTTAGTGTTAGATTCACCTTCTTTGATCCAAAGATCCCTAGAATTCTGCCTCCAGAAGGTTTCTTCCCTTGCAATGATGTTATGATACTCTGCTAGGATGTTCCTCTCTTCTTCTCTGGTGGCCGCACAGTGATCTCCAACTTCGATTATTTTTTCTATCTCTTGAAGACATTTCGAGATGGATTTTTTGCATTCAAATATGTTCCCAAATACTTCTTTGTTCCAGACTTTCAATTTTTATTTTACTGTCTTGAGCTTTTGGGCAAGCTGCAGCAACGCTGATCCCCCACCCTTTTGCTGCTGCCACCAGGAAGTGACTTGACCTTTTAAATCCTTATGGAGGGTCCACATGGATTCGAACCTGAAGGGAGTTTTGAAAGAGGGAGCCTTATCTGATTCGAGGATGATGGGGTTATGATCCAAACCAATCCTGGGCAAGGCAGACAACGTTGCATATCCAAAAAAGGGAATAGCTTCTTGAGAAATGAAAAATATATCTAGCTTCACCTGAATGAGCCCATTGCCAATCCTCCTGTTGCTCCAGGTGAAGGAGGACCCTTTGAGCTTGATATCCATAAGCTCGTTGGTGTTAACAAAGCTCCTAAAATCGTCGATGCTTCTATTGCACATGTCTAGTCCTCATTTCTTTTTAGACGGGTGCAGAGGACAATTGAAATTCTCGTCGATAATCCACGGAATGGTGCTGAAATTGCTCCTCATTTGAGTTATAGTTTCCCACATCTCGACTCGCTCTACAGGAGAGTTTGGAGCATAGATGTTGGAGAGGATCCACGAGTGATTGGTAGTCTTGGAGTGGAATAAAATTTTAAGGATTCTGTTTGAGGAAGACAATAATCTTCCTTCAACCAGGGTGGGATCCCAAAATCTAATGTGCATATTTAATCATTTCTATGAACTTCCATTTTTTTTTGTTCCATATTGTAGCAATACCTCTTGCATGGATTCTCGAGACAATACATTCACTATAGAATACATTAGTATTCCATATTCTTTCCATAGTTGTCCATTTACTTTTTACTATCTTAGTTTCCTGAAGAAAAATTATACTAGGACTAGATTCTTGAATTTTTTCCTTTAAGGTTCTTTTTGTTGAGGTAGAACCCATACCTATTATATTCCAAGAGAATATAATATTTATTTTTGGCTACAAATACATCCTTCTTATTTTTTCCTCCTTGTCCACTTAGGGATTTAATTTTTGTTATCTTGTCCTCTATATTGATTTGCTTTTGAGATCCTTCCTCAATGGCTATTTGCAAATATGCTTGTAATGCCTCCGACGTTTGTGGATCTTCCTACCTTCTTCTTCATACTTGTCCCATTGGCTACTTGTGATTTTATTTGACTTAGGGATAGTATACCACCTTGCATTGTTACATCATCTTCCACTTTTTCACATATTTTTTTAATTTAGCAAAAAATCCCTTGTGGGACCGCCTTGGTTTGAGAAACCACGACTAGGGGGTTCTACACCATCAAAATCACTCGAGAGTCATGCTCGACCCTGATCGCACTAGCATTATCAATTGGATTTTGGGTACCCAATGTGCGTTTGGTAGGATGGAGATTCGAACTAGGGACCTCTCTTGGAGGATTTCCCTACCCTCTCCAACTCACCTACAACACGTGGGTAAAAAGGTTTATGGTAAACCAATGTGATTTGAACCGAAGTTGCATGGATCCGCACCATACGTGTCACATTCCTCAATTGGTTTCCTTATACCAAATTGACTATGCACTCACCCTTCACTTTTTCACATTTTGTTCCTTATTATTCTTCTAATTTTTTTTATTTTTCCTCTTCTCCTTTTCGAACTTCTTCAATCAATTCAAAATCCTTAATGTTCATTCTTGAATTATTTTCCCCTGTTATAATATCTTCTTTATGGTTTTTCCTTCTCTACGGCCTTGAATTGATTTTGTATTTATGTCTCTTTCATTGATGGTACCCTGATGAGGATTGATGTTTGATCTTTCATATGACCCCTCTAGTAGTTCCTAGCTAGGTTTGCATAGTTTATTTCTTGCAAATTAATAATTGTAAGTGAGTCTCCTTCTCACATGCACTTGTGGGCACTAGTTATCTTCTAGTTGTCATTTAGAGTGTTAGTTAGTAAGTGTGAACTCAAAGTAGGAAGTGTGTACTTCAAGATAGCTAAAATGGATCTTCTAGTTAGCATTATTCCTTTTCTCTTAACTTAGAAGTTACGTGCATTCTCCCTTGCACTTTTGTAGCTTATGGTTAAGCATATTGGATCAAATCCATGATTTGATGGGTTTGGTTATGTATTTTGGGCCATTAGTGCCTATAAATTGAATTGTAAATAATAGAACACTTAGTTGGATTTTCAATCCTTTTCATTGGTATCGAGCCTAGTTCATGTTTGCACTAGGGCTTGTGAGGTGAGAGGATAGGAGATAATTTTGTTATGAGAAATTCTTTCTCATTGAGGACTCGGTTTAAGCTCAAGGGGAGCTTGAAAACCATTCGGAGAAGGAAGTTCCTTCGACGACAAACTCCTCGTTCCAACTTTTTGCTTATGCTCAAGAGGTATAGGAAAAGTTTGCCTCAGAGTTCTTCTTATTGTGATCCTTGGAAGGGATTGGATCGTAGCTACGGTCCAATTAGGATTAGGGAGCCATTTAACCCTAATGCCCCCCCCATTTTTGAGTATTGAAGAGCTCCAGGAGGTCATCAAAACTAGGTCGTGTGTCGACTTAGGTCTGGTTGCCTTTCAAACGCTGGTCGTGTGTCGACTGGATCTTGAAAGGAGAGCTACTAAAGGGATCTGGTTGCTCGTATTTTTACAATTTAAGTTTTTCAAGCTTTGGAATTAACCCTCCTGGTTAATTTTTAAAATTTTCTAGTTTGTATTAGAAAAGCTTAAATTTTCATTAATATATTATTTTCTTAATATATTAATTTGAAGCATATTGTAAAAAAAAAAATATATATAAATAATTGTATTTTTTTTGGTAGCCGAAGGCCTTGGATCAGGCTTCGGCTGCATTCGGCAGCATCGGCCAGGCCACGACGGCTTTCGGCAGCCCACGGCACCTATTTGCCGTTGCCTACCGGCCCGTCTGTCGTCGGGCTACAAGCCGACGGTAATCGCTGTCCGTAGTGATAGCGATTGGGGCTATCGCCTGACGCAGTTGTCAGGTCTGACAGCAGATCTAACCTTGCTGTCAGACTGATAGTGCCAGGCAAGACAGCCTCGGCCATTGCTGCCCATTGACAGCGCCAGGTGGGCGTTCGCCTTGGCATCAGGCCAGCCGCCTGACGTTTCTATCAGTTCTGATAGCGTCAGGTGAACGGTCGACCTGTGCTGACCACTGACAGTCGCCAGTGCAGTCCTCGCATTGGCGCGTCAGGTCCAGTCGTCAGGCGCTTTGGACTTGACGTTGCTGTCAGCCTCGTAGTCAGGCCTTTCGGTCTGACTACGCAGTCAGGCGGCCGCGTCCACAGGCAGGGACAACAACCTGCTGCCGCGTCTGACAGGTCGACAGGCTTCTGCCAGGCCTATCACGGCTGACAGGTTTGCCTGTTGTCAGGCCTTTTGCGGTCGGACCGGCCGCACGACTGTCGCCTGCACAGGCGTGCAGTCTGCACTCTGTAGATTTTGGTGCAGCAAGGGCAAACGAGGAATTGCCTCAGGAATTGTTTCTATTTTTTGCACATTGCCTCAAGAACTGTGCCATGCAATATTTGTTTTTTGCACCTCGGGAACCGTGCAACTGAAGACTGCAAACTTTCATGCAGGGTAAGTGAAGTTCAGTTCCAGTTAAGGCAGCCAAATCAAGGGTAATTTATTGTAATTTTTAATTTTTACTATTCTAAGGTTGCATGTTAAATTTTGTTTTTATTAATTTAATTTTTAATAACTTGATTAAATTCATTAATCTTTGATTAATTGAAATTTAATTTTTAATTAAGTTATTTTTAAATTAATAAATTCTAAATTGCACCTTAGGTTAGTTTAAAATTTCAAAATTTTGAGCCTTAGGAGTAAATTTTCAAATTCAGAGGCACTCCATTGTAACAAGGAAAATTTTCATTTTCTTTCCTTGATTTAGTGCTTTCTCATTTTTTTACTCCTGGCTTATACCCGGTTGCATATGGCTTCTGACTTGGCTGCCCAAGTGGCAGAACTTGCCCATGTTGTAAATGCTTTAGAAGATAAAGCTAATGATACTACCATGGTAGAAGTCCTTGGCAATCTTGCCATGAAGGTAAATGACATTTTTGTGCATAATGCTTCAACTTCTGCTCATGATTCTCGTCTAAGAGTTCGTTGTGAAGTTCCATTTTATGATGGATCCAGGAACCCTGATGTCTTGAATAGTTGGATTCTTGACATGAGTTCTTGGTTTTCTTACTCTCAACTTTCAGATGAAGATGTGGTTCCTTATGCTAAGCTAAAACTTTCTGGTTTAGCTAAAGTACTTGTTGAACGAAAAAGAGGTCATGATGAACTCACCTCATGGGATGAGCTTGTAGATTGTCTTAAGACCAATTTTTATCCTTCCAATTATTCTAAGGAATTGGTCATTAAATGGTTTCATTTTCGACAAGGTACTAATATGTCTGTACAGGAATATATTTTTCAGTTCAACAGGTTCAGGATACTTGTGAATGTGGAGGATGATGTTCCAGCTTTGATTATCAAATTTCAAAGTGGCTTGTTAGAGCACTTGTACAGAGAAATTATGTTTGTTTCTATGGAAACTTTGGATTCAGTTTTCAACCAGGCGCAACTTGCGGAGGACAAGTTCAAAGCGCACTCGCAGGCATTCCGCACTCCTGCTCCTCAAGTGGTTGCAAACTCATCAAAAGGGAATAATTCTTTCTCACAAAAGAAGAATTTTGCTCAAAAGAAGAATGTTTCTTCTCCATCTCCTTCTTCTCCTTCCCCTTCCGCTTCTACTCCTTCTTCTTCTTCTAAACCTTCTTCTTCTTCTTCTTCTAAAAAGTTTTGTAACTATTGTAAGAAGAAAGGTCATGAAAAAGTTGATTGTTTTAAGCTTAAAAAGAAGAGTTTAGTCATTACTACTCAAGAGGAGGATGCTCCCAAAGGTCCCCTTGAGTCCGTAGGAGAGAGTAGAGTATACACGGAATTACGAGGTAAGCTCAATGAAGTTACCTTGGTAAATGTAAGTTCATCAGAGGGCGCTCGTGATGCTTTGTTCATCACTCGAGCTCATTTGCTTCATAATTTTGCAACAGATTGTATAGTGGATAATGGCTCGCAGAAAAATCTAATTGCGAGGTCCATTGTCGAGCGTTTGAAGTTACCTATGGAGCCTCATCCTCAACCTTATTCTTTGGGTTGGAAGGATAGTGGAAGAGGCTCAGAAATCACTCACACTTGCACATTAAAATTTGCACTTGGCCCACATTTCATAGATCAAGTCACTTGTGATGTGACTCCTATGGATTGTTGTGGGATTTTGCTTGGACAACCTTTTCGGTATGATAGGAGAGTTGTTTATGATGCTTTCAAAAGAACCTACACACTTCAAAAATATGGTAAGGTCTTTCTCATTAAAAGCACCAACACTCCTAACATCATTCTAAGTTCCAAGCAAACCAAAAGAGTAATTAAAAAAGGTGGTGATGTTGCTCTAATTTTCATTCGCTCTCAAAACACTTCTACATCCACATCCATTCCAAAGCAACACTCTTCAATGGATAAAATATTGCAAAGTTATTCACACATATTTCAGGAGCCAAAGTCTCTTCCTCCAATTCGCACAATTAATCACAACATTGAAATAATTCCTGGTTCTTCCCTTCCTAATGCTCCCATGTATAGACAATCTATTTTGCAAAATGAAGAAATAAAAAGGCAAATAGAAGATTTGTTGTCTAAGGGTTTCATTAAGGAAAGTACTTCCGCTTGTGCCTCACCTATTTTGTTGGTTCTTAAAAAAGATGGCACTTGGAGATTGTGCATTGATTTTCGTGCTTTGAACAGAATTTTTGTAAAGAATAGATATCCATTACCACGCATTGATGATTTATTAGATCAGCTTCAAGGAGCTAAGTTCTTTTCAAAAATAGATCTCAAAAGTGGATATCATCAAGTGCGTATCCAAGCTGAGGATACATGGAAGACAACTTTTAAGACGAAGATGGGCCTCTTTGAATGGTTGGTCATGCCTTTTGGTCTTACTAATGCTCCTGCAACCTTCATGAGGTTGATGAATGATGTATTTCGTGATGTACTTGACAAATTTGTAATAATATATCTTGATGATATATTGATTTTCTCAAAAACTTGGGAGGAACACCTTAGGCATATCAAGCAAACCCTTGATCTTCTTGCGAAGAATCAATTATATGCCAATTCTTCCAAGTGTTCTTTTGGCAATACTTCAGTTTCTTACCTTGGCTATGTGATTAGTGAAAGTGGAATTCAGGTAGATCCCATAAAAGTTGATGTTTTACTTAAGTGGTCCCCTCCTACAACTCTCACTGAGTTAAGGAGTTTTCTAGGACTTGCGAATTTTTATCGCAAGTTCATTCCTCAATATTCCACCCTTGCAGCTCCATTGCATTATCTCACTAAGTCCAAAATTCCATTTCATTGGGAGAAAAGCCAAGAAGTTGCCTTTGAGAAACTCAAAAAGAAACTTTGTACAGCACCGTGTTAACTTTACCCGACCTCTCTCAACCTTTTGAGATTGAAATGGATGCCTCTAAAGTTGCCTTAGGAGCTGTGCTCAAACAGAATGGTCATCCAGTTGCTTATCATTCAGAAACTTTTTCTACTGCTAAGTTGAACTATTCTACATATGACAAGGAGTTGTATGCATTAGTTCAAGCTATTAAGTATTGGAGACATTATCTTTTGGGAAAAGATACAATAGTACACACTGATCATATGCCTCTCAAGTTTTTACAATCTCAAAGTAAAATTGAAGAATCAAGACATATGAAGTGGGCCTCTTACCTCCAACAATTTCACTTGGTGATCAAGTACAAAAAGGGGAAGAGTAATACTGTTGCTGATTGTTTGAGTAGGCCTCCAGCCGCTCTTGCCTTAACAGTTATGTCCACTTCACACTTGGGATTTCAGACTTGGCCTAATCAGTATTCACAGGATCCTGATTTTGGAAAAATATTTGAGCAAGTGAGTAAGCCTTCTTCTTCCAATTTGCGTCCTTTCCAAGATTTCTACATCAAAGAAGGACTTCTTTACAAATTGGACAAGGTTTGTGTTCCTTGTGAGCCTAGAGTGTCACTTCTTAAGGAAGCTCATTCTACACTTTATGGTGGTCACTTTGGGAAGCATAAAACACTTCATCATTTGCAAAGATTTTTCTATTGGCCTAAAATGCAGAGGGATGTGTTGAGATTTCTCAAACAGTGTGCGGTTTGTTGTCGCTCAAAACCAGCTAATAGGAAGTTTGGCTTAGGCATGCCTTTGCCCATTCCTTCCCGTCCTTGGGAAAGCATTTCCATGGATTTGGTTAGTGGTTTTCCTATGACAGTGCGCCAACATGATTGTGTGTTCGTGGTGGTTGACAGATTCAGTAAAATGGCTAAGTTTATTCCATGCCGCAAGACAAGTTCTGCATCAGACTTAGCCCAATTTTTCTTTGACAGCATTTGGCGTTCCTTTGGTCTACCTACCAGCATTATCTCGGATCGTGATTCACGCTTTGTGGGTCACTTTTGGCATTCTTTGTGGAAAATTTTGGGAGTTTCCCTTAACTTTTCCACCGCCTATCATCCATAGTTCGATGGGCAGATCGAAGTGGTAAACCGTACCCTTGTGCAAAGTTTACGAATCTATCATCACGCTTCACCAGCAAAGTGGGACTTGAGTCTCACTCATATTGAACATGCCTACAATAGGGCCCTACATTCTTCTACAGGTCATTCACCCTTTGAGGTTTGTATGGGATTTCAGCCCTTGGCACCTTATGAGTTACCTTTGTCTTTGCCTTCTCCTGTCACTTCACATCTTCAGAAGGAGCAAGACAAGGCACACTCATTTATTCAAGCATTTGCACAATCTGCAATCAAAGGTGGTTGAGATTTTGCAAAAGACATAGCAGACAGAGAAAAAGGCCATGGATCGACATCGAATTCCTCATCCATTTCGAGGTTGGTGACAAAGTTTGGTTGCATCTTGACAAGCGACGTTTTTTTGATAAGACTCATAGTAAAATCAAACCGATTCGCTATGGGCCTTATACTATTCTTCAACAGGTGTCCGAGAATGCTTTTCGCCTTGATCTTCCCGCACACTTGGGAATTCATGACGTCGTCAATGTAGATCTTTTGAAGTTGTATTTTGACTCTACATTGGAGACAGCACCAGCTATCGGTCATCCTGTGGACGTGGTTCCCGATTCTCGGTTACCATTGGATTCTGATCAGATCTATGACACAAAGATTCGACAGACTCGCCAGGGGTCTACCACCTCATATCTTGTGGCTCAGCGAGGACAGCTACCGCATCAGGCTCGTTGGATTTCTTTTCATCAGATGTCCCGTGACTTTCCTACTCTTCTGAAAGCATTGGAGTCCAATGCTTCTATTGTGGGGAGGCATGATGAGGATTGATGTTTGATCTTTCATATGACCCCTCTAGTAGTTCCTAGCTAGGTTTGCATAGTTTATTTCTTGCAAATTAATAATTGTAAGTGAGTCTCCTTCTCACATGCACTTGTGGGCACTAGTTATCTTCTAGTTGTCATTTAGAGTGTTAGTTAGTAAGTGTGAACTCAAAGTAGGAAGTGTGTACTTCAAGATAGCTAAAATGGATCTTCTAGTTAGCATTATTCCTTTTCTCTTAACTTAGAAGTTACGTGCATTCTCCCTTGCACTTTTGTAGCTTATGGTTAAGCATATTGGATCAAATCCATGATTTGATGGGTTTGGTTATGTATTTTGGGCCATTAGTGCCTATAAATTCAATTGTAAATAATAGAACACTTAGTTGGATTTTCAATCCTTTTCATACCCTCTTTCCTTTAGTTTGCTTTTTCTTTGATACATTCCTTCATTATCCTTATCATTACCTTGTTCTTTCAATATCCGTCTTGCTTTACTTAGGCAATTACAAACATAATGTCCATATTCATGGTAGTGGGTGCATTTAAATGCGATATGGCCATAATCTAGCTCTTGCTTCTATACTTGATCTTGTAGTTCAATTCAATATGCTCTAATAAACCTTCCATTATGTCCATATCCACACATATTGTAGCATATGTGGTTAACTTTCATTGTGTTGTCATCTCAATTGTTTTAATGAATTGCCCTTAATACTCTCCTATTGCTGTGAAATATTCTTCTTGTTAAAACTGACATGAGAAAAAGGGCATCTTAACCCATATTGGAATGGATTTCAATTTTTTTTCTATTGGATCAAAATTATCATCCTAGTACTTCATAAATAATTCACTTCTTGCCCTGAACCAATGACCTCTTTCAAAAATCATATCCTTGTCTTTGAGATTGTTAAATGTTGCCAAAAAAATCCTTTTCTTGCATATACTATCTTTGGTTCTTGTGAGATTAATGGAAGCCAATTTTTTTAACCCAAGTTTCAATACTTTTAGGAGATGGCCATAGGTTAAAGAATCGACATATTAGTCCGCATTCAGCGAGCTTGTTATAATCCTTTATCAGGTTTTGTTCATCAAACTTTACCTTTGGAATTTGTTCTTTTCTTTTCACAAATCCATCTTTTTTTAGAAAAGAAGAAATTTCCATTTTTCTCTTCTTAGATTCAACCATTGCTTGTATTATTTCAATAGATATCCTTTTCAGATCAGCCCTTGAAGATGAAGATCTCCATACAAGCATTTTGGAAAACCTAAATTATTTATATTTTACTTGTTTTGTCTTTTTCATTTCTAATCTCAAATATATGGTGTTTGTCTTTTGCTACTTGCAAGACTCCTTTGACGTATTCCAATTGCCCACAATTGGAAATTTAGATTTCCCACCCATTCCTTGATTCCAAGGTACTCTTCTCTACCTCCTCAAACCCCTTTAAATTGTTAATCAACTTATTGAAAATCAAAGTTATATTTTAATTCAATCAATTATATTTTTTGATTTACTAAAAATTAAAATTAAATTTTATGAAACAATACATACATAATTATTAAACTCTTGTATCATGATTTAATTACAAAACTAATTCAATTCAAAATAACCAATTTATTTGGAAAAGGAATTTGATTTTCTTTTTAAAAAAATAACCAATTTTGTTTTTGGTTACATAGGGGAGTTGGTTACAACCACTATTTTAATAATTAATTTAATTACAAAACTAAGTCAATTCAAAATAATCAATTTTTGTTGGAAGATGACTTTGATCTTCTTTATAAAAATCTAACATTTTTTTTTTGGTTATATAGGGGATTTGGTTACAACCACAATTTTAATAACTAGCAAGTGCATGGTTCAAACCATAGGACTACTCCCAACAACCTATTTGTCTCATTGTTGTTGACCCAGCGTGAGATAGAGACCACTGGTTGCTCAAGGTTCATACCATCATTGTCGGTCTAGAACGCATTTAGAGAATTCAACACCGATTGCTCGAGATTCACCCAACGTAAGATAAAGACCATCGATTGTTTGAGGTTTGTACCATCATCGTCGATCGAGATAAAGACAACCGGGTTGCTCGAGGTTCGTGCCATCATTGTCGGTCTAACGCACACTCAAAGGATTCAACATCGGTTGCTCAAGGTTTGTACCATCATTGTCAGGCTAGCAACGTACCCCATGGTTTGAATCTAGATCTCTTCCTGACAAATACTTGACCAATCAAACCTTTGCCAAACTACTTAAGCCCAATAAGTATATATATATATATATATAAAATTGAGTATATATATATTTATAAAAAACCAATTTTCAAAAATCCAAAAGCACAAACTCCATATTTATTTTCCCAAATATCCGTTCGTCGGGACAGCTGTTTCTAAAACACATCGCTCTTGCGTTGTTCACCCCTTTACACCTAAATTGTTGTGCACCACTATCAACTGAGAGCAATTCTTCTTCCCCATAAACAGTTGCTATTTAGCCTAAACAAAATTATTTATGGTTTCCTTCGGGGCTGCTCCCAAATTGCGTGGCTAACTATTCCTTCTAAATATCTAGCGGCGAATTCTCGGCGCAGTTGAAGGGGCGCTGTGATATAGTGCTGCCTCCACATAATTAGCAGGCCTCGTTTTCTCGGGCGGTTAGAGGGAAACTTACAGAGGATTATATACAGGGACTCACGGGGATGCGTGTGAAGGCCTTTTTTAAGTGGTCGTCCACCATGGGGATCCGTTCCAAGGGCGAGAAATTGGTCTCTGAGGTTGGCATGGTCACAGCTGAATATCCATCTGCCAATTTCAATGAAAACTCTGACTGTGAAGGAGTCGAGCATTCCTCTGCTTAGGTAAAGTAATTTATTTCAATTTAATTGATTTTATGGGGGTGAAATGAATTTTAATATTAGTTAGAATATATTATAATATTATAATTAATTTGATAAGATTTAAATATTAATTGATATTATAATTATTTGAATTATAATATTTTGATAAGATTTAAATATTGATTGATATTATAATTATTTGAATTATAATATTATAATTATTTAAATTATAATATTATAATTTTTTTGATAAGTAGCTATTGTATTTACAACGGGTTTTAACTAGGATCCCAAAACCTGATTACATAAGAGTTGGAAATAACATGCCGAGAATAAGCCATTACAACAAAATTCTGGGCCCAAGGCACCAATACCCTGAAAATGAAAAACAAACAGAAATCCCGCCCAACGGGAACAGGTAAATTTGAACAATCCCGCCCAACGGGAAACCACCAATTTCGAAGGAAGGTAAGTTTGAAGATCCCGCCTAGCGGGGAATAGTTGAAAATCGCCATCGTGTAAATCCTGCCCAGCAGGAAGTAACAAAAAACCATTATAATATAAATCCCGCCTAGCGGGAAGCAGTCGAAAAACCACCAAAGAGTGAATCCCGCCAGGGGGAAGCAGCTGAAATCCATCCCAGTGTAGATCCCGCCCAACGGGAAGCAGCAAAAACCTCTACCAAGTGAATCCCGCCTCCCGAGAAAACTAGCAGGAAATGAGAAAAACCCGCCTAGCGGGAAACCCAACGGTTCTGGAGAATCCCGCCCCGCAGGAAACCATCCCGCCCAGCGGGAAACCATCCTGCCCAGAAAAAAGGGGGAATCCCGCCCAGTAGGAAGCAACTGAAAACCAGCAAAGAGGAGATCCCGCCCATCGGGAAGCAGCCAGAAAGCACCACCAAGAGAATCCCGCCCCCAAGACAACCAGCAGGAAGAGACAACAGGTTAAGGGACCAGGGATACAGGGACTGGGGATCCCAGGCGGGAAGAGGTAACAGCCACAAAGATGGGATCCCTGGGAGCCAAGCCTAGGGGATCCAGGGTCTGCATGCATAGATCAGATCCCCCATGATTTGAAAAATGTAGCAGAACCCAAAGAACCCCAACAACAGGGGCCAAGAATCCCATCCTTGCACAGGAGAAACTTTAGGGAACTGGGACTGAGGCTGGGAACAGCCCAAGCAGAGAAAAAGCCCCCCAAGGCCAAACAAATGCCCAGGGTGTCCACCAAGGAGCAGAACCAGCACGAAGAAGCCTCCAAGCGGGAAATCGAAGAGGGCCCTCCCCACAGGGACGGGACCAACAACAACCATAGGATCCCAGAGAGGATTCACTAGCAAAAGGGGGAAAGAGGTCCTCCTAGACCGCCCCCAAAGCAATAAGGACCTCAAAGGAAACCCCAGGAAGCCGTCAAAAACCCAACCAATCACCCCCACCACCCAGAGAACCGCAAGGAACTAGATCCACGCCAAAAACCTGCAGAAAACCCCAGGGAGAAGCCTGAGGGAAAAAAAAGGGAAGGGATCCCTAAAACAACAAGGAACCCTGGGAAGCACTAGGCCAAAAACTCAAACAAGGGAACCCTGACCGACTGGGAGAGGTGCAGAAAGAGGAGAAGGATCTCCCTCAAGGAGATCATCTGCAACAAACAATCCCAAGGAGGGATGACCTGGGATGAGCCAAGGACTGGGCAGGAACCAGGGGAGGGGGAGCAGGGAAGGGATCGGGACCCTCCCCTCTCTACTTTTTTTCCCCAAAATTTATTATAATTATAATATTATAATTATTTTGATAAGATTTAAACATTGATTGATATTATAACTACTTTAATTATGTATATATATACATATATATTTTTTTTTTGATAAGGTTTGACATTCAATTTCATTTCCGATCTGTGACCATTTTAGGAACTAAACAAGTGTTTTTTTTTTTTAAGTTTTTCAATTTTTAGAATTGGTAACCCTATCGATGTCCTTACTTATCTCCTATTTAGGTAACTTGGTTTGGATTATTTTTCAATACATCTCAGTGGTCTGCGTTTATAAACTGTTTTTTCTATGTAACGATTACCGGAATGCGTTTATAAACTGTTTTTTCTCTGTAATGATCACCAGTATGGAAGGAATAAGTTAGATAGGATTATTTATAAGTAATTTGTATGGATTAACCAAATCACTTTTATTCAACTGCTTAGTTACATGCCAGTTCATCATGTTGCAGTGATAACAACAGGTATGCTTACTGATAACTAAGCAAAAAGTATTTCAGTTTTTCTTTTACTTATTAAGACAACCTTATTCTTTATTCTTTACTATCATCATGAATAGGTGTCATATCAGTATCATAAGTACCCTATCAGACCTTTATTTCAGCTAAGAACAACATCGTTATTTATGTTTAGCTAATATTTATTCTGTTCTGTAGTTCAACCTAAAAACATTGATTTCTTTTAAAAATACAACTATTATAATCATGCTAGTATCATGTTTGAGAACAGTATTCATAAAAGGACTCTTAATGAACTGCCCTGCAATGACATCATGTATTATCAAGTTTAGCATTCGATTCTGTTACAATAATTGAATACATCTTCATATAACTTGCTAATTAAAGAAAGCAGTCATACAGTTGTACAGTGTATTGTCATCCTCTTAAAAGTGGAGATCATTCCATCACAAGAATTAAGGACATTTTCTTATAACTTGCTATTTCTAAAAAAAAGCAGTCATCATACATCTGTCATGCATAACTGTTATACAGTATGTTGTCATGCTTACAGATCAAAGTGGAAATCATTCCTTTACAAAAATTGAATACATCTTCATATAACTTTCTATTTCTAAAAGAATGCAGTCATACATTTTCATGCTTTGTTTTGGGGTTAACTACAAGTTTTACAGGTACAAGAAGTTCAATAACTAACAAACTGTGTAGGTTTTTCTGTTAGCTGAGTATGATGTCTGGAGGGAAGATATCGCCAGAGCACTTTAGTGCCCAACCAAGTAGCATTTTCTTGAACACTTCTGTCTCAACCTTCTTAAGAAGTTCTGACCCTTCACAAAGAGAGGTTTCTATGAAACCGATCCAGTTAGAGACACATACTTTGTGCTGACGTACTCATGCACCATTCATTACATGCTGCAATGTCCTATGAACTTATGCTTTTAGTGCAGTGGTCAACTTGCATTAGGCTAATACAACTACTTTGTAGTTATAATACCCATCTATACTTGTACTCCCTAACATGCCTTTCACCCTCGCCATGATGAAATTATTTTCCCTTACATGTACAAATCAGTGTATTATTTCTAGCTTATAGGGCACGGGTCCTTAAATTATCCTTCTCAGGTATACCAATGCATGTGAGAACAATGTATAGCTACTGCTATATGCAATCTAGCCATTCCTATCATTTAAGCTCTTAATACTTTTTAGGAAGTAGTACAGCATGGAAATCAATAATATTCAAACCAAGCATCAGTCATTGCCAATCAGCAAGTACCATGCCATTCTTGCTTGCGACAGGACAAGACTGCAGTTCTTCAACATTGGGTTTCAACCACCCCTCACATACTGAGGAGTTGTAGACAAGTGTAGCTTACTAGTTTCTTGTCCTCTTCTATTGGTTCCACAATCATGGATGCTAGAAGAGTCTTGAGGAGTTGAACTCCATGTCCTCCCAAGATTATCCAACTGGGCCCTCTTAGTCTTAGCCATTCTCTTGGGAGTATCATTAGATCTTGTGTTGGCCCTTTTGGGATGGTGATGACGTCTGTGCTACTGCTTTACATCCCACTCTAGATTAATGTTGGCTTTTGGATCCATTGGAGCTTCTTTCTATCTTTGTTATACCTTGACTTTTAGATCTTTGTTAATCATTACTTTTAGCATGTTAGGGTTTATCCATTTTGGGTAACCCTCAAGGCTGTAATTTTAGACCATATAGTTCTTCCACTTTAGAGTAGTTTACACCAGATTCTTTGCTTTAGTTTACCTTATATTCCTAGCATTTTGTGGTTACTACAATGCATTGCAATTTGTAACAGCTCTTTTCAATGAGTCCCATTGGCCTACTTTGACCGTTTGTGGACATTAATAGAATTATCTTATCATCTAAACACTTCCTTTCTTTCTTGGTGCCGATCCTAATTAATCCACCTTAAGTTGACCTATCCTAATTAATCCACCTTAAGTTGACCTATTTTGTGCCTTCAATGTACAATGCATACAACAAGGAAAAGGCAGCATCCCTGTCAACCATGGACTGGTGTCTTATAAACAAACCAATAATAATACTGCAGTCCTTTCCTACAGCCATTCTAAAGGATGTACTACCGTCTTAGAGTTGTTATTAGGCACAAGCATAAGTTATGCAGGTATAATCACAATTTACACTAGCATTCATCAATCATCAAACACTTCCCTGCTTTTGCCATCAACTATTCCATTCCATTTAAGTGCAGCAATTATACCATTTGCTTTCATACATAAGAGGAAATATACAAGTCAAGGTTCACATCCAAGATACCATACTTCAACCAAAGGACATTAGTTACATAAAATCCAATCCTCTTCACCAGTCAGTTCAGGCATATTAACAAAGGTCACATAATACAAAATCTCCTGCCACAAGCAAAGGACTTTAAAACCCACTACTTTGCTTGGTTTCAACCATGCAAACCATGACATTTCCAAAAAGAAGCATAGAGGTCTCTCCCAAATCCAAAGTTACATCTTCTAGTTTTCTTTGTTCTAGTTTCAAGACGAGCATTGATCCCCAAAAATATCACCCCAAAAATATCACCGACTAGCTGGTCATAAAAGACATTCCAAAGCATGTAAAATTTCATTCAAGGAATCAAGGTTAAGCATGCTTTCTCACTCACTTGTGCAAAATACTGCCATGGATAAAGTTTTTAGCACTACCCATGATGTTTTCCAGATGCACAGTCATTTAGATGTATTTCACACTCTTCCAGGAAGGATTTACTAATATTCAAGCATTTGTAATACACTTTTGGAGTACCCATGACAGGTACAGCCATGTGCCGTGCATTTCCCTTTTCCCTTGATGGATTTATGTGCATACAGTAGGACGAGTTGCATTTAATATTTACCCTAACCAGAGCTGAATATAACTAGGCATTTCACCATGACTCAGACCCATACAACTGCATGCAAAGTATTTTGCAATCACTCAAGACGGATTTAGAAGTGTATAACCAAATGAAATGTGTTTTATAGATATCCATGAAGGATTCAAAGCTGAACAACAATAAACCAGCTATTTTCAAATGGTCCAAGGCGTTTCCAACTAATGCTACCAGGAATCAAACATCTTGCAGATATCCATGAAGGTTTATATTCATAAAAACAGTATACTTTTATTTTCACAAATATCCAAATGGTTTCATGCACAAACAACCTGCAAATATATGTTTCAAGAACACCCATGAAGGGTTTTATGCACATACAACCAATAAGCATAAACATTAAAGATACCCATGAAGCTGTATCCTCATACAACCAATAAACTCATATTTTCACAAATACCCATGTTGGTTTCATGCACATACAGCCGGTAGATATATATATTTTAAGAATACTCATGAAGGGTTGTATGCATGTACAACCAGTAAGTATGAACTTTAAAGACACATGTGAAGGATTTAACCTGTACAACCAGCAAAAAAATGTTTCACATAAGGTATCCGCTGTATTGCAACCAAATCCATCGTGCAACTACTGTAGAAAATAAATGCTAAGAGACAAGAACAGAACTTTCATTTTCCAGGCTTCAGGGTCTTTCTTCCGTAAGTCCTCCACTCCATGCCTCTAAGATAGGCTAGAAGGTCTATAAAGATCACTCTCCAGGGACTCCATACACCCCCATTCTCCCTTATCCTCTGCAGTTTTCCAACGTTGGACTATCAACAATTGCAGGAAGAATGAAGGTTTTAGACACACATTGCTCCTCTGCTCCCATAACAGTTGTCGTTATTTCTTTTGACTCTACTGCCTCCTCTCACCAAAACACAAGGAGGCAAGAAGACCCTCAAACTTACAAGAAGGAAAATAATGTACAAGGAGGATTTAGGGTTGTTGAAATGGCACCAAGGAGAAAGGTAAGATTAAAAATTCACCTCTCTCTCTCTCTCTTTTAATTTAAAGTGTAGTCACTTCAACTATTGCCATGGAGGATAAAATACTCTACATTATACCCTGTACCCATTCAACCAAGCAAAACAAGATTTTGTAATGAAAATCAGTGTGTCGAAGGCAACTATTTAAACTCTCTTGCTCTATTGTCTACCAACATTAAATGCATTATCAAAACAGCAGTCTGGTTTATCAAACAATCATGCACTTTTCTATTGAAGTGACGATTTAAATCGTGGTGTGTATGTGGTCTCTCTAAAGCACTTTGTAATGTCCCTTTTTAAGAAACAACAAACCCTTACTACGAAAATGCAGAAATTAAGTACAACAAGGAAATAACTCAGAAATTGCTCATAAAATAACACAAGTATGAGGAGAAATCAGCCAGTATCATATATTAAATATTGCCAAACCAATACAACAACTCCCCAAGGCTGAACAGATGCAAAAACTCCTCAAAAATGACCCCAAATACAAGCGTAGGGTTTGGGGCTGCCAACAGATCTGAAACACATGACACAAATGCTCCCAAAAATGCCACGAACTCCTCACGGATGCCTCTTTTTGTATTTTTGATATTTTAGGGCAATAACACCTGCAATGATATTGCCAAGACCCCAACCATGCACCTCCAATGCTCTATGGGAATGAGCAAGACCTGCAATCTCAACTCATGGAACCTCTAGGGTTTCAATATTCAATTCTGATATCAACATAACATGCCCAAAATGGGACGTCTCACTCCCTTATATAGGGTGAGGTTCTAATTTGAAGTTGACATCTCCCAACCCTAAAATCACTTAAAGTGCTCCCAACCCTAAAATCACTTAAAGTACCTTATTACAACATAAAAACATAAAACATAAATAAACACAACTTAAGTTATGTCTCCTAGTCACATGAACCCCTTTTTCACTTTTATAATTAAGTGTAGGAGACATTTACAAAAATATTTATTTTTGGGACATTACAAGTCCACCCTCCTCAAATTGGTTGTCCTCAAGCAAAGTCAAAGCTGGAGCATCTAAAATTTCTGCACCTTCCCAAGTAGCATCCTCCATAGGCAAGTCCTTCCACTTCGCAAGATATTCTTTGACAGTCCTACTCCTAAGCTTTCTCTCCCTTGTCTCAAGGATCAATTCAGGTTCAAGAATGAGCTTTCCTTCATCATCAAGGGGTGGCAAATTTGAAGATGGCTGAATATGTTGGCCCAAGGCCTTCTTCAAAAAGAAACATGGAAGACATTATGTATTTTACTTCCACTTGGAAGTTCCAAAGCATATGCAACCTGTCCAACCTTACTCAACACCTTGTAAGGTCCATAAAATTTGGGTTTGAGTTTTTCTGCTCCACTTCTTTTCAATGTAGACTGTTTGTAGGGCTGCAACCTAACATAAACCAAGTCTCCCACCTCAAATGAGCGCTCACTACGCTGCTGACAATATTCTTAATGGTTAAGAATATTGTCCTTCAAAGCATTAAGAATATCTTGATTTTCTGCTGCAAAGTCTCTAGCTTTTTGGACCCTTGAATCACCAAAAATCAGATCTGAAAAGTGTGGGGCATCATAACCATAAAGTGCCTTGAATGGAGACATTTTTATGGACATATGATAAGTAGAATTGTAGCAATATTCACCAAGGTGCAGCCATTTAACCCATGCCTTTTGTTGACCTGAAACATAATTTCTCAAATATCCTTCAAGCCATTTGTTAACAATTTCAGTTTGCCCATCAGTTTGGGGATGGTAGCTAGTACTAGGAGTCAATTTAGTACCACATAGCTTAAACAATTCTTGCCAAAACATGCTCAAAAATCTGCTGTCCCTATCACTCACAATGGATTTAGGCAAACCATGCAATCTGAAAACTTCTTTAAAAAACAAATCAGCAACTTGTATGGCTGTGCAAGTTGTTGAAATGGCATAGAAATGAGCAAATTTTGTCAATCTATCAACAACAACAAATATGCAATCCTTCATGTATACCTTGGGCAAACCAGTAATGAAGTCCATGGAGATACTTTCCCATTTCTGATTGGGAATAGGAGGTGGCTGAAGTAAACTAGCTGCAAATTCATGTTCCCCCTTGTTTTTTTGGCAAATAACACATTCCTGAACATGCAAGAAGACATCCCTTTTCAAACCCTTCCAATAGAATCTTTCTCTAACCTGTTTGTAAGTCTTGTAGAAACCTGGATGGCCTACAAGTGGAGCATCATGCATGGCTATAATTAAAGTTTGTTTCAGCTTTGATTCAGGTACTAAAAACACTCTTCCTTTGCAAAAAATCAGTCTTTTATGGCTGAACCTGTCATCTTCAACTTGCCCATTTATTAGTTTAGAGCAAAAATCATTCTTTGCATATTCAACCATAATTTTCACCTTCCAATCAGCATAAATAATGGAAAGAGAATGAAAAGTAGGGTGCCTAGAAAGTGCATCAGCAGCTGAATTCTTCTTACCCTTTACAAACTCAATTTCAAAATCATATGATTGCAACTTTGTTACCTATTTTTGCTGTCTTTCATTCAATTCAACTTGCCTCAAGAAGTATTTCAAACTGTTATGATAAGTTTTGACCACAAACTTGCCACACACTAAGTATTGCTTGAATTTGGTCAAGGCATGCATGATAGCTAGCATCTCTTTATCATAGATGCTGAAAGTTTTCTCCACATTTGAGAGCTTTCTACTCTCATAAGCAATGGGGTGTCCTTGTTGCATAAGTACAGCTCCAACTCCAACACCTGAAGCATCACAAGCAATAGTAAAAACAACAGAAAAATCAGGAATAGCAAGTAAAGGAGTGGAAGTCATTACATCTTTCAGCTTTAGAAAAGCTAAAAGGCCTCATTGGACCATGAAAAGGCCCCTTTCTTAGTTAATTCAGTAAGGGGGGCAGCCAAAGAAGAAAACCCCTTAATGACCCTCTTGTAGTAACTGCATAAACCCACAAAACCCCTCAATTCCGTTAGGTTGGATGGTATAGGCCATCTTTGTACAGCTGAAACTTTAGTTTGATCAACCTTAAGATGTTTTTGTAGTAAACCTTGAATTCGAGGATGGTAGGTGGCTGATTTTTTCCCTTTTGAACTGAAAATTACAGCTGCCCACTCAACGTCCTTCTGCCTTATCATCTTCTCCATTCTTTTGTATGAAACCTCCAAAATTTTGCAAGAATCTTTTGACCCATTTTCCTTGATTCCTTGCAGCACCACATCTTTCCCTTCAAGCACAAATTTCAGTTCTAATTTCTGATAATTAGTAACATAATCACCAAGTGAATACAACCATTGCACACCCAAAACCATATGTGGAATACCTCCTAAGGGAAAAACAAAGAATTGCTCATCTACTTCCATGTTGCCAAAATTAATTTTTATGTTTCTTACCACTTTGTTGCATGTGATAAGATCACCATTGCCAATAGCAACATTAAAACCAGGAATGATAGCTGTAGGAAGATTCTTTCTAGTGGCAAACTTCTCATCAACAAAATTGTAAGTAGCACCACCATCTATTAAAACAATAACCTTTTCATCAAAAGATCTACCTGGTACCTTAATAGTGCGAAACTGATTCAGCCCACTTAAAGTGGCTAGGGAACCTTCAGGAACTTCCTCATACTCCCTTTGTGCTTCCTCTTCCAAGGGTGTCTCAACTGCCTCATAAAAATCAGGATTATTAGAATCAGAATCAAAATGTAATTCAATGATTTTCATACCTCCTTCTCTGCATTTATGACCTCTTTGCCAAGGAGACTTGCAAATGAAACACTTGTTTTGTTTCCTTAGCTCATCTTTCTCTTCTTGTGTCAAGCGTGGGCCATTTGGGGGCTTATTAGGTGGCTGAAAACCAGATCTGAAACCTTCTCCATGCGTGGGATTCCTGCCATAAAAATTTCTCTCATTTCCACCTTGCTGCCCATACTGCTGTCCAAAAACTGTTTTTCTGGCTGCAAAAGGTGGTCTAGCAGGTGGATTATGTGCAAAATATTTCTGTCTAGGAGGTAAAACAGATTCTAAGCTTAAAGCTCTCTTAATGGCATCTTCAAGAGTGGCTAGTTCAAAAGCTTTAACTAATCTCTTCACGGGTTCCAACAAACCATCCATAAAAAGAAAAATTACCCTCTTGGGTGAAATATTTTGTACCTGAACTGAAAGTTGTTCAAACTCCTCCACATAGGCTTGAATGGATGAAGTTTGCTTCAAAGGGGCAAGCTCCTTGAAATACTCTTCCACATTCCTCCTTTCAAACCTGTTCAAAACCCTGGTACAAAATTCATCAAATGTATCAATATCACCATGCCCTTGGGTTACTAACCCATGATGCCACCATGAGTAAGCACTACCCTCAAGGTGGAGTGTAGCAATTTGAACTGCATCAGCTTCAGAAATAGGCTCCAAGGTAAAATAAGTCTACAATTTTTGAAGCCATGCCCTAGCTGTAAGACCATCTTGACCACTAAATGAGGGAATGGTCACCTTTTGATGCAAAAAGGACTTCTTTTTCTCTTTTTTAGCCTCAACAACAGATTTACCCACAATCTTCAAATATTTATCAAAAGAAACCGCTGCCCTAAAACCCTCAGATTTATTACTATAAGCAACAAACCATTCATCTAATTCATCAGTTACCTCATTTTCCTCCCGTGGAGGTGGTGGAACAAAGAACATAGGCTTGGGCGGCCTAGGCAAGGGAGTGTGTGAGTTAGATGATGACTCATGCCCATTGTTGTTGCCTCCCCTTTCTCCTTCCCTCCTTGTGCCATTTGGGTTGCCCAAAGCTGCCCTCAATTCTAGCTGATTTGTCTCTTGTAAGGACACCATTCTTTGCAACATGTCAAGTAGGGCATCGAATTTTTGCTCAGTCCTATCAAGCTGGCCTTTGGGGCTCCTCAACCTCTTCCCTGTTTGACATTTCCAAAGCGAGTTTGTTTCTCCTAGTAAATACTGATGAACAGGAGGACGATGCATAAAACCCTATCAAACCCTAAAAAGATGGAAATCTGAAATTCTGAAAATTCTGACCACCAAATTTTTTTTCTGAAACCACAGAACTGCAAATTGGTCAAAAGGGTATCCAAATCTGCAATTTTTATTTTTCTGAAAAAAATCCCTAAAAATCCGCGAATCCCCTAAAAATCTGCGATTTTCACTAGGACACAACTTTTCACCACAGAAACATACTTATCACCACGAATAACTGAAAAAACACTGAAAATGCCGAAACTAACCACAGGCTGGCAAGATTCTAGCTCTGATACCACTTGTAATGTCCCTTTTTAAGAAACAACAAACCCTTACTACGAAAATGCAGAAATTAAGTACAGCAAGGAAATAACTCAGAAATTGCTCATAAAATAACACAAGTATGAGGAGAAATCAGCCAGTATCATATATTAAATATTGCCAAACCAATACAATAGCTCCCCAAGGCTGAACAGATGCAAAAACTCCTCAAAAATGACCCCAAATACAAGCGTAGGGTTTGGGGCTGCCAACAGATCTGAAACACATGACACAAATGCTCCCAAAATGCCACGAACTCCTCACGGATGCCTCTTTTTGTATTTTTGATATTTTAGGGCAATAACACCTGCAATGATATTCCCAAGACCCCAACCATGCACCTCCAATGCACTATGGGAATGAGCAAGACCTGCAATCTCAAATCATGGAACCTCTAGGGTTTCAATATTCAATTCTGATATCAACATAACATGCCCAAAATGGGACGTCTCACTCCCTTATATAGGGTGAGGTTCTAATTTGGAGTTGACATCTCCCAACCCTAAAATCACTTAAAGTGCTTTATTACAACATAAAAACATAAAACATAAATAAACACAACTTAAGTTATGTCTCCTAGTCACATGAACCCCTTTTTCACTTTTATAATTAAGTGTAGGAGACATTTACAAAAATATTTATTTTTGGGACATTACACACTCGCTTGCATGAATCTATCACTTTTTCCCTGGTGATCCCTTCCCTCATTCTAATTCAAGAGGGTACTTATCAACACTTGCAGCAATGCAAATGAAATTAGTCCCCTTACAAGACTTCTAAATATAAATTATTGAATAAAAATTATGGTATGTCATCAAATTTCCAAGAACAGTAATTTATGCAATGGTAAAGAGTTTGGGTTGTGACGTAAGATTTGGAAGTTGTATTCAAAACTTGCTTCTGATCAATGAGCGAGTCACTGAATTCATGGTCAGACCACTGCATTAATGCAGAATGGTGCTGCCACATATTGACCCTGGACCATTATTTTTATCAGTGTCGATTGTATTGCTAGACCATAGCCTGACAGAGTGATGGAAAAAATAATGGTAATATTGTTTGTGAAGGATTTAAGAAACAATTTATGAGCATCGAATTTAATGGCATGTGATGAATATTCAATATTGTACAAAAATTAGAATTTTCCAGGACCTACTTCAATTCTGCAAGTCACTTGCCCATCTTATGATAGAATCAGGTTCTCTTAGAAGTGTGGATTGCAATTTTCAATATCCTCCCTCAAGCCACACTCAAGTTGAGTCTTAGAGAAACATTAATGCTGGATGGTGGATATGATGCCAGGTTGAAAATTTTAAGTAGGTTAGGATTTGACCTCATGACATAGCAAGCTACTTGACTTATTTCATCATAAGACTTTTATGTTCTTTCTTGACTTGTTTATCACAGTTTCTAGCTGGGAGGTTTTTGCCAAATCCAAACTTTACTTTAATGCCATGTTAAAATTTTTGGACAGGTTTGTATTGGAACCCGAGAAATAAGTTGGACATGTAGCTGCTTCATTGCTGAGCTACTTGCCTATTTCATTACGGGACTTTCAGTTTCTAATTAAAAGTGGGGGTTGCAATTTTCAACTTCTTGACATAGGCGTAAAGAAGAGGTTCATGGCTATTACAGAAGGTTAGAATTGAATTTTATTAGTATTGGAGAAATTTAGAAGCAATATGTATTTCATGCTAGGGTAAGAAACTATATTGGCAGGTATTGTTAGAAAATGTCAAAATTATGTGCAAGCAGAAAACACAATAACGCAGAAAATCAGTAACATAGATTTTACGTGGAAAACCTGCAATGTGCAGGAAAAACCACGGGGCAATGGCAGCTTGAACTTTGATTGATTTCGACTAAATTGCATTCAATCAATGTTTACATGCAAGGGGTCATTCCCCTTTTATAGAAAAAACAAACTGTTCGTTTCCTCTCCCAAAGGAAGACTCCAAAATTGTTCGTTTCCTCTTCCAAAGGAAGAGTTCAAAAAACCGGTTGTTTCCTCTTCCAAAGGAAGACTCCACAATTTTTTTTGTTTCCTCTCCCAAAGGAAGACTCCAGAAAACTGTTTGTTTCCTCTCCATAAGCTGCACCACCATGCACCTCTATGCTGAAGAACATTGGAGATTTGGATATTGACTTCACCTCCTAACATTCTCCCACTTGAAGTCGATATACAGGAATTATTTGCCTATGTTTTTCCATCCAAGTGCCAATTTCCCAATGCTGCCCTTATCACAATTTCAGCAAGCCCAAAGAAGTTTTGCACCACTCAAAATTCTTTGTCTTGACCGACTTAGTAAGCATATCTGCAGGATTCACTTCAGTACCAATTTTCTGCAATAGGATTCTACCTTCTTCCACCATATTTCTTATAAAATGGTACTTAACATCAATGTGTTTCGTGCGATCATGAAATGTTGGGTTCTTCACTAACTGAATAGCACTTTGGCTATCACAATGCAGTGTAATTTTCTCCTACATTATTGTAATAGGCTACCTGAGTTTGCATTTTGAAGTTTGACAAAATTCTGATTTGGTTTTGCTTTATCTGATGTTTGTAATTTTTTTTGTATTTTGGAGATGCAATGTAAAGATAACGCTGGACATAGATAATGCATGGAACAAATCTACTCCAAAAAATAATAGACAATGCAGATATTTATTATCATATACATTAAACCCTTGTAAGAATGAAAGGGAATACAAGGTACCTGACTTTGTTATGTTCTGAAATGTCTGAGTTACAATAGCAACTACTGGAAATGAATAAATAGAATGCATATCCAGCAATATCCCTTTCTTCATGCCCAAAAGAGTTGCTAACTGATACTTTGATATAGCCGCCACTAAAGAGGAAGAGATGAAGCACAAAACCCAAGCGATTCACCTCTTTTATATCACACCCGACATGATGTTGGTACGACCCTGTTATGTACAATCTGCCAGCAATCTAAGACTTCAAACCTTCTTTCAAAACCTTTATAACCAGCATTGAGGGATTGATTTAGCATTAATCGCTGATGGCGCTAACTTGGCGTTCAAACCCCAATTCAATTAACCTTTGAATTCTTCCAATATACTGACAATGGAACAACTGGGTAGATAAATTAATAATATATCAACATCAACAAATATCTTTGAATTTTGATGGTTGTCTTCTTCAAATCTGTACTTTGATGCACACCGAATTATGACCAATCTTCACCCAATAATGGTATGGCTGGGATAAGAAATAACAAATATTATTCCAGCCCCAAAATGACTTTGATAAATCTAAAGTATTCTCAAAATCACAATGAAACCCTTGATTATTTATTCTTTGAAGTGCAATTGTAATTGCTGGATGCAATCACCGAAATCCACCGGGGTTGATCTTTCACAACCGGAGAGGATGCCCTTGCTGTAGATGATCGTCTCCAGCAAGCCTGGAATCAAACCTGTAAACCCTTGCAAGCTTCTCCACCAATTTGCAGAGCAAATTCACCAAAACCAAGAAATTCATGAATGAATATGATTCTCATTTCCACCTTTTCTACTTCTCAATGGGTCGACCCACTTAATGCCTTCATAAAATCCATTAATAATATTTAATTTACACTTTATAATACTCTCAAATGAAGGCCAAATTAAACTTATAAAATGTCACTTATAATATTATTATATTCATAAGTGACACATAAATCCTCAATAATAATATAAAGTCATATACTTTATAAAATAAGATTAATATTTGACTTTATATTAATTAAACTTCGGGTATTAAAATATTTGAACCCGCTCATCCGAATAAACATCTAAAAGTGGATTTGGATACCCATTTGACCCAAGTATTTGCCCATATAATTCGCTCTGATTCAATCACTGACTTACTAAAAATAGTAAGTCTATGCCCAACTGCTGGAAAGACCACCGAAACTAGCAGGTGAAGAATGCAATGCCTCCAGGCACTCCAGACATCAACTCCAACTCAGCATTGCCTAAACACACTCACCCACTAAAAATAGTAAATGTCTATAAATAGCAGGTATCAACCTAGATCACTGAAAACAACTCATCTCATTGCACCGGATGGAAAACCCAACAAGCACATCATCACTGAACCTCAAAAGCCAAACTTACTATAAATAGCAGTTTTCTAAAAATAGCAGTGACGACAAAACTGCTTCGAACGAACTCCCGAAAAAAGGTGGATGAGAGTAGGCGAAGTGCTGACATTGACAATCAACCCAAAATTAGGTTCCCTATCCTCAAACTTAGCCTACGGGAACCAGAATATAGGCTAATCTCATCTGAAGAAGAAGCAGGCTAAAAGGGGACATTACAATTATCTTGAAGTCACCCAATAGTCGTTCTAGCCAAATTGCCTCTTTGTTGGCTTCAGTTGTTGCAATGTATTCTGCTTCAATGGTTGATAAAGCCACCACAGACTGCAACTTAGAATTCCAACTCACAGCTCCACCAACAAGAGTGTATATCCTATAGTGGACTTTCTCCCATCTCTATCTCCACCATAATCTGAATCCACAAAACCTTTAACTTGCAAATTTGCCAATCCGTAGTAAATAGCAGCATCTAAAGTCTCTCTTAAATATCTGAATATCCACTTCATTGCATTCCAATGCTCCTTACCAGGATTTGCCATGTACCGGCTGACAACTCCCACTGCTTGGGAAATATCCGGTCTGGTGATTACCATGGCATACATGAGGCTTCCTACTGCTTATGAATACGATACACGAGACATGCTTGTCTTCTCTGCTTTTGTTTTAGGACACTGTTTGGAAGACAATTTTAAGTGTGAAAGAAGTGGGGTACTAACTGTTTTTTCATTTTGCATATTGAAGCGTTGCAAATCTTTTCTATATAAGACTTTTGACATAACCAGATCTTCCTTCCTGTTTTGTCCCTTTGTATCATCCCTAAAATCTGGTTTGCTGCTCCTAAATCCTTCATTTCAGATGTCCTAGCCAACCGAGCCTTAAGATCAATGATTTTCTTCATGCTAGGGCTTGCAACTAGCATATCATCAACATACAACAACAAAATTTTAAAATTGCCATCATCAAACCTCTTATAGTATGCACAATGGTCAACTTCACTCCTACTGAAACCTTGGCTCTTCATGAAGGTGTCAAATTTCTGTACCACATCCTTGGCGCCTGTTTCAACCCATACAAAGATTTCTTGAGTCTGCAAACCAAATGCTCTTTGCCTCTTTCTTCATAGCCCTCAGGCTGATCTATATAAATCTCCTCCTTGAGATCACCATGCAAGAAATCAGTTTTCACATCAAGCTGCTCCAGTTCTAAATCTTGTGCTGCTACAAGTGCAAGTAAAACTCTAACAAAAGTCATCTTCACAACTGGAGAGAAAATTTCATTAAAGTCTATACCTGACTTTTGCACATAACCTTTTGCCACCAAGCGAGCTTTATAATGTTCCAACAACCCATTGCTGTTCTTCTTTACTTTATACACCCACTTGTTTCCAATAGCTTTTATTCCAGGTGGGAGATCCACAAGTTCCCAAGTTTTATTCTTGCAAAATGCTTCCATTTCCTCCTCCATGGCTCTCCTCCATTTTTCTGCATTCTCAAATTCTCTAGCTTCCTAAAATGTACTAGGCTCACCATCATCAGTTAACAAAGCAAAAGAGGACTGACAAACAAGAGAATACCTTTCTGGACACTTTTGTGGACGTGTAGATCTTCTAACCCAATGATCTGTTGGTTGTGGCTCTTGGTCTTGTGACTGTTGTTGCTGCTCTACTTGCTGTTCTGCATGTTGGTCAAAAAATTTAGCATGCTGGTCAAAAATTTCAGCATGCTGATTTTCATTTTCCTCTTCGTTCATATCTACTTCAATTGGTACAACATTAGGTGTTTGCTGTACCTCCTTCCTTTGGATGGATTTTTCATCAAAAATAACATCTTGCCTAATAATTACCTTGTGGGCAGTAGGATCCCATAGTCTATACCCCTTTACTGCATCTCCATAGCCGAGAAAAACACATTTGTTTGACTTTGGGTCAATTTTGGACCTTTTTTCTTTAGGCACATGGGAAAATGCATCACAACCAAAGGTACGCAAATGAGAGTAATCAAATGGCTTACCACACCAAACCTCCTCTAGAATCTATCCATCCAATGCAGCTGTAGGTGACCTGTTAATGAGGTAAACAATTGTATTAACAGCCTCTGCCCAGAACCTTTTATCCAACATGGATGCGCTGAGCATGCTTCTTGCACGTTCCATAATTGTGCGATTCATCTATTTAGCCACACCATTTGGTTGTGGAGTTTATGGTACAGTATTATGGTGCTTAATTCCTTCTTGCATACAAAATTTATCAAATTCCTTAGAGTAATATTCACCCCCATTATCTGACCTAAGACATAAAACATGCTTGCCCAAACTTTTCTCTACTCGAGCTTTGAACTCTTTAAATTTCTGCAAAGCTTTCGACTTTTTCTTCAGAAAATAAACCCACACTCTTCTAGAATAATCATCTATAAATGTCAGAAAATAAATAGCACCATTTAAGGACTGAGTGGGGACTGGTCCAAATATATCAAAATGTATGAGTTGCAGAAAATCAGAACTCTTACCAGGGCTTGCAGTAAACTAAACCCTCTTTTGTTTGCCAAAAACACAGTGCTCACACAAGTCTAAATTGCAAGACTTAATCCCAGAAAGCATACCTTGGTCATGCAGATTTTTCAGATCTTTTTCACTTATATGTCCTAGGCGTTGATGCCATAACATTACTGCATCCTGACTTGAAGTTGTTGCTGTTGCATGGTTTGTCATTGTATCACCGCATAAACGATATAGGGTTCCATAAGATTCTCCTTTTGCTACTACAAGGGATCCTCTAGTAATTTTGCAGTAGTTGTTACCGAAAGTGATAGAATACCCTAGCTTATCCATCATCTTGATTGAGAGCAAATTCTTCCGCAAATCGGGGACATGCCGTACATCACATAACATCCTTTCTCTACCATTGTCCAGCCTGATCCTTACGTCCCCTCTTCCCACAATTTCTAAAGGGTGATCATCACCCAAGTAGACCATCCCACCACTATATGGCTGATATTTGTTAAACCAGTCTCTGTGAGGAGACATGTGGAAAGATGCACCCAAGTCCAAAACCCAGGTATATAAAACAGATCTGCTGTTGCTAATACATAAAGCCTCACATGTTGTCTCTAGAATTTACTGTATTGCTTTTCACCATTTTTTTCCTTTTTTCGCTGCCAACAGTCCTTTGAGTGCCCTGGCTTCCCACAATGCCAACACTTCCCTTTCAGCTTGCGTCCTTTAGACTTAGATCTGTACTATGGTCTACCTTATTGACTCCTCTTAAAAGATCGACCTCTCACAACTAGGGCTTCATTGGTTGAGGGTTCTAGAGATGTTTTTCGCCTCAACTCTTCTGCCAACAAAGCGGCTACCACATCATCAAATTTTAGAGTTCTTGATGATGAATTGCTGATGGTCATCACCAAATGATCCCAAGTCTCCGAGAGGGAACAAAGTAGGGTGATAGCTTTGTCCTCATCCTCCATCTTCACATTAACTGAAACCAGTTTACTGATAAGGGTATTAAACTCATTCAAGTGATCTGCCACAGATGAAATGAACCCTCCTTCATCCTTAGGCTATAAAGCTGTGTTTTAGAAAAACCTTATTTGTTGTAGATTTCGTTTCATACAACTTTTCAAGCTTCTTCCAAAGGGCTTCCACGTTCTTTTCTTCAACAACATTGAACAAGACAGAGTCTGCTAGGCATAGAAGGATTGTAGAAACCGCCTTCTTGTCCAGCGTTGCCCACTCCTCATATTTCATGCTGCTTGGTAAAACCACGGGGCAATGGCAGCTTGAACTTTTATTGATTTCAGCAAAATTGCATTCAATCAACGTTTACATGCAAGGGGTCATTCCCCTTTTATAGAAAAACAAACCGTTCGTTTCCTCTCCCAAAGGAAGACTCCAAAAATTGGAAGAGGACGTTTCCTCTTCCAAAGGAAGAGTCCAAAAAACTGTTCGTTTCCTCTTCCAAAGGAAGACTCCAAATTTTTTTTTGTTTCCTCTCCCACAGGAAGACTCCAGAAAACTGTTTGTTTCCTCTCCATAAGCTGCACCACCATGCACCTCTCTGCTGAAGAACATTGGAGATTTGGATATTGACTTCACCTCCTAACAGGTATTGGGAAAATAGCAACAAATATCATGAAATTGTGAACAGAATATTAGGGGCATCAAGAAATTAAAATCTACTCTTGTGGGTGTTAGGAGGTGAAGTCACTATGCAGGGTTTTAGCCAACAAAGACTGTTGCTAGACGTCTAGGCAACTAGATGTCTAGGCAGCACTGCTAGACGTCTAGGCTGCTAGACGTCTAGGCGACAGTACTAGACGTCTAGGCTGCTAGACGTCTAGGCAGCAGTGCTACATGTCTAGGCAGCAGTGCTAGACGTCTAGGCAACAGACGTCTAGGCTGCTAGATGTCTAGGCAACAGACGTTTGGTACATACGTCTAAATGCGGAAGACGAACAGTTTTAGACGCTTTCATTGGGAGTGAAAACGAACAGTTTTGCGGAGGCTTCCTTTGGAATAGGAAACGAATATTTCGGGGTCTTCCTTTTGTGCTCTATAAAAGGGAATTGATCCCTTGCATATGATGTAATGTGAATGTAAATTTTTGCTGAAAATAATAAAAAGGAGAAGTTGCCATTGTCCCGTGGTTTTCCTGCACATTGCAGGTTTCCATGTAAATCTCTGTGTTACTTGTGTTGCTGTTTTTGTTCTCTGTCATTGTGTTTCTACTTGCAGGTATAAAATCTGGAAATTTAACTAAAATCTGGTATCAGAGCCTAAGGTTTTGTGCGAGTGGGAGCTGCAACAATGATAGGAGGTGTAACCAAGTTCGAGATTGAGAAATTTGATGGCAGGAACTTCGCTCTATGGAAGGTGAAGGTGGAGGATTTGCTGGTTCAGAATGACCAAGCTCTAGCCTTGAAAGGGGTCGCGAGTAAACCTAGCAGCATGAAAGATGAGAAGTGAGCAACGCTTGATAGGAAGGTGGTTTCTACAATCCGTCTCTACCTAGTGGACTCTGTCTTGTTCAATGTAGCTGAAGAGAAGACCGCGGAAGCCCTTTGGAAAAAGCTTGAAAAGTTGTATGAGACAAAATCAACAACAAATAAGGTTTTTCTGAAAAATGAGCTTTATAGCTTGAGGATGAAGGAAAGCTCATCCGTGGCAGATCATTTGAATGAGTTTAATACTCTTATCAATAAACTGGTTTCAGTTATGTGAATATGAAGGATGACGATAGAGCTATCACCCTACTGTGTTCCCTCCCGGACACCTGGGATCATATGGTGATGACCATCAGTAATGCATCATCAGGAGCTCTAAAATTTGATGATGTGGTAGCCGTTTTATTGACAGAAGAGTTGAGGCGAAAAACGTCTTTGGAACCCTCAACCAATGAAGCCCTAGCTATGAGAGGTCAATCTTTCGAGAGGAGTAAACAAGGTAGAAAATAGTCTAGATTTAAGTCTAAAGGACATAAGTAGAAAGGGAAGTGCTGGCATTGTGGGAAGCCAGGGCACTCAAAGAAGGATTGTTGGCAATTAAAGAATGGTGAAAAGCAAACTCAGCCATCAGTTGAGGCCAGTATAGCAGATTCAGGAGAGATGGCAAGATGTGAAGCCTTCTGTATTAGTAAAAGCAGATCTATTTTATATACCTGGGTTTTGGACTCAAGTGCATCTTTCCACATGTCTCCCCACAAAGACTGGTTTGACAAATATCAGCCATACTATGGTGGAAAGGTCTATTTGGGTGATGATCACCCTTTAGAAATTGTGGAAAGAGGGGATATAAGGATCAGGCTGGACGATGGTAGAGAAAGGGATGTTATGTGATGTGCGGTATGTGCCCGATTTGCGGAAGAATTTGCTCTCAATCAAAATGATGGATAAGCTAGGGTATTCTGTCACTTTCGGTAACAACTGCAAAATTACCAAAGGAGCTCTTGTAGTAGTTAAGGGAGAATCTTATGGGACCCTATATCGTTTATGCGGTGATACTGTGACAAACCATGCAACAACAACTTCTGTTCAGGATGCAGTAATGCTATGGCATCAACGCCTAGGCCATATGAGTGAAAAAGGTTTGAAAATTCTGCATGACAGAGGTATGCTTTTTGGGATTAAGTCTTGTAATTTAGACTTATGTGAGCATTGTATTTTTGGTAAACAAAAGAGGGTTCGGTTTATTGCAAGCCCTGGTAAGAGTTCTGATTTTCTGCAACTTATACATTCGGATATATTTGGACCAGTCCCCACTCAGTCCTTAAATGGCACCATCTATTTTCTGACTTTTATAGATGATTATTCTAGGAGAGTGTGGATTTATTTTTTGAAGAAGAAGTCGAAAGCTTTGCAAAAATTTAAAGAGTTCAAAGCACGGGTAGAGAAGAGTTTGGGCAAGTCGATTTTATGTCTCAGGTCAAATAATGGGGGTGAATATTGCTCCAAGGAATTTGATAAATTTTGTATGCAGGAAGGTATTAAGCACCAGAATATTGTACCATATACTCCACAACAAAATGGTGTGGCTAAGCGGATGAATCGCACAATCATGGAACGTGCAAGAAGCATGCTCAGCGCAGCCATGTTGGAGAAAAAGTTTTGGGCAGAGGTTGTTAATACAGTTGTTTACCTTATCAATAGGTCACCTATAGTTGCGTTGGATGGACGGATTCCCGAGGAGGTCTGGTGTTGTAAGCCAGTTGATTACTCTCATTTGCGTACCTTTGGCTCTGATGCGTTTGCCCATGTACCCAAAGAAAAAAGGTCCAAACTTGACCCAAAGTCAAGTAAATGTGTTTTTCTTGGCTATGGAGATACAGTGAAGGGGTATAGACTGTGGGATCCTACTGCCCACAAGGTAATTATTAGCCGGGATGTTATTGTTGATGAAAAATCCATGCAAAGGAAGGAGGTACAACAAACTCCTAATGTTGTACCAGTTGAAGTAAAAATGAATGAAGATGAATGTGAAAATCAGCATGCTGAAGTATTTGATCAACATGCTGAAGTTTTTGATCAGCATGTAGAACAAGTAGAATAGTAAGTAGAGCAACCACAACGGTCACAAGACCAAGAGCCACAATCAACAGATCATTGGGTTAGAAGATCTACACATCCACAAAAGTGTCCGAAAGGTATTCTCATGTTTATCAGTCCTCTTTTGCTTTGTTAACTGATGATGGTGAGCCTAGTTCATTTCAGGAAGCTAGAGAGTCTAAGAATGCAGAAAAGTGGAGGAAATCCATGGAGGAGGAAATTGAGGCACTTCGCAAGAATAAAACGTGGGAACTTGTGGATCTCCCACCTGGAAGAAAGACTGTTGGAAACAAGTGGGTGTACAAAGTGAAGAAGAACAGCGATGGGTTGTTGGAACGCTATAAAGCTCGCTTGGTGGCAAAAGGCTATGTGCAAAAGTCAAGTATTGACTTTAATGAAATTTTCTCTCCAGTTGTGAAGATGACTACTATTAGAGTTCTACTTGCACTTGTAGCTGCATAGGATTTAGAACTGGAGCAGCTTGATGTAAAGACTGCTTTCTTGCATGGTGATCTCAAGGAAGAGATTTATATGGATCAGCCTGAGGGCTATGAAGAAAGAGGCAAAGAGCATTTGGTTTGTAGACTGAAGAAATCACTGTACGGGTTGAAATAGGCGCCAAGGATGTGGTACAAGAAATTTGACACCTTCATGAAGAGCCAAGGTTTCAGCAAGAGTGAAGCTGACCATTGTGGATACTATAAGAGGTTTGATGATGGCAGTTTTATTATTTTGTTGTATGTTGATGATATGCTGGTTGCAGGTCCCAACATGAAGAAAATCATTGATCTTAAGGCTCAGTTGGCTAGGACATTTGAAATGAAGGATTTAGGAGCAGCAAACCAAATTTTAGGGATGAAGATACACAAGGACAGAAAAGGAAGAAAGATCTGGTTAAGTCAAAAGTCATATATGGAAAAGATTCTGCAGCGCTTCAATATGCATAATGCAAAACCAGTTAGTACCCCACTTCTTTCACACTTAAAATTGTCTTTCAAACAGTGTCCTAGAATAGAAGCAGAGAAGACAAGCATGTCTCATGTACCGTATTCATCAGCAGTAGGAAGCCTCATGTATGCCATGGTGAGCACTAGATCGGATATTGCCCAAGAGTGGGAGTAGTCAGCCGGTACATGGCAAATCTTGGTAAGGAGCATTGGAATGCGGTGAAGTGGATATTTAGATATTTAAGAGCCACTTCAGATGTTGCCATTTACTTTGGATCGATAGATTTGCAAGTTAAAGGTTTTGTGGATTCTGATTATGGTGGAGATAGAGATGGGAGAAAGTCCACTACAAGATATACCTTCACTCTTGTTGGTGGAGCGGTGAGTTGGGCTTCTAAGTTGCAGTCTGTTGTGGCTTTATCAACCACTAAAGCAGAATATATTGCAGCAACTCATGCCAGCAAAGAGGCAATTTGGCTAGAGCGACTGTTGGGTGACTTCAAGGTAATGCAGGAGAAAATTACGTTGCATTGTGATAGCCAAAGTGCTATTCAGCTAGTGAAGAATCCAACATTCCATGATCACACGAAACACATTGATGTCAAGTACCACTTTATAAGAAATGTGGTGGAAGAAGGTAGGATCTTGTTGTAGAAAATCGACACTGAAGTGAATCCTATAGATATGCTTACAAAGCCGGTCAAGGTAGAGAAGTTTGAGTGGTGCAGAACTTCTCTGGGCTTGCTGAAAAAGTAACAAGGGCAGCATTGGGCAATTGGCATTGGATGAAAAACCTTGGTAAAATAATTCCTGTATATTGACTTCAAGTGGGAGAATGTTAGGAGGTGAAGTCACTATGCAGGGTTTTAGCCAACAGAGACTGTTGCTAGATGTCTAGGTAGCAAACGTCTAGGCAGCAGTACTAGGTACTGCTGCATAGACGTTTAGCATCCTAGACGTCTGCTGCCTAGACGTCTAGTACTGCGGCCTAGACGTCTGCTACCCAGACTTCTAGTACTGCTGCCTATACTTCTAGTACTGCTGCCTAGACGTCTGCTTCTGCTGCCTAGACATCTAGCAGCTAGGAAGCGCTGCTAGATGTCTAGGCAGCTAGACGTCTAGGCAACAAATGTCTAGGTTGCTAGACGTCTAGGTAGTGCTGCCTAGCAGCATTGCTAGATGTCTAGGCAGCTAAACGTCTAGGAAACAGACGTCTAGGTAGTGCTGCCTAGATAGACGTCTATGCAACACTGTGTTGGTCAGAGATCTGCCTTAGGTAAGGATTTGGTTATTAGTGCGCCTTAGACCCGACCAACATTGAAAGGCCGAGAGGAAGAAATGCCTTCCGTGCCAATCTCCAGAGATGGGTTGGTTCCCTTGCTATTCTAACTGGGGGGATTTGAGATAAAGGAACAGGAAAGGAATGGGAAATGACTGAAAGGCATGGGAAATATGGCCACAGGCCAGATAGAACAGGGGTGATGGACTAATAGCACGATAACTCTACTGCAAACCGAACCAAATACCCCTCAAATACAGACAACTAACAAAAATTAAAACTAAACATCTAACATGCATAATATCTAGGACTACTCCAAAGGTTTACGTTTTATCAGAAGCTAAATCCAGATATTAGAATTCAAGCCTATAGACAAAGCAAAGAACTTAATAGAAGATAAGCAATAGAAGACATACACATAAAATAGAAGTCCAGAGTTAGATCCAAACATTAGCTGTATTGATAGCGGAATTCGGGTTACATCAAGCTTCTAGCAAACATCCATCATTTTACTATAAAAGAGCAAGCTTATATAGCAAATTCTGTCGCTTGAAAATTAAATGCACACCTACAAA
This sequence comes from Wollemia nobilis, assembly GCA_028583015.1. Classification (NCBI taxonomy): domain Eukaryota; kingdom Viridiplantae; phylum Streptophyta; class Pinopsida; order Araucariales; family Araucariaceae; genus Wollemia; species Wollemia nobilis. The sequence continues at coordinate 10,152,031 of JAQPPZ010016869.1, read as the reverse complement.
ACATGGTGGTGCCAGTCAAGATAAGAGTTACAAGAGAGTATAGTCATGAAATATTAATCAGGGATGGCTGGGACTGATGACTCCCCGAGAATGCTGTTGAGTGCCTTCAATGCTCTAACAGTCTTGGCTTGCTGGCGCTGCCTCCTCACTCGCAGGGACTGCTTTTGTGGAAGATAGACTTGAAATCCCGGAACGTCCAGTCTGAAAGCTTCTCAGAATGGCTGCGCTTAGTCAGATAAGGATGCACCTTAACTTGTTGATGTGGAGCACAACTGAGAAAGACCACTGCTAGAGTTGACATGTCCGGAAGTGAGGCGCAGCTGCCCATTGCGTAGCTTCTTGGCGCAACAAAAAAGGAGCACAAGAATGGGGCCTTGAGAGGTGTGCAGCTTTTGAAAGTCAACCGGTACTGCGCACTTGGCATGGTGCACCTCAGTCTTGTGCACTTGGAACGCTGCGCCAGATTCCAACGCACTTAGATCGCTACACCAGAGTCCGACGAACCTGCAACGCTGCGCCAGAGTCCGGCGCACTTGCAACGCTGCGCCAGAGTCCGGCGCACTTGCAACATTGCGCCAGAATGTTGCGCTAGAGTCCGGCGCACTTAGAATGGTCTGCCTGAGTTCGGTGCTGCACTCTTCCTTGCATTGGGGGATTTGGACAATTTTCCTGCATGGTCAGTAGATATAAAAACACTGCACACTGCTTCAGGCGTTGTAGAAAGGGGTTTTGACAGCAAAACTCAGGAAAGAGAAAAATGCATTCAAAATATGAGAACAGAGTTTTTGAGGAGCAAAAATTACTAGAAGGCTAAATGTACATCATGTTGCAAGAATGACAACACGCTGCTAGACGTCTAGGCAGCAGATGTCTAGGTTGCTAGATGTAGACAACAGTTCTAAGCCCTAGGACTGACTGGCACATCCTCCAACAATTTTGAATGTAACCGAACAATTTTGAATGTAATTGAGTAATTTTGTCTAAGTGTTGGCATCAAACGTCCAATCTGTAAGTCAGACGTCCAGTGTTGCCAGTCACCAGACGTCCAGTGTTACCAGTCACCAGACGTCCAGTGTTACCAGTCACCAGACGTCTGGACTGGCCGTTAGACGTCTGGTCTGACTGCCAGACGTCTAGTTTGGCTGCCAGACGTCTGGGCTAGTGGCTGACGGCTAGTTAGCAAAGTTAGACGTCTAATTAGCAATTAGTTAGCAGATTCGGTTGTAGAAGTGGTTGGGGAATTTGGGGGAAGTTGGTTGGGATAACCAACTTCTAGCCCTATAAATACCCCCTTTTCAAACATTTGTAGGGAATCAGAGAGACAGACAGAGAGAGCACAAACTTTTTCTGAGATCATCATTGTATGCTGTAATCGTGATTGAAGCATAATACAAATACTGTTATTCTGATCCATATTCGTGTATGCATTGAGTGTTGAGTTGAGTTACAGGTTGTTGCCATTAATGGAGTTGTTGCAGGTTTGAAGCATTAATGGCTATGTTGCAGGTTTTCGACTGGTGAATTATTGTTGCAGGTTTGTTGTTGCTTATTGACGAACAAGTGCTGGAGCAGAAGCGGTTATGGTGGTTGAGCGTTCGTTGAGGCCTGACGTCTAGCCGGACGTTTGGTCACCACCAGACGACTAGCCGTCAGCCCCTTCACCCGACGTCCAGCCGACCAGACGTCTGACATAGTCCCAGACGTCTGCACCTGTCTATCCAATGTCTGGACCCTTGATAGCTAGAGTTAGCCTATCAATTAACCCTGATACTAACTGTCATCACCTGTATCGGGAATGTACTCACCCCTGTCTACATTTGGCGCCGTTGCCTAATCAAAAAACCCGGAGAGTCTAGGCAAAGTGATTGAGGGAGTTAGGTGCATGACTGATTTCAGGGAACAAAGCAAAGGGGTAAGACGAAGCGCACGACTGGCGAACCTACGAGCAAACGAGGCTCCAGAGGTGTCTCACCCAGAGATAGAACAAGTATGGAACGCTGAAGACGATGAAAATGCACACATAGAAACCTTGTTGGTGGCTGAAGAAAATGAGGAAGAACAAATAGCAGAAAGAGCACCCATAGTTGACGATTGGATGGTAACACCCCAACCGAAGGGAGAGGAGTGGCCAGAGGATACTGTAGGAGAGAACCTGGTATCAAGGCATCACCGCGGAGGTTCGTGGGGAGGAAGACCGAAGCCATGTTTGGTATATTCGCGAAGAAGGTCGCGAAGTAGAGACGAAGGGGGAACGCAGACAAGGCTATTTGAGGAAAATTTTGCACCACCAACAGTTGACAGACAACCGCAAATAACTCAACACACAATAGTACCTGTATACCAGAATACCATGGCAGGAAATCAGGCTAATAGAACTATACAAAAAAATGCCCACCTTTCTCAGGTGAAGGGAAAGAAGACCCAACCCGACATGTGGGAACTTGCACTACCATTTGGGGAGCGAATGGGGTGAATCAAGACACACAATGGTTGCAATTGTTTCTAGAAACATTGCGAGGCATGGTGATAGACTGGTACTTGAAAAGACAGAGTAGACAAGCATTTGCACAATGGGAAGACCTGAAGAACGCATTCATAGAAGAATTCCGACCAATGCGAGATGACACTGACATAATCACAGAAATTTGTTGCACGAAGCAGAGAACAGATGAAGATGTTAAGAGCTTCAATAGAAGACTGAAACAACTGACGGACAAAATGGAAATGACACCTGCCGACGGTATGATTAAGTGGTGGTTTTTGGATGGACTACTTCCAAGATGGAGGAAGAAGATGAAGGCAATACCATCCTCAACATATGAAGAAGCACTGGAGAAGGCGAAGAACTTCGAAAGTGAAGGGAAGCAGACAACCGCCGGAATTGGAGGTCACTTAAAACATACCGAAGAATCGGACAGTGATGATGAAGACAAGGTGCAGAGCACAATCCACACATTTCGGAAAGAAATGGAGAAAATACTGAAGGAAGCGAAAAATGAAAATTGAAAAGACCCGAAGGAAATTTGGTGCTCGAATTGCAAGAAGGGAAGGCATTCCAATATTGACTGTCCGAAGAAAGCTTACTGTAACATATGTGAAATTGCAGGTCATCCAGTGGTCGAGTGTCCATTCAATCTAAAGAACAAACGACATCAAACTTTGGCCATTCAACAAGAACAGCCAAACCCAGGAAGGAATGGAAAGCTGCAACAAGCGGAGGATACAGGAATAACCGACGAGGAGGAAGACAAGGAGGCCAGAGCCGATTGCAATATGACGCTGAGGGCTAACCAATTATTCAATGTCGAAACTGTCAAGAATGGGGCCATTTCGCAAAGAATTGCCCCAAAGCAGAATGCAGGAAACAACAATCGTGGAAATAATACCACGCGAGATGTGCAAATGGTGCGGTCCAGGCAACCACGCGGAAGCCAATTGCCGGAACAAGGCTAGTACCGAGTGGGACACGAGAATATAAACCTGATTGGCATAGGAGAGGTGGAGGAACCAAAGAATGAAGTCCTGGTCGTAACAAGGGCACGAGGCCGGGAAGAGGGAGGAATACCCGAACCCTGCCAAGGAGAAGGCACGATGGCAGGAAGCCCAAGAGATGATAAATACAAAATTAGCCAAGGAAAAAGGAGATCAACTAATTCTGGAGAAAGTGTTGCAACGATCGGAGATCGTGCATAAGGCAACAATGGAAGGCTTGGTAACGGAGCTACTAAACACGAAGGTGGAAATGAAAGTCGCCAACTTGTTTAGCATCGTACCGGAGCTGTATGCTACAATTGGAGAAGTCATTAAGAAGAAGGATGAACCTCGGCAGGTAGCAAATATCAAGCGTGACCAGTTCATCGATCCAACAATCCTAATGGTTGAAGAAGGGAAGAAGCCAGCTATTGTCCAAATAGAAGTTTTGAACCATAAGTTGACTCAGGTAATTGTGGACGGAGGATCGAGTGTGAACGTAATGCCAGAAAAGACTTGGCAGATAATTGGGCAACCTGCCTTACGATCTCCAACATTTAAGCTATATGGAGTCGATCGAGTATGGCATCGAGACATTGGGCGTTTTAATGAACCAGAAGATACGCGGAGCAAATCAAGACTTTGTGGTATATTTTGTCATTATTGCTATGCAGAAGTCCGCATACGATGCACTTCTAGGACGAGGATGGCTGAGAGCAGAGAAAGTTAACCATAATTGGGAGAAGGAAAGATTATCTTTCAAACAAGGGCAACACAAGTATATTATTAATCCGAATAATCATAGGTGAGTCGAGATATAGCAACTTCGGATGATTCGGGGTCCTCTTCATCGGATGGTGAGGCGGGATATGAACCCGACGAGGAAGGAGTGTTGGAACTTGATAACTGCACGGAGGACGACTATGACCAAGACAAGGGTCTACTACACTGGCAGATGGAAGATTACGAAGTACTCCCTCCCCAATGTCTGTGCATAGAAGTAAAAACAGAGACCAAAAGGGATGAGGCGCAAGAACCTAGAAAAGAAATTAGTAACAAAAGAATGATAGCAGTGGATAAAGACAAAGATCGGGAGAAGTGGACGTTTCCCAAGAATTTTGCAGAATTCACGATGGGGGAAGCAGTCATCGAGGAGAAACCAACACACCAGGTGGCGTTTGAAGGATTGAAGGAACACCTGGTAAAAGCACCTATCCTGGTTTACCCTAACTGGGAGAGAGAATTCCATGTCCATGTGGACGCCTCAAACTTTGCGATTGGATGCGCATTAACACAGGAAGGCCAATTTGGATTGGATCAGCCCATATACTTTGCAAGTAGGCTATTGTCAAGAGCCGAAAAGAATTATAGTACAACAAAGCGAGAAGCATTGGGAATGGTGTACTCGGTACAAAATTTCAGACACTATTTATTGGCGAACCCTTTTGCTTTCTACGTAGATCACCAGGCTTTGTTATACTTGATCAATAAACCAACGATCTATGGACGAGTAAGTCGATGGCTTGTCACTTTGCAGGAACTCGTGTTTAGAGTGGTAGTAAGGCCAGGGAAGAAACACGTAATAGCGGATCAGTTGTCAAGGATTCGCTTAGGCGAACCTGCAGAGGGAGAAATACCGGATGAATTTCCCGATGCACAACTGTTCATGATTAATGCTATACTTGGGTGGTATAAGCATATCAAGGAATATCTGTCGACAGGGAAGTTGCCAGAGGAGTTGACGACAGCGGAAAAACGGAAGGTAATTACAAAGTCAGCACCCTTCACCTTGATTGTAGGACTGCTATATAAGATGGGGGAGGATCAGATACTCCGACGATGTATAATGGAAGATGAAGTACAACAGACCCTGAGGGAGACACATGAGGGACTGGCAGGAGGACACATGGGGCCGGATGCGACAACAAGGAAAGTGTTGTTGGCAGGTCTGTGGTGGCCCACCCTCTTTCACGATGCTAAACAGTTTGTGACAACATGTGATATGTGCCAAAGAACAGGGAAACTATTGAAAAGAGACTTCATGCCACTACATCTGTCGCAGCCTCAAGAACTGTTTGAAAGATGGGGGCTGGAATTTGTAGGTCCTCTAAAGACAAGTTGAAGGAGGAAATGCCGATACATCGTAGTTGTAACGGAGTACCTCACAAAAGTCGAAGCAAGGGCTTTACCAGACAACTCGACAAGAAGCACGGCTCACTTTTTGTACGAACAAGTAATTACAAGGTTTGGGATACCTCTACAGCTGACAAGTGACAGAGGCGACCATTTTGTGAATGCAATTATAAAGAATCTAACGGAGGAGTTCAAGATCTTCCACTCACTATCAAGTCCGTACTACCCAAGAGCAAACGGGAAGGCGGAGGCGACGAATAAGGTCCTGGTGTCCATCATGTACAAGACATGTGGAGTAGAGGAAGCCGATTGGGAGGAAAGACTACCAACAGTTCTATGGGCATATAGAACAACTTTTAAGCCAACCACAAATAACACACCTTTTCAACTGATGTACGAGCAAGAAGCAGTGGTACCAGTTGAATTCCTTATACCAAGTTTGAGGGTAGCAGTCGACAACCGGTTGAGTGAAGAAGAAAGCGTCCAGGAGCGACTGACAGCCTTGGTACAATTAGATGATAAACGGGTGATGGCTCAATGGGCAACAGAGGTAGCGTAGAAGAGAAGGAAGTTCTAGCATGATAAATACCTTCGAAAGATGGACTTGAAGGCTGGTGGACTAGTTCTAAAATACAACGGTAAGAGAGAACTCAAGCCTGGGAAATCAAAACCCAGTGGCTTGGACCCTTCCAGGTGGATGAAATACTAGAAAACGGGGCAGTTAGACTAAGGAAATTGGATGGAACATTATGCCCCGAGGTAATCAATGGTTCCACGTTGAAGGTATACAAGCCATGTGCGGAAGTCAACAAGATTAACTTGGAACAAACGGGAACTTCCAGAACAAAAGAAGAAGATTCAAGCACACAACCTTCCAGAAATAACGAGCAGGGTAGCGCTGTTCGAGGGGAGGAAACACATAACCTGGATTGTTTGTTTAGGAGTGAGGAAGAGCAATCAATGGAACTCTCAAGTAACAGCGAAGGGAACCGACTCCAAGTCATGACAGAGATCGCTCAACAGGAGGTTCTGGAAGAAGATGAAGAGACAGAGTTAGATTGATGCAGCGAATGAGAATGGAAACACATCGATTGCAAGAGGAATATGAAACTCTGAGACAGTACAGCAATCATCTAAGGGAACAGGTGATCCAGGAGTTGGACACAACCATGCACAGGGTAAATGAAAGGCATGAAACTCGCCTAGCAGAGTGGGCAGAGCTGAATCAAGGGGAACCGAGAAATAGTGCAACAGGGAACTCTTCGGAAAGCAGTTTATTTTCCTTGGAAGAAGAACAGGAAGCCGTGACAAGTCCAAGGGAACATAGACGGGGAAAAGCAAAAGTAACTGTTGCACTTTCTAGGAGTTCTTCTTCAGCCTCGCTAAAAATTGTATTAAATCCAGAAGAATCCTCAAGTAGAGAAGTAGCATACTTTCAGGAAACAAGAGATTCTCCAGAAAGACCCCGGAGATGGGAAGCAAGACAAAGCTCGACTGCTAAATATCACATAAGTAGGGGGGAAGTGGCAGCAATAATATGAAGGATATAGAAACGGTACTTGAAAAAGCAAGAATTGGAGGGTGGTTGGAAGACTCTAGCAGCAACGATAATCCACCATGGGCTATGAAGCACGGCACACAGGTGGAAGTGGTGCCAGAACTATTGCCAATGTATACACAGTTGAATTTCCTCGCACACTTGTTGCAGTGGCTGGGTGAGGGAATCAAACACATTAGTACAACTAAGGACATCATGGAGCAAGAAGTTACACAGGCTCTATTGGAAAGGGATAGACTCTTAGCTGAGGGCATGGAACGCATGGAAAAGGTTCACGAAGGGATGAAGGAGGTCAATGCAAGTTTACAAACTGAGTTGGTAGACAGGAATCTGAAATTGCAAGCAGCAGCAGAAGAGATAGACCAACTCAAGAACCAAAAAGAACCATTGGTTAAGCAAGCAGCCGCATTTGTGGTCAGTAGAAGCCAGCAGGGAGCGCACTTGGGCTCAAGAAAAAGAAGAACTGCTGAACAGAAATGCAGCTTTGGAGGAAGAACTGCGGAGGGCAAAACAACAAACAGGTGCACCAACAGCTTCTCTTTCAGAGGAATTGTTGAAGGATATGTTCCGCAGCCGAGAAGCAGAACTACTGACGAACCTGAAGAAGACTGAAGAGCGAACAAATACCTTTGAAGTTGAATGGGCAAAATATTATAACTATTCCAAAAGACTCAAGGAGGAACGAGACCAATATCGTCAAAGGCTTCAGGACTATGAACAATCACATCAGGCTGCTACACCAACAGAAGTACAGCAAGCTGAGGTTGGAACTTTAGCAACGGAGCGGAGAAGGTCGTTGAGGACATCGACTTCTTTGAAGGGGAGGATAGATGTAGACAACAGTTCTAAGCCCTAGGACTGACTGGCACATCCTCCAACAATTTTGAATGTAACCGAACAATTTTGAATGTAATTGAGCAATTTTGCTCAAGTGTTGGTATCAGACGTCCAGTCTGTAAGTTAGACGTCTAGTGTTGCCAGTCACCAGACGTCTAGTTTTGTCAGACGTCTGGGCTGGCAGTTAGACGTCTAGACTGGCCGTCAGACGTATGGTCTGACTGCTAGACATCTAGTTTGATAGCCAGACATCTGGGCTTAGCAGAGTTAGACGTCTAATTAGAAATTAGTTAGCAGATTCAGTTGTAGAAGTGGTTGGGGAAGTTGGGGGAAGTTGGTTGGGATAACCAACTTCCAACCCTATAAATACCCCCTTTTCAAACATTTGTAGGAAATCAGAGAGACAGATAAAGAGAGCACAAACTTTGTCTGAGATCACCATTGTATGCTGTAATCGTGATTGAAGCATAATACAAATACTGTTATTCTGATCCATATTTTGTGTATGCATTGAGTGTTGAGTTGAGTTACAAGTTGCTGCCATTAATGGAGTTGTTGCGAGTTTGAAGCATTAATGGCTATGTTGCGGGTTTTCGATCGGTGAATTATTTTTGCGGGTTTCGTTGTTGCGTATTGACGAACAGGTGCTGGAGCAGAAGAGGTTATGGTGGTTGAGCGTTCGCTGAGGCCTGATGTCTAGCCGGACGTTTGGTCACCACCAGACGGCTAGCCATCAGCCCCTTCACCTGACGTCCAACCATAACCTGATGTCTGGCTCCCAGACGTCTAGACCAGATGTCTGACATAGTCCTAGACGTCCGCACTGTCTATCCAACGTCTCGGACCCTTGATAGCCAGAGTTAGCCTATCAATTAGACCATTTGTTACCTTGCCTAACCCTGATACTAACTGTCATCACCTGTATCGGGAATGTACTCACCCCTGTCTACACTAGATGTCTAGGCAACAGTGCTAGACGTCTAGGCTGTAGACGTCTGGGACAGATGTCTAAATGCGGAAGACGACAATTTCAGACGCTTTCCTTGGGAATGGAAACAAACAGTTTTGTGGAGGCTTCCTTTGGGAGAGGAAACGAACAGTTCGGGGTCTTCCTTTTCTTCTCTATAAAAGGGAATTGATCCCTTGCATATGATGTAATGTAAATGTAAAGTTTTGCGGAAACTAATAAAAAGAAGTTGCCATTGCCCCGTGGTTTTCCTGCACATTGTAGGTTTCCACGTAAATCTTTGTGTTACTTGTGTTGTTGTTTTTGTTCTTTGTCATTGTGTTTCTACTTGCAGGTACACAATCTGGAAATTTAACTAACAGTGGGTATGATGGATAGATTTTCCATTGTTAGGAGGCAAACAGTATGATCTATGTAAATGATTTTTAGCTTTGAAAAATATTTATTAACTTTATTCATGTTGCATCTAGGTTGTAGAGATCCACATGGCATTGCATTTATTTAAGCAATAACTTCCAATCCAATCTATCTATTATGAGATTCCTTGATATTTTTTGCTATGTTGCTGTCAGAATTCACAATATTTTCTAGAAACAAACGAAAGAAAAACAATTATTCAAATCTTATATAGAAAGCAAAAGAGAGAAAAAATAGATTTGGGGCACTTGTAGGCACCATATAATCACGATATAATATTGCACAACATTTTGATAAAAAATAAGGAGCGTGTGTGTGGGGAGGGGGGGTTTAACCTAAGCCGACATAATAAGTGGGCTTTAGGTTAATTACAAATAATAAAATAGGGTTTAACCATAACAAGGTTAACCAAGGCCCATTGGGCTTACATAATAAAATATTACAAAATAATAAATACATTGTACAATGGAATGCCCTTAGGCCTATCCAATACATCACACAATGTTGGCTCTTGGTCATGAAGCAGATTATAATTTCAACACCCCCCATAATTTGAATTGAGGGGCCAAGGAAAGAAGACATTATTGACAATAATATCTTCCCCTCCTAATGGATGCTCTAGTAGACCTTCGCAGTTCAGGCAGATCCATCCAAATCTCCCTCCTCATCTAGAAGAACTCAACTTCCATCCTTTGACCTTCAATATGTAAATTTTTCCAAACCTAGATAATTGTTGTCCTATGTTATTTTAGAATAAATCAGATCTGAAAAGAATTTATTCAAACATGCAACGATCACACAGATGGGTGGAAAAATAAACAGCGTGAATAGCGGAAGTTAAATATATTTCTGAACCTGAAATATTACAAAATAGAGGAGTCTACAGCTATAGTAGGATACCCTGCTCTCTTGTTGCCTTTTTGGCCAGAAATTTCACTGTTCTTCTCCTCCTAAGCTTGCAATTTCATCTTTCAGCAATCTGTTCTCCTTCTCTTCTTATTGTGTATGAAACACTCTTGATCTTCTCCTTTTATCCTTGAAAAAGGTAACCCTAATCTCTCTAACCCTAAGATTAGATCTCATCTCATCTTGAGATGTAAGGTTAAAAATAGAAAATCACGTAAGTGAATTTCAAAATAGAATCACTTGAGTGAATTACAAAATAGAATCACTTAAGTGAACTTAAAAATAGAAAATCACTTAAGTGGATTTCAAAATAGAATCACTTAAGTGAATTACAAAATAGATTCACTTAAGTGAACTTAAAAATAGAAAATCACTTAAGTGAATTTCAAAATAGAATTTGAAATGTCTTGAACCACTTTTAGTACGTTCATACTGAAGCCTGTGCAAGAAGTTTTTGTCCGAGCTACATTTCTCAACACAATAAGCAATTCTTTGTTTGGATGTCCCCCCCTCATACTATATCTGCAAGTGATCTTCATTTTCTTAGAAGACTTAGCTTGGCCCTTGAGCCCCTAGGTCTTAGCCTCCTTCGATTGGAATTCCTCCCACCACAATTCCTCATTGCCACTTGAAAATGCACTAGGAGAGAAAAATGTTGATCAAGAGTAAGAGTCTTTTAAGATTCCAAGAACATAGGAATCATATGAAACATTAGGTTCAACATTTGAAAGGAAGGGAAGAGATTAGCAAGGACAATCTTAACGCATTCTACATCATCTTTCCTTTTGCCTCTAGAAGATGCAATATCTACCCTCAAAGCCTTGAATCTCGCAATATAGTCCCCAATGTTATCAAACTCAGCGGATTTAAGAGATGAAAGTTTCAATTCCAAGCAACTCACTTTAGTACTCTTAAACCTTCCAAAAATTTCATGTAGTTTTGACCATGCCTTGATAGGGTCACTCTCCTCTTTGATATGGAAAAGCAACTCTAGTTCAATCAGCAAGGAAAACAAACCTAGAGCCTCTTCTGCCTTTTGGTGTCGAGCTTCATCATCAAGAACAACTGCTTTATCCTCCTAAAAGATGCACCATAGGTTCTTACTTTATAGTAGGCCAATCATTTGAGTTGACCAAACACTATAGTTTCACCCATTAAGGTGAGTAACTAGGGCTTTGTGGTCCATCCTACATAATCCAACCGAAACACCGCAACAAGTTTGTGAATTGATGCCACTAGTGTGTAAAATCATGTGATTTGAAAAAACATGGACTCAAACGTCACTATATGCAAAAGTCATGGCCTCTAGAAGATTTTCCCTAATGGACCCCAAAAAAGGAAAAATTAAAGGCTTAACCTTAGGGATGCAAGCACCAATCTCAACCTACCACTTGGCGAACTCTAATATGTTGTAGCAATCTAATCACTTTTTGTCACCTCAGCTCCTTTGTGAAAGGAAGTTAGGTAAATGCATAACAACTTCCTACTTAATCTTTAGAGAAAAGTAGTGCAAAACAGGCCTAGACTTTCAATTCCAACCTCACATGGGAAGCATGTACCTTGGGAAACCTTTTCAAGAAAAATCCTAGCAATCAAGGAGCACTCAAAGTATTTTTCAGTAATCAACAATCTGCTTTTTACAATACAATTTTTTAGAGTATCCACTCCACTCAGTCCTGTTTATTAGCAAGGCTGGAAATAGACTTGTAGTTACACAATTGTCTTGCAATAACATAGTGCTGGAAATAGACCTGCAGTAACGCAACTGTCTTGCAGTAGCACAGTGCTGAAAATAGACCTGCAGTAACACAGCTGTTCTGCAGTAACACAGCGCTGGCAGTAGACCTCCAGTAACGTAGTAGTAACACAATGTTGGAAATAGACCTGCAGCAACATAACTGTCCTATAGTAACACAGTGTTGAAAATAGAGCTGCAGTAACACAGTGTTATAAATAGATCTGCGGTAACACAGTGTTGGAAATAGACATACAGTAACGTAGTTGTCCTATTATAGTAACATAGTGCTGGAGATCTGTAGTAACACAATTGTCCTATAGTAACATAGTGCTGGAAATAGACTTGCAGTAACACAACTATCCTACAGTAAAACCATGGTCTAGTTCACCAGTTTTTCTTCCTTTATATATACTCTTAACATAAGACATGAGATAGTTAGGATTTGCAAGGTGTATGACACCTATTCCCAACACTCTGATCTGCTTAGTCATTAACACTTGCTTCAATATGATTTGTTGAGTTGGTTTTAGACGTAGTGTTAAAGTGGGCCTCATTGGCTGGCACGTAGGCAATATCCTCCATGCAGCTCAAACAGACAAATCTAGGCGTTATAAGGATTTGAACGAGGGTCTTTCCAGCGCTAAATATAGCACTGTAACCAACTTTCCATTGCCATGGTTGGGACAGGAGGGTGATTGCCACGAATATGTCTCCTCCCTTTCCATTTGTTGTAGTAAAAGATTGGCCCCAACAAATTGAACCCATACCTACATGCCTCCAAAAACATCTTGTTGGCCATCTTTTCATGACATGCGTCCATGCAAAAGGTCCTTGGGCTCATGTAGATGTCAAGGAGCTTGAAAAACTATACAAGGTGGGAGCACAACTCGAACCAATGCCCTCCCTTCTTCGACAAACAGGCCAAACCACAATGCCATGCCAACAACCCAATCGGGGCACAAAGAGCTAAAAAGACAGTCAAACCTCCATGTGCTACCATGGCAAGTCAAAGGGTGTCAATACCACAAATTGAACTCACGTTGGTAGAGACGACCCCGTCTACTTGGCTGCAATGGTTGCCTTGCCAAAGGGATTGGGGCACATCTTGCCTTCATGAAGGGGGTAATAGTGCACCTTGAGGATGAAGGACTCCAAGACAAAGTTTTGGGAGGGAAACACATTTTTTTAAATTCAAATTTTTGGTGGGAAGCTCTTGACCCAACAACAACAGGCTGAATTGATCTTCAAGGGATGATTTCGGAGAAAGGAAGCAAGTTTCTATTGATATAATTTCGAGTAGAGAAATCTAAGTACGAAATCTCAAGAAGGATATTTACATTAAATTGTCTCAAGGTTCACCAAGTAATGCTGCTTCACACCCACTTTGATACCATGTCGGAATTCACACTATTTTTTAGAAACAAACAGAAGCAAAACAATTACTCAAATCTTATACAAAAAGCAAAAGAGAGGCGAAATAGATTTGGGGCACCCGTAGGAACCATAAATAATCACTATCCCTAGATAATATTGCACAACACTCCAATAAAAACAGAGTGTAAGGGGGGTATTTATAGCAATACCAAATCCCCAATTACATCCTAAGGTTTAACCTAAACCAACATAATAAGTGGGCTTTAAGTTAATTACAAATAATAAAATGAGGTTTAACCATAATAAGGATAACCAAGTCCCATTGGGCTTACATAATAGAATATTACAAAATAATAAATACATTGTAAGATGGAATGCCCTTAAGCCTATCCAACACATTGCCCAATGTCAGCTCTTGGCCATGAAGCAGATTATAATTTCGATAGTTATATGAATACTAGGACTTTCTAGAGTGTCTAGTTGATGTCAACTTTCTCATATTTGATTGAAAGGGCAATATAGCAGCGTGCACTCTTTGTTTTAATGCATTTTCTATTGCATAGTCTGCATGACCTTCCTTTACAAAGGATTGCCAGTATGTTTCATTGAAGACATGAGATTGTTTAAAATGTCTCTTTCCTGTTTACAACGTGGATGCACCACATGCAAGCTGACACATTAAAATGATGTCCAAATTATGTTTTCTGTAAGAATCCTAAGTAAAAATTACCAAACCCTAGCTGCAAATATTTGAAATTTCTCCAATAAAATTCTGATCTATTCAAACAAAAAATCAGATCTGAATATTTAAGCAGAAATGAACACAAGAGACCCTCAAAATGGCAGATCTGGCCACATAAATTTTATAAAAATATTTGGCTGCGGAAATAGATAGACCAACCTTCATACATCATAAATCCACCCTCTTACCAGCTGTACACTAAAATCTGAAACTCAAATATGGATTCAGCAGCAGGACCACAATTCCAGCTTGTATACAAGGGCACATCACCTTGCTACACTTCTGGTTTCTCTTGAGAAACTAGGGCACATCACCTAGGGTTTTTCAAGAGGACGTTGGGGTTCAGCCCACAACAACAAGTTCACAAAATATAGTGGAATGACATGCCAAAATGGAGCTCACATATCTCTCTTATAGACCACGTTCTAATTCTTTGTTGAGTGGGCCCCACTATACTACACAACTTAACTTAAGTTGTTTCACACCAAGAGACTCCTAAAGACATCACAAAAAGGGGCGTCCCACATCCCCTTTTTTATTTAGCATTTTATTATAATAAAATAAGTGGGATTACATGACTAACATATAAAATATGAAAATACCAAAATGGGGACATTACAAGTCTCCCCCTCTCAAATTGCTTGTCCCCAAGCAATTGAGGGCTGGATGAGAAAGTATCTCCTCTCCTTCCCACGTTGCATCTTCAAGTGGCAAGCTCTTCCATTTAATCAGATACTCATTGAGAACTCTAGTCCTTAGCCTTTTTTCCCTTGTTGCCAAAATTGTCTCAGGTTCCAAGACTAACTTCCCTTCCTCATCAAGTGGTGGTAGCTCATAAGATGGTACAATGTGCTGTCCTAGTGCCTTTTTGAGACACGAAACATGGAAAACATTATGTATCTTGCTGTTGTTCGGTAATTCCAACTCATATGCCACTTCCCCTATCCTGCGTATGACCTTGTAGGGGCCATAAAAACGAGGTTTCAACTTCTCCGCACCACTTTTTTTCAAAGTAGACTGTCTATAGGGCTGAAGTCTCAAATAAACCATGTCTCCAACCTCAAAATGGCGCTCTATACGCTGCTGATCAGCATACTTTTTCTGCTGGTTTTGTGCCATCTGAATATTATCTCTCAAAGCTTGCAAAATTTTCTGGTTTTCCTGCACAAAATCATTAGCTTTTGGAACCTTGTTGTCATGAAAAATCAAATCAGCAATGTTAGGAGCATTATAACCATAAAGGGCCATGAATGGGGTCATCTTGATAGACATGTGGTATGTAGTATTATAGCAAAACTCTCCCAAATACAGCCATTTGACCCATGAGTTTTGCTGCCCCACAACATAGTTTCTAAGATAGCCTTCAATCCATTTATTGATTATCTCCGTTTGTCCATCTGTTTGTGGGTGATAAGATGTGCTAGGAGTCAAAACAGTCCCACAAAGTCTGAATAATTCCTGCCAAAAGTGACTCATAAACCTGCTGTCTCTGTCACTTACAATGGCTTTTGGCAAGCCATGAAGCCTGAAAACTTCTCTAAAGAACAAATCAGCGATTTGTACAGCTGAAAATGTGGTAGATATAGCAAAGAAATGAGCAAACTTGGTAAGTCTATCCACTACCACATAAATACAGTCCTTACCATTCACTTTTGGAAACCCCGTGATGAAATCCATTGAGATGCTCTCCCATTTTTGGCTTGGGATGGGTAAGGGCTGAAGTAGGCCGGCTGGTAAAGTAGTTTCAGATTTGTTCTCTTGGCATGTTGTGCACTCTCTAACATGTTTGAGGACATCATCCTTCAAACCCTTCCATGCAAACCTCTCACGTAACTGCCTATATGTTTTAAAGAACCCAGAATGACCAGCCATAGGTGCATCATGCATTGCAGCAATAATTTTCTGTTTTAACTTTGAATTTGGGACCACAAAAATTCTGTTTTTATAAAGAATCAAACCCTTCTTAATGTTGTACCTGTCATCCTGTATGTCACCGTTCAAGATTTTGGATGTAAAACTGTCCTTTGCATAATCAGCCATGAGTGCAGCCCTTAAATCATCAGTTATAAGTGAAATAGAGTAAAAATTTGGGTGTCTAGACAGTGCATCAGCAGCAACATTCTTTTTACCTTTCACAAATTCAATATCAAAGTCATATGCCTGCAATTTCGTCACCCATTTTTGTTGTCTTTCACTCAAATCATGTTGTCCAAGAAAATATTTCAGACTATTATGATCAGTCCTCACCAAAAATTTGCCACAAACAAGGTACTGTTTGAACTTAGTCAATGCATGCATTATGGCCAGCATTTCTTTTTCATAAACGCTGAAAGTTCGTTCATTTGGCTTCAATTTTCTACTCTCAAAGGCAATTGGCCTGCCTTTCTGCATTAGGACAGCCCCTATGCCTATTCCTGAAGCATCACAATCAATAGTAAATGGAACAGAAAAATCAGGAATAGCGAGTAGAGGACAAGAAGACATAACCTCCTTCAATTTCTCATAAGCTGCATGTGCTTCATTACTCCATGTGAAGGCTCCCTTTTTTGTCAATTCAGTTAGAGGGGCTGATAAAGCTGAAAATCCTCTAATAAACCACCTATAATAACTGCACAACCCCAAAAATCCCCTTAATTGAGTAAGGGTGGTAGGAATAGGCCAATTTTTAATTGAAACAATTTTTTCTTGATCTACATGAACTCCGTTATGGCTGATTATGTGACCCAAATACAAAATCTCTGTCAATCCAAACTCACACTTAGATTTCTTAGCATAAAACTCTTGTTGTTCCAAGATGCTCAAAACTGAATCTAGGTGCCTCAAATGGTCCTCCCAAGTAGTGTTGTACACAAGAATATCATCAAAAAACACAAGCACAAATTTCCTCAAATGCTCCCTAAAAATCTGATTCATAGATGATTGAAACGTAGCTGGTGCATTTGTCAAACCAAAGGGCATAACCAAAAACTCAAAATGCCCATAATGACATCTAAAAGTTATTTTATGGATATCTTCCTCTTTGACCCTGATTTGGTGGTAACCACTCCTCAAGTCAATCTTAGAAAAATACTTAGCACCATGGAGTTCATCAATCAACTCATCAATTCTGGGTATGGGATACCTATTCTTGATTATTTTCTTGTTAAGGGCTCTATAGTCTATACACATTCTAAGTGTCCCATCCTTCTTTTTAACCAAAACAACGGAAGATGCAAAGGGACTACTACTTGGATGAATGTGGCCCATGTCTAACAACTCCCTAATAGTCTTCTCTATCTCATCCTTATAAATTTTTGGATGTCTATAAGGCTGAATCTGAATGGGGCTTGTACCATGTTCCAACTCTATAGCATGTTGGAAACCTCTACTGGGTGGTAGACCTTTTGGAATGTCATCAAAAACTTTACTATGCTTGTCCAATAAAATCTGAATTTCTGAATTGAAAGAAATATCATTTTCAGCAGTATGAGGCTTACCTTTCATCAAGAATATTTCAACAGCCCATGAAACCTTTTCTTTTCTGAGTATCCGCTCCATTCTCTTTGCTGTAACAGTTTGGACAACATTCTCTTTGATACCTTGCAACACCACATCATGCCCATTTTCCTTAAATCTAATCTGCAAACTTTGATGATTGGTTGTGTAGTCTCCCAAAGAGTACAACCATTGCACCCCCAACACCATCTGAGGACCCTCCTTGAGTGGAAAAACAAAGAAATCATCTTCAACAGAAAAGTTTCCAAAATTCACCTTCACCTTAGAGACATATTTGTTGCAAGGAGTGAGCGCTCCATTTCCAGTCACCACATTGAAACCAGAAAATGTTTCTGCTTTCAGCCTTTTCCTAGCCACTAAACTCTCATCAATGAAGTTATGTGTGGCTCCATTATCCACTAGAACAATCACTTTGTCACCCAACACATTACCCGACACTTTAATGGAAAAAAACTTGTTTGTTCCACTCAAAGTAGCCAATGAACCAGTATTAAAGATAGAATTTGTAACTGTACCAGGGGCTGTATTTTCAACAGTATATGCTGCATTTTGGACAGCCAACTCTTCATTAAAATCTAGCTCTTCACTAGACTCATACTCATTTTCTGAATCATCTTCTACATCTGAAATCACTTCTATGTAATGAATTTGACCTTTACCTTGACAGCGGTGACCTGGTTCCCAAGGATTTCTATAGCTGAAGCATAATTTCTTCCTCCTCAGCTCATCCCGGTCATCTCCTACCCTTCCACCTGGTGGTGCTTGCATTGGAGGCCCTTGGGGAGGGAATGTTGGCCTTCCAATGGGCTGGATTTTACCTGTAGGTGGCTGATTTCTTGGTTGAAAGTTGTTCTTTTTCTGAGATATATTTGAAGGACCGGCCATGCTTGGTCTATAAGGAGGTGCAGCTGAAAATTTGGGCTTTGGTGGAGCTGAACTTTCAAGAGAAAGAGCTCTTCTAATTGCTGCTTGCAAATCAGGAGGCTCAAAAGCTCTCACCAATCCCTTCAAAGGCTCCATCAAACCTTCAATAAAGAGAAATGTGACTCTCTTATCCGAAAGATTGGGCACCATAACTGAAATTTTCTGAAATTCCTCCACATATGCCTCTACTGTAGTTCTTTGTTGGAGAGTTGCCAATTCTTTAAAGAATGCCTCCTCATATTTTCTCTCAAATCTGTCCAATACCCTTCTACTAAACTCATCAAAAGTGGTGATCTCTCCATGGCCTTGTGTGGTGAGACCATGATGCCACCAATCATATGCTGCATCCTCAAGATGAAGAGTAGCCAATTGAACTGCATCTTCTTCAGCCATAGGGCATAAAGTGAAATAGGTTTGCAACTTTTGCAACCATGCTCTAGTTGTAATACCTTTGCCATTGAACATGGGCACTTGCATTTTCTGTTGGGTCTTCCTTTTATCCTCAAACTTGCTGCCTTTACCAATTTTCTTCCCCAAAATACTCAAATAACTCTCAAAAGAGACCGCATCCCTGAATGCTTCATTCTTTGTTTGATATTCCATGAAAAGAGTGTCTAGCTCATCTGAAACTCTCTGTGGATCAGGTTCAAAAGGCTGCAAAAACATGGGTTTTGCAGGTCTAGGCAAAGGGGAATGAGTATACTGCACACTGCACAGATTTTTCACTTTCGAACTCTCGCACCCGTGCCCTAGCAGAATTTTCACCATGCGCTTGGGATTGAGGCCTTTCTGGATGGTGCGTTTGGGTTTGGGATTGGCCGGAGAGTGGCTGGACTGACTGATCCAACCTAGTTGCGATTCTACCCAACAACTCTATCATGGTGTTGAATTTTCATTCTGCCTCATCCGCTGGTGGGCGCTCCTCTCTCTCTTCCATTACTGCAATTTCTGGCTCGATTTCCTGGTGAGATGACCCTCCTGGCTGATCCAAGGTTTGAGGGTTAGGTTTTGATCTATCTCTCCTCAAATTATACCTGTGCCCTGGCTGCATTCAAAACCCTTCAAACTGCAAACAAACTGGGTATTGGTCTTGCATGCACGATTTTTTTGCTTGCATGTCACTTTTCCCTCAGGCTGGCAGGAAAAATGTGGCTCTGATACCACTGTAAGAATCCTAAGTAAAAATTACCAAACCCTAGCTACAAATATTTGAAATTTCTCCAATAAAATTCTGATCTATTCAAACAAAAAAATCAGATCTGAATATTTAAGCAGAAATGAACACAAGAGACCCTCAAAATGGCAGATCTGGCCACATAAATTTTATAAAAATATTCAGCTACGGAAATAGATAGACCAACCTTCATACATCATAAATCCACCCTCTTACCAGCTGTACACTAAAATCTGAAACTCAAATATGGATTCAGCAGCAGAACCACAATTCCAGCTTGTATACAAGGGCACATCACCTTGCTACACTTCTGGTTTCTCTTGAGAAACTAGGGCACATCACCTAGGGTTTTTCAAGAGGACGTTGGGGTTCAGCCCACAACAACAAGTTCACAAAATATAGTGGAATGACATGCCAAAATGGAGCTCACATATCTCTCTTATAGACCACGTTCTAATTCTTTGTTGAGTGGGCCCCACTATACTACACAACTTAACTTAAGTTGTTTCACACCAAGAGACTCCTAAAGACATCACAAAAATGGGCATCCCACATCCCCTTTTTTATTTAGCATTTTATTATAATAAAATAAGTGGGATTACATGACTAACATATAAAATATGAAAATACCAAAATGGGGACATTACATTTTGAGCATGGAGACTAAAGAATATGACTTCATTTCTTTCTTTTGGGTTGATGCTCTTTTGTTGTAACTCACATGTTCTATTGGAAGCTTTTATGAAGTACACTGATTATCACGATTATATTTGTTGCCAAATATTTAGATAATTTGAAGAATTGTAGGTATTCAATGTGAATTGAACAGAAAAATACTTGGATATTTATTTTCAACAATTGAATAGATAAGTTTGAACATGGTTTTTTGGATTACAGAGAATAATATGCCCCTAAAATTATCCCTTGTTCCTTATTCTGCATGTGGATGGGGATGTAACTGAAAGCTAAAATCTGCAGTGCAAGTTTCAGTTTTTCGGCAGGTTTATTGTAGGACTTTTCATAATGTTCTGAAACTTTTGAAGAAAATATGTATGGTTGGTATGTCTTGTAAATGTCTATGGTTGGTTTGTCTTATAATTGTCATTTTTCATTATTTATAAATCTGTTTAGAATTTTATGTAGAGAACAAGGATTTGTACACAATTAAGGATAAAAAATTGCAATGGTAAAAGAAATTAGATAATCTGCTTGTCTTGTTCCTTTTTTGATCAGGTTGTAATGATATTTCTTTATTAATTGAAAAATAATATTGTAAATTCACTGGAAAAGCAATGCAATGTCATAAAAAAGGACTGAGATGATAGCTAACAGATCCAAATGTATGAAATAATACCACAAATGCCACTTTGAGGAGACAACCTCCAAATACAATGAAAGGATAAATGAATTCTACAAAGTTGATGCCAAATAAAGTCATACTCTTTATTCATATAAGTGTGATTAAGTTAAGCAAATTATACAAGTCCTAACTACACCAGCTATTCAATAGAGAGGACTTTAAGAAAGGTTCAAAAGGTTAACCTTGGGTTATGTGTACCACAACTTGGATTCTCATTACCCAAGTATACATAGTATGTAAGACTAGGGAGGTGGCATTTCCTTCCTCTTTAGAAAAGTGTTGCCCTTAGTGCTTGATAGTTATAGTTTTTTTTTGAATGAATTACTCATCCTTATGAATTACTCATCGTTCCAGGTAGACTCTTCGGCTTGTAGGTTTTTTCAGTTAATAAGATAGTGCTTTTTCTGTTATACAACTGCTTTGATTTCTGGTTGGTCCCTGCTTCAGCCAACAAAATGATTTTGAGTTCCTTGTCCAGCTCTGGAAGCATTGTTTGCATTGGAATCCAGTTGCCTACAGCCGTCTTCAAGAGTGATACAAGGAAAGAGTGGATGAACATGTCAAGAGGTGGCAGACCAAGATTTTAAGTCACACTGCCAATCTTGGGAAATACCTTGTAGATCCTTATAATATCGGTCAAGTTGGGTGCCTTTTTGCTGTTTGTGGGATAGTTGCTTGCATAGTTGAGAAAATCTGCAAAAATTCCTGATTCAAGTCGATTTTTCCCGATTCACAGCTTGGCTGATGTTTTCCGATTTTTGCCCTTTTTTTTTTTTCCAAAAACTTGGGATATGCATGAAAAAAGTTTTTTTCCCAATGAATTTTTACATTTTCTTTGGTTTTTTCAATGAAATTTTGCCGGTTTTTCCCCATTTTTTTTCTGATTCCTGATTTTTCCCAATTCTTTTTTCCATGTTGATTTCGATCCAATTCCGAATTTCCCAACTATGGTTGCTTGTATGGATGAAGCTTTAGAAAGATTCAATCTCCCACCTTGAAGTGCTTCTCAGTACTATGCTGATTTACCTCCTATTTCATCCTATTCTTTTGCCATGGTGAAATGTTGAGGACTTTGAAGAAATTCATCTAGTACTGAATGTGTTCCTTGAAGGCCTAAACCTTTGAATGATTTTGCAGGTAATAATATTTATCTAACAGAACTGAGGGAGTAGGAGGTGGTGGAAGTGGAGGATACTTGTAGGGTGTTTAAAATGGTGTCATTTTAGTTGTGTGGAATTTAGTGTTTTAGTATCATTCTACAAAGTGAAGTTGTTTGATCCATAGCACTATTTTTGTGAGGTAAAACAGAAGATATACCCTTTGAGAACCCCTTCAAGAATTGATTCACAACTTTGGTCATGTTGTCAAATTAAGGATGCTATAAAATTCCAAACAAGTATGTCCAAAATTTGCTAGCGAAAGTAGGCTTTCTATCACTTACTGATTTTAGATTTCCTTGAAGCTTCTATACTTATTTTATAAAAGTTCTATACTTATTTTATAAAAGTTTCTATCACCATGATAATTGAAAATTGGTGAAGCAAATCACAAAAATGGATGGGTATATATCTTTTCCCAAACTCCATTTTTGCCAAACATATTAATTCTTTCATTGGCCAGTCAGCTAGTGATGTGCTTTCTCTGTAAATGTGGGAGACATCGAGTTTGTCAATTTTTTTCATTATTTCTGCCACATCAGGTAGGATGCTGTTTACTTGTCAATTTAGTGCTTCCCTTCTCATAATTCCATCAATAGTTATCTTAGAATAACCCTTAATTTCCAATTTATGCAATTGCTAATGTTTGGTCAAAGTCAGGCCTTTATGCAGAGCCCTGTATTCATCCATGTTGTTGGAGCAAAGTCCATAGCCTTTACAAAGTGCTAGTGTTTTTTGTCCCTTGTCATCACAAAATGCATCTCCTCTGGCATGGTCAGGATTTCCCTTTTGAGGCCTCAACAAAGTTGAGTTTGATTGCATTCTATTTTAAATGGCTTTCTAATGGGGATTTATTTTTTGAAGTTTTGCCTATATGGGATTGAAAGTGTTCTCACCCCTATTATCTGACCTCATTACTCCGATATAGGGTATCACAACAAACCATCTTATTATGAGATCCATAGGAATTGAGTCCTAGTGGGCTCTTTGTGAGCCAAGTATTCTCATGAGTTGAATTTCAGCCAAGTTTGTTTTTTATTAAATCAAATTATTTTAAGATAGTTTTAAATTTTAAGTTAAATTGGATTAAATTATTTATTAATAACCATTATCTTAATTCATTAAAAAAACTTGTTTTTTTAATCTAACTTTCATTATGCTGATTGAATATTTTTTTTGCTTGATAATAAGGGTTTGTACTTGGGTCCCCCACCCTTAACAAATTACATCTCTCTTCTTTAGAACTTGAGAGTTTACAAATAGATACACTTCTCATCTCAATTGAGATGCTATAGCTAGAAACCTACATCATTTTACATATAATGTGGTATGCCACCAATCGGAGGAATAAGGTATAATGCAAAAATAAAGAAATGAATCACTGTTATAAAGGAATCGTCGTTAAATTGAAGAGAACCCACAATTAATTTATAAATATATTATTCGATAGATGGTTTATAACACCCAATGCATTGCATATATATATCTTATCTAGAGTTGTGAGTTTGATGAAAGGACGTGTTGGTCCATATAATTAATGAATTAAATAATAAGGTTAGGATTAGAATCCTAACATGCCACCCTCCTTAAAAAGAGCTTTGTCCTCAAAGCTCAAAGTAAGGAGCTTCGTTGCTTGTTTTCCAAGTTGAATTTGCGCAAGTTCTTGTACTATCTTGATGTCACTTTTTGGAAGGCAGGGATATCTTGAAGGTCGAAGCGTTAGTGGGGGGTTGCCAGGAAAATAAGTAGAATATTTCTTAGAAGAATCGTGATGACGATGGGAGGGCAACCCTTGGGATTCCTTAAACACTTCAGAATGATGCATCAAAAGTGATGGTAATGCTTCCAAATTCTTGTGTTTCTCTGGTAAAGCCAACGGAGAAGTGTGTAGTCACTCTGCGTTGGCTTCGAATGGGTTTGGTCATGTGGTGGGAACTCACTATTGGTGAAGGTGGTGTGTGTAGGTCTTGTAGAGTGCATGTTTGATCGAAATTGATCACTTCGGGTATGTCTACCTCATCCTTGCTTGGTGCATCAATCACTTCTAGCATATCAACCCTATTGTTGTCATTGGTGGGATAAGGTATTTCAGGTATGTCTTGCTCATTTACCTCACCTTCTCCCTCTATGGAATGATAGGGATCAACTACATTCAACAAGTGTACATCTACCTCATCTTTGGCCCCTATGGAGGGACAAGGATCATCTAAATTTAATAAATACAATGTTGGTGTAGTGCAACAATGATGAGGCCCAAATTGCTCATCACAAGTACAACAAAGGTCTTTCACTCGTCGTTCCTCCATTTCTTGTAGGCTGAGGTACTTAACTGGCAAGGGTTTAGGTTTTGGGATAGCGGACGAGAATGATGATTTGTCAATAGGTTGCTCCCTATGTCGACGTTGAACATTGAATTTATCTTCGACTAACAAGGCTAATCCAATGGCTTCCTGTAGGGTGCGAGTGTACATCATGATCGCTACTCTAATTTCTTCTTTTAATCCATTGATGAAGCCACTTATGAGAACTGATTCGTCCAACCCTGTGATGCGATTGGCAATATCCTTGAACTGAATTTTATATGCACTCACTGATGTGATTTGACGTAGGTCGGCGAGATTAAGCAGCAAAAGTAGGTTGGGATCGTGATATATTCTTCCATCGGCCATTTGCGTAGTCATTTGGTGAAAAGGTGTCGCAAAAAGGGTTGAAAGTCATCACAAAAATTTGTTGCAAAAAAGTTATCGACAAAAGTTAAAAAGTCGTCGGTAACATTTGCGCAAAAAATTGTCAACAATTGTTGATGAAAAAAAAGTCATCAATTTCTTGTCAAAAAGTCATCGATGATTTCTTGTCAAAAATTTGTTGTCAATTTCTTGTCAAAAAAGTCGTCGACAATTTCTTGTCAAAAATCGTCAATTTCTTGTCAATAATTTGTCGTCAAGGTTTGCAGCAAAAAGTTTGGTGACAAAATTTATCATCGGGTTTGGTGACAAAAAGTTTCCAAAAAATTGTTTAGCACTTTTTGTAAAAGTTGTTTTAGCAAAAATTTCAATAATTTTCTGCCAATCCACCAAAAAATTAGTTTAGCAACAATTACTGTTTTTCAACTTTTTGTAAGCAATTATTAGTAATAATTTGATACTAATTTTTTTTTGTTGTTACAACTTTAGCTGTGGCAGGGCGGCGACGACAGCGGCGGTGCAACAGTGAGAGGGACAACGACGACGATAGGAGTGGCGCAGCAGGGTGGGGGCGACGGAGCGGAAAACAGAGGTGGCTGTGGTAGTGGAGCAACAGATGGGGTCAAACGGTTCAAATTGCACTCAAGGTTGCGCGCGAACGCGTATGCCTAGCACACTAGACAAAACCACTATGTGTGCTTTGGCGATTTTAAACACCAATTCACTCACAACTTGGTGAATGTGGGATTTTTTCCCACACACGCTCTATGTTTTCGATACGAAAGTTTTATCCGATCGTTGGAGGATTTTATTTATTTTTTTAAAACCTTCGATTATTTTTAACCTTCACGTTTATTTTTTCGCCGGAGTCCTCAGGTCATCGGAAAAATTATTTTGTGCCGCACGTTCAAAATATAAAAAAAAAATTGCTTTGTCGTTTGATCTGAGAGGTTATTTTTAAATTTTAACCAAGAACGGAGAACGACCGAGCCTTGTCCTTTTGCCTGTGACGTGGTACGACGAGTGGGTGTGTGGTTTTCATAGTCTACGAACGGTTTGACAGTTGATCACCGGTGTAGGTTTCGGTGGAGACGGATAGATCAACCTTTAGGAAATTATAATTTTAGGAAATTATTTCTCTTAGCTGTATACGACGGACTGTTGCAAATGATGAGATTTTTTGGGAATTTTGCCTGAGTTCTTCAGACGGAGAATCTACAACTATGTGAGATGTCGTGGATGGTTGTGATCTGCAGTATCACCAAAGTCTTCGAGCTAGAATGTATATGGCAATGAGCTTTCAACCTTCAAACGTTTAATTAATGCTTAATAATATTTAATTAATAAATAACGTTTAATTTACGCTTTGAAATCAATGTTCATCACACGATCTCCGTTGCCTGCCTGTGCGTCAGTCTGTAATGGCTTGAACCCGTGTATGCTATGAACTAAACACCGTGGAGTCTTCGATTTGTCTTGTGCACTTGGTCTGGATGGTGGTTGTGAATTTATCTTGTAGAATTTTATAGTTTTGAAGTGATTAAACTCGGTGTGATGAAGTTATAGCGCACGATGGTCACTGTGGACGTGATTAAATCAGGCATGATGAAGTTACAACGTACGATGGTCACTGTGGACACTGAAGTCACTTCAGATAGATTTTTTTTTTTCTTAAACCAGTCTGAAATGACAACTCTGAGATTCTAAATCAGTGAGAGCTACATTTAAACCAATTGATGACTTTGCCAGAAAGCATCTAGATCGATGCTGCGGAGATGCTGGTGGACGTGGCTCACTATTGGGAGTCCGAGGACAATGTGACCGTGTTCCAGTGATAAGGAGAATTTAATTTTAATACGAAGCCTTTGTTGGAAATTTTTTATATATATATTTTTTAAATGTGTGTTCCTCTACGAATTTCCACTCAGTAATTTCGAACTTGATGGAAGCTTATGTTGTCTTCAATGAACACCAATTTTGCGCAGCTTCCCAAGAATGAATAGCTTTGATACCAGATGGTATGACACCAATCAGAGGAATAAGGTATAATGCAAAAATAAAGAAATGAATCGCTGTTATAAAGGAATCGCCGTTAAATTGGAGTAGAACCCACAATTACTTTATAAATATATTATTCGATGGATGGTTTATAACACCCAACACATTGCATATATATATCTTATCTAGAGTTGTGAGTTTGATGAAAGGACGTGTTGGTCCATATAATTAATGAATTAAATAATAAGGTTAGGTTTAGAATCCTAACAAAATGTATGAATTCTTGATTTTCATTTTCTGGATCTTTTCAAATCTCTAAATGAATACAATTACTCTAGAAAATAGCATCTTTCTTGACATTTTCCTATAGCAGCCTTCACAATGCCAAAACTTCACCTCTACTATATATGCCTGGCATCTTAGTAGAGTAATATTTCCAAAACATTGCACTATCATGGTCCGCTTTACCAAATATGGATTGCTAGTTTCCTTCCTGAAACATAAGTGCAACCACAAATTTTTTTAATAAATAGTCTAAATGAACACACATTATTGTTACAAAATATAATAGATATCACCAATGGAAAACATTAAAACAAATCTTAATCATTAATTGATTTAGGCAATCAACATTTTTTGTCAGCTTCAACTAAACTTTCTACTTCCAGATTTGCCAACTAGTGTCAACTAGTGATGGAGGTGCAATTAGTTGGAATAAATCTTAGATAGAAAGCTGTTAAGGTAAATTTGACAGCTGGTGACAATTAGGATAAGGAGAGGAAAGTTATAATAAGGGGGAAGGGAGGATTCATTCTCATCATGTCATGTCAAGTCATTGAGCCCTTTTCCAAAGCATTTGTGGACGGAAACCCCAAGTGTTGAGAGCAGGCCATTAAGGACGAAAACCTTCATTTGGATGGAATTTGTATGAACGTTATGTGTTCTTTGCAATTTTGAAATTTGTAATCTTTATTATTTCTAGTTATTTCTGGGTTTTTTCTTCTAAATAGAAAACACAAAAAAATCAATTTGTTGCAGTCTACTTTTGTGTGTTTTTTATTTTGTATATTAGACATGTTCATTACAGTGGTATCAAAGCTTAGATCTGGCCAGCCTAAGGGAGATATAAGAGGAAAAGTTATTGCATGCCAGACAGCCTTAGAACACACAGACTGAGGCAGAGGGAACAAAAAAACTACAATGGTACCAAAAGGAACAAGAAAAGTTACAAAAAATGCCCAACAGAGAAATATTTTTCCAGCACACTGAAATCCTTACAGGATGGACAACAACAGTTAATCAATCCTTCACCCAGCTAGTACAGTCTTCAAACCCTATCACTATTATGTTAGGACATGGTGAATGAGGGGAAACCTTAGCTTCTGGGGCAAACCACAACACACCACAAAAATCAACAACTAGTGTTGGGTTACCAGGAGTCACTTTTTTGCAGAGAGAAGCCATGCAACAAGTAGAGGATGAGGTGGACCAACAAAAGGACGACTTGGACACCCTCCATGCTGAATATGCTATGAAGAGTGCAAAGTTCTAAGGGGACATCTCCTTCATGGACTTCTACAACTTGAAGTCAAAACCAAAGGCTCGAAATGGACAAAGAGCCACCCAGAACCAGCCTCATAGGGATCTACAACACATATTGGGGAAGCTTGCTGTCCCTTAATTTGATGGATCCAATGAAATTTTAGCCCGAGCATGGATCCAAAAACTGAATACATATTTTTCATTGAGCCCTATGTACGAGGAAGAAGCCATAAAATTTGTAACCCTTCACTTGGAAGGAGTGGCACATGAGTGGTGGTATCATAAGCTAGTCACTTAAGGGCATAGTCTTATCACGACCCCACAAAATTGGGGACCCACTTGAAATTTGAAGATTTGTTTTATTGCTTGCGCTGGTTCACCAAGTCACCATCGGAATATTGGGAACATTCATTTTCATATGAATGGGCATATAGCAAAGTGCATTGTAAAAGTCACTTCATGATTTGAAGATATTGGTCATTATATGGCTACATGGTTATGATCTAAAGTTATGTTTTTATGGATTGAATGTTGTGTTCTTATTGTCAATGTTGTGTTGTGTTTATCAAATTTTGTTTTAGATGGTCTTTCTATGTTGTGTTATTATTTTTGGTGTGTTTTAGTATTGAAGTTGAAAATTAATGTTATTAAATTTTATTATTTTCCTTTATTTTGTTATGTGTTATTATAAAAGTTGTTAGTTTGTTATTGTTATGAAGTTGGGTTAATTAGATTTTTATTATATTTTTTAGGTTGGAAGTGTATATTATAGTATGTCTTTTGGTGCTAGAGTTGTAATAAATAAAAGTGTGGCATTAGTTTTTCTTTCAATAAGAAATCCTTTTACTAAAACATTTGCTTTATGATGGAGGTTATCACGTTTTAGAAAGCTATGAAGAGGCGGGCCCCGCGATGGACGTGTTGGGCATGTATGTTAAAGGGGATGACAAGGCTATATATTTGAATACCGCATGCATACTAAGTTTGGTATTGTGGTGGTTATACATTTTCGAATACCAAAGACGAAACGAGTCCCACGGGCTTGGTTCAATGGGAAGAAGCGTGCCCCATGAGCTTCGTTGTGATTGGATGAAGAAAGTAGGTGTGCAATCCGAGGAATGGGTCTTACACGCGTCGAGTTATATATGATTTTAGCAGATGCTAATGCGAGAAGACGTCGTCATCAAAAAATATCATCGCCACATATACAAAATGGGCGTCGTACGTGGTGTATGATTAAAAGCATGAGTTACAGTGAAATTAAAATTCAGTATGCCTGAAAATCGCCCTCGCTGTCTATCGGGAGAAGTTGTTAGTCGCAGAACACAATTGCACAGTCAAAACTTTCAGAAAGCGTGATTATTGCCTACCAGAAAATCATTGACGTCAGTATGCTGAAATCGCACTTAGTCATTGAGCATGATGCCGAAATAGATGCACCCAATTCCAAGAGTTTCGTTGTTTACGTTATTCGCATAAAGAA
Source organism: Wollemia nobilis (assembly GCA_028583015.1). Lineage (NCBI taxonomy): Eukaryota > Viridiplantae > Streptophyta > Pinopsida > Araucariales > Araucariaceae > Wollemia > Wollemia nobilis. The sequence goes on along the minus strand of JAQPPZ010016869.1, from coordinate 10,122,071 downwards.
AATGGATTAATTGGATACGCCTTAAGGTACGGGGATGATAAAGAGTGAGTTGCCGACATTGGGGGTCAGATGGAGGATTTAGCAAATTATTGTAAGAAACGTTATGCTCGATGGCTCTAATATGGCTTGCGTGATTGAAGTCAAGAGTTTTCCTCAATATCTGAATCGAAGGCGGTATTGAAGAAAGAAAAAAAATATGTCGTCACTGAGAACACAATGGCCAGAGAGCACTGTTACTGGAGAGAATAGCTATTGTCAGGGATTGAAGAATATTCGGAGATGATGCCGCTGGAAAGTCGACATCGGTCATCTTTGTTTATCAGGCGGCGGCGAAAACTGAGTTCGACCATTACAGTGAAGTTGGCATTGGCAGTGCAGACCGATTATAATTGTAAATTTGAGTGTTTCAGATCACCTTGGGTGAAGGTTGCTGGTGACTGAAGTTATTCGGAGTTGGGTTTGTGACACAGTTCGAGCCGGGAAATATTGGGGCAAGTCAAGAATGCCGCTATATTTTTGGATTGAAGGCATGGTTATGAATTTTAAACAGATGTAATACGTCTGTTGTTGGAGAAGTATTGACGCTGTAACGATGAAATGCTTAGAATACAGCATCATCATGTGCTCCGTTATTTATATGATTGATATAAGGCTTTGACGAATGTTAAAGGGCATAATAAAGGCCTTTGATTCATGTTTTAATAATTTCATAGCGAAGTGGTTTTAATACTCAACCAACGAGATTGTATAAAGGTAATAGAGACATATACATTGAAACAGTTGGGAGGGTATAACCGAGCGAACGAACTGTGTAACGGATGAAACAAAATTTCTCATCCATAAATAGAAGATTGGAAGTCAAATTAGGGGTCGGACAGGTGCAGGTTGAAGGAGACTAAAGAAGAGTTGAAAAGGCCAGATTGGAAAGCTTTTAGGAAATAAACGTTGCAGAGGATCCATAGTTTTGTAAGAACATTCAATTTATATTATATGCTTTTCATTCAAACTTGTGTACATCTGTGTTTGAGTTAAATAAAGTATGTGATATGATGTCTTTTAGATCATAAATTTCCATAGAAGATTGCACCGATGTTTTAGTTGCACTGTATTAAGTTGAGTTGATGAACTCTGATCAGTTTAGAATATCCTCTGTGATAGCCTGTTTTTCTGTAGTAATTGTCTGACATTCTTGAATAAATTTTCAGAACCTTTTGTTATTTTATTAAAACATTTTTTTTAGAAGGCTTGAATCGGCTTCCTTTATTATTTCATTTCTAATTGATGATAAAAACCGAGTCATTAATAAATTATTTATTCAAATATCAAATTTATTGATATTTTGAATAAGTAAGTTTATGAGAGTACAAATACTCATCTTGATTTTTAGCTTTAATTTATAAAGTTTTGAAAATCAGAGTTGATATTCTTGCTCACTGGATACATTAGAATATCTCAAGATTGGGTTGGTACATGTTCTTTTAACGTTTAATCAATAAACTGTTGATAGAACATCTACATAGAGAATACAACATATGAACTTTGAAAAGTGGATGATAAAATATATTAAAGTTCATGGTTAGGATTGATTTAAATTCCTTCTATAATTATTAAGGGGTGAAAGCCTAATAATTGGAGTTTAATATGATCCGAAGCTTTGCCTATGATTCAATTATTTAAAGTTGATAATATTTTGAATGGGTAAAGTATTTTAAAATGAATAAAGCCTTGTTTTAATATAAAGTCAAATCTTATTTTTTTTTAAGCCTGCTTTTACAGTGATATTCGTAAATATTATAATCTTATTAACTTTAAATTTGTTAGAAAAATTAACCCAGATTTCACGCCTCCGCCAAACTGCGCTCCGAAACTGGGCGAAGCCGGACTGCGCTCGCGCAGTTGGGGATCCCGACAAAAAGGGCTGACATGACGTCGCACCTACCCTCTGACAGATGTGACGTCTGACAGATCCGATCGCTGTAGAAGTTAATGCCAGTTCGACGATTTAATGCTAGTGCGGCGATTGGTCAGAAACCCTAGTTGAGGGCCTGTCAGAACCTGTCAGAGGACAAACCCTAATCCTCCTCTTCCCGCGGCTATATAAGGCGTCTCGGGTATTTCAGACATAGAAGCAGAAGGCAGAGAGCAAAGAGGAGTCAGGAGAAGAAGAGTATCTCAATGAGCAGTGTGGCTCAGCTGATTAATGTCCGAGCAGCCGACTCGACATTTTGTCTGTTTAGTTTATCCTGCAGCATAGCCTGTAGATGTTGTTATTTCCTCGGTTGAGGAATTTTGTAACCCGAGTTTTTCATATGAATAAAGTTTGCTATAGTTTGTGGCATCTTTAGGGTTTACAGTTTTATTGTGCTAAAGTTTATTGTTCTCTGTTTCGGCATTTCTCTCCTCTCATACGGGTGTTGCCAAGCCAGGAAAACCCAGCGGCAGTCGCGCAAGACGAAGAAGTCAAGAAAATACTGTAAGGCCGAAGTTGGGCAAGTCTCAGAGAAGCCTTTCCAACTTCGCTGCCGAAGTCCGACTGCGCTCGAGATCCGAGCGCAGCTCGAGTGCGCAAGCGAAGCTTGTCAGCTTGCGCTATTCGTGATCCGGCGAAGTTCGTGATTCGGCGAAGTTCGTACTTCGCTGCGCAATCCGCACTTCGCATATTGAAAGTGCGCAGTCCGCACTTCGCGCGAAGTCCACACTTCGCCAGTTTTTCCAGCGCAGTCCGCACTGCGCTCGCGAGTGATGAACTTCGCCCTTTTCCAGCGCAGTCCGCATTGCACTCGCAAGTGACGGACTTCGCTCGTGGTTCGGCGACGTCCACGAGAAATAGAAATTAAAATATTTCTTCAAATTGGTATCAGAGCTGATTGAGCCGTGACGCGGAGATAGAAGATGGATTCCGGAAAGAATTCCCTGTAGTTGCAGATCCCGCGATTTAATGGCAAGAACTACGATTACTGGAGCATCCAGATGAAGATCCTATTCGGATCTCAGGAGCTATGGGAGTTAGTCGAGAACGGCTACCCAGAACCGGCAGATGCAGCAAGATCGGCCGCCCTCTCTCAAGCAGACAAGGATCTGTTGAAAGAGCACAAGAAGAAGGACCAGAAGGCCCTCTTCTACATCATGCAAGCGGTTGAGGAGACCATCTTCCCGCGGATTGCATCAGCCACCAAGGCCAAGCAGGCCTGGGAAACCCTGGCAAGTTCGTATCAGGGCACCGACAAAGTGAAGTTGGTGAAACTGCAGATGCTCAGGAGAGAGTTTGAGAACCTGCAGATGAGCGAGTCCGAGTCGATGAGCGACTTCTTCACCCGGACGACTGACATTATCAACCAGATGCGGTTGAACGGAGAAAATGTGCAGAGCCAGAGAATCGTGGAGAAGATTCTCAAAAGTCTGCCTGCCAAGTTTGACTCGGTTGTGATAGCAATCGAAGAGTCGAGGGATCTGACAACCCTCTCGACAGACGAACTCATGGGTTCATTGCAGACCCATGAACAGAGGCTGAGCCGCTCAACTCGCACCTCTTTGGAGCAAGCATTTCGGGCTCAGGTCTCAGTCCGAGACAGCGGCAGACAAGACTCCCACCACAGCGCTTCTAGTTCTCAAGGAGGAAGAGGCAGAAGTAGGCGTGGGAGAAGTAACAAGCAAGGAGGGAGATCAAACCCTCATGACGCTGAGCCAAGTTGCAACTTTCATCAGCAAGGAGGAAGAGGCACTTGCAAAAATCAACAAGGAAGCTCTCAGGCAGAAGGACATGTCAAAGGTCCAATGCTACTACTACAGTAAGTTCGGCCATTATGCCTCACAGTGCAAGAAGAAGATGGCGAACGAGAATCAGCAGCAAGCCCATTATACGGAGGAACCCAAAAATGCGGCAGGAGGAAATGTACTGCTGACTTGCAGTATTGAAGAGGAGAGCAAGAAAAACATCTGGTATCTTGACAAGTGGTTGCAAGCAACCACATGATCGGGAACAGAGAGATGTTCTCACAACTGGATGAAACAATCCAGTCGAAGTCAAGATGGGGAACAACAAGCAAAGTTCCTGTGATGGGGAAAGGAAAGATCCTCATCCGCACCCGACACGGTGAAAGAAAAACAATTCAAGATGTTTTTTATGTGCCTGGGTTGAAGCACAATCTGCTAAGTGTTGGACAGCTTGTGCAGAAGGGGCACACTGTACTGTTCAAAGATGGTGTCTGTTCCATCAGAGACAAAGTCCATGGACAAATCGCAACAGTGTCCATGACGAAAAACAAAATGTTTCCACTGCAGATTCAGAATGAATCATTGATGTCTCTGAGTGCAGTTGAGAAAGATGCTACCTGGCTGTGGCATCTCAGATTCGGTCACCTGAGCTTCAGTGGCTCGAATCAACTGCACAGATGCAAATGGTGAAGGGTTTACCCCTTATTGAGCAACCGAACCAAGTTTGTGAAGGTTGCCTAGTCGACAAGCAGCATAGGGATGCATTCCCTGTAGGACAGTCTTGGAGAGCATCACGACCATTGGAGCTGGTGCACTCAAACATTTGCGGTCCGATGCAGACCACCACGTTTGTCGGCAACAAATACTTCTTGACGTTTATAGATGACTTCAACCGAAAGACTTGGATTTATGCCATCAAGCTAAAGTCAGAGGCATTTGCCAGATTCAAGGAGTTCAAGGCTCTGGTGGAGAAACAGAGCGGATATCAGATCAAGACTCTCAGGACTGATGGTGGAGGTGAATACATCTCCAACGAATTCCACAACTACTGCAAGCAGCATGGAATTCGAAGGCAGTTCACTGCCAGATACACGCCACAGCAGAATGGCGTAGCTGAGAGGAAGAACCGAACCATCATGGAAATGGCACGAAGCATGATGAAGGCGAAGGGATTGTCGCATGAATTTTGGGCAGAGGCTGTAACATGTGCAGTCTACTTGCTGAACAGATGTCCCACCAAAAGTGTGAAGGACAAAATCCCTCAGGAGGCTTGGAGCGGAGTGAAGCCAAGTGTGGCTCACTTGCGTGTGTTCGGGTGCATTGCATATGCACATGTTCTAGAAGAGAAGCGACAAAAGTTGGATGATAGAGCTGAGAAGTGCATTTTCACAGGGTACAGTGAGCAAGCGAAGGCATATAGGCTGTACAACCCTGTGACGAAGAAGCTCATCATTAGCCGTGATGTGAAGTTTCTTGAAGATAAAGCCTGGAACGGGAAGTCAGAGACTGGCCAGTCAGAGCCAACAGTAGTACAGTCTGTTGACTTGGAAGAAGGAAGTGTGCAACCACCTGCAACTTCCAGCAACAACAACGGTGCCAGCAGTAGCACAACCACTCCATCTCGGTCGCCTCCACTCGCAAGTAGAATCCAGAACCTGGTGACGCCAGCGAAGACAAGGAGCTTGCGAGAAATCTACGAGGCAACCCAAACCCACATAGATGAAGAGCACTCTGACTTTGCATTCTTTACTGAAGTTGATCAAGTAGAGTTCGAAGATGCAAGTCAGAATTAGAAGTGGGTGCATGCGATGGATGAGGAGATAGCAACCATTGAAAAGAATGAAACATGGCAATTGACGGATCTTCCAAAAGGGAAGAAGACCATTGGGGTCAAGTGGGTGTATAAGACAAAGTTCAACGCCCAAGGAGACGTTGACAAGCATAAGGCCAGACTGGTGGCGAAGGGTTACAAGCAGAAGTCAGGCATCGATTACCATGAGGTATATGCGCTCGTAGCCCGACTTGACACAGTCAGGATGATCCTGGCATTGGCAGCCCAACAAGGTTGGAAGATGTACCAGATGGATGTCAAGTCAGCCTTCCTCAACGGAGTGTTGGAGGAAGAGGTCTACATAGACCAGCCACCAGGTTACGAAATTGAAGGCCAGGAGGGCAAAGTCCTGAAGTTGAAGAAGGCCCTGTACGGTTTGAAGCAGGCGCCCGAGCTTGGTACAACCGGATTGACAGCTATTTTTAGGAAAATGGGTTTGTCAAATGCCCATATGAGCACACCCTATACATGAAGACAAATGAAGCAGGTGAGCTCATAATCGTCTGCCTGTATGTGGACGATCTGATTTATACTGGCAACAACAATGTCCTGTTCGACCAGTTTAGAACAGACCATGAAGAAGGAGTTCGAGATGACGGACTTAGGGTTGATGAAGTATTTTCTTGGCATTGAAGTTGACCAATCGACAGATGGCATCTTCATTTCTCAAGGCAAGTATGCGAAGGATGTCCTGAAGCGATTCAAGATGGAGGACAGTAAACTTGCCATCACACCTGTAGCCACAGGTTTGAAGCTGAGCAAATTGGATTCAGGGAGGAATGTCGACCCAACCCTGTTCAAGAGGCTAGTTGGCAGTCTGATGTATTTGACTGCAACTCGGCCAGATCTGATGTTCGGAGTCAGTCTGATCAGCCGTTTCATGGAGACTCCGAAGGACACGCACTGGCAAGCAGGCAAGAGGATCTTGCGCTATGTCAATGGGACGCGAAACCATGGCCTATTTTATGCTAGACAGGACCAGCTGGAACTGGTCGGCTTCACAGATAGTGACTGGGCTGGCAGTATCGATGATCGAAAGAGCACCTCCGGGTATGCTTTCCATCTCGGATCAAGGCAGTCTCATGGGCGTCCAAGAAACAACCCATCGTTGCGTTGTCCATAGCCGAAGCAGAATATGTCGCCGCCACGTCATCCGCATGCCAGGCAGTATGGCTGCGAAGAGTTCTGAGTGAACTGCACATTCCTCCGGAAGGCGCGACAACAATTTTTTGTGATAACAATTCGGCCATTGCACTGTCAAAGGATCCCGTCTTCCATGGCCGGACGAAGCACATAGACATCCGGTATCATTTCATCAAAGAGCTGGTGAAATTCGATGAAGTACAACTACAGTTTTGCAGGTCCAAGGAGCAGCTGGCTGACATCTTCATGAAGCCTTTGAAGGAGGAAGACTTCAGCAGATTGCGAGAGCAGCTTGGAGTCAAAGCGCTCGTGAAATCAGGCTTAAAGGAGGGTGTTAGAAAAATTAACCCGGATTTCACGCCTCCGCTGCATCGCGCTCCGAATTTGGGCGAAGCCGGACTACGCTCGCGCAGTTGGGGATCCCGAAAAAAGGGCTGACATGACGTCGCACCTACCCTCTGACAGATGTGAAGTCTGACAGATCCGATCGCTGTAGAAGTTAATGCCAGTTCGACGATTTAATGCTAGTGAGGCGATTGGTCAGAAACCCTAGTTGAGGGCCCGTCGGAACCCGTCTGAGGACAAACCCTAATCCTCCTCTTCCCGCGGCTATATAAGGCATCTCGGGTATTTCAGACATAGAGTGCAGAAGGCGAGAGAGCAAAGAGGAGTCGGGAGAAGAAGAGTATCTCGATGAGCAAGTGTGGCTCACCTGATTAATGTCCGAGCAACCGACTCGACATTTTGTCTGTTAGTTTATCCTGCAACGTAGCCTGTAGATGTTGTTATTTCCTCGGTTGAGGAATTCTGTAACCCGAGTTTCATATGAATAAAGTTTGCTATTGTTTGTGGCATCTTTAGGGTTTACAGTTTTATTGTGCTAAAGTTTGTTGTTCTCTGTTCCGGCGTTTCTCTCCTCTCATACGGGTGTTGCCAAGCCAGGCAAACCCAGCGGCAGCTGCGCAAGACGAAGAAGTCAAGAAAATACTGTAAGGTCAAAGTTGGGGAAGTCTCAGAGAAGCCTTTCCAACTTTTCTGCCGAAGTTCGACTGCGCTCGAGATCCGAGCGCAGCCAGAGTGCGCAAGCGAAGCTTGTTAGCTTGCGTTGTTCGTGATCCAACGAAGTTCGTACTTCGCTGCACAATCCGCACTTCGCATATTGAAAGTGCGAAGTTCGCACTTCGCGCGAAGTCCACACTTCGCCAGTTTTTCCAGCGCAGTCCGCACTGCGCTCACGAGTGACGAACTTCGCCCTTTTCCAGCGCAGTCTGCACTGTGCTGGCGAGTGACGAACTTCACCCTTTTCCAGTGCAGTCCGCACTGCGCTCGCGAGTGACGGACTTCGCTCATGGTCCGGTGACGTCCGCGAGAAATCAAAATTAAAATATTTCTTCAAAATTTATTAAAGTTTATTAAGATTTCCTTAATAATTAAAATGCTAGCTTAAGATTGTTATTTTAATTAATTTCAAAGCATTTTTAATCAATGATGATGTTGATTTATTTGATTAAGTTTCAATTCATAAAGTAAATCAATTTCATTATTTGGAAGATAAAATTAATATGAAATACATGTTATATGTGATGAAACGAAATCGACTACTTGATTCCCAGGCCCCTTGTTAATAGTAATTTGCAAACCATAGAGAGTTTTTCAAGCACTTATTTACACATATATGCATAATACATGAAACATTAAGTAAGAACCTTGGAGAAACATTACTTTCTTTGCAAGAGAGAATTTAAATTCTAAGTTGTCGAGTGGTTTTGTGACTAGACAAAATCACACCTCAACAAATTGGCGCTAGAAGGAGGGCTTGAAGATGAAAAGCTGGTAATTGGTTTCAGTTTTCATGCAATTTTTTTCAATCACTTACACATTCGTTCTTGAATTTTTTATTACATACTTGAATATTGCAATTGCATTGCTTCATTAAAAGTTATATTTCAAGTATTGTATTTTTATTAGTGAGATTTCATTAAACTAGAGTCAAAAGAAATCATCACTAGGTCTAAGTCTACTGGTTCTACGATCTTTCAGAGTTTATCACCAACAAAGAAACATAGACAAAGTAAGACCCAAACTATGATTCTTCCCAATACTTCTAACGTTAATCCAAGTTTGCTTGTTAATTCCCCACTTGTCAATATGGTTGTGTGCTACAAATATGGCATGGATGGGAAATCAACGAAGTCCGCTAAACATAGCTGGTGGTACACATGATATGCCAAAGAATGTGGAGAAATATTTACCAAAGTACAAGCATGATGGTACTCGATTGGTAGAAGAACACATACAAGCATACACAGATGCCATGTCCAGATTACAAGTTGAACATGAGGACGTCGCATGTAGGTTGTTTCCTCTAACTTTGGATGAGATAGCCTATGACTGGTATGTTTGTCTACCTTCTAGTTCAATAACTTCATGGGATATGCTTAAAAATGCTTTCATTACTCAATTTAAATTTGCAATTGATCCAGCTAGTGTTTATCTACAATTTGCTTCCACTCGTAGAGAACCTAATGAGCCTTTACGTATGTTCAATACTAGGTTCCATAAGATGTATTCACGACTAACTGCTCCTTATAATGTTGTAGAAGCATCTGCAATCCAAATCTACTTTGGAGCTTTGGATCCATTAACGATGATGTTCGTCAGGAGAGCAGGGTAGATAATGACACTTACAGGAGCTTACACGGAAGCTCTCATGGTGGAGCAATAAATGATGCCTTCAAGTTGTGGGCTTGGTCAATTACCTTCTATTGGATATCCGGGTATGCAAAATCAAATCCCCATGATTAATAATGCTTTGATGAATCAAACCCCAATGTTAAACATGATTCCTCAAATTCCAAACCAAATGGCATATGTACCACAAAATAATCCAATGTTTTTAGAAAGCCATTATGCTGCGCACAAAACTAGAAATAATGATACACCTCAGTTTAATGCTTTTGGAAATGTTGCACCAACACAAAACTTGAATCCTTTTCAAAATTTGCAAGCACAACAGAGTAATCCTATGTTTACTCAAAACCCACAAAATTTGCAAATGCAACAAGGTAATCCTATGTATCCAAACCCATGGTTGAATCAAAATGTTGTACCTAATCAGAATTTTCCAAATGTTGTACCTAATCAAAATGTTGCAAATGTTCTACCTCATCAAAACATTTCAAATGTCAAGCCTAATCAGAATACCCCAAGTTGGTTGAATTCAAGTACACAAAATGCTTTACCAAACCCAAACATCCCAAATCAAAACCAAGGTAATTCTTCTAATGTTGTTAATGAGTCTACTCAATTAGCAGATCTGACAAGGAAATACCAAAAGTTAAGTAATGATTTCGTTCAAATGCAAAAATAGAATGCACAAAGTTCACAATCAAATCGAAGGTTTACCATGCAAAAGCTGAAACATTTTAATACAAAACCGAATAATGGAGGAGTTCCAACTCCTGTTACTAATAATAGTAATGCTTCCAATAAGATAGCAACTGTCAATGTATCTGAAGTTGTATTGGATAGTTGGTGCAGGTTACATCGTACTGGTGAACATAATGAATTTGATTGTAATGAGTTTAGTTGTGTTGCAAATTGTATTCAACAGGGATTAGATAAAATGGAATGGGTTCCAAATGATGAGGAAGAAGAAAATATTAAAGGCAAAAGTTCTGCTTATTGTCTTGATATTATTGGTTCAAGTGATGATGATGAAGAAGAAGAAGAGGAAGAAGGTATTGAAGAAATTCATACCCTAAAACAATATAGAAAGGGGAGTCATAATTATAATTTGAGAAGTAAAAGTAAAACTTTCAAAACTACTTCTACTCCTCCTAACAATGTTGTTATTTCTCCTGATGTTAATAATTCGATTCCTCCATCTTCTCTTAATGCATCTAAAATTGCACATGAGGTACCAGATAACAAAGAAATGACTTACAACATCATTGAAGATCTTAAGAAAAATAAGGCTAACATCAGTTTGTTCGAGGCTGCAAAATTACCTAATCAACAAAAATTACTAATGGAGGCTTTTGATAATCGAAACACCAAAGAAATTGGGAAAGTAACTGAAATACAATATGTTGCATGAAAAGAAAAAGAGGATGCTCCTCCTTTTCTGTTAACGGTTAAAATTGCAGGTAGAAAGTTGCACAATTGCATGGTGGATTCGGGAGCCTTAGGTAATGTGATGCCTTTCACAGTTTGTCAAAAGTTAGGTTTTAAACCAACATCTTCGAATAAAATTGTTGTGCAATTGGATAAAACAAAGGTAAAGGTCATAGGTATGCTTAAGAATGTGCACATACAATTGTCATCAGAACCTAGAATACAACATTATATTGATATTCACATTGTTGATATTCCTGATAAGTATGGTTTGCTATTGAGCAGGGAATGGAGCAGGCATCTGAACGGATACTTTTCCATAGATTTTTCACGCTTATGGCTGCCCTGGAAAGGCGTAGCTAATCAGATTTGTGTTGAAAGAGAGCCTAGGTTAAAGAACATGATCACGAGTTATGATAAGGAGTTTAATGAGATACTTTGTAATGATATTGAACTAGGCATATACACATTTGATGTTGATTCGAAAATAGAAGTTTCAGATTCACCAAAAGCAGTTGTGGAGGATTTTGAAGAAGAGTTCCTGGAAGAGCTTGATGATTATGAAGAAGATGCAATAGAGATTCTTCCCATGACTTTAGATGATTATTCTTATTGTTTGAAAAAGCATGAAGAATCCTTAGTTGCTCATAACTCTATTGATGGGATTTCTGTCTCATTTGATGTGCAGGTCTTTGAAAATTTTACCTCAGATGAAGATATTGAAATTCTTGCACAACTGAAAAATGGTGTGCCAATCACAAAAGTGGATGAAGTGGTGGATGAAAATGAAGTATTACAAGATGATCATGATAGAGCTTATGAAGAAAAGGAGAAAATTGAAATGATTCATCAAACTTTGGTAAATGCTAATCATGGTGTCTTGGTCCTGGAGAACAAGGTAGAATCTATACTTTTGTTATTTATGGCAACTTCAGGTAATGAGTGGTGTGATGTTCCTTTGAGATTTTATGTTGTTGATAAGAAATTAAATATAACTCCTAAAATTTTGACAATAAATATGATAAAAGGAAAGTATTTGATGTTGAAATTATTTCAAATAAATTCCTACTTGCAAAATTTCATGTTTGAAACAACTAGTCTAATCCTCAAACTAGAATTGATTTATGATGTTTACATTATAGGGATTAGACAAGAAGGAATTTTGAATTTGTCATTGTTTTGCTTTTCTACTGATTTGGCATGTCATTATGATTTTGTTGATGGAACTAAAATGAGGGTCCTTGGTTGGTTTATCCCCTTGTGGTTGGATTTTGGGTATGCATATCATGAAAGGGATTGTTTGTTCAGTGATGATAATATTTGGGATCCAGGGAGAAAATAATCTCACTTGTATATTATTGTATATACTTGTTTCGTCGTGTCATGTTGTTCATGTTATGTGTTGGTGTTATGTGATGATGTTGTGTTGTTGATGTTGTTGTTATGTTTGCATTTCGTATGTTTTGTTACTTTTCGGGTGTATTTTGTTGAGCTTAATGACAAATTGACTTGGCCAGATTTTGTTGGAGTTTCATGACTTGGATGTGATTTAAATTGGCACAAATATTAGGTGGGTGTTTCAAAAGTAAGGTATTTGTGATGGAGACACTGGTCATTTGTTGGCTGTGTTTGGTTTTTGATCCTGGACCGAATAGGATGAGGTTACCTGTTTTGAAAACCTGTGAAACCTAGAGAAAAAGAAAAATGAGATATTGGTTTATGTCCTCATGAATGTGAACTAAGATAAGGCAAATATGAAAAATTGGAATTGTATTGCAAAAGCTCCACGAGTATCACAAAACACATTAAAGAATATTGTTTGAAATTTGGATGCATGAAGTTGTTGGTTTTGCAAATTAGGGTGAAATATCTTATATACTCTTTACAACCTTACCTCATCTCTAACCCAGGTGGTAGGTGGATTTGTTGCAAAGTACCATTCTATCGGATGTAAAAAGAGAGAAAAAGAAAAGAGAGAAAAAAAAGAGAGTTGGAAATAGAGTCAAATCTATTACTAAAAAAAAAGCAAGATAGTCTTCACTGGAGCTATAGATGCTCGGTTGGTAGAGAAGCAAGGTCTAAAATAAAGGTCATGAAGAGCAATAATGATAAATCTATCATCCAGAACTAAGTAATCTTCACTGGAGCTATAGACGCTCGACTGGCAGTGAAGCAATGTTTAGAGTAAAGGAAACACAACGTCCACCTAATATCTGGGTATTTCAGATAATCTCTACCGAAGCTATAGACGCTCGACTGGCAGTAGAGCAAGATCTGAAGAGAATCGGGTGTAGGTTTTACCTTCAAAGAGGAATTATTCATAGCCTAAAATGTGGAACTGACGATGGAATGTTGAATGGTTTTAGGTGATAAGGAATGAATCACTTTGCACACACTGAGTTGATGTTTGAATGATTCTGGTAGTTCATGTTTGAATTGGTCTATTCTCATTCTTTGGATACTTATTGATGCTTGTAATTCTAATATTTGGGTTTTGTTTGTTTTCAGAGTTTGGTTTTTGAGTCCGAAATGTCCAGGGACATTTACCAACAGAGTCGCCATTTGTTGTGACTCCTTCACAATGACCCCAAAAATTGGGGACCCACTTGAAATTTGAAGATTTGTTTTATTGCTTGTGCTAGTGGTTCACCAGGGTCACCATTGGAATATTGGGAACATTTATTTTCATATGAATGGGCATATAGCAAAGTGCATTGTAAAAGTCACTTCATTATTTGAAGATGTTGGTCATTATATGGTTACATGGTTTTGATCTAAAGTTATGTTCTTATGGATTGAATGTTGTGTTCTTATTGTCATGTTATGTTGTGTTTATCAAATTTTGTTTTAGATGGTCTTTCTATGTTGTGTTATTATTTTTGGTGTGTTTTAGTATTAAAGTTGAAAATTAATGTTGATAAATTTTATTTTTTGTCTTAGTAAATTGTTTATAGTATGCGATAATAATTGTCATTTATTTTATTATGTGTTATTATAAAAGTTGTTAGTTTGTTATTGTTATGATGTTGGGTCAATTAGATTTTTTATATTTTATTTAGGTTGTAAGTTTATATTATAGTATGTCTTTTGGTGTTAGAGTTGTAATAAATAAAAGTGTGGCATTAGTTTTCTTTAAATAAGATATCCTTTTACTAAAACATTTACTTTATGATGCAAGTTATAACGTTTTAGAAAGCTATGTAGAGGCGGGCTCCACGATGGACGTGTTGGGCATGTATGTTAAATGGGATGACAAGGCTATATTTGAAGATCGCATGCATACTAAGTTTGGTATTGTGGTGGTTATACATTTTCGAATACCAAAGACGAAACGAGTCCCACGGGCTTGGTTCAATGGGATGAAGCGTGCCCCATGAGCTTCGTTGTGATTGGATGAAGAAGGTAGGTGTGCAATCCATGGAATGGGTCTTACATGCGTTGAGTTATATATGATGTTAGCAGATGCTAATGCGAGAAGACGTCGTCATCAAAAAATATCATCGCCACATATACAAAATGGGCGTCGTACTTGGTGTATGATTAAAAGCATGAGTTATAGTGAAATTAAAATTCAGTAGGCCTAAAAATCGCCCTCGCTGTCTATCGAGAGAAGTTGTTAGTCGTAGAACACTATTGCACAGTCAAAACTTTCAGAATGTTAGAATTAATGTATTCTAATGTGCACTATGCTTACCTAATTTTTGACACTTGTCATATAGGTTTATGCCTATATATTGTAACATTTTGTATCAATAAAATATCTCATTAGTTTTCATCCTAACATTTGGTATCATAGCAGGTTCGCTCTTCTGCCTATTAACCCCTTGAGGGGGGATTTCCATCATGGAAATTCTCCCATTGATTTCTCCCCATTTTTTTTGGATACTGAGGGAGTATGCTCTCCATCCCTTGCTGGATGGATCAGAAACTAGAAGTTGAAGGAAAATCCATGGCTGCCATTTTTTTCATGATGAAAAAAGTTTTAGTTTGTATTCGTCCGTAGAAGTAGTTCCTCCCTAGAGGAACGAAAAATGGGATAGATTGGTTTGTTGTTATTATTTTTTTTTGCAGGTCCCTGGTGCAGTGATTGCAGGCTATGTACAGCTGAGGATAGGCCAGGCCTCGACGAGAAGCTTCAAACTGGATGGCGCACGATTTGTTTTTAAAATCCCAGCACCTGTTTTGGTTGTATCTCGCATCTGATTCGATTCAAAGTGGACAGCGTGGCTGAGAGACTATGCAGTTTTTCAGATTGTTGCTCGACAGATTTATTTTCCTGTGTGAACAAGAGGACTGGTCCATCTACCGCACCGTGATTTCAATTTTTTGACAAGTCGCGTTTCAATTTTGCGTGGGTTCTTGTTTGGCAGAATTTGGCTCAACATGTGTGATTCAATCTCACCAGCGATTCACCTTGGCCTCATGGAGGAGTGATAGTGCGCTAATGGAATCGAGGGGTAGTAGTTAAGTGAGTTTAAACATAAAATCTGACTGTTGGCAGAGTGAAGATAGCCCATGTTCTAGTTTTTTTTTGTTTTTTTTAAACGATGTGCATAGAACGGAGGAGAGGAACACTCGTATCGCACTCGTGATGGTGCAGACATCGTGTAAAAATTACGGATCTGGATGGAGACGTGTTGAACTGGAGGTTGTAAGTGGCGCGGGCGGGAGACAAACATCATCGATGCATTTTTTTAGCAACGAAGGTCTGATCGTTGTAGTGGACGAAGATATTTTACCATGTGTTGACATGTAGGTCTATGTTCATTTTATCCTATGTGTGAAACTGTGGTGTGAAGGGCCCGTTTGCCGTTATGACTACCCTCTCAAGCAACGAGTCAATGAGGGTAATGACAATGAATGAAGCGATGAAATCACTTGACCATAATGAATGATCTTGAACAAATTTATATTCAAGCCTTTTAATGCCTTGGCTAGACCTAGTTTAACTTATGATTGCAACTCTTAGTAGTATTTGCACATTTCTATCCCATGGAGCAGTCAGGCTATAATAGCCATCTTAAGGAATCAAAATGATACGAATGCAATTAGACTTGTGTTGAATCATATTTGTTGATGATTTACTAAAAGATGTCATAAAAGAAATGATAAGTTTACCCCAAATGTCCTTATGGTTATTTACTCATATGGCCAGATTGCATGGATCACAACTCGTTGCAACTGCAAAATGTATAGGATAAATCACTAAATACGAGGCACATTTGGTTTTTAATTATTTTATTTTTTTGTTTTAATTTTGCATTTATTTGATTGATCCTGGTGCTTTTAACATCACCAAATTTGCAATTTTAATCATTTATTTTGAATTTTTATCCAATGGGAGTCATTAATTTGCTCTTTTAGACCTTCCCACAATGGGTTTTGAGTGTATTTAATGCGATCTACGAATCGTGGGTACAATCTGTGATTTAATTTTTCAAATTTTGGGAACTGCGGGTTAGAACTACGGGCGAAAAACCCTAGTTTCAAAACCCGCAAGTGTCAGCTGCGGTTCATCGAGACTAGGAGAACTTATAAATTGAATTACCATTTGAATTTTTTTATTAGTTTATTGCAATCACTAGCAATTTGAGAGCTATGAGAGTGAGATAACCTTCCCTGATCTGAAACGTTACCACACTCTATCGTAATTACACTCGTCTACCTCAATGGTGGATCCTGATCAACCATCTACTAGCCGAGGCTAGGGCGCAGGCAAGGTAAATCGAAACCAAGACCTCACACTCAATACCAGTAAAATGAACCACATTAATTTATGCGAATAATGAACCTCAATAAACTGCTGGTAATGAACCCCATTAGTCTAGGCTAGCTTAGGATTTTAATTTTGACTTAGTGGACTAGGAGGGTACCCGAAATGGGTGCCTCTCCTAAACCGTAGTTGGTAGCTGCGATTCCCAATTGGCAAATTGGGAACCATAGGTTTCAGATGCGGTTCCCAATTGGCAAATTGGGGACCACAGGTTTTAGCTGCGGTTCCCAATTAGCAAATTGGGGACCACAGGTTTCAGTTACAATTTTTTCTTTATATGTTTTTGTCATTTTTAGCATTGTTTTTAGCTCTGTTTAGCTAGATTTTGTTTTACATTATGCTTTTTATTTCAGAGATTGACTTCTAGATCTTGGGAGCCTAACATTATAAAGACTCTCTGTGAGGCTCTGTTTAATGACGACCGAGATTGATTCTGAGCTATCAGGTTCAGCTATGTCATGGATCTGCCCATTATTAGGGTAGATCAAGCCTACCTGACTGCGTTGGTCCGATGTTGGAATGCATGGACCAACACATTTCACCTGCCTATAGGTGAAATAACTGTTACTTTGGAGGATGTCTACAGGATCTTCAGGATCCCCATCGATCACAAGGCCATCGTCTCCTCTACCTCCAAGGTAAAGGAGGCTATTTTTTATTCTATCTTCGATGACTAGAGAGAGGATGCTCAGGATGCGATTGACCATGAAGGGGTGCACATTGGTGAGTGGTATCACGAGGATGTCTTCTCTACACCGGAAGCCCTCTTCATGCACCTTATAGTATAGATTGTCCTTATAGACTTCTCGGGTGCGAGGATTCCTGGAACCTCTTGTCCACTACCTAGAGGGTTCTTTAGAGTTCTAAAGAGGAGCCCTTACTTCTATCATGGGGTAGCACCTTGCTATATCAGCTCTACAGGGAGCTATATCAGATTACTGAGCATAGTCATAAGGCATCAGCTACAATCTTTTATTGTAGATCTGGGGGTGGCAACATATCCGAATCAAGCATCCTGTAGATCTTCCACTGCACATTGCTAAGATAGATGCTAATAATTAGGGCTACACTGCATGCTAGCCTTGTGAGGGCCATAGTAGGATCCATGTTGGTGACATCGAGCATTACATTACTCGATTTGCATCACTTGGGCCGGGTGACATTGTCTGGCACCCCTGCATGGATTTCCTTGCATGGCCTAATGCGGATGAGAGGCTTCGAAGGGCTCATTGAGATAGGTGGCTTATCAGTCAAAATTTTGATATTAGAGAGTATTAGTTCTACTATCATTTCCTGTGATAGTTTGGGATGGTGTAGGACATTCTAGATATCCCTATAAAATACTGGCACATGGTTGTGGAGACTGATCTACAGTGGATCGTTCCTGAGCCTCTGGGAGATGCTCTTGATGACTACCAAGAGACTAGAGTTGAGACTGATGGGACCACTCTAGAGTATGACGGGTGGTGGTCCATGTTTAGATGGTATGACATAGGGCTTCTAGGCTGAGAGCCAGATTAGGCAGATGCAGAGGTGTATCCTGATGGGCGCAGGGTGCACCAACAGACAGAGGGCGGCTAGGGCACAGAGGCTGCCATCATGGAGGCTCCTAAGATTAACCCAGATGAGGAGGCTCCAGAGGAGGGTGAGGTCCCTCCCAATAGTGCAGAGGGTCTACTCTTAGCTCATGTGGCTGACTTGTAGATTTAGCTCAAACGATTCCATACACAGCAACTGGAGCGAGATACTACTATCACCACTCTGGAGGCGAAGGTATCTGATAGGGATAGGTGCTTGACTAAGATGCAGGATCAGATATAGGATCTTACTACATGGGCTATAGATGTAGAGGCCTAGGTTTAGAGACTACAAACTGCCTTGGAGTTAGCACAAGCACAATAGACTATAGCAAAAGCGAAGAGGGATCTCCTTTTGATATCAAGGGGGGCTATGCTACCTCCTTAGGTTACTATGAGGCCTTTGGTAGTACCAACGATAGCTTTAGCAAGTGGTCAAGATTCGATGGTCGAGGTAGAGTGACTATGCAGCATTTTCATGAGGACCAATGAGATGCATGCAACCCGGCTTGCTCGCATTCATTAGCTAGTCGACTACATTGAGATGCATGGGCTATAGGTTCCTGAGGATCCTTTTGCTTTAGAGTCTCAACGGACCTGGTCTAGGACCTCTGGATAGTCTATTGTGATCTCAAGTCACAGGACTCACATGAATAAGAGGACGCATAGGTCCTCTAGCTCACATGGTGTGACATCGCGTGCTAGGCCTAAAGATGCAGGGTAGACTTTAGGGGCCACCGATTAGAGGACTAGCCTGCTGCAATTACCAATTTCTCATGTGTTAGGCACCTTAGGATTTGGAGACAGACAAGATCCATAGTAGGACCCACCATGGGTGCCAAATAAAATAAGATTACATGCTCCAAAGCACAATGCTAAGGGAGACGATAAGAGATCTGGTACAGGGGGAGCAGACTAGATTTGGGTTCTACTAGATGCATACTACATTTTTGATATGCCATATTTATTTTGGATGTAAGGTCGAGGACCTACACACTTTGTAGCCTGTGGGTATTTTGATACACTCCCTATGTACTCTTTTGGACACATATATATACGACTTGATCATTTATGGCTCATTATGTGTACCGATATTTATTTTTGATTTTATATTTATTTGATGCACATGAATGCAATGCTTATGTTGATGCTATGTTTATATGATGTGATGTATGGATGACATGCACTAGATAGCTATCTTATTTATGATGATGTTGATGAAATGTAGTGATCTAGATGATTAGATGTGCCTTTTATGATGTATGCATATAGATGCACTGTTTATGTTTAACGCATATTTGTTTTTGCTTTGTGGGCATGCTTTTATTTTAATGACATTATGGTATGCTATGCAATGTATGGTAATGCATTATGTAAAAAATTGTAATCTAATGGGAATGAATCTGCATGCTTTAATCATTTAAAACATAAGGAATGAATGTAAACTGTGTATATCAATTTTAAAATATGACACCACAGAATGTATAACAATCATGCAAAATAATTGATAATTCTCATTACAAGAACTTAATCAATTAATCACCCATATATGAAATATAGTAAAATGAATTGGTACAATGCTAATGAATGAATATGCCATTATGTATATTTTTCTTTGATGCACTATATAGTTAGTGGCCGTCTAAACATCATTTTTGATATTCATGCGGTATCTATCCTATATGTTTGATTATGCTTTGTAAAATGCATTCTGATAAATGAATGACTCGTATTTTTTATGTCTAATGATATTTGGTATTTTGTTGCTATTAGATAACTTTTTGAGGTTTTCCATGAGACTCAAACACCCTAGTAGACTTCTCCAAAAATCACATACTAACTGTACAAGGCTTTTATTGGACAAGGCTTTTGCCATGATAGACCCAACCATTCATTATTCCTATGTGTGCATATGAGTATTTTTAGATAGACCATAAGCATACCTCGTAAGTCAGTCAGGACTCTTTCAAACCATATGTGAGATAGGGTTCCTTATACGATCGTACCATCCTTGTTTTAGCTTTGATTAGACTTATATAGCTAGGCAAATTTAGGCACCTAGAGCTAGCTCATATTGCAAATTGATCAGGGCTACCCCTCTAAATGCAGGCGGGACTCTTTCAACCCATTGCTATGTTTGGGGATCACCTAATAGAACTACCCCTATGATTGCAAGTGGGACTCTTCCAACCCATTTTTGCGATCGGGGATCACTCTATGTATTTCAAAAGGTGGGCAATCTAGGGATTCAAGTTCTCACCCTTCTTACTTGCTCATATGTAGTGATAAAAATCATTGTTAGTCCACGTGTTACAGTTTTCTTTGAGCAAAGGATTTTTATAGTGCTTTTGATTCACTTTCACTTTACATTTGATTTGAACTTTGTACTTTGAAATTTGCACTTTGTAACCTGGGATTTAAACTTTATAACTTTGGGATTTATAGGGGAAATTATTATCCTTTTGCCAAAGTTCACCACTCTAGACCAAACTATTTGCAAGATAAGCAGGTCATGAAACCCATCTCTTTAGATACCTAAGACCACTTTCACAACTTTCATCATCTCTTGTATTAGCAAGATTTTATATTATTTTTCTTAGTGACGGGATCCTGATATGTTGAAGCACTATCCCAAATAATGACCTCGTCTATAAAAGCAAAGCATGCTTTCTACAATATCTGAAGAACCCACTAGGTATATTTGAATGACTGGAAAACTTAATATACATACATATTTCTCCGCAACAAGTATCGTGTATGAATGCAATGAATTATGATAAATGCAAGGGTGCATAATTGAAACACAAACGTGCGACCGTTTGTAAGATTTTGATAGACACATTACACTCTACTGTGGAATGCAATGGATGACAAATGCCTAAATTCAATTTGATGAGGTGAATGCATGTATGAAAATGTAAACTACAAAAAAAAATGTTTTTGGATTTTATTCTTTACCAATTTTTTTTGGAATTTTATATATTTTCAAATTTTTATGAATTTTTGAGCTTTCATATTTGACCAAACAATGAGTATATATGCCTTTAGATCTTTTTTGGATTGACCAAACAATTTTTAGAAATCCTTGGAGTTTTTTGGATTGCCCAAAAGGCTTACAGATGCCTTTGGAACCTTTTAGTTGACCAAAATCTCAGCAAGAGAGTTTGGAGCCTTTTAGGATGACCGAGCAATCATAGGAACTCTCGGAGCCTTTGGGTTGACCAAGCAATTTTTAGAAATCCTTGGTGCCTTTTTGGGATGACCGAGTGGCTTTAAGTAACCCTCAGAGCCTTTGGGTTGACCAAGCAATTTTTAGAAATCCTTGGTGCCTTTTTGGGATGACCGAGTGGCTTTAAGCAACCCTCGAAGCCTTTGGGTTGACCAAGCAATTTTTTTAGAAATCCTTGGTGCCTTTTTGGGATGACCGAGTGGATTTAAGCAACCCTCAGAGCCTTTGGGTTGACCAAGCAATTTTTTTAGAAATCCTTGGTACCTTTTTGGGATGATCGAGTGGCTTTAAGAAATCCTCGGAGCCTTTGGGTTGACCAAGAAAATTTTTAGAAATCCTTGGTGTCTTTTTGACTTACCAAAGGGCTTACAGATTCCTTTGGAGCCTTTTATGCTACACTCTCTAAGCATAGAATGCCTTAATATGGATGATGTTGAGAGGTTTAGGCTCTTCAACACCCCCTAGCGACGTTAGACGATAGGTACCTTGACCAATATTTTTAAATATGATATAGGGTCCTAGCCAATTAGCCATAAATTTGTCTCGCATATCGAGCGGTAAATTCGAGTTCTGTTGGTTTTCTTTCAACACAAGATCCCCAACTTCAAAGTCTCTCTAGTGGACTTTGATATTGTAAGCTCATTTTAATCACTCCTGATAGACATGGAGATGCTCCAGGGCATTCACACGATGTTCATCCAGTAGCATCAATTGATCTAGTCGAGCTTGCCGTGCGGTGTCATCATCGATGAAATCTTTCAATGCGACACACAACATTGGAATTTCCAACTCTAAGGGAATAATGACCTTAATGCCATATACTAGTGAAAATGGATTTACCCTAATGGGAGTCCGAATTCTAGTCCTATAAGCCCATAATTCAAGGGGCAACTGTATATGCCAATCCTTGTGGTGTTCTTACACTGTCTTTTTCAAGATGGCTACCATAGTCTTGTTTGAGGCCTCAACTTGCCTATTTTCCTGCGGATAATATGGAGTTACAAAACTGTGTTTGATGTGGTACTTAGATGTTAAAGCTCACATAGTTTTATTCTTAAAAGAAGTTCCATTATCCAAAACTATTTTGGATGGTATATCGAAACGACTTATGATATGCTCCATTATGAACTTTGTTATGTGAGCTCTAGTGGTCATTGTTAAGGTAATGGCTTCCACCCACTTTGTAAAATACTTAGTAGCCATAATAATGAATGTATGTCGACTTGATGACGGAGGAGATATCTTTCCAATTAGATAAAACCTCCACTGAGCAAATGGCCAAACCGCTTGGATGGGTTGTAGGGCCTATGATGGCAAGTGCGTAAGATTAGCATGATGCTAACATTTGATGCATTTCTTGATATATACATTGCAATCCTTCTCCATACTGGGAAAATAATAACCCATTCAAAGGATGCGCATGATGATGGCCATGCCGCTGAAATGGCCACCACACGTACCATCATAAGCTTCTAAAATTACCCAAGATGACTCTTGGGTATCAAGACAATGAAGGAGAACTCCATCATAACTTTGATGGTACGAAATGTATCCTATCAAGACATATTTAGTCGCTTTATATTTAAATGTGCATCTTACAGCATGCGATAGTCCCTCTAGGATAAAACCAAGTCTTAGGAAGTCTTGAATTTGTGACATCCAATTCTGATGAGCATAAAATTTGACTGCTAAGATAAAATGTACCCCCTACGTATTTAATTTTACAAATGCAGACTGGGAAAAAACCTTATGATGAATGGTGGTGCCGCTCCCCGTAGGACTTTGGGAGGTTAAAGACCCCCAGGGTGATTTCTTACGAAAGTCTTAAGATTTGCATAACCAATCAGCTTTTATATCCACACTAATTATGTTGACTGATTCTTTGTTATCAAAGGCTACACGCTCTGCTGCAAGATGCGAGAGTGTCTTGACATGGATGGTAAGGAGCTTTGGATACTAAAAATGCTGCATAATCTCAAAGCTCGATTGTTAGAGGCCTACTTTTGGACAGTGGTACCTCAACTAATTGATCTGCTATGACATGTCCCTTAATGGACTTATGGCTTATGAATTCCAGATCAAATTGTGTCAATAGCATGATCCACTTTGTAGTACATGTATTATGATATGTCTTGCTCATCATATACTGCAAATGATTTTGTTTTGATATCACATATGTCATGTGACTTAACATGTAGTACCATAATTTCTTGGTAGCGAACACTACTGCTAAACGTAGTTTTTCCACATATGCATATCCTAGCTCGTAACTCACCAAGGTTCGACTAATGTAATATATGGCTTGCTCTTTGCCTTGTATGTTATTTTGGGCCAACATGGTCCCTAACGCAAAGTCTATTGCCGATATATATAGTAGAAAAGGCTCTTCTGGCCTTGGTGGAGCTAACACTGGCGGCGTCACCAGGTATTGCTTTATCTCAATGAAGGCTGCCTTGCAGTCCTCATCCCAGTTGAATGGGACACCCTTATGTAGCAGTCGATTCATGGGTCGATATTTATCTGATAGTTGGGCGATAAATTGCTTTATCGAGGCTACCTTACCTTGAAGGCTCCTTAATTCCTTAATATTGGTGGGAGGACGCATTTCCAAAATGGCCTTGACCTTCACTGGGTCTACTTCAATGCCTCTCTTGGAGACAATGAACCCTAGTAATTTTCTAGAAGTTATGCCAAATATGCACTTCTTAAGATTTAGCCTGACGTTGTACTCTATCAGGCGATCAAAGACTTTTATTAAGACCTTCGCATGCTCTTCTCGTAGCAATGACTTGGCTAGCAAATAATCGATATAATATTCAAGAATTTTGTGCATATAGTCATGAAAAATGTATGTCATGGCCCGTTGGTATGTGGCACCAACGTTTTTAAGACCAAATGACATAACTTTGTAGCAAAATGTTCCCCATGGCATTATAAACTTGGTTTTGTGATGGTCTTCGGGCTTAATTCAAATTTTATTGTAACCAAAAAATCATCCATTAAGGAGAGCATTTCGTGACCTGTAGTAGAGTCTACTAGAGCATTGATATTGGGCAACAAAAATGAATCTTTGGGTGTTGCCTTGTTGAGATCTCTAAAATCCATACAAATACGGATCCTTCCATATGGTTTTCCTACATGCACCATATTGGATACCCATTATGGATAGTCGATGGAAATGACAAATTCTACATCCAAATTTTTTTGCAATTCATCTTTCACCATTAAGGCTACTGTTGGATGCATATTTATGAGCTTCTAGTTGACAGGATTCTTGGACGGGTCTAGCGAAAGGTTATGAGTAACCAATTTTGGGTCTAGATTGGGCATATCTTTGTATGTCCAAGAAAAAAGGTCAGGTCTCTCTTTTAGCAGAGGGATGATGCTAGCACACTCATTTGGAGTGAGACTCATTCCAAATTTAACCTTCTTTGGATTGGTGGGGTCGTTATCGATATCCACTTCGAAGGTTTTCTCTACTGACATATGGGATCCCTCCTCAAGCTGATGAGGTGTAGGGATTAAATAGATGTCATCTATTGGATTTATATGTTCTTCATTGGAAACATGTTCAGTGTGATAAACATCATAAGCATAGCCTAGTCCAAAATAAAATGGTTGCAACATATCTTCATTCAGGAAGAAGTCTTCAGGCTTTACTGGCAAATCACTACGATCCCAATCGATAGCATCCATGTATAGATGCAATGGCTTGGACGGATCTATGAGATTATAGAGTGGAGTGGTAAAATCAATGGAGACCATGTTGATGGAAAGGAATTTATCTCTAGGACCACACAGACTGAACTCTACATCATATGTGTAGCTTTCGTACCCAAGATCTGGCTCAGATGGTACGGGGATGAATGAGTCCTCCCTATGGGATGCCCGAAAAACTAGATTCTCCTTGTGCAATAACTGCAAAATGGGATCTCTCGGATCAAGTAGATCAACATAAGTAGGCTGATGGGGAAAGAGCCTTTGATATTCCTCTTCTAGATTTATTATTTCCTTGAGGCAATGCTGGAGATTAATCTCTTGATGCAAACCTGCATCTGTGATAGGTGGTAGACCCTAAGGTAGATTATGATTACATAGGTGATGAGGCACCAAATAGACCATCTCCAATGAATCCTCATCATCACCACATATATAATCCTTCACTTCCCCCCATATGCAAGGGGTGATATGCCAAATGTGGCCCCATGTATCTGATTCTATGGTCACTATCATCACTATCCGTATAAACCAGATAGAACGATATTATATATGACACCCATGCAAAAACTAGCTTTGCTTCCTCTTCAAAGCAATCAGTGTTAAGAGGCACTTCTTCTATAACATACTCCGACTTTGCAGACAATAGATGTAGCGAATATACAAGCCTCGAATCGATCATCTCAACCTCATCGCTATGATTGGTAGTATGAGTAGACCACTCTATCGTGTCCACAAATATTGGGAGATTAGCTGGAGGAGGCCTTAAGTAGGTCTGCTTTGTATCATCTTCATAATCACTATCGACTATGCAATGCTCTTGTATCTCATCTAATTGCTCTCTAGGTAGCAAATGGCATAGAAATGCTAGAACCACGAAGGCTCATTCAACTTCCTCTTCAGATTGATCATTATCCGAGGACTCATCGTCTGCATCATAACTCGGTCCACTTATTTTAGAGGTGGACTCCTCTCCATCTTCACTACAAAGATATCCTGACTTGAGATAGCCTAAAATGGTGAGGTTGTACCTCTGCATACTAGTATCATTGATTGTGATATGGTTTTGATGACCCAGGTTGCCTCTGGGGTTCTACTCCGAGAACTATTCATGTTCAAGCTTCAATATCTCAATGGTGATGACTGACAACATTGGGTTATTTACTCAAAGACTAGACATGTTAGGATGATATGGATTAAAATCCACATCGTCCCCCAGACTCAAGTATAAACGATCCAATGATGCAACGAGTAAATCATCATGTCTCTGAATTTGCAATCCCAATACGAACCTATCAGTTGCCAACTGATAACGTAGTTCAAGAGGGTTTCTTCGACCTTGTTCAAAAAGATCAAGGCCGTATCCATGCTAATGATAGAGCTCAAAAATGTTTAGGGCATACTCTAGGTTGGATAAGTACCGAACGTTCATCGTGAACTATTCCTCATCATCCATCTCCATGGGTGCTCATGTTGGAACTTGATCCAACCTGACGTAGATGAAGTTTGTTTGGTTGGGTGGCTTGCCCAACGGTACTACAAATCCAAATGGGTATCGATGGGCTATCGATCGACCCATGTCTTGTGTAGTCTCTAAAATAGGACCAAAGGTCACATTTTGCACAAGATACTCACCCATACCTGTACTGGCTAGGTGAATAGTCACCCGCGATGTGGATGACCCTTCTGACGATGCAGGAGAAGTAGGTTGAGGTGCCTCCTCAAATTGATCTTGGGCTTCCTCCACCTCCATGGGAGTGGCAGCCTCAGTGACAACTGTTTCAAGCATGTTCTTTGCTTCTTTCTTGCTTAATTTTACCTTTAATTTCTTGTCATATCGATGCATTGTTGATGCACTCGGTCTTAGAGAAGTTGCAATGGTATGTTCAGATCTGTTTGATATAGATATCGATGGTTGAACATGCATCGCATTTTTACCTCCTGGAACCCTTATCGACAATGTGGGTCATATGTCCAAGTGCATTTATGGGAGTACGAAGCCCCCTGGCAGATCTGCTAAGTTCATAAACTTGAATGGTTTTTCATCTGATGAAACCATGTGAACTTGTCCCTCGTGTATATACTTGACACATTGATGCAATATCGAGGGAACATAATGCATTTCATGAATCCAAGGCCTCCCTAATAGGATGTTATACTGCAAGGCACCCTCTATCACGTGACACATTATGGGAATGGTCTTTAGTCCCACCTAAATAGGTAGGAAAATCATGCCAACCGTAGAACATAGTGCATCCGTAAACGCTCTCAATGTAAAGGTGGTTGGTATGACAAGTGATTTAGACAATTTAAAATGGTGTAGTGCCTTAGTCATGATTATATTGATCAATGAACCAGTGTCAATCAAGACCCTTTTTAACAACACGTGGTTAACACATGCAATGATATGTAGTGGCGGGTCAACCACACTTGCAGAAACCATTTTCACTTCATGATCATAGAATTGGATCATTGGTTCTTGGCATTGTTGTACGTGCCCCATGAAGTTTGTGAATGCCTGTGCATCCTAGGACTGTACCTCAATGGACCTCAGAATGTCCATAAGAGTCTCCCTATGCCTAGGGGACTACTGTATAAGCTCATATATTGACAACTTCATAGGAGTCATCTGCAGGTTTTGAACCAACTTGCTCCTAATGGTCACCACCGGTCTTGTTGGTGGGCCTAGAATATTTTGTGCCTGTTGCTGCTAGGGCATGGTCTGTATTTGAATGGGTGTACGAGGTTGATTCGGCCGTTCATACCTCCCATGTATGGTAATAACATTGATTATGTCAACGAATCCCTGGGTAGGTGGTTCAACTCGCACTTGATTGATGTGGCCAGCATAGTTAAGGGGCACCTCATGGTTTGGTAACAAATTTTTAAAAATCCCCATGTTTTTGTTTTTTGGTGCCTGGGGATTTCCTGGTACCACAAGCTCTCCCCTTTCTATCATATTTTGCACAATATGTTTGAAAGACCAACATACCTCAATGTCATGGCCTTTTGCTCTATGAAATATGCAAAACAGATCTTCCTAATAGTCTTTGGGCTTGGGATGATTAGGATCAACCATATTTACTTCAGGTAATATTATTGCCTTGGCCTCGTAGAGCTGAAAAAAAATTGATGTCAATGATTCCATCAATGACATGAATATGTGAGGTGGGCATTGCTCTTTGTTCTTACCCTTGTAGTTAATCTTGCACTGGTCGTATTGCACGGGAGGAGGATGGGCTTGATAATTCTCTTTCTTTTGCCCCTTATCCTCATTTTAGATATTTAGTACCACCTGATTCACATGGGCCTGCTTGCCCTGTTGCTTTGAGGTACTCTTTCTATATCCCTCTTTCCTGGTTTTGAGCTTCAAGTTACCCTCCTGTAACTTGATGTCCTCAATTACCTTGGCTTGCGCCAAAGCTTCTTCGAATGTAGCATACTGCTACAACTGCAATAGTAGCGAGATGTGCTTGGCACAAATCTTTGTAAACATTTGGGTTAATTATGTGGTAGGAATCGAGAATGACAACTTTGCCATTAATCTCCTCCACCTCTTCCCATACTTTTCTATTGGCTCATCCAAATAAAAAAGGTTGACCTATTTATTGACACCAAAGGAATAGCGTTCGAGAAAGGTATCAGCTAATTGCTCAAAATTTGTTATGCTATGTTTCTTTAGCTGATTGAACCACTCTCGGGCTATACCAGAGAGAGTCGTGACAAACGTATGCAATAACAGTGCATCATTGTTCTCTATCTAGAAGCAAGCATCCAAAAATATTGTGACATGTTCTTGCGTCTCTTCATCACCATTGAATTTGTCCAACCTAGGCATCCCAAAATGCTCTAGGTATGGGGGCGTAGGCATTGAGGGATCTAAATGTTCATTATGAATTTTCCTCAATGTCAACTTTTGGAAAACCATGCCTTGTTTCTCAATTGCTTTGACCTTCTCGGCAAAATCTTTGTAAGCCTCAAAATATAGAAAGTCCTCCTCCCTAAGTCGATGCAGAGGCAGTTTGAGAGGTACAATCCTCTTCCATAGGGCTGGTGGGTGTTGCTCTTCAACTTAATAACTCTCAAGATATTCCTAGTTGCATCCATTCCCCTCTTGTTCCTCATAATGTTGCTACCTCTAATTGTCGATCGAGGGTGATCGCTCTCTCTGATGGGCAGTGATATGACTGTGAACGCTTATGCGCTCATGGTGCATGTCATATTGTGAAAGAGCCTTCCTGCTATGCTCGTCCTAATAATATAGGCTGGCCCTATCCAACTTATTTTCCTACTCTACACACTCCTTCTAGATGAGGATGCGCTCCTTGCACAAGCGTTGCTCATACAACCTCTATCTAGTAAGCCTCTATGCTTGAAGATCTTCATCTTCAATGCGCTGCCTCTCTAGGCGAGCATCCTCCAATTGATGTTGGAGGAGTTGGCATTTTTGTTCAAATGCTAGTCAATATGATCTTTTAACATGGTCAGCCGTAGGAGGCCTTTGGTATGCTTGCTCTGTACGAGTGACATTGTGGGTTCTATACCCATCAAACTGATATACCATGCCTTTGCCTCTATCTATGAATACGACATTGACATCATGCTATGTCCTGTGTTACATGACACCATACGTGGATGGTGGATGTGAGACATGTAGGCGCTTAGAAGCCTCTCCATGCTCTTTAGTAGTTCTAATGGTGCTCTTGCTATGCTCACTCGGAGCATGAGTGGGCAGAGCCAAAGGCTTGCAGCCTAGCTGCTCTAACACACTACCTAGACCGTCTAGTTATCTAGACCTCCACCTCTCATGGGGTGGTGTTCCATTAGCTCCCACCTTTGATATATCGATGGTGATCTTGCATGCTATAGTACACGTGGGAGTATGGGTAGACTTGCGCTCAATAGGGAGCCCATCTACTTGCCCCTGAATGGGCGGATCTCTATTACTTCTATACTCAAAAGGTGGGGGTATAGTACATCCTATAGACTTAGTGTGAATGGGTACCAATCTGGTCCCTTGCACGACATACTCTTCGGCCGATCCCGTGGATGCGCATGCACTACGGTCTTGGTAATGGCTTTTGAGTGGAGCACCCTCAGGCTGAGAAGCTCCATGCTCTAATCTACATCTAATAGAATGCACTAATGCTAGTCTATTAGGGGTACGCTCAATGGGATCCCCTCGTGTCGAGTTGTCTCCTCTAATGCTCGTCGAACGACGTTCGGTTTGCTCATGTGGTTGAGGACTAGACATGTGTATTTGTGAATTGGTTGGGGCTTGGTCATTGGCTTCAGGCTTGCACCTTTGTCGACCACCCCGTGTATCCACCATAGTGTACCTCACGTATAGATGTATCTTTTATTATCAAACAAGGTATACAATGATGCTTATCTTATTTTTAAATTTTAAAGTGGTCCCTAAACTGTTTGATGTTGTTTCAAAATGTGTTGTATCAGTATGAGAAACTCTCACGTGTTTTGTAAAATCATTGGATTTTATTCTCAGTTTAATTAGCTTTCACCTATACACTTGCACAAGCTGAATATGGTAGTAAAGTACATACTCAATGAGGTAGCATAGGTACTACCAAACCTCACCCAACACACCATGCGCATTGATACACTCTTTCAAATATGAGTGCATGCTATTTTGCAATTATAGGACAGTTCTTGGGTCGGCCTTGGCCATGAGCAGGTCCCGATAATATAATTTCAAATGAGCCAACCAAATGGTAATGACATCCACTGTTGGTCTCAATCAAATGGGTTGGATGTGAGAGCCCAACACCATTGATGTTTAAATGAAACTTGGTGTGTGTGGTTCATTTTACTTTGCATAAAGACAAATGCATAAAAGAGCATTCATATGATCATTCCTACATGATATGCATAAAAAGAAAAGGAATGTTTCAAATTCAGAAAGCTATGCATGCTATGTCCTACATGATGTTATGACAATATGATTACGATGACCTAGCCTCTAATTGGGCCTCAAGCATGCAAACGACCACTCAATTTTTATCAAGGTCACTGTATTCTAGGGTGGACTACAATCAGAGATCCGTTGTTCCTAGCAGCACCTTTATAATGGAAGGAATGCGAAAGCAAACTAGGACTATTCATTCACCCTTTTTTTTAGTGTACCTAATTTGCAATCGATTTAATGCTTACTGTAAAAACATAGAGAAGAAAATATAGAATAGAGAATAAAAATAGAGCCTACCTCAGCTCTTGATTTGATGCCAAGTGGTTTCTTTGCTGTCTACTACTTCTACTATAAACCACAGCTCTGGTTTTCGGGCTACAGTGTGAACTGTAGGTGAAAGCCACAGGCCAAAAAATAACCGTGGCTGTTAGTTGTGGTTAGCACCTGAGATAAGAAAATTCAAGAATTTCAGCACTCAGGGGCTACAAATGCGAAATTCCATCATGATCGCCTTCTGACATAACCAAAAAATATGCTGCTATCTACTGTATTAGTCTATAGTCATCATAAAAGCTTAAAATCTTGACACATTACATAAATTCAACAAAATGATATTTCTTGTATTCATTATGAACAAATTTCTATTAAAAATATGCCCCTCTTAGGGTCACTTTTTTTTTTAAGCGAAAAACCCCTTGCGGGGATGCCTTGGTTTGGGTCCCCGTCCCTCCGGGCCCCCCCCCTTGGGTTCCTCTTAGGGTCACTTGAATGATGATACAGTCTATACAACTGCCACTACCCTTAATAGGGTAGGCGCATTAATATTACCATTTCACTAGTTACAATCTGCCTTGGGGTGGATTTGACCCCCTTCTTCACGATGTGGAAGGATTATGATATAGACTCCTCTTGTACCTGTCTTCCTACGATCAAGAACAACATCACACGATCAAAATTATAGATAGCCTCTCATGATGAGGCCCTTTAAGGAAACATACATGATAATTCCATTAAACTAATGATCAAGAAAACATAAAGAAAACCTTTAAACTATGCCAATTAAATCAATATTTGTAATATAGCATAAAGGAGATCATTAGAAAAATAATGCATGGATCAGATAACAAAATAGAAGCATAGAGGTGCATAAAAGATCGACAAATGTCCTAATTAATGCAAAGCCTAAACTAACTATTCTAAGCTAATTCCTATGGTAAGAATTCTTCTAAGCTACAATTAAACCTAAGAAATGATTAATATAACCTATTTAACTAGACAAAAATGAAAAGAGTAAGGTGATTTGTCACCTGTTGCAAATCGCAGCTCTGGTGAGCGGTCTGCATTGTGAACCGCGGCTGACAACCGCGGTTTGACCTCTGATAGGTTTACCCTCAAAATTAAGGGCAGTGGGCTTGATCTCCTTGTCCAAATTGATGTTCAAGGGTCACCTTCATTGTCCTTAGACTGATTTGGTGATCAATTTGATGTGATGGTCCTTTGTTTACCCAAATTTATGCTTCTTGAATCTCCTAAGAACCTAGGGCATCCATAATGCAATTCATCATGAATGTTGGCAAAAGGGTTGGGGATTTAGTGCAATAGCTCTATCTCTTAGTATACTTAGTTTGAGTGTACAATTCACCAGGGCTTCGCTGCTCAAATATCCAATGCTTGCTTCTCCTCTTATCCCCATTTGGAGGGGGTATTTATAGCATACCCCTAGGGCTAGGGGTGGCTTCATGGAGAAGCCAAGACCAAGAAGGGTGGTTAGGACAGTTGGGATGGAAGCCTCTAGAATATTTCATCCTTCAACTACCTTCTTCTAGATATTTTGGCCATTCCAACAAATTTGGCTCGGATGGAAGGCCTAATTGAACTTTAGTTAAGACCGTAGGTCACAATTACGGTCTAGAATGTAGATCGTAGGTGTCAACCACGGTTTAGACTGGAGACCGCTGGTCTGGACTGTGATTTAGACTGATTAGGCCAAAATGCCTAAATTGAGTGGTTAGAACCACTGCTCTATCTTGGAGATTGTCCAAGATCCTCCATATGCTCTTGTAGCATGTCCATATGGGTAGTCGCCCTTGGCATGACACATTTTAGGTGTCTATAAATGCCCCTTTTGAGATGCATTGTGAGATTGAACAACGTTGAGCAAAAATATACATCCTAAAATGATGCCTAAGGTTCTATGATGATCATAAGTTGGATCGACATTAGATGCCCCAGGTCCAGCAAAAGGACGCGCATCTTGGAATCATTGCTTCCAACTCATGAAAGGCTTACATTTTGGCAAGGCTGCACTCGTCATCAGACATTTGTATAGCATCAATGCCAAGTATGGATATCTTCTAACCCATAAATCTAAAGGATGAGAGTTACAAACCAATTATCATATTTGTTGTTTACCCCAAGCAAAGGGGGATGCTTATGATAGTTGTTGACAATGATTCGCAAGAACAAACGTAATTTTGACAAGATCAGGGGATCTACGATCTCAAGGATCTTCTGCTGAATTTGATTATGATTATGAAATTATGACTACCCCCTTAAGCGACGAGTCGATGAGGGTAATGACAATGTATGAAGTGACAAAATCGCTTGACCATAATGAATGATCCTGAACAAATTTATATTCGAGCCTTTTAATGCCTTGGCTAGGCCTAGTTCAACTTATGATTGCAACTCTTAGTAGTATTTACACATTTCTATCCCATGGAGCAGTCAGGCTATAATAGCCGTCTTAAGGAATCAAAATGATACGAATGCAATTAAACTTGTGTTGAATCATATTTGTTGATGATTTGTTGAAAGATGTCATAAAAGAAATGACAATTTTATCCCAAATGTCCTTATGGTGATTTACTCATCTGGCCGGATTGCATGGATCGCAACTCGCTGCAATCACCAAATGTATAGGATAAATCATTGAATACAAGGTGCATTTGGTTTTTAATTATTTTATTTTTTTGTTTTAATTTTGCATTTTTTTATTGATCCTGGTGCTTTTAACATCACCAAATTTGCAATTTTAATCATTTATTTTGAATTTTTATCCGATGGGAGTCATTAATTTGCTCTTTTAGACCTTCCCACAATGGGTTTTGAGTGTATTTAATGCAATATGTGGACCGTGGGTACGGTCTGCGATTTATTTTTTCAAATTTTGGGAACCGCGGGTCAGACCTACGGGCAGAAAACCCTAGTTTTGGAACCACAAGTGTCAGATGCGGTTCGTCGAGACTAGGATAACCTATAAATTGAATTCCCATTTGATTTTTTTTATTATTTTCTTGCAAGCACTAGCAATTTGAGAGCTCTGAGAGTGAGAGAACCTTACCTGATCTGAAATGCTAACACACTCTACCGTAATTACACTCGTCTACCTCGATGGCGGATCCTGATCAGCCATCTACTAGTCGAGGCCAGGGTGCGGGCAAGTTAACTCGAAACCAAGACCTCACACTTAATACCAGTAAAATGAGCCACATTAATTTATGTGGATAATGAACCTCACTAAAATGCTGGTAATGAACCCCACTAGTCTAGGTTAGCTTAGGATTTTAATTTTGTGACTTAGTGGACTAGGAGGGTACCCGAAATGGGTGCCTCTCCTAAACCGTAGTTGGTAGCTACGATTCCCAATTGGCAAATTGGGGACCGCAAGTTTCAACTGTGATTCCCAATTAGCAAATTAGGGACCACATGTTTCAGCTGCGGTTCCCAATTAGCAAATTGGGGACCGCATGTTTTAGTTACGATTTTTTTAAATATGTTTTTGTCATTTTTAGCATTGTTTTTAGCTCTATTTAGCTATATTTTGTTTTACATTATGCTTTTTATTTCAGAGATTGACTTCTAGAGCCTGGGAGCCTGAAATTCTAAAGACTCTCCATGAGGCTTTGTCTAATGACGACCGAGATTGGTTTCGAGCTGTCGAGGTTCAGCTATGTCATGGATATGCCCACTATTAGGGTAGATCAAGCCTACCTGACTGTGTTGGTCCAATGCTAGAATGTGTCCAACACATTTCACCTACCTACAGGTGAAATGACTGTTACTCTAGAGGATGTCTATAGGATCTTCAAGATCCCCATTGATTGCGAGGCCATCGTCTCCTCTACCTCCAGGGTAAAGGAGGCTATTTTTAATTCTATATTCGAAGACCAAAATGAGGATGCTCAAGATGCGATTGACCATGAAGGGGTGCACATTGGCGAGTGGTATCATGATGATGTATTATCTACACAGGAAGCCCTCTTCATGCACATTATAGTACAAATTGTCCTTCTAGACTCATCGAGCCTGAGGATTCCCTGGAACCTCTTGTCCACTGCCAAGAGGGTTCTTCAGAGTTCTACAGAGGAACCCCTACTTCTATCATGGGGGAGCACCCTGCTATGTCATATCTATAGGGAGCTATATTAGATTATTGAGCGTAGTTGTAAGGCTTCAACTACAGTCTTCTGTTGTAGATTTGGGGGTGGCAGTACATCCATATCGAGCGTCCTATAGATCTTCCACTACGCATTGCTAAGATAGACACTAATCATCAGTTCTACATTGTATGCTAGCCTCATGAGGGGGAGGGTACCCACAACAGGATCCATGCTGGTGACATCGAGCATTACATTACTCGATTTGCATCACTCGGGTCGGGGACGTTGTCTGGTGCCCCTACATGGATTGCCCCGCATGGCCTAAGGCAGATGAGAGGCTTCAATGGGCTCACCGAGACAAGTGGCTTATCGATCAAAATGTTGATATTAGAGAGTATTAGTTCTACTCTCATGTCCTATTATAGTTTGGGATGGTGTAGGACATTCCAGAGATCCCTATCAAATATCGACGCATGGTTGTAGAGACTGATTTGCAGTGGATCGTTCCTAAGCCTCTACAAGATGCTCCTAATGACTACTAGGAGACTGGAGTTGAGACTGCTAGGACCACTCTAGAGTATGATGGGTGTGGTCCATGTTCAAATGGTATGACACAGGGCCTCTAGGCCGAGAGCTAGATCAGGTAGAGACAGAGGTGGATCCCAACAGGTGCAGGGTGCACCAGCGGACAGAGGGTGGCTGGGACGTAGAGGCCGCATTCGAGGAGGCTCCCAAGATTGATCCAGATGAGGAGGCTCCAAATGAGGGTGAGGTCCCTCCTGAAAGTGTAGAGGGTTTGCTATTAGATCAGGTGGCTAACTTATAGAGTCAGCTCAAATGATTCCATACAAAGCAGCTGGAGCGAGATACTACTATCACCACTCTAGAGGCAAAGGTATCTGATAGAGATAGGTGCTTGACTGAGATGTATGATCAGATACAAGATATTACTATGCAGGCAAAATATGTAGAGGCCTAGGTTCAGATACTAAAAACTACCCTAGAGTTAGCACAGGCATAATGGACTATAGTAGTGGTGGAGATGGATCTCCTTCGGGTATCGAGGGGGGCTATGTTGCCTCCTCAGGTTACTATGGGGTCTTCAACAGTACCAATGGTAGCTTTAGTAAGTGGTCATGATCTAATGGTCGATGTAGAGTGACTACACAACATAGTCATGAGGACCAATGAGATGCATGCAACCCAGCTTGCTCGCATTGATTAGCTAGTCGGCTACATTAAGATGCATAGGCTACAGGTTCCTGAGGATCCTTTTGCTTCAAAGTCTTAGTGGACCTGGTCTAGGACATTTAGATAGTCTATGGTGAGCTCGAGTCACAGGACACACATGACTGAGAGGACGCATAGGTCCTCTAGCTCACATGGTGTGACATCGCATGCTAGGCCTAGATATGCAGGGCAGACTTTAGGGGCCATTAGTTAGAGGACTAGTTTGCTGCAATTACCAATTTCTCGTGTGTTGGGTGCCTTAGGATTTGGAGGTAGGAAAGATCCACAGTAGGACCCACCACAGGTGCCAAACCAAACATGAGATCAGGCTCTAGAGCACAATACTGAGGGAGATGACAAGAGATCCGGTATAGGGTGAGCAAACTAGATCTGGGTTCTACTAGATGCAGACTATATTTTTGATATGACATATTTATTTTGGATGTAAGGTCGAGGACCTACACACTTTGTAGCCTGTGGGTATTTTGATACACTCCCTATGTACTCTTTTGGACACACACACACACACACACACACATATATATATATATATATATATATATATATATATATATATACGACTTGATCATTTATGGCTCATTATGTGTATCGATATTTATTTTTGATTTTATATTTATTTGATGCACATGAATGCAATGCTTATGTTGATGCTATGTTTATATGATGTGATGTATGGATGACATGAACTAGATAGCTATCTTATTTATGATGATGTTGATGAGATGCAGTGATCTAGATGATTAGATGTGCCTTTTATGATGTATGCATATGGATGCATTGTTTATTTTTAACGCATATTTGTTTTTGCTTTATGGGCATGCGTTTATTTTTATGCTATGCAATGTATGGTAATGCATTATGTACATAATTGTAATCTAATGGGAATGAAACTGTATGCTTTAATCACTTAAAACATAAGAAATGAATTTAAACAATGTATATCAGTTTCAAAATACGACACCACAAAATGTATAACAATCATGCAAAATAATTGATAATTCTCATTACAAGAACTTAATTAATTAATCACCCATATATGAAATGCAGTAAAATGGATTGGTATAATGCTAATGAATGAATATGTCATTCTGTATATTTTTCTTTGATGCACTATATAGTCAGTGGCCGTCTAAACATAATTTTTGATATTCATGCGGTATCTATCCTATATGTTTGATTATTATTTGTAAAATGCATTTTGATAAATGAATGACTCGTATTTTTGATGTCTAATGATATTTGGTATTTTGTTGCTATTAGAGAACTTTTTGAGGTTTTCCATGAGACTCAAACACCCTAGTAGACTTCTCCAAAAATCATATACTAATTGTACAAGGTTTTTGTCATGACAGACCCAAATATTCATTATTCCTATGTGTGCATGTGAGTATTTTTAGATAGACCATAAGCATACACCGTATGTCAGTCGGGACTCTTTCAACCCATATGTGATATATGGTTCCTCATACGATTGTACCATCCTTATTTTAGCTTTAATTAGACTTATACAACTATGCAAACCTAGGCACCTAGAGCTAGCTCATCTTGCAAATTGATCAGGGCTACCCCTCCAAATGTATGCAGGAATATTTCAACCCATTGCTACATTTAAGGATCACCCAATAGAACTACCCCTCTGATTGCAAACGGGACTCTTCCAACCCATTGCTGCGATCGGGGATCACTCTATGGGTTTCAAAAGGTGGACAATCTAGGGATTCAAGTTCTCACCCTTCTTACTTGCTCATATGTAGTGATAAAAATCACTATTAGTCCACGTGTTACCATTTTATTTGAGTAAGGGATTTTTATAGTGCTTTTGATTCACTATGTTACTTTACATTTGATTTGAACTTTGTACTTTGAAATTTGCACTTTGTAACTTGGGATTTGCACTTTGTAACTTTGGGATTTATAGGGGAAATTATTATCCTTTTGCCAAAGTTCACCACTCTAGACCGAACTATTTGCAAGATAAGCAGGTCATGAAACCCATCTCTTTAGATACCTAAGACTACTTTTGCAACTTTCATCATCTCTTGTCTTAGCAGGATTTTATATTATTTTGCTTAGTGACGGGATACTGATATGTTGAAGCACTATCCCAAATAATGACCTCATATATAAAATCAAAGAAATATTTCTACAATATCTGAAGAACCCACTAGGTATGTTTGAATGATTGGAAAACTTAATATACATACATATTTCTCCACAATAGGTATCGTGTATGACTGCAATGAATTATGTTAAATTCAAGTGTACATAATTGAAACACAAACGTGTGACCGTTTGTAAGATTTTGATAGACACATTACACTCTACTGTGGAATGCAACGGATGACAAATGCCTAAATGCAATATGATGAGGTGAATGCATGTATGAAAATGCAAACTGCAAAAGCAAATGTTTTTAGATTTTATGCTTTTAGGATGATCGAGCAATCATAGGAACTCTCAGAGCCTTTGGGTTGACCAAGCAACTTTTATAAATCCTTGGTGCCTTTTTGGGATGATCGAGTGACTTTAAATAAACCTCGGAGCATTTGGGTTGACCAAGCAATTTTTAGAAATCCTTGGTGCCTTTTTGGGATGACCGAGTGGCTTTAAGCAACCCTCGAAACCTTTGGGTTGACCAAGCAATTTTTTAGAAATCCTTGGTGCCTTTTTGGGATGATCGAGTGGCTTTAAGCAACCCTCAAAGCCTTTGGGTTGACCAAGCGATTTTTTTAGAAATACTTGGTGCCTTTTTGGGATGATCGAGTGGCTTTAAGCAACCCTCGGAGCCTTTGGGTTGACCAAGCAATTTTTTAGAAATCCTTGGTGCCTTTTTGACTGACCAAAGGGCTTACAGATGCCTTTGGAGCATTTTCTGCTACACTCTATAAGCATAGAACACCTTAATATGGATGATGTTTAGAGTTTTAGGATCTTCAACACCCCCTAGAGACGTTAGACAATAAGTACCCAGACCAATATTTTCAAATATGATATAGGGTCCTAGCCAATTAGCTGTAAATTTGTCTCGCATATCATGCGGTAAATTCAAGTTTTGTTGGTTTTATTTCAGCACAAGATCCCCAACTTCAAAGTCTCTTTAGTGTACTTTGATATTGTAAGCTCATTTTAATCACTCTTGATAGACGTGGAGATGCTCTAGGGCATTCACGCAATTTTCATCTAGTAGCATCAATTGATCTAGTCGAACTTGTCGCGCGATGTCGTCATCAATGAACTCTTTCAATGCAATGCACAATGTTGGAATTTCCAACTCTAAGGGCATAATGACCTTAATGCCATATACTAGTGAAAATAGAGTTACCCCTGTGGGAGTCCGAATGGTAGTCCTATAAGCCCATAATTCAAGGGGTAGCTGTATATGCCAATCCTTGTGGTGTTCTTGCACTATATTTTTCAAGATGGCTACCACAGTTTTGTTTGAGGCCTCATATTTTCCTGTGGATAATATGGAGTTGCAAAACTATGTTTGATGCAGTACGTAGATGTTAAATCTCACACAGTTTTATTCTTAAAAGAAGTTCCACTATCCAAAACTATTTTGGATGGTATCCCAAAACGACTTATGATATGCTCCATTATGAACTCTGCTATGCGAGCTCCAGTGGTCATTGTTAAGGGAATGGCTTCCACCCACTTTGTAAAATACTTAGTAGCCGTAATAATGAATGTATGTCGACTCGATGATGGAGGAGAGATCTTTCCAATTAGATAAAACCTCCACTAAGCAAATGGCCAAGCCACTTGGATGGGCTGTAGGGCTTGTGATGGCAGGTGCATAAGATTAGCATGATGCTGACATTTGACGCGTTTCTTGATATATACATTGCAATCCTTCTCCATAGTGGGTAAATAATAACCCATTCAAAGGATGCGCTTGACGATGGCCATGTCGTTGAAATGGCCACCACACGTATCATCATGAGCTTCTAAAATTACCCAAGATGACTCTTGGGGATCAAGACAACGAAGGAGAACTCCATCATAACTTTGGCGATAAAAAATGTCTCCTATCAAGACATATTTCATCACTTTCTATTTAAATATGCATCTTGCAACATGCAATAGTCCCTCCAAGACAAAACTAAGTCTTAGGAAGTCTTGAATCTGTGACATCCAATTCTGATGAGCCTCAGATTCGATTGCTAAGACAATCTGTACCCCCTACGTATTTACTTTTGCTAATGCAGACTAGGAAACAACCTTATGGTGAATGGTGGTGCCACTCCCCGTAGGACTCTAGGAGGTTAAAGACCCCCAAGGTGCTTTCTTGAGAAAGTCTTCAGCTTTGCAGAACCAATCAACTTTTGGCTCCACACTAATCATGTTGACTGATTATTTGTTATCAAAGGCTACACGCTTTGTTGTAGGATGCGAGAGTGTCTTGACATGGATGGTAGTGAAGTCGACAGATGGATTATGAGGGATCAAGGATCCCAAATATGCCATGGTGTCTATGAACCTATTTGACGAATGAGGGACTGCCTCAATGTCATACCATTCTAGTTTAGCCAGATATGTGGCAACAAGATCTTTGTAGGCTTTCAATATCGGACATCGACACTAAAATAGTCCCTTCACTTGGTTAATTATGAGCAAGGAATCACCAAAGATGTTTAGTATCTTGATATTCATGGCGATGGCTGTATGGAGACCCAAAAGTAGGGCTTCATATTCAGTGTTATTGTTGGTGCATGGGAAGTCTAGTTTGAATGACAAGGGCATTGGAGCTTCTTGCGGTGTGAAAAACACTATCCCTGTGCCAACTCCTTGCTCGCATTTTGAACCATCAAAGAATAGAGTCATATCAGCATTATTTTTTGGTTCTTCAAGTTTAGGAGCTTCAGATACTAAAAACACTACATCATCCTAAAGCTCGATTATTAGAGGCCTATTGTTGGATAGTGGTGCCTCAGCTAACTAATCTGCTATGACCTGTCCCTTAATGGACTTCTAGCTTATGAATTCCAAATCAAATTCTGTCAATAGCATGATCCACTTTGTAGTACGTGTATTATGATATGTCTTGCTCATCATATACTACAAAGGATTTTGTTTTGATATCACATGTCATGTGACTTAACATGTAGTGCCGTAATTTCTTGGTAGCGAACACTACTGCTAAACATAGTTTTTCCACATATGCATATCCTATCTCGTAACTCACTAAGGTTCGGCTAATGTAAAATATGGCTTGCTATTTGCCTTGTATGTTATTTTGGGCCAACATGGTCCCTAACACAAATTCTGCTTCCGATATATATAGTAGAAAAGGCTCTTCTGGCCTTGGTGGAGCTAACATTGGTGGCTTTGCCAGGTATTGCTTTATCTTAGCGAAGGCTGCCTTGCAGTCCTCATCCCAGTTGAATGGGACACCCTTATGTAGTAGTCGATTCATGGGTTAATATTTATTTGATAGTTGGGTGATAAATCACTTTATCGAGGCTACCTTGCCTTGAAGGCTCATTGATTCCCTAATATTGGTGGGAGGACGTATTTCCAAAATGGACTTGACCTTCACTGGGTCTACTTTGATGCCTCTCTTGGAGACAATGAACCCTAGTAATTTTCCAAAATTTATGCCAAATATGCACTTCTTAGGATTTAGCCTAACGTTGTGCTCTATCAGGAAATCAAAGACTTTTATTAAGACCTTCGCATGCTCTTCTCGTAGCAATGACTTGGATAGCAAATCATCGATATACTCTTCAAGAATTTTGTGCATGTAGTCATGAAAAATGTATGTCATGGCCCGCTAGTATGTGGCACCAGCATTTTTGAGACCAAATGACATAACTTTGTAGCAAAATGTTCCCCATGGAATTATAAACAT
Source organism: Wollemia nobilis (assembly GCA_028583015.1). Taxonomy (NCBI): domain Eukaryota; kingdom Viridiplantae; phylum Streptophyta; class Pinopsida; order Araucariales; family Araucariaceae; genus Wollemia; species Wollemia nobilis. Next base: position 10,079,561 of record JAQPPZ010016869.1, on the reverse strand, counting down.
AGTTTTGTGCTGGTCTTCGGGCTTAATCCAAATTTTATTGTAACCAAAAAAATCGTCCATTAAGGAGAGCATTTTGTGACCTATAGTAGAGTCTACTAGAGCATCGATATTGGGCAACAAAAATGAATCTTTGGGTGTTGCCTTGTTGAGATCTCTAAAATCCGTACAAATACGAATCCTTCCATATGGTTTTCCTACATGCACCATATTGGATACCCATTATGGATAGTTGATGGAAATGACAAATTCTACATCCAACAATTTTTGCAATTCATATTTCACCATTAAGGCTACTGTTGGATGCATCTTTCTGAGCTTTTGGTTGATAGGATTCTTGGACGGGTCTAGCGAAAGGTTATGAGTAACCAATTTTGGGTCTATATCGGGCATATCTTTGTATGTCCAAGCAAAAAGGTCAGGTCTATCTTTCAGCAGAGGGATGATGCTAGTGCACTCACTTGGAGTGAGACTCATTCCAAATTTAACCTTCTTTGGATTGGTGGGGTTGTTACCGATATCCACTTCGAAGGTTTCCTCTACTAACATATGGGATCCCTCCTCAAGCTGATGAGGCGTAGGGATCAAATGGATGTCATCCGATGGATTTATATTTTCTTCGTTGGAAGCATGTTCAGTGTGATAAACATCATAAACATAGCCTGGTCCAAAATGAAATGGTTGTAGCATATCTTCATTCGTGAAGAAGTCTTCAGGCTCTATTGGCAAATCAGTGTGATCCCAATCGATAGCATCCATGTTTAGATGCAATGGCTTAGACGAATTTGCAAGATTTTGAAGTGGAGTGGTAAAATAAATGGAGACCATGTTGATGGAATGAAATTGATCTCCAGGACCACACAGACTAAACTCTACATCATCTGTGTAGCTTTCATACCCAAGATATGGCTCAGATGGTATAGGAACAAATGGGTCCTCCTTGTGGGATGCCCAGACAACTGGATCCTCCCTGTGCACTAACTGTAAAATGAAATATCTCAGCTCAAGTAGCTTAGAATAAGTATGCGGATGGAGATTAATTCTTCCTCTTCCATATTTATTCTTTCCCTGAGGCAGCGCTGGAGATTAATCTCTCGATGCAAACCTGCATCTATGATAGGTGGAAGACCCCAAGGTAGATTATGATTACGTAGGTGATGAGGCCCTAAATAGGCCATATCCAATGAATCCTCATCATCACTGTATAGATATAATCCTTCACTTCCCCCCATATGCAAGGGGTGATCTGCCAGATGTGGCCCCATGTATCTGATTTTACGATCACTATCATCAGTATCCGGATAAACTGGATAGAACGATCGTATATATGACACCCATGCAAAAACTAGCTCTGCTTCCTCTTCAGAGTGATCAGTGTTAAGAGAAACTTCTTCTATAACATACTCTGACTTCATAGACAATAGATGTAGCAGATATACAAGCCTCAGATTGGTCATCTTAACCTCATTGCTATGATTGCTACTATGAGCAGACCACTCTATCGTGTCCACAAATATTAGGAGATTATCTGGAGGAGGCCTTAAGTAGGTCTGCTCTGTCTCATCTTCATAATCACTATCGACTATGCAATGCTCTTGTATCTCATCTAATTGCTCTCTAGGTAGCAAATGGCATAGAAATACCAAAACCACGAAGGCTCGTTCAACTTACTCTAAAGATTGATCATTATCCGAGGACTCACCATCTACATCATAACTTGGTCCACTTATTTTAGATGTGGAATCCTCTCCATATTCACTACAAATATCTCCTAACTCCAGATCACCTAGAATGGTAGGGGAGTGCCTCTGCATACTAGTATCATCGATTATGATATAGTTTTGATGACCCAGGTTGCCTTTGGGGTTTTGCTCTGAGAACTCTTCATGTTCAAGCTTCGGTATCTCAATGGTGATGACTGACACCATTGGGTTATTTCCCCAAAGACTAGACATGTTAGGATGATATGGATTAAAATCCACATCGTCCCCCAGACTCAAGTATAAACAATCCAATGATGCAACGAGTAAATCATCATGTCCCTAAATCTGCAATCCCAATCCGAACCTATCAATTGCAAACTAATAACATAGTTCAAGAGGGGTTCTTCGTCCTTGTTCAAAAAGACCAAGGTCATATCCATGCCAATGATAGAGCTCAAAAATGTGTAGGGCATACTCTAGGTTGGACAAGTACCGAACGTTCACCATGAACTGTTCCTCATCATCCATCTCCATGGGTGCTCGCATTGGAACTTGATCCAATCCGACGTAGATGAAGTTTGTTTGGTTGGGTGGCTCGCCCAATGGTACTACAGATACAACTAGGTATCAATGGGCTATCAATCGACCCATGTCTCGTGTAGTCTCTAAAATAGGACCAAAGGTCACATTTTGCAGAAGATACTCACCCATACCTGTACTGGCTAGGTGAACAGTCACCCACGGTGCAGATGACCCTACTAACAATATAGGAGAAGTAGGCTGAGGTGCCTCATCGACTTGATCTTGGGCTTCCTCCACCTCCATGGGAGTGGCATCCTCAGTGGTGACTGGTTCAGGTGCTTTCTTTGCTTCTTTTTTGCCTAATTTTACCTTTAATTTCTCATCATCCCGATGCATTGCTGATGCACTCAGGATCAAAGAAGTTGCAATGGTATATTCAGATCTATTTAATACAGATACCGATGGTTGAACATGCATCACATATTTTCCTCTTGGTACCCTTATCGATGACGTGGGTCATATGTCCAAGTGCGCTGATGGGAGTACGAAGCCCCCTAGAAAATATTTGAAGTTCACGAACTTGAATGGTTCTTCATCTGACGAAACCACATGAACTTATCCCTCGTGTATATACTTGAAACACTGATGCATTATCGAGGGAACATAATGCATTTCATGAATCCAAGGCCTCCCTAGCAGGATGTTATACTATAAGGCACCCTCTATCACGTGACACATTACGGGAATGGTCTTTAGTCCCACCTAAATAGGTAGGAAAATCATGCCAACCATAGAGCATAGTGCATCGTTAAACGCTCTCAATGTAAAGGTGGTTGGTACGATGAGTGATTTAGGCAATTTCAAATGGTGCAGTGCCTTAGTCATGATTATATTGATCGAAAAACCAGTTTCAATCAAGAACCTTTTGAACAGCATGTGGTTAACACATGCAATGATATGTAGTGGCGGGTCAGCGACACTTTCAGAAACCATTTTCACTTCATGATTGTAGAATTGGATCATTGGTTCCTGGAATAGTTGTACGTGCCCCATGAAGTTTGTGAACGCCTGTGCGTCCTGGTACTATACCTCATTGGACCTCATAATGTCCATAAGAGTCTCCTTGTACCTAGGGGACTTCTGTATAAGCTCATTTATTGATAACTTCGTAGGAGTCATCTGCAGGTTTTAAACCAGCCTACTCCTAATGGTCACCATCGGTCTTGTTGGTGGGCCTAGAATATTTTATGTCTGCCGCTACTGGGGCGTGGCCTATATTTTAATGGGAGCATGAGGTTAATTCAGCCATTTGTACCTCCCATGTCTAGTAATAACATTGACCATGCCGATGAACCCCTGGGTAGGTGGTTTGACTCACACTTGATTGACATGGTCAGCGTGGTTACGGGGTGCCTCATGGTTTGGTAACGAATTTTTAAAAATTCCCATGTTTTTGTTGTCTGACACCTAGGAATTTTTTGGTACCACAAGCTCTCCCATTTATATCATATTTTGCACAATATATTTGAAAGACCAACATACCTCGATGTCATGGCCTTTCGCTCTATGATATGCAAAATAGATCTTCCTGATAGTATTTGGGCTTGGGTTGATTAGGATCAACCATCTTGACTTCGGGCAATATTATTGCCTTGGATTCACAGACCTGACAAAAAAATGATGTCAATTATTCCATCAATGGCGTGAATATGCGAGGTTGGCGTTGCTCTTTGTTCTTACCCTTGTAGTTATTCTTGCGCTAGTCCTATTGTGTAGGAGGAGGATGGGCTTGATAATTCTGTTTCTTTTGCCCCTTATCTTCATTTTGGAGATTTAGTACCACCTGATTCACATGGGCCTGCTTGCTCTATTGCTTTGAGGTACTCTTCCTATATCCCTCTTTCTTGGTTTTGAGCTTAAAATTGCCCTCCTGCAACTTGATGTCCTCAATTACCTTGGATTGTGCCAAAGCTTCTTCGAATGTAGCATACTACTGCAGCTGCAATAGTAGCAAGATGTGCTTGGCACAACTCTTTGTAAACATTCAGGTTAATTATGTGGTAGGAATCGAGAATGACAAATTTGCCATTAATATCCTCTACCTCTTCCCGTATTGTTCTATTGGCTCGTCATCATGCTGTGCTAGCATAGCCAAATCGGAAAGGTTGGTCTATTTCTTGACCCCAAAGGAATAGCATTCGAGAAAGGCATCAGCTAATTGCTCAAAATTTGTTATGCTATGTTTCTTTATCTTACTAAACCACTCTCAGGCTAGACCAGAGAGAGTCATGAAAAACATATGCAATAATAGTGCATCATTGTTCTTTATCTAGAAGTAAGCATCTAGAAAGCTCGTGACATGTTCTTGCGCCTCTTCATCACCATTGAATTTGTCCAACCTGGGCATCTCAAAATGCTTAGGGTATGGGGGCATCGACACCGAGGGATCTAAAGGTTCATTGTGAATTTTTCTCAGTGTCAACTTTTGGACAACCGTGCCTTGTTTCTCAATTGCTTTGAACTTCTCGACCAAAGTTTTGTAAGCCTTAGAAGATAGAAATTCCTCCTCCCTAAGTAGGTGCGAAGGCGGTATGAGAGGTACAATCCTCTTCCATCGGGGTGGAGGGCAGTGCTCTTCCTCCTCCTCAGATCAAGAACTCTCAAGATATTCATAGTTGCATCTATTCCCCTCTTGTTCCTCATAATTTTGCTGCCTCTAATTGTTGATCGAGGGCGGTCGCTCTCTCTGATGGGTAGTGATATGAGTGTGAATGCTTACGTGCTCATGGTGCATGTCAGCTTGCGAAAGAGCCTTCCTATGCACCTACTCTCTATGCTCATCCTAAGAATATAGGTCGACCCTAGCCAACCTATCTTCCTACTCTACATGCTCCTTCCAGACAAGGATGCACTCCTTGCACAAGCGCTACTCATACAACCTCTATTTAGTAAGACTCTGTGCTTGAAGATATTCATATTCAATGTGCTACCTCTCTAGGCGAGCATCCTCCAATTGATCTTGGAGGAGTTAGCATTTCTGTTTAAAGTCCAGTCGATATGATATTTCGACCTGGTCAGCCGTAGGAGGCCTTTGGTATGTTTGCTTTGTATGAGTGACCTTGTGGATTCTATACCCATCAAACTGATATAATGTGCCTTTACCTCTATCTGTGAATACGACATCGACATCGTGCTGTGTCCTATGTTGCGTGCCACCATGCATGGATGGTGGACGTGATACATGCGAGTGCTTAGAAGCCTCTCCATGCTCTCTAGTAGTTCTAATGGTGCTCTTGCTATGCTTACTTAGAGCACGAGTAGGCAGAGCCGAAGGCTTGCAGCCTAGCTACTCTAACACACTACCTAGACTATCTAGTTGTCTAGACCTCCACCTCTCATGGGGTGGTGTTCCATTAGCTCCCACCTTCGATATATTGATGGTGATATTGCATGCTATAGTACACGTGGGAGTATGGGTAGACTTGCGCTCAGCAGGGAGCCCATCTACTTGCCCCTGAATGGGCGAATATCTATTCCTTCTATACTCAGAAGGTGGGGGTATAGTACACCCTATAGACTTAGTGCGAATGGGTACCAATATGGTCCCCTACATGACATACTCTTCGACTGATCCCGTGGATACATGTGCACTGCAGTCTAGGTAATGGCTTTCTAGTGGAGCACCCTCAGGCTGAGAAGCTCCATGCTCTAATCTACATCTAACAGAATGCACTGATGCTAGTCTATCAGGGATACGCTCAATGGGATCCCCTCATGTCGAGTTGTCTCCTCTAATTCTCACTGAACAATGTTCGGTTTGCTCATGTGGTTGAGGACTAGACACGTGTATTTGTGAATCGGTTGGGGCTTGGTCATTGGCTTTAGGCTTGCGCCTTTGCCGACCATCCCATGTATCCACCATAGTGTACCTAATGTCTAGATGTATCTTTTATTATCAAACAAGGTATACAATGATGCTTATCTTATTTTTAAATTTTAAAGTGAGCCCTAAACTATTTGATGTTGTTTCAAAATATGTTGTATCAGTATGAGAAACTCTTACGTGTTTTGCAAAATCATTGGATTTTATTCTCAATTTAATTAGCTTTCACCCATACACTCGCACAAGCTGAATATAGTAGTGAAGTCCATACTCAACGAGGTAGCATAAGTACTACCAACCCTCACCCAGCACACCATGCACATCGATACACTCTTTCAAAGATGAGTGTGTGCTATTTTGCACGAAAAGGACAGTTCTTGGGTCGGCTTTGGCCATGAGTGGGTCTTGATAATATAATTTCAAATGAGCCAACCAAATGGTAATGAAATCCACTGTTGGTCTCAATGGGTTGGATGTGAGAGCCCAACGCCACTAATGTTTAAATGAAACATGGTGTGTGTGGTTCATTTTACTTTGTATAAAGAAAAATGCATAAAAGAGCATTCATATGATCATTCCTACATGATATGCATAAACATAAAAGGAACGTTTCAAATTCAGAAAGCTATGCATGTTATGTCCTACATGATGTTATGACAATGCGATTACGATGACCTGTCCTCTAATTGGACCTCAAGCATGCAAATGATCACTCAATTTTTATCAAGGTCACTGTATTCTAGGGCGGACTACAATCAGAGATACGTTGTTCCTAGCAGCGCCTTTATAATGGAAGGAATGCGAAAGCAAACTAGGACTATTCATTCACCCTTTTTCTTTAGTGTACCTAATTTGCAATCGATTTAATGCTTATTGTAAAAACACAAAGAAGAAAATATAGAATAGATAATAAAAATAGAGCCTACCTCAGCTCCTAATCTGATGACAAGTGGTTTCTTTATTGTCTACTGCTTCTGCTATAAACTGCAGCTCTAGTCTACGGGCTGCAGTGTGAACCACGGGTGAAAGCCATGGACCAACAAATAACCGTAGCTGTTAGCTGCGGTTAGCACCTGATATAAGAAAATTCAAGAATGTCAGCACTCAGGGGCTACAAATATGGAGTTCCATTGTGATCCCCTTCTGACATAACCAAAAAAGATGCTCCTATCTAATGTATTAATCTATAGTCATCATAAAAGCGTAAAAGCTTGACACATTAAATAAATTAAACAAAATGATATTTCTTGTATTGATTATGAACACATTTTTGTTACAAATATGCCCCTCTTATGGTCACTTGAATGATGATATAGTCTATACAATTGCCACTGCCCTCAATAGGGTAGGCGCATTAATATTGCCCTTTGACTAGTTGCAAACTTCCTTAGAGTGGAGTTGACCTCCTTCTTCGCGATGTGGAAGGATTATGATATAGAATCCTCTTGTACCTGTCTTCCTACGATCAAGAAATAATAGCACACGATCAAAAATATAGATAGTCTCTCATGATGAGGCCCTTTAAGGAAATATACATGATAATGCCATTAAACTAATGATCAAGAAAACATAAAGAAAACCTTTAAACTATGCTAATTGAATCAAGATTTGTAATATAGCATAAAGGAGATCATTAGACAAATAATGCATGGATTAGATATCAAAATAGAAGCATAGAGGTGCATAAAAGATCCACAAATATCCTAATTAATGCAAAGCATAAACTAACTATTCTAAGCTAATTCCTACGATCAAAATTCTTCTAAACTACAATTAAACCTAAGAAATGATTAATCTAACCTATTTAACTGGACATAAATGAAAAGAGTAAGGTGATCTATCACCTATTGCAAATCACAACACTAGTGAGAGGTCTGCACTATGAACCATAGCTGACAACCACGGTTTGACCTCTGATAGGTTTACCCTCAAAATCAGGGGTAGTGGATTTACTCTCCTTGTCCAAATTGATGTTCAAGGGTCACCTTCATTGTCCTCAGACTAATTTGGCGGTCAATTCGATGTGAAGGGCCTTCGTTTGCCCGGATTTATGCTTCTTGACTCTCCTAAGGACCTAGGGCATCCATAATGCAATTCATCATGAATGTTGGCAAAATGGTCGGGGATTAAGTGCAATAGCTCTATCTCTTAGTATACTCGGTTTGAGTGTACAATTCGCAAGGGCTTCACTGCTAAAATCTCCAATGCTTTCTTCTCTTCTTCTCCCCATTTGGAGCGGGTATTTATAGCATGCCCCTAGGGCTAGGGGTGGCTTCATGGAGAAGCCAAGACCAAGAAGGGTGGTTAGGATAGCTAGGATGAAATCCTATGGAATATTTTGTCCTTCAACTGCCTTCTTCTAGATATTTTGGCCATTAAAACCAATTTGGCTTGGATGGAAGGCCTAACTGAACTTCAGTTAAGATCACAGGTCACAGTTGCGGTCCAGACTATAGACCGTAGGTGTCAACCATGGTTTAGACTAGATACCGTAGGTCTGGGCTGCGATTCAGACTGATTAGGACAAAATGCCTAAATTGAGTGGTTAGAACCACTTCTCTATCTTGGAGACTATCAAATATCCTCCATATGGTCTTGTAGCATGTCCATATGAGTATTCGCCCTCGACATGACACGTTTTAGGTGTCTACAGGCTCCTAAAGCATTTATCTTTGACTTCAGTTCTAACACTCTGTAGAGGAAGAGTTCTACTGATTCGCCTGACTTCATATGGAGTGTATGAGGTTGTGTTTGAATGTTAGAACAATCAATTGACTCTTACCTTAAAAAATTGTACAAAGTGCATCACGTGCATATTTACCAGTTTTAGCTTCACTTATGTGAGGCTGGATCTCATCAGTAGTTGTTTGGAGTATCAACATGAGAAGACGATTGTTCTTTTTATCCCATGCTTTTTGATCTACTCCTGCTGATGTAGGTCTTGATTTAGTGCCATCAACTAAATCCCACATTTCCTCTACAGTCAGGATGTCTTTCATATTAGTTTTCCATGTTGAATAGTTAGGACCTTTAAGCAATTGTGTATCATTTAAGTATTTGTTGATAGTTTCCATGATGAAGGTCCTATAATTTGTACTAATATGGATCTTCCTTTCACTCTTATTTGATATTTAATGGCACCTGCCTGAAAATCCTCTTGAAGAGAAATAATCAGTTTAAGTAAATTAAAATAAACAAATAAGTGGAAGAGAATTCACTCTAAAAGATATTTAATGGCACCTGCCTAAAAATCCTCTTGAAGAGGGATAAGCAGTTTGAGGAAATTAAGCCAAACAAATAAGAGTGAATTAGGGGTTTTTTTTTAGGAGAGAATATCAAGTGAAATTGGCTTTAAACCTGTGCAATGATTTACACAAATTATTGTAAAATTTTGGGGTTTGAGTGTTCTTGATTTTATGACTTATAATTGCAAAAAAATAATGCAATAATCAAACAAGAATGCCCACAAAGTTCTTATCACATAGGTGTCATATGCAACCGAAAATGCACCTAATTTGCTAATAAAGGTGTCGAGTAAAATAAAAATGCACCTTTTATTTTTTTTTGCAACAAAATTTGGATTTGTGTTGTGCAAAAAATTCATATATTTTATCTCCTCTTGTTTTCCAAATTTGTAAAGAATGGGGCATGAAACAATTGCCTTTTCTTTTTGTTTTGCAAATTTAACAAGTTTGATTTTGTTTTTAAGTGCTCCTCACTTTTGTGTTACAATTTTGCAAAGAAGTACAATTTATTGTCTTCCCTCCTTTGTTTTGTTTTGCAAAATTAACAAAATAGTACTCCTTTCAAGTCAAGTCAACACACAAACCGCGTTTGAAAGGCTTCCAAAACCAGTGGACACACGACTTGGTTTTTATGGACCCAAGTTCATGCACTTCTTCTCCATTTGGCAAAAATAGAATGTGCAATTTCATGTATTATATCCCCGTTTGGAGAAAACAAATGCACAATTTCAATTTTGAATGTTACAAAATTTTGTATCTCCTTGTTTTCCAATTTTGCAAGAAAGAATCAAATGTTTTTGATGTTGTCTCCCTTTGATGTTGCAAAATTAACAAGGGTGAGAAGAGTTTTAGGGCTCTCTAATTTGCAAGAAAAAAATTCTCTTAAATGTCTTATATCCTCTTTCGAGAGAAAAACAATAGCATGCTTTTATAAATTTTTGCAAAAAATATTGCCTCCAAATTTTATTTTTAATGCATAAATTTTTAAAGATTTAGTAAATTTTAATAATAAAAATACTTTATTTCATAACAAATCACTTTAGTATATTTAATATAAAAAAATGTATTAAAATTATTAAAAGAAATGAAAAAACCAATAAAAAAATACAAAAAAAATACCTTTCTCTTAAAAAAAAACTTTGGCCTTGACCCCAACCGGGATCGATCCCCCGACCTCATGTCAGAGGTTTTAACTACGGGCAGAACCACTAGTCTGGCTATCTAGCCCGACGGGTTCTCAAGACCGACGCCTTTAGTTTGAAGGCCTCTTCTGCCTCCTAAGAAAAAAAATGGGGACTAATTGTCCCACATGTGCACGACGTGCGCATTTTCCCCGTTTAAAACCATGAAGACGCGAAGAGTTAAATGATTGCCTACGGGCAATAAAAAACAAATGTTTTTCCACACACGATGACAAATAAGAACAAGCCACGCCAGTAGAGAATGATAACCAATCGCGTAATGCTAGGTGCTTGCCTCGTAACTTGCACCCAACACATCACACAATCAATACCTCTAGCTCAGTCTTGCCACATCAACTGTTGCCAAGTTGTACGCTAGGTGGAGGTGTTTTGATATATCTACATGGACCTTGGGAGTCATACCACATGTTCGCCTAGCCAATGCCAGGTCAGACCATCATGCCATGTCAGCTCCTTGAGAATCATGCTTGCCACGTTAGTAGCCTTGAATCGCGTGCTAGTTGCTAGGTCCATGCGATTGCCACATTAGCAAAAACCACGTTAGATCCTCACCAAGTTACCACCTCAATTACCCCTCAATATTCATGCCATATAGATCAACATGTTAGCTCGCTCGTAATTTGTACCCAGCCACGTCAACTCAAGAATCATTTTGATGCCTAGTCTGGTCAGGTCAACTAGTGGGTTTCAGCATCGATTTTCAGTCACCAAAAACAATGACATCAGTAGGTCAGGTTATTTTTCTTTATTTGAGGAGCATTTTCACCAAGTTATCAGGCTTCATCAGGTTCATGGGCCATCTGCAGCTAGGTGGGTTGTTGGCCCAGGTAGGTCGTCCGTGGTTCGACTATGGGCCGCCTACCCTCACGTAGGTTACCCAAATGATGTGGGCTGCCTCATGTGGGCTTGTCAGGCCTGACAACCACTGTAGATGGCTATCAGGTGTAATAGTCCTGCCTATAGGCTGGCTGACTCTTGTGGGTTGCTAGCTCACGTCAGTGCGGACTAGTTGACTCCTGCGGGCTTGCAATCTAGGCGAAGACCTGATCAATAGATCAAAACAAATCTAATTCTCCAATAGAGCGAAGCTAATTCACCTTTCTCGCTCCTAATTCATCATTATCGCTCCCACGGATCTTGTCCACCAAAGAGGGTGGAACTTGTGTTAATTTTAAGCGAAGTCACTAGTGGCTCTAATACCATATATGAGTTAGGATAAAATTAAGAAAATATATTGATATGAAAAAAGTATATAGGACAATTCTACAACCTAAAAAAATACTACTAAATAGCTAACTAATTAATATGATGATAATGATGCCGATATTTACAACTAACGTAGTCAACTTGACTACAATGACTAACCTACCTAGATATTTACTAACAATGTAAATATCCTAAGGTAAAAGTAAATGCGAGTGGTAAAAGTAACAAACTACTTTTTACCATGCGGTAAATAAATTCTACCTAATGTAGGAAAAGGGTAAATATCCCAAAGAATGGAATATTACTCTAACACCACTCTACCTAGCTGCGATAGAAAAAGTGGAATAGAAGATAAACTAATAAGGCAGATTTACTAGTTGGTAGCAACTCAAATAAAAAAGAGGAATAAATATTAAAATAGAAAGTGGTTAATAAGGCAAATTTTCTAGCTGGTACCAATTAGTGATGGAGTTACAATTAGTTGGAATAAATCCAGGGTTCCACGGGGATCGTCCCCCCTAGGAAACGTGTCCCCCCATCCCTTGCATCCTCGGGGACAGGGGGACAGAATGGGGGACGTTTCTCCCATGTACCCCTTTTAGGGGATGGTAGGGCATCCGTCCCTAGGACGGCTAGCCATCCCAAGTGGCCATCCTTGGGACATCCCTTTTTAGGGGATGCCCAGCCATCCCTCCAAAAAAATAAAAAAAAGTGATATAAACTTAAATTAGAAAAAGGCTGTCATATTTGAACAGTTAGGAGTAACTGTCATTTCTTACATGGTGGAAACTGAACAATGGTGGTTGTCAATGTTTAAATATCATTTTAGTGATTGGACATTAGTGCATAATTGCTAGAGACTGAACACTAAAGTTTTTTTGCTTTTATAATTTATATTAAGGGCTATAAACTAATGACTGTCTTGATTGACCATTGATGGCTGAAAAAATAGATAACTATCTTCCCTAAATAGAGAAAAGTGAAAACCAATGACTATCTTGCTTAAACATTGATGGCCAAAAAGTAAAAACTAAGAATTATCTTTGTTTGAACATTGGTGACTGAAAACAAATTAAAAAATGGTCTTTGCTTGAACATTGGTGGCTTTAAAAATGATGATTGTTATTGTTGGAATGTTAAAAGTTGAATAGTGTGGCATTCATTATTTGAGCAATAACAACTATTTTGGTTAACTATTAGAGATTGCACTTGATATCCTTGGCTGAACCTTTAAGTTACATTTGTTGAAATGGTTGTACTTAGTAATAGGCTAATATTTGAGTTCATTTCAGATTGAAACATGAATTATGAACATGCATACTTTTTAAGTTTTTAGTATTTTTCATTTTTGTTGTGTGTAGAATTTGTAAATTATTCTAAATTTCTAAAAAAAATTATAGTATTATACTAGTCGTCCCCTAAAATCAGCCTACCGTCCCTTGCTGTCCTCGAAACGTGTCCCCCCATCCCCCAGGCTCGTGGAACCTTGAATAAATCTTAAATAGAAAGTTGTTAAGGTAGATTTGACAGCTGGTGACAATTAGGATAAGGAGAGGAAAGTTATAAAAAGGGGGAAGGGAGGATTCATTCTCATCATGTCATGTCAAGTCATTGAGCCCTTTTCCAAAGCATTTGTGGACAGAAACCCCAAGTGTTGAGTGTAGGCCATTGAGTACGAAAACCTTCATCTAGATGGAATTTTTATGAACATTTTGTGTTCTTTGCAATTATGAAATTTGTAATCTTTATTATTTCTAGTTATTTTTGTATTTTCTCTTCTAAATAGAAAATACAAAAAAATCAGTTTGTTGCAGTCTACTTTTGTGTGTTTTTTTATTCTGCATATTAGACAAGTTCATTATAGAAAAGAGATTTAACTTCACCATCCTCAATAAAAACCCCTCTATTGGCTAGCTTATTTGCACATTTGTTTCCTTCCCTTAATATATGTGTAAACCTGATTTCTTCAAACTCTTTAGTAAGATCTTGAATTTCCACAATTATCTCTTGTATGTTCCATGAAGCCTTTGCTTTCCTCAAAATTGCATTTATTACTATGAGAGAATCACCTTCCATCCATACTCTATTCCATTTAATTTGTTTACATATTTAAACCCTTCTAAAGCTGCCCAAGCTTCAACTTCATTATTTGTCTTAAATCCACAATTGAAAGCATAATGAGACAAAATCTCTCTATTATTTCTAATTATTCCTCCTCCTCCTGGTCCTGGATTTCCTTTAGATGCTCCATAAAAATTTGATTTAACCCACTCCACATCTAGTGGTTTCCACTTTATATTCTTTACCTTGTTTTTACTTCTCTTGTACCCAACATCATAATTCCATTTAATAACTTGATTCCATCTATCAAGACTCTTTGCTTTCAAATTAGGGATTGGGTGAGTTGATAGGGTTGGTTTAGACTCTTCTATGGCTAAACATATCTTCTTTTTCATTACCTCTAAACTAATTTCCTTTTCTTTAAATATTCTTCTATTCCTTTATAGCCATATAGTCCAAAGTATTGTATCTTTTGATATATCCCATATTGTCTGTAAAGCCTCACTTTTATAAGTGCTCTGCCATTGATTTAACCAATATTTAATTTTGCTATTCATCATCATGCATTTACCAAACATATTAAGAATCCATTGCCATAGATTCCAGACTATTGAGCAATGTCCCAAGATATGGTCAATACTCTCATCCTCATTATTATGGAAAACACATTGAGAGGGGCCATGAAAACCCCTTTTCATAAGATTATCGCAGGATAAAATTCTTCTATAACCTACTAGCCAAACAAACATTTTGACTTTAGGAATGCTTGGGCTATCCCAAATATCTCTCCATATTCTAGTGACATTATTATTATGTTGGTGTTGAACATTATATCCACTTCTTCTTGTGTATTATCCTGAGCTATATAATTCCCAAATAATTTTATCCTTGGCACCTCTCGAAATAATCACAATTTTTCTTTCTATTCAATTGCCTCCTAGTCTTCTTTCCATTTGTATCTTCCATCTCGATCGTTGTACAAAATATTTGAAACCCTATCACTGTATTTGTCTTCAAACAATCTCATCCAAGGTTTCAAAACTAGATCTAAATTGAGTGGTTTTTTATCACACCAAGTATCCATCCAAATAGAATTTTTTTCTCCAGTTCCCACCACCCATCATAAAACTTTAATCATAAGATTAGTAGATGTTTTTTTAAACCATTCCAAAGAGCAGAACCATTTGGAAGAGAGAATCCAATAAATATTAAACTTGGGTCATTGGGATCAACATACTTAGAAGAATTCTTGCCCATTGTCTTTGAATCTCTTTGTGCAATCTCTAGATGACTTTTCCCCAAGGTTACCAGTTGCAGGGGTGCGGGTGCGGCGGGAATCGGGGGTGCGGGTGCGGGTGCGGCCCCGCCAAAAATAGGGTTCTACAGGTGTGGGTGCGACTAATTTTTAATATATATATATATATATATATATATATATATATATATATAAGTCATTTATGTATTTTTATCCAAAATAATAAAATAAATTATAAATCATACACATTACAAACAAAATAAATAAATAAATCATACACATTGACATCATAAAAGCATAAATGATATTGATGTCAAAGTCATAAAAAGATAACAATATATAAGCCCTCTTCAAATAGTGTTCAAATAGTGCATAGTGCATGTACAATTAATTTTAAAAAAAGTTTTTATATTTAAAATTTAAATTTTTTTAAAGTTTTTACTTTTTTTTTTTTAATTAAATTAAATTTATATTTTAAAGTTTGTTAATGTTTATGTGGGCCCAGCCACCATAGGGACTTTAAAAGAACATAAAAAATAAAACTTAAAACAAAAATTTAAAAACTTAAAACATTTTAATTTTTTTAATTTTTAAAAGGTTATACTTTAAAGTTTATAACTTTATACATTAAACTTTTTAGTTTTTAAACTTTTTATAATAAATATTAAATTATTATTTATAAAGTGGACCTCCAATTCATTATAAAGTGAATTGGAGTCCTCTTCTCCTATATAAACCCTTTTTAAAGGGTTTTTACTTCATTTAAAGCATTTGCACAAGTGAAAAGCAAGATTGAGACAACAAAATTTGGACAGAGACAAGAGACAAGCAAGACTTTAGATAAGCAAAGACTCTTGGATAGAGACCGTAGACTTCGGACAGAGACAAGCAAATTCGGACAGACAAAGCAAGACTAAGGGTTTTTGAATTTTTTTGGGGGATTTCTTAAAAATTTTAAATAAAAAATTATACAATTAATAATTTAATTTCCTTTTTAATTCCCTTGTCCCACAATCAAGAGCAGCGTAATATCTTTGGACTACTGTGAAAGTAGCTAGGTTGTTTTTCTATACAAGTCATGTCATAGAAGCAAAGTTGGCCTTAGAGGGTAAAAAAACTTTAAAATATAAAGTTAATTTAATTAAAAAAGTAAAAACTTTTAAAATTATACAATTTAAATATAAATTTTTTAAATTTATTTTTTTTTCAAATTTTTTAAAGGGCTGGGCTCACCTAATAACTTCAAAAAAAAATAAAAAAAATATGCATTTTAATGCCCAAATAGGGCAGGGTTTAGCTGATCGAACCCTATCTGGTTGTAGGGTTCGGCTGAGCCGAACCTTGTCTGACAAGGTTCGGACTAGGCAAACCCTGCTAGATAGGGTGCGGCTAGAGTTCGGCCCAACTGCACCCGTTCTCGCACCTGTGCACCCAGTTCGGGTGCGGGTGCGCGAACCCTGTTTCCTTGCTTTTCTCCTAAGAGCTAAGTTTGCATCTGTAAGAGCTCTTAAAGCAAGACCGCAGGTGCGAGAACGAGTGCAGTTTCGGGTTCACGCACTCAACCAACCGGGCACTCAACCAACAGGGTGCGTGAACCCTATTTCCTTGTTTTTCTCCTAAGAGCTAAGTTTGCATCTGTAAGAGCTCTTAAACCAAGACCTCCCCTAGTTTTGTCATCACACAACTTGCTCCATTTCACTAAAGGATATTTCCTATTATCATGTAAAACTGACCATAAAAAGGATCACATAATAAAGATTAAACTTTTTTCAACTGATTTTGACATAGAATACAATAACATAATATTTTGGAATGGCTTGTAATACTGACTTAATTAAATGCACTCTTCCTGCTAATGATAACCATCTACCTTTCCAAGCTGAAAGTTTATTTTGAACTTTACTAATAATTGGATTCTATAAATCTATTCTTATTCTCCCCTCAAATAAAGGCATCCCTAGATAAGTTGTTGGCAAATTTGCCTCCTCCATTTGAAGCAACCTACAAATTCTTGCTTTGATATTAGCATGAGTGTTAAGGAAGTAAATTTTGGATTTAGTCCTATTAATTTTTTGCCCTAAAGCTCTTTCGTACTCTTTTAAAAATTTATTCAAAGCTTTGGCCTCATTTATCCTTGCCCTTCCAAAAAGGGTTGTATCATCTACAAACTATTGATAGATGATGTTATCGATGTTATTACTAACCTTAAGTCCACTTATAAGCCCATCTTTGTAAGCCTTATTTAAGTTTCTACTCAAAATTTCTGCCATAATATTGAACAAATAAGGAGATAGAGGATCTCCTTGTCTAAGGCCTCTCTTGGTTTTAAAAGATTCTGTCACTAACCCATTGACCAACACTGAATAAGAAACTGTAGAGACAAGCTTTAATCCATCTAAACCATTTCTTCCTAAAACCAAACTTATCTAAAACTGCAAAAATAAATCTCATTTAACCATATCATAGGCTTTACTCATATCAAATTTTAAGACCATAGATTTCTCTTTTCTTGAAGCTATTGAATGTATAACTTCATGAGCTACTATGATCCCATCTAGAATTTATCTCCCTTTCACAAATCCTCCTTGCTCTTCTGAAATGATTTTGTCTAACAAAGGCCTTAATCTATTCGCCCTCACTTTGGAAATAATATTATAAGCCATATTACATAGGCTTATGGGTCTAAACAAATCAAACAATTCAACATCCTTCTTTTTTGAAATTAGGGTAAGATAAGTTGCATTTAAGGAATGTATTGTTTTACCCTAAACTGTTCCACTACCACCAATAACGAATCCTTCACTATATCCCAATTATGTTGGTAAAAAGCTATAGAGAACCCATCTGGACTAGGGGATTTATCCTTATTAAAATAGAAAAGAGCTAAATGAACTTCTTCTAGAGTAATAGGCTCCATCAGTTTCCTATTGTCTTCATTTGTTATAACTAAAGGAACATCTTGAAGAAGTAAGTTTATCATTAAGAACTTAGGTCTCCTTTGAACCTAGAATATTCTGATAAAACAACTTTACCTCTTTTCTAATTTCACTCTGATCTTCAATCCAAACCCCTTCTATTGATTTAATTCTACTTATTCTAGAAGATGATCTCTGTACTATAGCCATCCTATGATTTTTTTTGTATTTTTATCTTCTTTTAACCAAGAATATTCTGATAAAACGACTTTACCTCTTTTCTAAATTCACTTCGATCTTCAATCCAAACCCCTTCTATTGATTTAATTCTACTTATTCTAGAAGATGATCTTTGTACTATAGCCATCATATTGAATATTTTTTGTATTTTTATCTCCTTTTAACCAAGTCTGTCTTGATTTTGATCTTTAGAATTTCTCTTCCTTACTCAAAATATTATGATATTCAGTAAGCAACTCCCTTTCCTCTGAGCTTGTATTAATTTCATCACCTTGTTGGAATTTTGAAAGTTTATCTTTTAGTTCTTTCTTATCAAAAATGTTTCCAAAGGTGTTCTTGTTCTATTCTTTTAATCTAGATGTCATAGCTTTAATTTGGTTTGGAAGAGCATACAACCCACCATTACCTAAAGAATTCCATGTTTGAGCTATCATATCAACAAATTGAGGATGGTCTTCCCACATCTGCTCATTTAAAATATGATCTTTTTTTTTAATTCATTTACCACCATTTAAATCTTATTGGCCAGTGATCTGAACCAATTATTGTTAAGGTATTAATTTTAGCACAAGTTCCTTCATCTAGCCAATGATTTGAGAGAATGCATCTATCTAATTTTTCTGCTATAAAGTTCTGGCCTCTCCTGTTGTTGGTCCAAGTATAGTTGTCTTCTTCAAACTCAACTTCCCATAGATTGTTGCTTTGAATAAAAGCTAAGAAATATTTCATACTTCGGATCAATTTTCTAATTCCCCCAAATTTTTCATTCAGCTTGGTTATGGCATTCAAATCTCTAATGATCATGAAACGATTTTCTTGGTCTTTACTTCTCATAAAGGCTTCAATCCCACTCCAAACTTCTAATCTACCTGATTGAGTTGTAGGTCCATACACATTGATAAGGATGAAGCGAATATCTACAAAGTAGCAAGTTACTAAAGAGGCTATCCAATGCCTAGTTTTATGAATGGTTACACAAGAGGTTCTAGAAGGATTCCAAAAAGTTAGAATTCCCCCTACTGCTCCTTCAAAATCCATAGCATCCCATTCACATCTTGCCCAAACTGCTTTTATAGTTTTTGAAACGTCTTCTTTTGTCATTTTAGTTTCCTAGATATAGAGAATATCAGGTTTGTTACTTAAACATAGTTCCCTAATACACCTATGCTTTGAGGGGGTATTAGCACCCCTTATATTCCATGAGATGATAATCATGTCTCATTAGGGGATTTTGGCCCCTCTTGCGTATTATCAATATCATTTTGTTGTTTGGTAAAGAGAAGTTCAACCAACTTAGTTTGTGTTCCTTTCTCTATGTTAGCTCTTGCTTCCCTGGATCTTGTTTGATAATTTGAGGGTTTTCCTCTTTTTGCCTTGCCTATATCAGGAGTAGGTCTTATTATTATATTCCTCAATATTTTTTCACAATTTTTTTTTTCAACATATTTATCCTCTCCTGGTTCTGTTATAGAAGCTTTTGACTTATCCTGCTCATTTTCTAGTATTTTCTTTTAATGACAAAGATATTAACTTCTAAAACTGCATTTTCTTTACCAATTATTTTCTCATGAATGGTGCATGGTGCATGGTACTTCAAAAGATATTATGTTGATTGAATATAATATAAACTAATTTAAAGTTCATTATCTTAATCAGATGTAACATTTGATATGACATATGTTTCATATTACGAGATCAACAACCTACATAAGGGTTACCATTTTAACTTTAGTTTTGGCAAGATTGGCTTTAGCTCTTCCTAGTTGTCTATTACTTGATGACTCAAAATGTGAATCATAGATGTTTAACTGTAGCAAAACACTTTCATGGACAAATTGTTTACAGAGTTCATCCTTGATGTTCCATGCAAGTGTGCAATGGACTTCATCAATTTGGAGTGTGAAAGGGCGTCACTAATGCTTCAAAGGTCAGAATATCCTAATTAAAATATTATGTGCCTTTTTATTGTATTATTTGGTTGTTTTATTTTTGATTTTTAATTTTAGTTTTGCTCATATATTGGTTGAAGATGGTGGTGGAGTTGGTCGTGGCCTTTGTTTGCAAACAGGGGATGAGATTCACCATTGGGGATGGGGGCAAGACCGTGGGCGCATACTATTTTTTCCCCCGAAAATGGTATTAAAAAGCTGCAAGTATTTTAAATAAAATAATTAAAAGGTCTGGACTGAACTGAACCAGTTTGGACTCTGTCAGGTTCGATTGCTGAACTTGGTGACTATGGTCAAAAGGAATGTTGCATTTTGCTATGTGTTCTATGGACTAGGCAACCATTGATTTCCTCTGATTGAGCATGGTCTATAATTTAAATGCTACGGGCTTACCATTTACAGTAAGACCTCTACTTGCAAGGGTTTTGTCATATGATTTTACTTTTTACTTCCATCTCTCCATCTCAGAATCAAAAAATATTTCAGAATTGAAGCTGCAAAGGTCTCAACAGAGCAACCGAAACAACTTCCTCTCTTGCCTTGGCAGGACATCCTCTGCATCTCAGTGGAGAGGATTTTTAGCAGCATTAGACGACTGGGTGGCCAAACATTTTTAGGACAGAGGTTTCAGACGAACCCTGTTTGTCCGAGTAAATTTCATTGTCTAGCTCCTAAGGTATTTTATCACTAGCAGGGGAGGCTATGGAGACAACATCACATAAACTGCAGAAAGCAGAAAATTCCAGAAACAACTGACAGCAGAATTGAACAAAGAGAAGTGGCAATAGAAAAAACTGATGCCACCAACGTACATTGGTACATGACGAGCATCTGCATTTATTATTTAAAAAAAAATTGTAGGAGTATGGAGTTCGTAAAAAATAAACACTTCAAAGAAAGAAAGGATAAATGTATTCCAAATTTGTGATGTATATAATTGAAAACTATGAAGATTTGACAACAATGACATCTTTGATCAGTGAGAGTGAATTATTGTTGGGATTAAGGTGTCTCAACCTTAGAGTCTTGTGCACATTTAATTAGCATATGTGGTGAATAATTTATTTTATTTATGCTATTTTTTTTTTCCCTATCGAAGTGAATGTCATATTGTGGAACCCGCAGGTGAGGTGGCATCTTACATGGCATATGACAGTCATCACTTGCAAGTTTTATTTATGGAGATAGGTGTCCACTTTGGAAGTCCTGCTTTAGTGGCTAGATTGGTGGCTTTTGTCATAAGTTTGCATGAAATGATTTATGACAACTTGCTATGTTGAACTATGACAATGTAAGAGTCATTTATGTCAGTTTATGGCAGCTGTAGTTTTTTTGTGGAGGCACCAACTTATGCAAGATAAGGCAACTGATTTGTAGAGCTTTTTACATAATAATAATGACAGATTTTATGGAGATGAGCGTTAGATTAAAAAAAGCCAAAAATTTGTGCTTTGTATATCATGTAAGATTCCATGAATTGTGGAATCATGATAAAAGCATGAGTTGTGTATTTGGCAAGTCTTGGGTGGCAAGTTTCTTCATATGAGGTTTATTTATATGCCTCTTTGCCATTGTAAATGTGGAATGTAGGTTGAAGTTTTTAAGATACTATTATGTTGTCGAAATTCTGCCAGAAGACTCCTGAAAGACAGAATAGAGCATTGTATTGTAACCATTATTGTTGTTGATAATGCAATTTGCTTCTGTGTTTGGAGCATGGGGTTTTTTACGCTTTCCCCACGTACATCTTATGTTATAGTTTTTTCAGCTATTTTTTTATTCTCTCGCTCTGCAAATCTGAAATTTATTTTTAATGTGCATCTAACTGTAACAGTGTTTAGAGATTAAAATAATTTTCTACATTCACTCTCCATGGTAGATTTGTATTGGACGCTATTTTTCCGCACCTTAGCTTCCCTTCAGTTGGTATCAGAGCCTGGCCTGTTTTGTTATCTCTGCTAGGTAGAGGGTTTTTTGTGCTAATTTACTTTCAGTGAGAGTTTTACAGAATTTTTGGTGTTTAATCTTGTTGCAGTTGTAAGTTGGCAAGCACATCTGGAAAGCTTGAGATAGAGAAGTTTAATGACAACAATTTTGAGTTGTGGAAATTAAAAATGGAGGATATGCTCGTGGATAAAGATCTATGGGATGCCATATACGGATCTATACCATTAAGCATGACACAAGAAGAATGGGATCTAATGGATCGAAAAGCCAAGGGTTTGATTAGACTCTGTTTGGTTGATTATATTCTCCTTAATGTCCATGAGAAGACTGCAGCAAGTCCTTGGAAAAAAATGGGTGATATTTACCAAGGGAAATCCTTAATGAATAAATTATTCCTGAGAAAGAAGTTTCTCTGAAGATGAAGGAAGGAGGATCCATTACTGATCACTTGAATGCCTTCAGTATGATTGTTGCACAATTGGGGTCTGTTGGTGTGAATATCGAGGACGAAGACCATTGCATGCTTCTATTATGTTCTTTTTCGAACTCGTGGGACCACCTGGTGATGGCTATTGGAAGTACTACAACCACTTTCAAGATGGATGATGTGGTTGCTTCGTTGTTATTTGAGGAGATGCGAAGGAAATATTTCGAGATGGCCAAGGAGGCCCTTGTTGCTCGAGGTAGATCAAAGGAGAAAGGCAAGAAGAAGGACAAGAAGTCAAAGTCAAAGTCCCCAGGGAGATCTAAGTCTCCTAATAAAAAGTCCAAGGCAAAATGTTGGAACTGCGACAAGATCGATCATTTCTAGAAAGAATGCAAGGAAGAGAAGAAGAAAAATAAATCAAATCTGATAAATCCTCTCAGGATGATGGTGATGCATTTATCACAGCCTTGGCAATGCATGCATCGAAAGATGTGTGGTTAATTGATTAAGGAGCATATTTTCACATGACCTCTCATAGAGGTTGGTTCTCGAAGTATGAAGAATATGATGGTGGAAAGGTGTATCTTGGTGATGACTCTCATCTGAAGATTGTTGGCCGAGGAAGAGTCAAGATTCGATTCCCTGATGGTAGAGTGAAGGGGATCAATGGTGTTCTGCATATCCTTGGTTTGGCACAAAATATACTTTTTGTAAGTAAACTAAATAATGTGGGTGTGCAAGTTGTTTTCTCGAGTGGAAGATGCAAGATGACTAGAGGAGCTATGGTGTTGGCTAAGGGTGTCAGGATCGACACTCTATACAAGCTGGATGCATGCACTGTTCAGTGCAATAGTTCTTTTGATGTACCGAAGGAGAATATATCTTTGGATTCTTCATCCTCACCATCAGATCATACTGAAAAGAAAATAGTTGTGTCTACATATGATGGTCATACTAATTGGGTACCTAAGGGTGCCAATGCTTTGGAAATGAAGATTCAGTGGAGAAGACAATGTTATGGTACCAATGACTTGGTCACATTGGTGAGAAGGGTCTTAGAGCCCTGCAAAATAAGAGCCTTGTTGAAGGTCTTGATGATTGTAATCTTGAGTTTGACTTTTGTGAACATTGTGTATATGGAAAACAAAACTGTGTTTCTCTTTACCATAGTTCTCGTAAGTCTTATGGGGTTTTGGATTATATTCATGCAAATGTGTTTGGTCCTATGAATGTTCCTTCGTTGTCAAAATCTGTATATTTTGTATCTTTCATAGATGATTACAATAGAAGGACATTTATATATTTCCTTAGGAGTAAGGATGAAGTCTTTAGTTAGTTTAAAGAATTTAAATCTTTGGTTGAAAATCATACTGATAAAAATATTAAGGTATCGAGGACTGACAATGGCGATGAGTTTTGTTCAGCAGAATTCGACAGGTTCTATAAGGACCATGGGATTGAAATACATAAGACAACTCCATACACCTCACAACAAAATGGAGTTGCAAAGAGGATGAACAAGACATTGATGGAGAGGGCTAGGAGTATGTTGAGTGGTGCTTGACTTGAACAAAAGTTTTGGGCTGAAGTAGTTGCCACGACTTGTTATTTGATTAATAGATCTCCTACATTAGCACTTGTTGAAAAGACACCCATGGAGGCGTGGTCTGGTAAAATGCCTTCATTGAGACATCTCAAAGTTTTTGGTTGCGAAGCGTATGCTCATGTTCCAAGAGAAAAATGGTCTAAGTTGGAGAACAAAGTTGTTAAATGTATCTTCATTGGCTATGGTGTTGGAGTGAAGGGGTACAAGCTTTTGGATCCAGTTGCATAGAAGGTTTTATACAACAGAAGTGTAGTGTGGTTTTTAGAGAGCTGAAAACTTCAACTATTGAGCTGCAACCAGAGGAAGAGAAGAAGGAGTTAGTTCAGATCCCACTTACTCTGATGAAAAAATAACTACGAGCTCTTGAAGAACCTGATGATGAGGAAAGCTCAAGTACCTCTAAAAGTTTCAAAGAAGAGGAAGAACCTCAACCTCAGTTGGTGAGGAGGTCTACACAAAAAATGCGACAACCGGATAGGTTTGGATATTCATCGGATAGGTTTGAATATTCATTGTTAAATTCCAGTTGTATTTTTGATTTGATTTCTAGCACTGATGAGCCTAAATCTGTAAGAGAGGCTATGGGTATGAATGATGCAGATTAATGGATGAGAGCCATGGATGAAGAGATGGTTGCACTCAAGAAAAATAACACTTGGGATCTGGTACCTTTTCCTGAAGGACAAAAACCCGTTGGATGTAAATGGGTGTTTAAGAAGAAGTATGGTCTTGATGGTAGTGTTGAGAAGCATAAAGCATGGTTGATCGTGAAGGGGTATTCTCAGGTGGAGGGAATTGATTATGGTGAAATATTCTCTCTTGTAGCCAAGCTGACATCCATTCAATTTATGTTATCACTTGCAACTGCTTATGACATGGATATCGAGCAGATGGATGTGAAGACAACATTCCTTCATGGTGAGTTGGAGGAAGAAATCTATATGTCTCAACCAGAGCATTTCATTGAAAAAGGTAAAGAAAATATGGTTTGCAAGTTGAAGAAATCTCTGTATGGTTTGAAATAATCTCCTAGAATGTGGTACCAAAATTTTGATACCTATGTGTTGAGTTTGGGGTTTTAGAGGTCTAAATATGACCATTGTGTTTGTATCAAAACTGAAAATGGTCGCATTCATTATCTGTTTATATGTTGATGATATGTTATTCTTTGGGAATGGTAAAAGTTTAATTTTTGACCTCAAATATTAGTTGTCAGCATAGTTTGAAATGAAATATTTAGGTGCAGCTAGGTACATTTTGGGAATGGAGATAAGAGGAGATAGAACTAGTAGAAAGCTTTGGTTAAGCCAAAGAAAGTATGTTAATTCTGTGTTGAAAATATTCAACATGTCAGCTTGCAGATCGTTGGTAGTTCCTGTGTTGCGAGGAATAAAGCTATCAGTTGAGGATTGTCCAAAATCTCCTACAGAGATGGAGGACATGACCAGAGTTCCTTATGCCAGTGTTGTTGGAAACTTAATGTATGCTATGGTCTGTACGAGGCCAGACATTGCCCAAGTAGTGGGAGTCCTTAGTCGATTTATGGCTAATACTAGAGGGGTACATTGGGATGCAGTTAAGAGAGTGTTCAGATATTTGCGGGGTACTTCAGAGTATGCCCTATATTTTTATGGTTATCCTTCTAGACTTCGACATTCAGTTTGTATTCATGGATTTGTGGATTCATATTGGGTTGGTGACATTGAAAGCATAAGATCCACCAATGGCTATGTGTTCATGATGTTTGGTGGTGCAATTAGCTGGATGAGTAAGCGGTAAGCTATAGTCGCTTTGTCCACGACTGAAGCAGAGTACATGGTAACCACTCATGGTTCTAAAGAAGTCATTTGGCTTAAGAAGTTGTGTTTGGATATTGGTTTTGATGCAGGACAAATTATGATTTGTTACGATAGTCAGAGTGCCATTTATTTAGAAAATAATCCTACCTTCCATGCCAGAACAAAGCACGTTGATGTACAATACCAATTTGTTCGTGATATGGTAGAATATGAGAAGGTGAACTTGGAGAAAGTTGACACTTTGAAGAATGTTGTTGATGCACTGATGAAGCCAGTAAGCACAGAGAAGTTCATATGGTGTTCAGATTCCATGGGCCTTGGGGCCCTAAGCTGTTGATTCAAATGACTCTTGACAAGTCTTTGACAAGTGGGAGAATGTTGGGATTAAGGTGTCTCAATATTAGAGTCAGTGTGCACATTTAATTAGCATATGTGGCGAATAATTTATTTTATTTATGCTAATGTTTTTTTTTTGCCTACCGAAGTGAATGTCATATTGTGGAACCTATAGGTGAGGTGGCATCCTACATGGCATATGACAATTATCACTTGCAATTTTTTTTTTTTATGGAGATAGGCATCCACTTTGGAAGTCCTGCTTTAGTGGTTATATTGGTGGCTTTTGTCATAAGTTTCCATGAAACGATTTATGAGAACTTGCTATGTTGAACTATGACAATGTAAGTCATTTAAGCCAGTTTATGGTAGCTGTAGCTTTTTTGTGGAGGCGCCAACCTATGAAAGATAAGGCAGCTTATTTGTAGAGCTTTTTACATGATAATAATGATAGATTTTATGGAGATGAGCGTTGGATTAAAAAAAGCCAAAAATTTGTGCTTTGTATCTCATGTAAGATTCCATGAATTGTGGAATCATGAGAAAAACGTGAGTTGTGTATTTGGCAAGTCTTGGGTGTCAAGTTTCTTCATATGAGGTTTATTTATATGCCTCTTTGCCATTGTAAATGTGGATTGTAGGTTGAAGTTTTTAAGATACTGTTATGCTACCAAAATCTGCCAGAAGACTCTTGAAAGACAGAACAAAGCATTGTATTGTAACCATTACTGTTGTTGATAATACAATTTGATTTTGTGTTTGGAGTGTGGGGTTTTTTACGCCTTCTCCACATGCATCTTGTGTTATAGTTTTTTTTGTTGTTTTTTTATTCTCTCGCTCTGCAAATCTGAAATTTATTTTTAATGTGCATCTAATTGTAACAATGTTTAGAGATTAAAATAATTTTTTGCATTCACTCTCCTTGGTAGATTTGTATTGGAAGCTATTTTTTCGCATCTTAGCTTCCCTTCAATTACAACAATGATTAATAACAAGATTCATAAATTAATGGATATGCCAAAAAAATTGGTTTTATATAGATTGTCAACTGGAGAATCAGTATAAAAGAGAGTCATGTTTACAATTTGATATGGTAATATAAGAAATTGAATTCACCATTTAAAAATAATGATCATCTAACAAAAAGACATCAAGGCCAGAGTGCAGGCAAACAAAACTCAAGGATTACGATGAGGCTTCCTAATTGGCTACAAGTCTATCCTCAAGGTCCATTTTTGAGATTGGATATAGTGATCTCTCTTACATTGTAGATCATTTGTGAGCGGTGGAATTGGACAGGTACTGAGGCCATCTTTGTTACAGTCATCATCATCTATACACAAGACATCGCATCACTTATGAATTGGTCTCATTTATCAGAAGGATGTCACTTGTACCTTAGTCTTTATGAGATAGAAGTCAGAGAATACAGTTAAGTGTACAAGGTTCCTCGACTCCTTTGATTTAAGTCAACTTCCCTTTAATGAATGAATGAAGTCCTAGAATTCTTCCCAAAGCAAAAGAGCTGGCTACTTGTGAAAGTAATATTACAAAAAATGCTTGCTTAGATGCATGTTTCCAATGAAAATGCCACCAATCTATTGGGGCCTATTAAATATGTATATCATACAAGTCTTTTTGCCTTACTAAACTCACCACATTCACAAGAAAATTGAGCAAATTTGGTCCTTTCAATAGAACTTCCTTACCCTAGAGAAGAATTCTTTTATAACCTCTCCACTTTGGAGGAAGGCCTCTTCTTGGCATAAGTGGCCATATAGAGAGTCATGTTTGACTTGTTTGACTTACAGTGTATTTTAGACTTTATCGTTGGATATAAACAAGTGCCCCTCATGTATTTAGTGGATTTGATTCTCTCACATATTGAGTGATTTTGTTTTCATTATTTATTTTCCAAGCAAGGTCTATCCTTATCTGCAAAGTGAATAATTTCAGACTTTATCGTTGGATATAAACAAGTGCCCCTCATGTATTTAGTGGATTTGATTCTCTCACATATTGAGTGATTTTGTTTTCATTATTTATTTTCCAAGCAAGGTCTATCCTTATCTGCAAAGTGAATAATTTCACAAATATGCTCAGCAAAATTGAGAAATTTTTTTTTACATCAGTCCAACTGGTCTTCCCTCAACTGCAGTCTCCAATGATTATTGCCTCTATGTTGTACATATACTTCTAACTACTGTTGCACACGATGCTCCTTTAACCTCGTAAATATATAGATGAAGTATAAAAGAAGATGCATAATGTGTTTCAGCTGGTTTGAGCAATCTACCTTTGCAATTTTACAATGCATAATTTGTGATTGCTTGCAAGCATCTGAACTTCTATTCCATTTTTTAACCAGATATATAATTTGGTCAAACTATTCCATGTCTTTGAATGGACTATTCAATTAATGCATACTAAATAGGGACAAAATGTAAGCATGCATCTTTTTTGATCCAACAAACCTTCTACTTTGTTAATTGGGTCTGCATAAGTAATAATTTGGAGAATGTTAGATGCCTCCACCACCTACGTGGTATAGCATAGCTTGTTCTTTAGTATGTTCTTGTCTTGTCTTGAATGATCTGTTTCCCTCGAGAAAGAGGGACCTGCTACAGAAGATACCATTATGTTTGAAAGTGGATGGTAAATTTTAATGTGTACATTACACCTATCCATCATTATGCTACACCCATCATTGATCATGACATGCTTATTGATAGCTTGCATAGTAAAAAAAAACTCAGAACTCGTGGTAAACTTGGCAGTCTAATTTTGGAGATTTTATCCACGACTTGGGAAAACTCAGCAATCTTTTTAAACAATTGAAGAGCATTTTATATTATTAATGATAAAAATAATAATAAACTCATTTAAAAAATAATATATAATAATAATATAAAATAATATTATATATAAAATCAATAATATTATTGATTTTATATAAAATATTATTTTATATTATTTTTTAAATGAGTTTACTCAGGTTTTTATGAGGGGTTTTGGTCCCCTCATATTTAGTGGGGTTTGAACTCTGGACCTCGCAAAGAGAGGCTAAAACCCTTACCACTGCAGTAAGCTTGCAAATATTATTATATATTAATTATATTAATAATATATATTAATATTATAAAAAATTATGCATTTGCCTTTGTTTTGTGCCTGCAACCAATTTCCTCAAGAAAAATGTTAGAGTAATATTTCATCATTTGGGATATTTACCCCATTTCTTACATTAGGTAGATTTTATTTACCGCATGGTAAAAGGTAGTTTGTTACTTTTTATCACTAGTATTTACTTTTCTACTTTCTACCATGTAGATATTTACTGTTCCAAATATCTAATGGTAAGTTTCTAAATATCTTAGGTTGAAGAATCCTAAACCTAACACTCTACCTTCTATGGCGTGTTAGTTAATGTAGATGTAGGAGTAGTTATTATTCCTATTTTGTAATCTATTTAACATTAGCCTCATTGCTAATGTTTTTGTTAATGCAAATTATTATTTTAATTAGTCAAACTCGATCTCCTAGTCACATTGGTACCAGAGCAAGGGAGTTGAGCTGGAGCGTTGGAATTACGACACCATCGGTGACCTTTAATTAATTTCATTATTGCTCCTAATATCTCTTTAATTCTCCCTAAGTTTGATTAGTTTATTGTGCATCTTAATTTCTATGGAAAGCTCCTGTAGGAAAGCCCGCAGCTTTGGGCACGAATCCCGATGCTGGGATCATTTGACCCCGACGGTGATCGCCACCCACAAAGAATTTTTTCCCCCATCGTGGATATCGACCATCGGGAATATCCCCACCAACGATCCATCCTACGGGCCCGTAGATAGCCCACGGGAGCATTTGAGGGCAGGCGACCCTCACCCTCCCCGTGGCATGGGGAGATTTTTATTAGCTCCCCCGTTGGGACCACATCCCAAGACTAAGGCAGGAATGCATCGAGGGTAGGAGCGGCCTCACGTTTCTCGTAGCATGAATCTCGAGGCAGGAATGTAATGAGGGCAGGAGCGCCCTCATGTTTCCCTGTAGACCTGCATGCACCCCAAGGCAGTGCTAACATGGCACTACCACCTAGACCCTAGATCTGACGCTACAAACATGTGGACTACAGATGCTGACTGGACAGACCCTAACTAGATGTGGCTGATGTGGCAACTGACTAAACTGCTGACATGGTCCAAACCAGACACAGGGCAACACATGACAGACTGGCCACGTGGCACCTGACGCAGACTGGACACATGGTGGCCACATGGTAGACAACCACGTGTGCCACCGGACACGTGGACCCCTCCAACCGTGCCATGTGGGTGACAAAAAAAGGGGTCCGACTAGACCCTGATCGCCCGTAGGTAATCAAAGAGCACTAGGCTCTGTTGCTTTTAATCAACTTAAGATAGCCCGCAGGGGCGATGTGGGATAAATCCCACTAGATTCCTCGCTAGTTGAAGGGGAAGCCTTAAAGGAGAAGGCAATGGGCTATTCCTCCCATCAAGCTAGCTAGCCCGACTGGAGAGAGGGCCAGCCTTAAGGCGCTGCCCGACGGGAGGTCGGGAGTTCGACTCCCATCGGGGCAATCACGCCTCTTTTTTGCTCAAAGGAGCATCAACATTAAAAGGTAATTTGTTTTTTATTTTTTTTCTTTGTAATTTTTTTATTAATTTTTTAGTATTTTTTTTAATAATTTAATGTTTTTTTGTTTATAAAATCATTTTTATTTTTATAATAAAGTGATTTTTTAAATAAGAATAATTTTTATTATTAATTAAATGATACTTAAATTAATTAGAATAAATGCAATGAAATTGAAAAAAAAAAAAAAAAAGGTAAAGACCTAATTTTTTTTGCAAATCAAATGACATAATGTTTTTTTTGTTTTCTCCTCAACAAGGAGATATAAGACATTTAAAAGCATAATTTTCTTGCAAAATTAGGCAACCTAAAACTCTTCTCAACCTTGTTAATTTAGCATACAAGAAAGGATCAAACTTGAATTCTTTTTGCAAATTTTAAAGACAAGGAGACTCCAAAATTGCAAAACATCAAAATTGAAAGTGTGTATTTATTTTCTCAAAATGGGAATATAAGACATACAATTGCACATATTTTTCTTGCAAACTTGAGAAGAACTTGAAAACTTGGGTCCATCAAAACCAAGTCGTTTGTCGATTGGTCTGGAAGCCTTACAAATGCGGGTCCTGTGTCGACTTGTCTTGAAAGGAGTGCTCATATTGTTAATTTTGTAAAATAAAGGGGGAAAGACAACATTGTACTTCTTTTGCAAAATTGGAAGACAAGTAGGAGACAAAAATATCAATTTTTTGCACAACACAAATCCACATTTTGTTGCAAAAATTAAAAGGTGCATTTTTGATTTTACTCGACACCTTCATTGGCAAATTAGGTGCATTTTTGGTTGCATCCGACACCTAGGTGATAAGAATTTTGTGGGCATTCTTGTTTGATTATTGCATTATTTCTTTTGCAATTATAAGTCATAGAATCAAGAACACACTAAACCCCAAAATTTCATAAATTTGTGTAAATCCTTGCATAGTTTTAAAGCCAATTTCACTTGATATTCTCTCCTAAAACAACAAAACCCCTAATTCACTCTTATTTTTTTGGCTTAAACTCCTCAAAATGATCATCCTTATTCAAGGGTGTTTAGGTAGGGGCCATTAAATATATGTTTGAGTGAATTATCTTTTGGTACTCTTTAGGGTATATCAAAAGAAAGAACAAGTTTTTGAAAAAAAAGGGAACCTTAAAAAGTTGCAATCCTTTGCACTAAGGGGGATAATTCCTTTATTCCTTCAAACACAAATTTTGACAAGAGGGAGATAAAACTTGTAAAGGCAATCAAAAAAGTAGAAGTCATCATAAAATTATACCTTTTTTTTAAGGCTTCATAATAGCAACCATGATTGAAGTACTTGCAATAAGGAACAATTATTTGGTAAATGTTTTTGATAAAATTGCCTAAGAGATAAAGTTTTGCACAAATTGTACAAAGGACAACCATGACACCATTCAGTGTTGGTTTCCAAACAAGAAAAACTAAAATGGCAAAGGCACATCACAGAAGCAAAACAAAGGCAATATTTCTAGTGAAGTGTCTAGTTCTAATTCTGATTCTGGTTCAAAGAGAGCACATAGAGTGCTCATGGCTCAAACAATATTGTAGAGGGAAAACACATTGTGTCACCTTGAGAAAACACCATTTCCTCTCTCTCTTTTTTAGGCTTCATAAATAGCATAAGTTTTTTGTTTGAAGTACTTGTAATAAAGGGGTGTTTGTACCTCTTTTAGGCTTCATAAATAGCAAATTCTCATTGTTTGAAGTCCTTGTAACAAAAGGAGGGAATTTTTCTAGTGTAAAATTGCCTAGGAGGAAATATTTGTAAAATATTTCACAGAGCTTCTTAAGTTGCACATCTTTTGCAATTAAGGGGGGATATACTTTATTTTCTTCATAATTTTTTGTAAAAATGGAAGAAGACTTATAAGGGTGCATTTTCGGCAGCGATCGACACCTTAGTCATACTTCTTTTAGAAATTAATTACAACATGTTTTGCAACAATAAGGGGGGAACTTATAAGGGTGCATTTTCGATAGTGACCGAAACCTTCACTACCTTATCTTTTGCAAAATCATATTGTAAATGAATGAACCTCGTATGTAGTGATATATTCTACTACACCTAGTGATTGCAACGGTTGGTTACCCATGCAATTAGGTTGGATTAAGGATATTCGTTGATGTGAAGACAAAGTGAGGAATGACCCATTTTTTGCTTAGAAGCAACTAGAGCACTGTGACAGAGCAAGAACCAACAGATCGACATTTTCTTCCACTATAGTGGGGCAGTTATATACTTTATCCAAATATTGTTGTATAGGAGGATAGGTATACATTACCCAAATAATGTAATAAGGGGGGATATTAGAGTAATATTTCATCATTAGGGATATTTACCACATTTCCTACATTAGGTAGATTTTATTTACCGCATGGTAAAAAGTAGTTTGTTACTTTTTACCACTAGTATTTACTTTTCTACTTTCTACCATGTAGATATTTACTGTTCCAAATATCTAATGGTAATTTCCTAAATATCTTAGGTTAAGAATCATAAACCTAACACTCTACCTTCTATGGAGTGTTAGTTAGCGTAGATGCAAGAGTAGTTGTTATTATTCCTACTTTGTAATCTATTTAACATTAGCCTCATTGCTAATGTTTTTGTTAATGCAAATTATTACTTCAATTAGTCAAACTCGATCTCATGGTCACAAAAAATTGATAAGTTTTTGGTAGGAAACTCGTTGTGAGTTGGCAAGTTTCTCAAAGCCAAGAATTAAAAAAAAATTGTGGGTTGTAATTTCTTGTGAGTTTTGTGGGTTCTTGACGATTTTTCTAACTATGGTAACATGATTGTCACCTAGCATGCTTTTAGTTGTCAATTAGGACAAGATGGAGCTTATAAGACCTAGGTGATTTATACCTATAGGTCTATTAATGGCATGGACCATTTGATCATAACTTCTCAACCTGGATCTCCCAAGAGGGAGGGGTTTTATTTACATAATATGACCACTTGAAAGACACTTCCTATCCATAATCAACGAGCGACAACCCTCTATATCTTTGAGATATGACATATGAAAATATGACATGCTGGTTGGTTACATAGTTTTCTCCTATCATGCTTACTAATTGTCATTTAGGATAAGAGCTAAGTGAAGTATACTCACCTAGTCCATTAATGGCATGAACTAATTGATCATAATAAAGGGGACATGGCATATTGAACAGAATCTTATCTATGTAAAGGAATATTTCTCTAGAGAGATCAACACCTGTACCTTGGATGACAAACATTCCAGAAAGGGAGTCTATGGATTGTATCATATGAAAAATTTCCTCCAAAGGCACTAGATCAGCCCCCTTGTAAAGGAGGTTATTTAAGTGTTTGACATAGTAGTGCCACTAATTCTCCCAAACTTATAATATTAGGAGAGGGTGTCCCATTAGGGGTCATGTTTGATAGACAGGTTGAGGTTCCTACCCTTATGACTAAATATGGATTAATAGTCCTTGCCTCCCATATTCCCCCATAATGGAGAGGGCCAACTAAGAGCCATAGACAAGTGAGGGAAGGTTCCCCTGAGAGGGCTGACAATGAGCCATAGTATAGAATGGGAACCTATCCCACAATGATGACCTGAGTTTTGACACTACATGGTTTAAGAAATCTTTCTAAAAGCTTAAGCTATTAGGAAAGGGACCCTCATGCAGGTCAGGTCTAATGAATAGGGTGTGATTCCCACTCCAGCAACTGAATATTGATTGAAAATTAGCTCCATTCCATATTCATGTAGTATTTGTTTTTAATTTACATATGAATTCCCATTTGAAGCATGATAACTGAATTGAGGTAGTTTTCCTTTAGCTCTTGCTTGTTCCATACAATTTGCAACCTTTTTTCTTCATTATTGATGTAAACTTTCACTCCCTTGTCTACTAGTTTTGTCCAATGGGACTTGGCCCTTGGATAAGTCTCATGATATTATCTCTCATATAATTTATAAATAACATTTGTAAGACCCCTAAGCCCTTTGGATCCTCTTTCTTTTATGCATATACTTTCACAAAATGTGAATGTTCTTAGAAATCTGAAATTCAAAAACTCAAACAAACAATGACTGATAAAATCTAGACAAATTTCCCTTCGATTTAGATGGTTGCTTCTAAGCAGATAAAATTAGGAAAGTGAAAATTTTACCTTGAAGGCTACTTCAAAATTTTATAGTAGTTGACATCAATAACTTGTTGCTTTAAAGTCTAGAAACTAACATGGTGCTTGCAGATGTTGCAATTTTGTAGTAGCTATTAAGATTTGTAAAAAGCTTTTACTGCACTAAGAACTGCTGTAGTAAATAACTTTGAAATTGCTAAAAGCTCATGTTGCTATGCCATAGGGCTGAATATTGAAACCTGATATGTTGGGATCAAACATACACTGCATAAAGATTATTTATATGCCCATTGAGGTGTGGGTTTCTAAATCCTCCAAGGTTGACCTCACAACTTCTCAAAGCTTAAAGGATAAATATCAAGTGCAAAGTAGAAAGTAAGGAAAATGCTTGAGATGTATATATGGTCAATGGGCAAGAGTGAGACACCATGATTGAGTACAAGTCAAAAACTAAAATTGGCCTTTATATTAAAATATGGGTGTTTGTTTCATGGGTTTGTATCCCATGGTCGTTTAGGGTCTAGCATATGTTTTTTATTTTTTGGGGGCAATAATGTCATTTTTCGTTAAGATGCAAATCTCTCCTAGAAATTGCAACAAACACAAAGAGACATGAGAGACGACATACTCAAGCCTCTTTCTTATACATGAATATATTCTAGGGTTTTGGAGATGCATCTCCTAGTTCATCAAAAATGTCCATAGACAATCATACGAAATTACCTCTTTGTATGGGGCTAAAGTGGCTAAAGCATGTTGAGAGGTTATTTAGATGCTCATTCAGGCGGGGATTGGTAAAAGCTCCAAACCTATAAAAGAAATACATCAATTATGAAAGGAAATTGTTGAAGAGTTCTTTGGATGCCCATTTAGGTGCAAGTTGTTAAAATATCCAAGGCTGAATTCCTAGCTACAGAAAGATTGAAAGATAAATGTCAATTGCAAAGCATAAATCAAGCAGAATGATTAAGATGCAGACACATTTAATGGGCAAGAGCTAGAATCCAAGATTGAGTGAGTCAAAAAACTAAAATTGACCTTCAGGTTAAAAAATGAGTGTTTTGTTGATGGGTATGGGTCCCATAGTTTAGGTTTTAGCATATTTTTTTGATGCTAAGCTTACTATTTATCTGTCTAGATCTATATAGATAGATAGTAACTCCCCCACATATCTCGAGAGATGTTTCCTAGAGATTCCAACATACACCAATATATATGGGAGACATTTGGGGTCATTTCTTTCAATCCCTAGATTTGTCACCCATATGTAAAATTTTCCAAGGGCTTGGAGATGCATCCCTTGGTTTATTAAAAAAATTGCATCAACCATAAAAGGAATTGCCCCTTCCTTTTCATGTGGGACAACAAGGGTTGAAGCATGTTGAGGTGACATATATTGATCTTATGCTAAATGCTCTCTTATCAAAAATAACATTAAAAGGATAGATTTGAGTTAAAACCTCAGAGTTCAGACCTCAATATAGACCATAGTCAAAATATTAAGATCAATGTTATGTACCTCCTAGAATATAATTGTAAGGAGCTTATTAAGATGCTTGAATTTTTTGTCCTCATAGAGGTTTCTAACTTAAGCTATCATGCAAACTTTAAATTTGAGATGATTTGTGTCATACAAGGTTAGTGTCAAAATGCACAAGATCCTTCATTGAATGCATTAATAATGATCGTGAAGTCTCCTTCCACCTTTACCTTGAAGGGACTATTATCAAGGGCAATTTTTAGTTTTGTGATCAATGCTTCAAACTTGGCAAAAATATTTGAATATTAAGACCCAAATACATGAGTGCGTATATATTTATCCATTATCATCAATGATTGCTTCTCCATATCCTTATGATGAAGTCGAGATGATGGGGTCTAATGAAAGACGACCTCTTCTAGCAGCCCAAATATTTTATAAGTTCACAAACCAAAAAATGGACCACAACAAATTACTTGCATTTAATTTTTTTTTGGAAGATGTTGCAGCCAACACATACAAAGAGATCTTCAATTTTCCTAGAGATGATCTCAAATGGTTACAAGGTCATATTTAAATAGACTCGTTTTTCCCAAACTTGTTAGGATAAAATATTATAAAATTAGATATGGATAAAATATTATTTACTCAAAATACATTGCAATCTGGATAAAATTAGATCTGGATAATATATTTTAAAATCAAATGTGAATAAAATAAGAAATTCTCTTTTCAGCTATATATTTTTTTAATTGAAAATTTGGTGATGCAAGAGTGCTTGTGAACTGGAATTCTCTTGCATCATACACGTCGAGTAAGAGAAATATACCTTGATTGTGAACTCTTAAACCAAAGATCCATACTTAGAAACTTTGGATGCATTTATCCATGTTGCTTTTTCAGTTGTTTTATTCTTCCATTTCACCAAGAATTTACTGTACTTTTTGCCTCGTCTTCTTAATCACTCTCTGAGTCTATCAATGTTTCTTCTTTATCATGCACTTTCTTTGGTAACTATTGTACTCTCTCTTCCATTGAATATTTTAATCTGTATTATCTTTTCCACTTGTTGATCCTTCATAATAAGGGTACAAATTTACCACATTGAAAATTGGAGATATATCCACTTCTTTTGGAAGATTTATCTCATAAGCATTAGTTGAAAATTTCTTCAAGATTTTACAAGGCCAAATCTTTTTCCATTTTAGTTTGTTATAAGTTCCTTGCATGAACCATTTATTCCTAAAATGAGCTAAAACTAGCTCTCCAACTCTAAATTCTTGTTCTCTTCTCTCAATATTTATTTCTTGCTTATATCTCATTGTACTCCTTTCCAAAATTTCTTTCACCTTTTGATGTAACTCATGCATGTACTTATCAAAATTCTCCACTATAAGACTTGGTGTTCTTAAATAAACTATAATTCTCAAGTCATCAACCCTCTAGGGTTGTATCCATATACAATATGAAAAAGAATCTTTGTTGTACTCCTATTAACAAAGTTTTAATCAAAATCAACTTGTGCCAATTTAGTATCCCATAGTCTTGACCTCTGTCTAACCAAACATCTTAGCAAGTTTTCGAGGATTCTATTGACAACCTCTATTTTCCATCAATTTGTGGATGATAGGACAAATTAAAACTCAACTTAGTGTCCAAAGTTTTCCACAAGGTACATAAAAAACAACCCACATATTTTGTATCTCTATACAAAACAATGCTCTTTTGTAACCTATGTAATATTACCACTTCTCTAAAGATTAGTATAGCAATGTGAGTGGCATCACTTGACTTCTTGCAAGGTATAAAGTTTACCATTTTTGAAGATATATCTACAATAACAAAAATAGAGTCATTAGATGGTTGAGTTCTTGCCCAAGTGCAAAAGCCATACTCACATCTTCCCAAGGTCTTTGTGGTATAGGCAATTGTTGATGTAAACCTTTTTTTGGATATTTTGCTTGGCATGTTGGCAAAATCTACAACATTATACAAATTTATTAACATTTTCACTCATCCTTGGCCAATAATAACTCCTCATATAGTTGTGCCAATTTTTTGTCCACCCCAAAAATATCTAGCTAGGCCTTTACTATGCTTCTCTCTCACCAAGTTTTCCCTCATTGACCACAAGGTATGCACAAATGTTGCCCTTTGAACACAAAACCATCTTGAATGAGATAATCTAACCATGTAGTTCTATTCCTTTCAATCAGGTTACTACATGCTGCCCAAGCCTCCTTAATAGTCACATCATACTCATATAACTATCTCATGGAGTAAAATCCAACAAATTTCACTCTCATTTCATTCAACAAGAGACTTCTTCTACTCAATGCATCAACTATCCTATTTGATCTACCAATCCTATGCTTCAAAACAAATGTTTAACACTAAAGAAATTCAACCCACTTCATATGTCTTTGGTTAAACTTACCTTGGCTATTAATAAACTAAAGTGCTTGATCATTTGTGAACATGACATTCTTTTGGTAGCAAATAGTGTCTCCACTTCTTGAGTGCTTGAACAATTGCATAAAACTCTTGGTCATAGACTAAATATTTCTTCTTAGCTTCACTTAACTTCTCGTTGAAGTATGCAATGGGCTTACCTTCTTGACTCAAAACTCCACCTATTGTTGTCCCACTTGAAAGATCTTGTTGAAATCTGCCAATGCTAGAACTGATTACTCCCTCACTTTTTCCTTCAAAAGCTGAAAGTTCTTTGTTGCAAATATCCAATTAAATTTATTTGTATCACACTTCATTATTTCCATGAGATGTGCACAAATACCACTAAATATTTTGATTAATTTCTTGTAAAATCTTCTAGGCCATGGAAAATATTTACATCAAACATGCTTTTTGGCAATGTCAACTCGATAAAAGATTTCACTTTTTTAGGATCCATCCGCAAACTTTCTTGGGAAATTACAAAACCCATGTATACTATAACTTTTTCAAATTAACTAACAACTTTTTATCCCTTAATATTTGCAAAACAAGCCTCAAATGCATTAAATGTTCCTCTTTATTTTTGGTAAATATAAAAATATCATACAATTAAACAAATATAAACTTACCAAGATATGGTTTAAACACTTCATTCGACAATATTATGAATGTGCTTGGTGCAGTTGTCAATCCAAATGACATAGCAAGCCACTTGTATAACCCTTCCTTTGTCTTGAATATGGTCTTCCACTCATCCCTTTATTTGATATAGATTTGGTGATATACGCTCTTCAAATATATCTTCATTAAATACTCTAATCCACTCAAGCAATCCATGCAAATCTATATTTTATGAATCCATGCAATGTAAATCTATATTTTATGATTATCTTGTTAATGGCTCATGAATCCATGCACATATGTCATTCCCCATTCTTCTTGGATGCTAGTATGAATGGTACTATACATGGGCTCAAGCTCTTTCTAATCAAACCCTTGTACAATAGTTCTTGGACTTGTCTCTTCATCTCCTCATTCTTCATAGGCATCATCCTATACACTACCTTGTTTGGTAAACTTGTTCTAAGAATGAAATCCATGTGGTGGCTTATGCTTCTCATGGATGGCAACCCTTCTGGCAACTTCTTTTATAGGATATGAGCATCTTCAACATACTTTTCACTTCATGTGGAATTTCATCCACTTATCTATTGCCCCAACTTTTGTAGTTTTACCTATTAAAGCAAATCAAGCTTCCTTTTTGTTCATCTCTCTTAGAAATTATTTTCTCAAGATCAAACACTTTAGGACTACTGTCCACTTCTTTCCCTTTGTCTTTCAATGGACTCAATGTATATTTCTTTCCATCCTTCATATTAGTGTAAGTATTCATTCTACCATTATGCACAATATTTCTATCAAATTTCCATGGTATTCCCAACAAAATGTGATAGGCATCCTTGGGCATAATGTCACATAAAAACTCATATTTTTAGAACCAATTTGAAAATTTACGAAACACTGCTCACTTACCAAGATTTGATGTACCTTTTGTAACCATGAATTTTTTTATAAATTGGGTGTACAATCTTCTTTAGCCCAAACTATTTTGCTATCTTATTAGACACCAAATTATCTGTGCTTTTGAAGTCAACAATGATATTGCAACATTTATCTCCTACTTTGCATATAATTCTAAACAATCTTTGTATTGGCTTATGCTCCACCTTAGCTAGTTTCAACAACACTCACTTCATCATGAGAGATTATACTTGCGTCGGATTCTTTGTGTGTTATGGTGAAGCAACACACTCTTCCTCCACTTGAGCAATGTGATTTCTTCATTTTATCTACCGTTATTCTGTTGTAATTATGGAGGATGGGTGTTGTTAAAACCACACTTTACTAAGGTCATTTTTAATTTATCAAACCAAGGGTGGTGTCCTATGGGCAATATGCACTAGAAAATATCTAAGGTAAGGATTAGTATTGAATTTCTATGCTATAACAATTCAGATAGCATAAATGAAATTAAATACAATTGAAATGATAGAGCTTAATCTAATAAACACATGCTAGAAATGAAATGATTGCAACTAAAAAGTAAAGAACAAAAATAAACAAAGCATAAAACAACTAAGAATTCATACTAAACTACAACAACATAAATATAAAAATAACACACTTAACCAGACCTCTCGATGGATAAAATAATGCAACTAAATGAATGTCATAAATTACAGGAAAAAAAAAAACAAACTAATATAATATGGAGCAATTAAAAACACAAGAAAATAGTACCTTCCACCTTACTAGGAGTGGGTCCTTGCTTGCAAAAATGTGGAAGGAAGAACGACTCAGATCAACTCACAAGAATGCAGTATAACAACAAATTAGAACATACTATTATTGCAAGTTTTGAAACAAAATGCTCTTTACAAGTTGCAACAAAAATTCAATAGCATAACAATATGCTTCTCTTCCTATATGTTAAGTCCTAAGCTGCTAGTATTATTTATAATTGAGAGGAAAAGGCCCTCTCCTACCTTCGTAGATATGCAAGTCATAACAAAAAATATGCAACCAAACAACAAATATTCCAAATCAACAAATAAGGACAAAATAGTTACATTCAACAATCAAACTGTTAAATAGGCTTGATTGATCCATAATTGCCATGTTGGAGTTTTTTGAGATAGGAAAAAATAAGCATAAAACAGTTTCCAAGTCCTACATGCAATATCTAGCTCTTTTGTCCTTTTTTCTAACATGCTAGTAGTTGTAACATAATTTTGTTTGACTATTACAACTAGTCAAAAGTGGTTTGACCAGGTTAGCAAAGTAGAATTTTAACAATGGTTTGATGCTTGTTGAGCAATTACTAGGTTATATCCTTTGTCCTCTTATGCCATGTTAGCTACAAGGTGCTACACTTGTGTCTTTAGCTACCTACTTTATCCTTGTGGAAGTTTAGCACACTTATAATTTGATGTCAGGTTGTAGTCATGTTTGGTGGTAGACTATAATTGCCTTGTTTCACAAAATACTGCTTTTGACGTAAGGCAAATGCAGTCAGAACTGATGTTGACTATGTGAGGATAGTCCAAAACTTATTTTAGTTGCTATTTCTAGCATGAAATGAACCCAAAACTAGATACCAAGCTTGACCAAAATTCCCAATTGTATACAAAAAGCTAATAACGTTGTTTTTATTACAAAATCTTGGCATAAGTCAACAAAATGACCTTTTATTTACCTTGGCATATGAATTTATTTTTCTATCTAAGCTGGTATTTTTTTCTAAATACGCTATTCAACCACA
Organism: Wollemia nobilis; assembly: GCA_028583015.1. NCBI lineage: Eukaryota > Viridiplantae > Streptophyta > Pinopsida > Araucariales > Araucariaceae > Wollemia > Wollemia nobilis. Next base: position 10,037,226 of record JAQPPZ010016869.1, on the reverse strand, counting down.
TAACTTTATGCAATAATAAAGCAAAACATATCCTAATAGTGTAAAAATGTGGCAAGAGGTCAAAAATGAGGTATTTATGTGCCTCATCACCCCCCCAACCTAATTGGAGGCATGTCTTCATGCCTCAACGAGTCCTTTTGTAACATCCACTTTTGAGGCTATTCCCCTATTTGGACTATTGACCTACATCCTCTACCACATTTGCCAAAGTTTGTAGTGAAATTTCCTCATAAGGTTCTCTAGTCAACATAGATACACCTTCAAGGTTAGGAGCTTGCACTATCTTCCATCTCATTCTTGCCTAAATCAACTAATTCTAGAGTTGATCAATTTTGTTTTTGTTCTACAATAGATTCTCAATTACTTTCAATCTAGTTTGCAAGGCATAAATCACCATCTTAGCCTCTTCTAGGTCTAGGTTCTCTAAATTCTCATCATACTCATTAATCATATTGAGTTGTCCCACTTTTGGGCTAAACAAAGAGGTTTTGAAACATGTATTTCCTAGGATATTTCTCCTAAATATAAAGGTGACATAACCTCAAAATATGTAGTCTATGATGGTTCTTCCATGGTTGTTGATTTTGGTAGTTTATTTCTCTTTCCTCTATTCTCTTTCATGATCCCGAGCAGTTGGAGATGGCTCTCTATTGCTATGAATAATTTCAACCTTAGCCTATGACAAAGGAATAAAGAGCTATCATTGTTATTTTTGTCTTGCAACTAATTAACGAGTCCTACATTTAAACCTTTGATCAAAAAATTCTAATTCCTTAAGGGCTTCTAATTCCTTGGGAGTTACCCTTTTAATTTTCTTGTGGCCCTTCTTTTCTGAAACCACTTGGGCTTTGCTTCTTATTGATTTCTCTTTTTCTATTATCGAAGTCGTATCAAGTATATTTTCCCCCGTTTTATTTTTTCTTCTTCATGCAACTTAAGCATTTCATAGGGTGTTAGAGGAGTTTGCAGTGTTTCAAATTCCTTGGGCACTTATTCTTTTTCACACCCTTCTTCCATTTTTGTATCTTTAGTGCAGACTTTGATGCTTCTGCTATCTTACCCTTATGAATGCTTCAAAGTCCTATTTGGCATGTACCTTTTCTTGGTAGATGTTTCCCATTTTGACTTGGGAAGCTTTAGTGCACTTGAAATATTAGGCTTAGACAAATTTTGAGGGTCACTACATTGTTCTAGTGCCTCAGTAGCACTGGCACTCTCTGGTGCTTTATCGTCTCTCTTTATGTTTAGGTTCCTCAACTTACAAAAATTATAGCCATTATTTTTCACCGCCCTTGATAATCCCAAAATGGTGATGAAATAATAGTTGGATCAAACTATAGTGACATTTACCTTCCTAAATATTGAGGCCATATCATGCAATGTGACATTTAATTAATAGGACTATTTCATTCAAAGATAGGGTTTATCCTCCTCATGTCTTAAGTGTATGGGCATCTCCAAGTGCGGCCTAGACAGTGAAGCAAATTGCTCGTGACAGGTTAGGTATTTCATTACCTAGAGGACAACAACATTCCACAGTGTGACCAAACTGGTGTGTTTGAGTCCCCTACAATGATTATGGTGGATGTTATAGACTAGTTTTGGGTCCTCGTACCTTTTGAATTTTGAGAAGATTATAGTGAGAGCTTCTTTGGTCTAGAAAAATTCTAGACCAGGAAGTGGCATCCCAAATATTGCACTAAGTACAACAAGGTTTACATGAATTTTAACCCCTCTAACCTTAACAAATTCATTGCATATATTCTTGGTGAATTCCTCTGCCATTTCAAGGTTGTATCCTTGAATTTTCAAAAATTTGTACCACTTAAGTATTTTGTTGTAGTTCTATAATGCTTTCCAATTTGGACTTTTATCTTTTGGCCCATATTTTATTTTTGCTGAGAGAGTTGGTTGGTTTGCAAGACCAATTTATAGCATTATTGGTTACAGAGGGAGGACGATTAAGGTAGATGCTTGCATGAAAAAAATGTGGTTTGCTAGTTTCATCACCTTGTCATCATGCATTGAAATAGACCAAATCTGGAGCTGAATCCCCTTCTAACCACTGTGTGCCACATGTACAATAGGTAAATACTGGTGTAGTTTGAAAAACATGTCCAAAAAATATGCACGCAGGGGCATTTTGAATTTTTTGCAAAGGCATGTTTCCCATGCAAATTGTGCTTTTTTTTTTCCAACATTGGACTCATCCTTTCCTCTTCCAAATTTCTCCTGCAAATTACAACATTATCATCCTTCCACCTCCAATGGATTGCTGCCATACGGATATCTTGAGTGCTTTGTATTTTTAACTAGACTTTTGCCATACAGAGTGCTTAGTTTTTGTATGTTAGAAAGTTCTTCAACACTAAGCAACATGGTGTTTTTTCGCAATCTTTCTAATGCTGCCCAAACAAGTCCATCACTCAACCAATAGGCACCAAAAAAATCTAGTGCCAAACAAACCAACTCTAATCCATTAGAGTCCTCTTTTAAACCCCCATTTATGCACCATAGACTATGTCATTGCTAAAATTATACAAAATTTATGAGACTGAACAAATTAAAAAGAAGAAAATACATACCTTTTTGAAAGAGATTGAGAATGGTACCTTGAAAAGTGTAGGGACCTGTGATTAAGCTAAGATAACATTCAGGGTTAAAAACAAACTAGAATAAATACAAGTGTGCACACCAATATATATATATTTCATTTATTTTTCACACACAAGAGATCACCATTTTTGGTTTTAAATCCACTTTTACCTTGGTTGCATCCATAAGGAATTTTCCCAACCAGGTTTTTATTTACAAGACTAGAAATTTGGAAACCAGTATTCATACTAGTCTTGGCTCAATGACACCCTTAAAGAGGTTTTCATCATTGGGTCTTATTCTTAATTTTCAATATATAAGGACATAATCATGTTTCATTTTTTATGGGAGGAGGTTTCCCCCACAACATCCATATCATACTGTAAAAATAAGTAAGCAGAACAATCTTCATTTTGATATTGGTTGATGGCATAACTTCAACCGATGTCTATTTACCATTATATTTTATCTTGAGCCATTAATAGGTACTATTCGCATGACACCATTGTCAAAAACTTGATCAATCTCATAAGATCCTAGCCATTGAGTCCGGAGCTTGCCTTTGAAGTCAAGCTAGCAAGAATAAAAAAACAATGCCCAATCACCTAGCTTGTGTTGATTACTTTTAATGTGTCTATCATGCCACATATTTTGTTATTGGATAATATTGGTTTGGTGAAGGGCATCCTTTCGTAACTCATAAAGTGCATTAAGATGTAGAAATATTTCCTATTGTACTTGCAAAAACAAGATACCAACATCAATTGTAGTGCATAAAGTTTGCAATTTTATTTCAATAGGTAAAACGAGTTTATTTCCATAAACTAATCCATAAGGGGTGAGTCCTATGGTGGATTTATAAGTAATATTTTAAGCCCACACAACGTCTGATAATCTATTGGTCCAATATTTCCTATGCAAAGCTATTGTTTTTTGTTCAAATGTTTTGTAGTTCTCTATTAGTAAATTTGACTTAACCATTGGCCTACGAGTGATAAGGTGAGGACTTATGTTTGAATTGATAATGTTCCATAAATGAATGAATAACTTTTGATGCAAATTGAGGTCCTTGATTTGACACAATTTCACAAGGGGCATAAAAGCACTAAAATATTTGTTCATAAGAAGTCAACCACTTTGTCCTCGTGGGCATATTGAAGTGCAATTACTTCAGCCCACTTTGTTACATAGTTTGTACATATTAGGATTTGGTGTTTTCCTTGCAATGATGGATCAACAGGTCCTACAAATTCTATACCCCATTTTTCAAATGACTCAAACTATTTGAGGTTGAAGAGGCATATCATATTGTGTAGTAGGTTTTCCCATTCGTTGGCATTGATAATTGTGGGAAATATATTTCTTCACATCCTTGTGAAGTGACGGCTCTAGGCGGTAAATCTACATCTTCGAAGAAGTAAAATTTTGTATAAATGTCAAATTGTAAATTTTCTCAAGTTTTGGATGCATTTTATCAAATTTTTTAAAGCATAATGTAAAATGAAATGTAGAATCAAGTGTAATTAGGATGGAATTCAAATTAGATTTAAATAGAATTAGAAATGAAATTAGATGAAATGAGTGAATTTCAAATGAAATTTAGTTTAATAAAAATTAAATTAGACTTTAGAAAAAGTAAGTCAAACTATGGATGATGATTCTAGGTTGGTAGTTGTATATAATGTGTTTCCACAAGAACTACTTGGAACGACTTGGACAAACATTATAAGGCCCCTCATTCATTATGAATAGGTTGTTCCTAGGGTGATTAAGTGTGAAGATAGTGTTGTTGTAGGTATACAGTTCTAGAGGTGAATACAATTGCCAGGGTCGTTGGACTTGGTGTATTTTGTATTGTAAATTGAGGTTGTGGATTACAACAACCATTAATACAAATGCAACCATTAAACTTGTGTTATGCGTGCATGCGTTAGTAAATGGACTATTCCATGGTGATGATGTTGCCTACGTTATTGTGAATCATGTATATTTGATAATTTTGTAAGGATAATTGGTATTGTGGGAAGATTTATCAAATGTAGGTTCTAGAAGGGCATATACGCCATAGGAGTTGTATGGAATATTATATCAACATATAATAATGACTGAAGTGATTTATATGATACCCTATATTACTTTGTATAAACCATGCATTGATGAGTGGAATGAAGATATAACATTTGTATATTGCAATTAGGAGATAAACCAATTATAAATTGAGTTATTTAGTTTATAATGCATGTATTGGTTGATGATTGTATGATTTTGATTAATGAATGTACATTGGGGTTGATAATCTTACACTAGGATTGATAATCGTACATTAGGACTGAGGATAATGTAATGATAAATCATCTTGAATGCATGATCGTTGACAGTGAGGAAGTGTACAAAGGTTGAAGGGATAGTACAACTGTTGAAACAAATTGTATACTTTGGAAAATCATATATTTTGATAAATTGTATGTTTGAGGATGAATTGTATGCTTTGTTGAACCATACATTTTGGTAAACTGTATGTTGAGTAAACTGTATGATTTGGTGAACTGCATATTTTGGTAAGTTGTACATTGGGACCTAATTGTATGTTTTGCTTAAATCTTACACTTTGTTAGACTTTACATTTTGATTGAACTATACATTTTAAGGGAACCATACTATTGAACAACTATGCAATCATACATCATACAATTGGTGTCACTGTATGCTATTGGAGTTGTATTATTTAAAAAAATTACAATTGTGACATGCATTTAAGATAATGAATAATGTAATGTTCCATTCCTGAATCTGTCAACACCTTTATTGGGAATACTGTCGCTCATGCTACAAAGGCTAGTAATATCATGTTCCTAGAATATTTTGTGTGGTTTATTTTACTGAGCAATACCCTCTAGAAGGTTTATTATGACATGCTCAAAGGATATCATAGACCTCATATTTGTAAAATCACGAACAAAACTTTATTATTACGCAGCAGGTATAAATACAGATTACATGGCCGAGAATAGTCATCGGCGGAACGGATCTGTTACGCAGTTGTAACAGTGATCTAAACAATATAATAGTGACAAGAATACAAGTACGCTAACATCCCCCTTTATTACATTATTTGGGTAATGTAATAACTAATAGCTATACTAGACTACTAACATCCCCTTACATTATTTTGCAATACAAAGTGAGATGCGAAACAATTCAAATTTGACACGTCCAAGTGCCTTAGTGAAAATGTATGCAACTTGAGCATCGGTGGGAATGTGCTGAAGCTGAATTCGGTGCTTTGGAACTTCATCTCGAATGAAATGACATTGTGTGTCAATGTTCTTTGTTCTTTCATGATGGACTGGATTCTTGACGAGGTTCAAAACACCCTGATTGTCGCAAAACAAGTGTATTGGATATTTTGATGGATGGCCCATACTTGTCAGAATGCGACGTAACCATATCACTTCGCACATAGCTTCACGTGCGGCGCGATACTCTGCCTCTGTTGATGAAATAGCAACCACCTGTTGCTTCTTGCTGTGCCAAGAGACAGGATCGGATCCCAGATGAAAAATGTATCCGTGAAGTTGACTTGCGATCATCAAATGAGCCGAGCATATTCAGAGTCCGTGTATCCTTGCAAGAAGAATTTGTTGTTCCTCTTGTATTCTAGGCCATATTCCATAGTACCACGGACATAGTGAAGAACACGTTTTGTTGCTTTCCAATGAGTGGTCTTAGGCTCCCGCATGAACCTCGAAAGATAGTTGCAAGCAAATACGAGATCTGGCCTAGTATTGGTCAGATATATGAGACTCCCAATCAACTGTCGATAGAGAGTACCATCTACCTGAGGTGAGTCATCATATCGCGATAACTGAAGTCCATTCTCCATCGGAGTTGCCATTGGCTTGCAATCAGTCATGCGATATTTTTCCAGCAATGTCTTGGCATACTTTTTCTGAGACACTTTGATGGAGTGCTCCTTCTGGCTGAATTCCAGACCAAGACAATAATGGAGAAATCTGAGATCTGTCATCTCAAAAGATTTGCATAAGTTTCTTTTGACAGTAGAGATCATAGTTTTTGAACTCCCTATAATGAGCAGATCATCCACATAGAGTACAAGCAACACTATCTTAGAACCCTATTTCTTGAAATAGAGGTTTGCATCTAATGAACATCTCTTAAATCCATGCTGCATAAGGTGATTGTCCATTTTTATATACCAAGCTCGAGGAGCTTGTTTCAAACCATACAAGGATTTGACCAATTTGCAAACTTTCTGCTGTTGGCCTTCCACTTCAAATCCTTTAGGCTGAGTCATATAGACTTCTTCTTGGAGATCACCATTTAGAAAGGCACTTTTGACATCCATCTGGTGAACTTTCCACCCATATTGTGCTGCCATAGCACACATAACCCGAATTGTGGTCATCCGAGCAGTAGGTGCAAAATTTTCTTCATAGTCGATGCCTTCCTTCTGAGCATAGCCCTTTGCAACAAGACGGGCCTTATGCTTATCAATTGTTCTATCTACCTTGTACTTGACTTTATATACCCATTTGTAGCCAATGGGTTTCTTTCCATGCGTCGGATCAACAAGCTTCCAAGTTTTATTCTTCATCAAAGACTCATACTCTGTATCCATAGCGGCCTTCCACTGAGGCTCACTAAGAGCATCTTGCACTGATGTAGGTTCAAGACTATCTATGGTAGACATGAACGCCCTGTCATCATCAATATCCATATCCTCTACTTCTGTACTTGGAGTCATAGAAAGTTCCTCAAAAGATTGACAAAGATCATCAACCTCACCGGTTTCTCGGCTTCTCTTTCCTTTTGAGCCATACCGCGTGTATGAGGTCTATCCAAATTCAAATTTGGAGGAGTCGATAAATTTGCATCTCTGATTGTATTTGTACACCATTTAGGATTCTTCTTCAGTGGAGTTGAAGAAGATGTAGAAGGACCTCCCTGTCTGTGTTGACGAAGGAATCTTCTCTTCCTTAGATTCCACAATAACTTGGTTTACTTTAGATGTGCTCTGTGATGTGAAAGCTTCATCAAAGACAACATCTCTGCTGATATGAATTTTCTTGGTCAAAGGATCTATCAACCGATATCCTTTAGAGTGCTCAGAATAACCAAGAAAAATACATCTCAGTGTTTTCTCATCTAGCTTCTTCCTTTTCTCTTTCGGTATGTGCATGAAAGCGTTACATCCGAAAATACGTAGATGAGATATGGAGGGTTTTCGACCACTCCATGCTTCCTATGGAGTCATTCCTTTTAGGGCCTTTGTGGGTGCCCTATTCAACAGATACATTGTAATGGTGACAGCTTCTGCCCAATATTGTTGCCCAAGAGTAGCTCCTGTGAGCATACAACGAACCATTTCCATGATAGAACGGTTCCTTCTCTCAGTAACTCCATTTTGCTGAGGAGTATAGGCAGTTGTTAACTGTCGCTTGATTCCATGCTTATCTAGGAATGCAAAAAATTCATTAGAGGTAAACTCTCCCCCTCGATCTGAGCAAAGGGTTTTAATAGAAGCTCCTGACTCCTTCTCAACGGATTTCTTGAACTGTTGGAAGAATGCGAAAGCTTCAGATTTTAGTTGGATAAAGAAAACCCACATCTTTCGTGAGTAGTCATCTACGAATAACTGAAAGTACCTCTTCCCTCCACAACTGTTGGGTGTGAAAGGACCGCACAGATCGGTGTGAATTAACTCTAGAGGTTTTCGTGCTCTTGTAGAGCTCTTCTCAAATGGTACTCTATGCTGCTTTCCTGCCAAGCAGTCAGAGCACATCTGGCAATGTGGTAGAAAGGTAAGGAAGACCCTTTACCATCTCATACTTGCTGAGCTCAAGTAAGTAGCCCGAACTAAGATGCCCATATCTCTTGTGCCATAGGGAAGTTGCCTCCTTGGTAGAGATAGTCATGGCAACATGTGGAGTAGAGATAGCATCTAGTGCAAATAAGCCATGCTTATATGAAGCTGTTGCAATCTTCTTACCCTTTCTGGTAATGGTACAACACTTCTTTCCATTCTCAACATGAAAGTTGACAACCATATTTTTGTCCAGGATTTGTGTCACTGACAATAAATTATTGGCCAATCCCGGAACATAGAGGACTTTGTCAATCTGACACTTGCCATCAGGAAGAGTGACTGAAACTGTACCCTCTCCCTGAACCCTGTAGGTTTTATCATCAGCAATGGTGACAGGTTTGCCCTCCTTGGCCACAAATGATTCAAACCACGATTTGTCGCCAGTCATATGTTTGCTAGCTCCAGAATCGACATACCAAATAGGATCCCTCTGTGTGGAATCTGTGGTAGTCATGAGCACCTTGTGTGCCCATTCAAAATCTGAGTCAGATTCTTCAACAGCAACATTCACCTGGGGTTGCTTGTTTTTATTTTGTGGTTTGTTTTGGCCTTTCTGCTTGTTCTTATGCCAACACCCGTTGGTGTCATGGTTGTCTTTCTCACAGATCTTGCACCACCTCTTCTTCTGTTGAGGTTGTTTGCATTTTCCTTTCGTATCCTGTTGAGAATTTCCTCCTTTCCGAAAGTTGCCTCCTTTTTGCCCATTACCTTTCTTCCTAGAACCCCGCTTGTTGGTGTATAGGGCTGTATTGGAAGAATCATCCTTGTGAAGTTGGCGTGCCTCCTGTTGTTGAAGCAGATTGACCAACTCGATGTAGGTAATTTTTCGTTGAGAAACCTGGATGGAGGTTATCAACATATCAAATGAAGAAGGTAAAGCTTTCATCACAAGTGAAATGAGAAGCTTTTCGTCCACAGTATCTCCCAGAGAACTCAATTTCTCTTTCAATTCAGACACTCTGCACAGAAAGAGTTCAACTGTTTCACCTTGCCTCAAACTCAGGTTATGAAGTTGTTGTTGAAGATGAAGAATGGTGGAATCATTCTTTCCCTCATAGATGGTTTGAAGGGCATCCCATGCCTCTTTACCACTTTCTTTGTTAGCTATATGAGGTTGCACTTCATCTGAAACAACAAACAAAATGAGCACCTTTGCTCTATTGTCTTTCTTGTCAAAAGCTATCTGATCTGTGGAAGGACCTGTGGATCCTGCTGTTGGTGAAGGCCTAGTTGCTACTCCAGTAACAATATCCCACAAATCTTCCATTTGGAGAATTGCCTTCATCTTATGTTTCCATGGTGTATAATTTGGACCTTTCAATAACTGATGCGGATCAGTCATCAATTTTGCAACAGCGGCCATAGTGAAGGTTCCTTATATCACCAATTGGTCCCCATTTCGATATACCTTTTTCTAGGCCAATATACCATACAAAATACCCGCCCTTACGTGAGGGAAACTATAGGTATTTAGAAAGATCAACAAAAATCACCCGCCCTTACGTGAGGGAGACTATAGGTGAATTTAGAGATCATACGATACGTGGAACATAAGCGATGCGAAAGGGAATCGCCTTGTTGATGGCACCTACCATAGAAGATTCTTCTCATGCGTGGGGCGTAACTTCCCCTAAACACTATGAAGAATACTTCATCAGGGTTTACGCCTGAACACAAGTGCGATAAAGGGTAGTGGATGGAGTAAAAATGCAAAAATGGTGTACTTATTCCTCCCTGACGATTTATAGAGAACAAGCTCAGACGTCGTTGTTGCAGCTATATTAGGCGACGGATACAGTAGCCAAATCACAACAACTTTACCTGTAAGTGCTGGCCAAAGGTATCACAAATACCGAACGCTGTAGTGCAATAAATTACATGGATGGGTTTTAATTATTCCGGGGACTTAGAGAGTGTTTGATTTTAATTTTTAATGTTATAGTGCAAAAAATGAAATATGCAACATACAACAAAAAAAATGCCCACAGGAATAACCCACAAGGTGTTGGTCACAGCCGAAAATGCACCTTTTACAATTTGCCAAATTGTTATTTTTCGAAAAATTACTCACTATCCCCCTTTGATTTTTGAAAAAATATCCCCCCTTAAAAAGGCTTTCTTTAACAAAGCATTTTAATAATTATTATTTATTTAAAGTTAAAAAAAATTAATTTTAATTTATATAGTTTTTAAAACTTTAAAAAATAAATTAAAAATAAATTTTAATTTATAAAGTTTAAAGACTATTAAAAAAATAAATTAAAATTAAAAAATTTAACTAAAAATAATAATAATTAAAAAAACGTTTGAAAAAAAAATTATACCTTGGGGGGAGTCGGCGAGATTTGAACCCCCGACCTGCAGGCTCCCTGAGCCTTACCGCACAGCTCACTGCCAAGTGAGCTAGCGGGCTGATCCGAAAGGGTCAATGCAGCCCTTCCTACTTGAGCAGGTTCCTCCTCTGCAACGCTCTGCAGCTTCGTCGGCCTCGTCGCGTCAAAAAAAAATTTCGCTTCCCGACGCGTCCGCCTGCTCTTTTCCGTCCTCCCACGCTGCGTCTGCCTTCGACGCAGAAAGAAAAATATATTTTTTTATTTTTTTTCATTCTTCGCCTTCTGTCACGACGCATTTCGTGCTGCGCGCAAATTGGTGGGGGGGGGCGCGGACCAACGTCTACTCGCCCCAACGCAGGGGGCACGCAACCCAATGCACGGGCCCTCCCAAGAGCATGGCTTGATGCGTCAGCTCTCGCTCACGCGCGTGCGTTCGTCGGGGGGATGCGTCCGCGTCCAGTCTGCGCGGGCCCTCCCACGATCGTGTCGCGATGCGTCAGCCTTCGCTCGCACGCGTGTTTGCCAGGGGATGCATCCGCGTCCAGTATGTGCGGGCCCTCCCACGACCGTGTCGTGATGCGTCAGCCTTCGGGGGATGCGTCCGTGTTCAGTGTGCGCAGACGTAGCCAGCGGGGGACGCGACACCTCCAACCTCACGCTGCGCGCGGCTGCGGGGCGTTCGCGCGGCTCTGCGCGAGCGTTCCAGTCTGCGCGCGGCAAAATTATTATTTTTTTTATTTCAACTGCTTTCATGCATTATACGTCGCGCGATTGCGCGTGGCGTAAAAAAAAAATTTGCCTTCCCTGCATAGCAGACAGAAAAAAAATTCGCTCGGCTTCTCACACCTCCCTACAACTTGGCTCTGATACCATGTAAAATCACAAACAAAACTTTATTATTATGCAGCAGGTATAAATACAGATTACACGGCTGGGAATAGTCACCGGTGGAACGGATCTGTTACGTAGTTGTAACAGTGATCTAAACAATATAATAGTGACAAGAATACAAGTATGCTAACAATATTCCCTCACACACCTTCATAAAATGTGATTAGGTCCACATTTAAACAATAATTATTTTTTGTAATAATGAACTTTGTTGAACTAGTTGGCATCTCTCATTTGCAGTAAGGTGAGAAGGAATCTTTCCAGTTATAAAGTAGCCAACAATACATGTAAACCATAGAAAGTGAGTTGAACTATTGAACTGTAGGTCACGAATCCGCCTAGTCATATAAAATGCGCCCTAGACCCGGCCAACATTGAAAGGCCGAGAGAAAGAGAAGTCTCCCGGGCCAATCTCTAGAGAGGGCTGGCTCCCTTACTAAATCCTACACTGTTGAAGACTAGAGTTGCGGGAAAGAAATTGGAAATAACGGAAAGAGATGGGAAATATGGCCACAAGCCGAAGGTGTAAGATTGGGGAAATATTAACAACATGAATTTCACTCAAGCACATGAATAGCATATAATAAAAGAGAGCAACATAATTTACTTACAACCTTGCACAGATAACCTCCAAGATTGCATTCCAAAACTCACTTCCTCACCAACAATATTCAAACTCGGATGCAGAATTTAAATTTCAATAGCAGATAAGAAATACGAGCATAAAAGAGAAATGCATAAAATAGAAGGAAATCACACATAAAGTCGCTTGCAAAATCAAAAGCCAAATATCTCTTATTTACGCAGAGAACTTGATAAGTTTTTCTGCAAAATGTCTCCCTCCTTTTTTCTTGAGATGTACATTGGTATTTATAGAGGTCTTCCCTCTCCCTTTCGAATCACAACATTTAAAACATAAAACAAATTTTCTTGAGATCCACAAAATATGCACTTGAAAAGAGAAACAATCCCCCTAAATCTGCCTCGGAGAAATCACATTCCCTATTTTTATGGATCAAGCTTGAAAATCAAACGGAAACAAGGGACCATATTTCTTCATTAAATGACCGTTCTCGGGGCATGCTTGAAGTGCTAGGAGATCACGAACAAGAGCTTTTAATACCGGAGGCATCTTCAATTTTGGTGGCTTCAAAAACTGCATGATTTAACATGTTCTCCCATCTTGCACACATCACATAAGTAAACAACGAAACATTTAATTTTGGAGTCTCTTTATTGGGCCTTTGTTGCTGCTTTCTAGCGCGAGACCGCGATAGGTCGCGAAAATGCGACATGTCACGATATCATGACACTTTTATCTCCTTGCCCTTTCTATTTGCTTCAGACTGCAAAAACGTGACATGTCGCGAAATCGTGACATTTTCTCTCGCTTTGCCCTTGTTTCACCTTTAGTCACAAAAACGTGACGTGTCACGAAATCACGACAATCTCCCCTCGCTTGGCTCGTCTATCACCTTTAGTCATGAAAATGCGATGTGTCACAAAATCATGACATTTTTTCTCGCTTTGCCCTTGTCTTTATGCACTATCGTGAAAATGCAATGTATCATGAAATCGCGACATCCTGCCTTCGTGTTGTCCTTCTGCTGCCTTTAATCACGAAAATGCAACATGTCACGAAATCACAACATCCTCCTCTCGCTTGGCTTTTTTGCTGCTCCTTGTCGCAAAAATGTGATAAGTCGTGATTTCACGACATTTCGTACTTGGTGTTGTACCTTTCCGCTTTCTCACCGTGAAAACAAGACTCCTAGAAAAAATGTGACATGTCACGATTTCATGACAATTTTCTCCCACCTTGTACTTTTCTGCTTTCTCCCCATGAAAATGAGACATGTCATGATTTCGCAAAAATTTTGCTATCTTCTCCTTCGTTGCCACCTCTGTCATGAAAATGCGACGTGTCACGAAATCATGACAATTTCGCCTTGGCTCTCCCCTTTGTTGCTTTCCCTTTGCTGCTTTAGTGCGAAAATGTGACATGTCACGAAATCACGACATCCTCCGAGCACTTTGCTTTCTTGCCACCGTCTATCGCGAAACTACGACATGTCACGATATCGCGACACTTTTTCCTCCTTGCTCTTCATCTTCTCTTTAGATCGCGAAAATGCGACATGTCACGATTTCACGACAATTTTGCCTTTACTCTTCCTCTTGCTGCCTTCTGGTGCAAAACTATGATAGGTCGCGAAAATGCGACATGTCGCGATATCGCGACAACTTTCTGTACTTAGCTCTTTTCTGCATATGACACTATGAAATCGCAACAGGTCACAAAAATACGACATGTCACGAAATCGTGACACTTCTGGCACCTTGTTCTCTTCTGCTACTTTGAACCGCAAAAATGCGACATGTCACGATATCGCGACACTTTTGCCTTTACTTTTGCTTTTGGAGGTACAAACAGAGGAGTGAGTATCTCGAAATTGTGACACTTCTCACACCTTGTTCTCTTTTGCTTCTTTGAACCGTGAAAACGTGACATGTCGTGATATCATGACACTTTTGCCTTTACTTTTGATTTTGGAGGGACAAATAGAGGAGTGAGTATCTCTACAATTTGTGCATTCTTTTGCATGAACAACAACAAAAAAACAATGTGGCAAAAATGCCAACATTCTTGGCGGCTCTCGGGGTATACAGTTCTATTGTATGCACGAACCTCAGGCCTTTATCCATTGGGCAATAGAGTCAAGAAGCTGGAGGAGCAGAAGAAGTGAGTGTTGGTTGATGTTGGACATCTCTGCAGTCGCTGCAACAAGCTCTTGTTGGTACTCGGCACTCAAAAATAGGACCTTCAACAAAAATTTATGGAAGAGCAGAACTTCCCTTATTTCTTTAGAACTATTGCATTTTGCCTAGCTCGGTTGAGTTGGGTAATCACTAGGTGTTGTGAAAGGATCTCCATGGCAGTAGTGAGAAGCACCTAGGTTACAAAAATAGGAATGAATGGAGTGATGACCAGTAGATGTGCAGGTCATGGAATGGGAATGGTGAATGATGGAATGGTGGAATATGGAGGAGTAGAAGCGGTAGATACAACAACTAAAGGGTGCTACTGTGCTACCAGCTATGGGATTCTATGAAAATAGATAATGAAATGGAAGTGGATGGAATGGAGAAGGTGGTAGGAACTGTGGAGAAGTGCTCAAAAGACAAAGGATTAGAAGAAAGGGGAAGTGAAGAAAAGGGAACATCAGAGAGAGGAGTAGAAACAACAGTAGTGGCTTGATTATTTACAATGGAAGAAGGAGTGGGAGAGGAAGGGAATGAAGTAAGGAAGTGGAAGAAAGAAGTAGATGAAAGCCACTATCTGTTGGGAAGGAAAAGAAAAAGAAAGAGAAATAAACATACCTGCGGGCTCGTATGCAAAAGGAGCCGAAGTTGAAAAATATTTTTTTTTTTCTCTTTTTTTTTTTTTTTTTGTGTACAAGGTAACCCTGAGTTTTCCATCAAGAAATGTAGGCTTTCAAATGAAAGTCGTTCACTGAAATAGGAAGTGGATTACCTTCCAAGTCTTCAAGGTAAAATGAATTTGCCGAACTTGCACTGACAATCTGGAATGGACCCTCCCACAGAGCGTCAAATTTCTGGTGCATCCCTGGCTTGGCCTTCTTTTCATTCCACTTTAAGACTAAGTCACCCACTTTGAGTATGCGATCAGTAGAACCTTTGTGAAACCATTTGGATACCGCCTGTGAATGCTTAGCAAACTCATCATAGGCCAAGGAACGTTGCTCTTCCAGCTGCAACAACTGAGCCAATCGTATGTTCATGGGATCCATATTTTCCTCATCATCTGGGAATTCTTTCAATTGCTGCAAGGCAGGAAGTTCTAAATGAATAGGCAATCTTGCCTCTTTCCCATATACCAGGGCGTATGGTGAAGTCTTGATAGACTTCTTGATTGAAATTCTATCTGCCCATAATGCCTGATTCAGCAGAAGGTGCCAAGATCTCTTATTCTCCCCCAAGGATCTCTTTAAAATCCTCAACAAGTTCTTGTTTGTGGACTCCGCCAAGCCATTACCCTAAGGGTAATAATTGGAGGATGTCTTCAAAAAAATACCGTACTTGTTTGCAAATTCACTTAGCTTGGCTCCAATGAATGGAGTTCCATTGTCTGTGATAATGGCATCAGGAATGCCAAAACGCGTGATCAGTCCTTCAATGAAAGTGATTACCACATCCTGATTTGCAGCCCTGGTTGGAATAGCCTCAGACCACCTTGTGAAGTAATCAGTAGCCGTCAAGATGTACCTGTGTCCATCTGAGGAATTTGGATCAATGATCCCAATAAAGTCCAGCCCCCACTGCTGAAAAGGTGCTTCTACTTGAATTGGATGTAGGGGTAATGGTGCATTTCTGATCCGTCCCGTATACCTTTGGCATTTGTCGCATACTTGAGCAATCTTGAAAGTATCCGCAAACAAAGTTGGCCAATAGTAACCAGCCCGAATAATCCTTAAGGCCATAGGCCTACCAGCGTAATGTCCTCCCGACATGCCAGAATGAAACTCCTCCAAGAGTCTAGCCTTCTCAGGTTCCTTAACACACCTTAGGAGAACTCCATCAATGTTTTTGAAGAACAATCCCTCGGGCAACAATACATACCTAAGAGCTTGTAGGCGAAACCTTCTCCTTTGCGAAGCATTTAATTGTGGGGGACATCTACCCGTAGAGAAATAGTCAATAAGGTCGTCTGCCCAATCTTGGCCCTGTGCAAAGACATTCACTAAATTCCTTTCGTTAGCAGGATTGTTCACTTGATGATCAACTATCTGAGAGGCCACAGTTTTTGCTAATTGCTGACATAAGGCCTTACCCCGCACCAACTTGGTTGGATGAATCTCAACATCAAACTCTTGAATCTTGGTGATCCAACCAGCACGCTTATCACCCATCTCGCCCTGAATGATGAAATTCCTTACATCGGGGTGGATGACATAGATGATCGTCTTGCTCTGGGATACGAAGTGCCTAAACTTTTTGAGAGACTTCATAATGGCATAAACCTGCTTCTCAATGAAATTGTATCTCTCCTCATGGGGTAAGATAACCTGGCTAAGGAAAGCAATAGGTCTTTCATCCCCATCATCTCCTTTTTGTGTAAGCACTGCAGCATAGCTTTCATCCTCTCCAACTGCATACAGAATGAAGTCTTTAGAATAATCTGGATTGATCAATACAGGGGCTTGGGCAATTCTATCTTTAATCTCCTGAAATGCATCTTTCCTCTGAGTTGTCCACTTGAACTCTGCATCTTTCTTTAATAGCTCAGTCATGGGCTTGACTACTCGAGCAAAGTCAAAAATAAATTTTTTGACAAAATTGATTTGCCCGAAGAAAGATTGCAACTCTTTCTTATTGGCAGGGAGTGATAGTTTCTTCAAAGCTTCAGCTCTCGATGGATCAATTGCCAACCCATTCTCTGAGATGACATGTCCCAATAGCTTACCTTCCTTTACTACAAAAATGGACTTCTTTGGGTTGATGGAGATGCCAAACTCCCGACATTTCTCAAATATCTGTCTTAAGTGAGAACAATGTTCTTCTCGTTTGTGCGAAAAGACAGTCATATCATCCAGATATATGACAATGATCTTATTTAAAAGCTCCCCAAATGCGATGTCCATGGCCCTTTGAAACGTAGCCCCAACATTGGACAATCCAAAAGGCATGCGCTGATAGGCAAAGGTGCCCCACTTGGTTGTGAATGCGGTTTTGTACTGATCCTCATCCCTAACCCAAATTTGATTGTATCCAGAGAATCCATCTAGCAGTGAAAAGTGCTGAGCCCCAGCAACAACGTGCAGGATCTGATCAATGCGAGGCAATGGGTAGTGGTCCTTCAAGGATGCTCGGTTCAAGTTTCGAAAATCCACACACAGTCGTATATCTCCATTTTTCTTATGGACCGAAACCAAATTGGCAACCCAAGTCGAGTGCTTAATCGGATATATAATCTGAGCCTGCAACATTTTTGCAAGTTTCGCCTTCATGAGGACTTCAATATTTGGGTTCACCGGTCTCTGCTTCTGCCTGAAGGGTTTGACTCCTTCTTCTAGCTCAATGGTGTGCTGAATGATCTCTTTATCATATCCCCTCAGATCGTCATAGCTCCAGGCCACGATGTTAGAAAACTCTTGACACAATTGTCTGATTTCTTGCAATTCAGCAGGAGTAGAATCAGTCCCAACTTTGATGACCTTATCATCCTCCAACTGAAGCTCCATGTATTCTTTCTCATCGACCTCAATCCGATGCTTCTTGGACCGATCATTCTGATCAAACAAACTCTCTAGAGTGATGAGGCCTTTAGGAATGTGGTTATTCCACAACTGAATCAGGCCTTCGGCTTCTTCATGCTCCAAGGTCCTTCCCTTGATGGTGGCAGCTTCTTGAACCAAAAAATTGACAATTTGTTCATCGCTATCAAAGACTTGCCAAAAGGTGTCCTTATCTGGGACAGAGGGCCTATACACCATTCTCACTATTTTTGGCCTTCGGACTACCTGCTCAATTGGTGAAAAATTTGCTCCCAAGGAAGCTAGAATATCAGCATGCTTATTCAGCTCTCGTGAAATAGATTGAATATTCAATGCTGTGAAAGCCTCAAATAGGTCCCAAACTTTGTTGCGATATGCCTTTAAATAATGCTGCTTGGAGATGCACTTGTTTGTTACTTGATTCACAATCAATTCAGAGTCACCAAAAATCTGCAATTGTTCAATCCCCAATTTTTTTGCCTTCTTCAACCCTAGGCACAACGCTTCGTATTCAGCAGCATTGTTAGTACAACTCCAGGTCAGCCGATATGAATATGTTTTCTGTAGGCCAGAGGGAGAAATAAGGACAATTCCTGCTCCCGCACCATTTTTGCATCGTGCTCCATCAAAATACAACTTCCATAATTGATCGGGCACGGAGTCTTGACCAACTTGATCAAGAGGCAGTTTTACTTCAACCTCTGCAGGCTTTGTAATGGAGTAACAACCAATCTCAGTTTCCACCATGGCATTAAAATCGAGCATTGAAAACTCATCCTCTAAGTGAAGCTCATCCAGGACTTCATCCATCAAATCAGGATCTTTTAATTCTTCAGTTATCATGTGAACAGAATGTGTGGACTTTTCTTCTTCTTCCATCTTCTCTATATG